>JAVLUX010000010.1:31291721-31891721 GCA_032164185.1 Moxostoma hubbsi
TCACTTTTACTTGCCATTTTGGCAGGTGACATTTTCAAGGTTTTTCCTGCATTTAAACATTTTTGTGAATATCGTTCTACTTGGAGCCGCTACAGTAGAAAATTTAATGGTATTCATCTTGCCCTCTAGTGGCTAGTGACCTTGGAAACTACTAGCCACAGTGGCCAGTGAGGCAAAAAGTTATTTTTAAATGCTGATGGCAAGGATGCATGTCACACAAACATTTTTTTTTACTCTATTAGTCTACACTATAAACTCTCTGATCACAATTTTGTTTTCTAAGTGAGTTTCAAGCCTGCTTTCTAGATTTCAGATTTAAATCTGTGCAAATTTAATTTGAATCATCTAATGTCTGTGGTTTTATTGTGTTTCCCCTACAGCAGACTGTAAGAGCAGAAGTTTTATTAAAGAATGTAGTATTTGTCAGTACTGCCAGTGGTAATTCATTATGTTGCCTCAAGGAATTGCCTAATGAATAGTATTTGGAATTATATAATTAGATTCCTCCGATAGGAGGGAATCTATTGTAATTGACAGTATTATTATTATTATTATTATTATTATTAATACTATTTTACTTACTAAAATTTCAACAACCTTACCTCCAAGAGCTTTAATGCTATAAGTACCCAACTTGCCACAGACCTGGGGACTGTTCTGAAGTTTGCTGGTATGTCTTTTTTTACCTGATGCGACTTAAGCTTTTTATATAAATGACGATCAAAAATGTAAAAAATCCCATTGATTTACAATGGCTGAGCAAAAATTCCCCCTCTGCTGGATTAATACGGTCTACAAGTAAAATCCCATTCACTTACATTGGCTGAGCAAAGAGGCTCCCTCTGCTGGTGTAACTCTGTCTACCAAATGCACTTTTACTGGAGAAATCTCTCTAATGGAGCAATTCTGTCTACTAGTGGGTGGAGCTCCAAGCTAGATGGATTTAGCCTGTGTCTGCACAAAGGTGTCAATTGTGTGTTTAATGCTTGACATTTGGAACATTCACGCGATTTTATACTATTCATCTCAACAAATGGCAAAACAACTCAAAGAAATGTTTTCGAGCAGTTTACGTGAAACAGCGAGACGTGTCGCGTCTAACGCACGAGCCCCGATGAGAGTTACTGCACAAAAGTCAGTGAGATGTGTTTTACTGCTTCCCAGTTTGAATATTCAAGCGATTTTACACTATTCAACTCAATAAATGGCAAAACAACTCAAATAAATCTTTTCGAGCAGTTTGAAATCGGGAATCATTATTGAATTCTGGCATTATTACGGGGGTCAACAATGGCGCTGTGATGTCCTTTTTGATGTATTTCTCTATACAGCGGAAAAAACTTAAACAAAATACTGCGTCATATTTGCCAATTCAGATACATGGAAGAGATCATTACAAACTATAAAAGGTCTACTTTTATTTGTGTACACTTACAATAACAACAAAACCTTGAGCTTTTGTAAAATAACGAAAATAAACCGAGTGCGCCGAATCTGTCTTAGCGATCATCTGTCTGATACACGTCAGAAAAATCAAGTGAAACTCCGCGAACACTTATTACACAAACATGAAACATATGTCTAAAGAAAGAAGGGATGGGGGCGGATCGATCCTAAAGTATCAATACTTCCGAGAATGATGTTTCATCTGCGTGTTCTCTGACAGCACGCGATAGTGAGGCGATCTCATTTTTACTCGCATCTTCAATGCGAGCAATGTTTGTCTGTTGTATGTGTTTTTAACACTTTCCTGTTTGAACTTTCAAGCGATTTTACACCATTCAACCCAACAAATGGCAAAACAACTCAAATAAGTATTTGTGTGAAACAGCAAGCAGCGTCACGTCTAACTCACGAGCCCCGATGAGAGATCGCATTCGCTTCTTCTTGCGTTTGAACGGACAATTTCATACAACAAAATGTCAAAATACATGATATATTGTGGAGTCTGTTTTGTCTCAAGTGAACATAAACAGTTGATGAAGAAATCGCGAATCTAAATCTAGTATCAACACTTCCGAGAATGATTATCAGCGTTGTGTCTGACAGCGCGAGGCATCTCATTTTTACTCGCATCTTCACAGAGGTTTGTCGGTTGTATGTGTTTGCTTGAATGTATTTGAACATTCACGTGATTTTACACCATTCACGCAGTCTGTATTTTATCATCTCACACCCAAACAAATGAGGGTGTGAGAGACGAAACTGATGTTGCTCAGCTTCACTTGACAGCGTTGGAAGGATCACGGAAGATCCATCGAGAACAGATGAACTATTAACAGCAGAATTAGTCCTTCAGGTTCTTCATGATTACAAGTTTCACAATCTCAATCAATTAATCTCTGAAATGAATACAGATGTAACAGCACGAAAATAATGAGACTTCACAGTTCTCAAAAGATTAAACTCAATGAAACAAGCCGCACAGACTGTGCCTTGAATGAAATGCGTTTAAAATCCTCTTAAAGAGACAGTAACAATTTTCAAAGTAAATAAAAAGTACAAATGGTTTTTACCCCAAAAATAAATTTCTCTCATCGTATACTCACCCTCATTCCATCCCAGATGTGTATTATTTCCTTTCTTCTGGTGAACACAAATTAAGTTTTTTAGAAGATTATTTCATTTGTTGGACCTTTCAATGACTTGAATGGTGATCAGAACTCAGAAGCTACAAAAATCACATAAATGCAGCATAAAAGTAATCCATACCACTCCAGTGGTTTAATCCATGCCTTCAGAAGTGATATTATAGGTGTGGGTTAGAAACAGACCTATATATATATATATACTTCAAGATGACATCACTCTGAAGTACTGCGTAAAGAATATCCCACATTCTCCCTTAGGTGGCGCTACAGGCCATGCCCAAAATTCCCATTTTCTGGTCAAAAATGTTCTAATTTTGTATATTGATACTACAGGCCAACAGGAATCCACAAACCAAGAATGGCCCACATTCGCCCTTAGGGGGCGCTACAGGCCACGCCCTAAATTCCCATTTTCTGGTCAAAAATGTTCTAATTTGGTACATTGATACTACAGGCCAACAGGAACCCACAAACAAAGAATTGCCCATATTCGCCATTAGGGGGCGCTACAGGCTATGCCCAAAATTCCCATTTTATGGTCAAAAATGTTCTAATTTGGTATATTGACACTACAGGCCAACAGAAATCCACAAACCAAGAATGTCTCACATTCGCCCTTAGGGGGCGCTAAAGGCCATTCCCAAATTGCACATTTTTTTGTCAAATACTTTCTAATTTGGTACATTAATACTACAGGCCAACAGGAACCTACAAACCAAGAATGGCTCACATTCGCCCTTAGGGGGCGCTACAGGCCATGCCCAAATGTCATTTTTTCAAAGTGATTGTATTTCCACCCCATTTATTTAGTTTTTCTGAAACCTGGTGAACATACCTCATTTCTCATTGTAAACAAAAAACCCTACAGGATCCATAAGGTCTGGCATGATGGATTTTCCTGTACACTGAAAATGTTTAGTTTAGGATTCAGACAGAAAGACATGTTTTTTGGATTTTTTCATTGGGAGGGTTTAACCCCAACCCTCTATTGATCAATTTTAAATGATTTGCCATTTTGAGGAGGAATCACATTGCTGCTTGCAGCTATATTTATCATTATTATTATTATTATTATTATTAGATTCCTCCGATAGGAGGGAATCTATTGTAATTGACAGTATTATTATTATTAGATTCCTCCGGTAGGAGGGAATCTATTGTTATTGACAGTTTTATTATTATTATTATTATTATTATTATTTGATTCCTCCGATAGGAGGGAATCTATTGTAATTGACAGTATTATTATTATTATTATTATTATTATTAGATTCCTCCGGTAGGAGGGAATCTATTGTTATTGACAGTTTTATTATTATTATTATTATTATTATTATTAGATTCCTCCGATAGGAGGGAATCTATTGTAATTGACAGTATTATTATTATTAGATTCCTCCGGTAGGAGGGAATCTATTGTTATTGACAGTTTTATTATTATTATTATTATTATTATTATTATTATTATTATTATTAGATTCCTCAGATAGGAGGGAATCTATTGTAATTGACAGTATTATTATTATTATTATTATTATTAGATTCCTCCGGTAGGAGGGAATCTATTGTTATTGACAGTTCTATTATTATTATTATTAGATTCCTCCGATAGGAGGGAATCTATTGTAATTGACAGTTTTATTATTATTAGATTCCTCCGATAGGAGGGAATCTATTGTTATTGACAGTTTTATTATTAGATTCCTCCGATAGGAGGGAATCTATTGTTATTGACAGTTTTATTATTATTATTATTAGATTCATCCGATAGGAGGGAATCTATTGTTATTGACAGTTTTATTATTATTATTATTAGATTCCTCCGATAGGAGGGAATCTATTGTTATTGACAGTATTATTATTATTATTATTATTATTAGATTCCTCCGATAGGAGGGAATCTATTGTAATTGACAGTTTTATTATTATTATTATTAGATTCCTCCGATAGGAGGGAATCTATTGTAATTGACAGTTTTATTATTAGATTCCTCCGATAGGAGGGAATCTATTGTTATTGACAGTATTATTATTAGATTCCTCTGATAGGAGGGAATCTATTGTAATTGACAGTTTTATTATTAGATTCCTCCGATAGGAGGGAATCTATTGTAATTGACAGTTTTATTAGATTCCTCCGATAGGAGGGAATCTATTGTTATTGACAGTTTTATTATTATTATTATTATTATTATTATTAGATTCCTCCGATAGGAGGGAATCTATTGTTATTGACAGTATTATTATTAGATTCCTCCGATAGGAGGGAATCTATTGTTATTGACAGTTTTATTAGATTCCTCCGATAGGAGGGAATCTATTGTTATTGACAGTTTTATTATTATTATTATTATTATTATTATTATTAGATTCCTCCGATAGGAGGGAATCTATTGTTATTGACAGTTTTATTATTAGATTCCTCCGATAGGAGGGAATCTATTGTTATTGACAGTTTTATTATTATTATTATTATTATTATTATTATTATTATTAGATTCCTCCGATAGGAGGGAATCTATTGTTATTGACAGTTTTATTATTATTATTATTATTATTATTATTATTAGATTCCTCCGATAGGAGGGAATCTATTGTTATTGACAGTTTTATTATTATTATTATTATTATTATTATTATTAGATTCCTCCGATAGGAGGGAATCTATTGTTATTGACAGTTTTATTATTATTATTATTAGATTCCTTTGATAGGAGGGAATCTATTGTTATTGACAGTTTTATTATTAGATTCCTCCGATAGGAGGGAATCTATTGTTATTGACAGTTTTATTATTATTATTATTATTATTATTATTATTATTATTATTCTCCTTGAGCCCCAATATCTCAAAAAGTCACTGGTCAAAAATTTTCTAAATTGGCACATTGATACTCCATGCCAACGGGTACCCCCAAACCAAGAATGGCCCACATTCGCCCATAGGTGGCGCTACAGGCCACGCCCCAAAAAAACATTTTCAAAGTCATGGCATTTCCAAGCCATTTGTCCAATTATTCTCAAACCTGGTGTACATGCCTCATTTCTCATGGGGAACAAAAAAGCCTCAAGGACCCATAACTTCCGCCATATTGGATTTTCCTGTACAGTGAAAATTTGCGAAAACCTACAAAACTCTTCTTCTCCTGAACCGTAGCTCCAATTGACTTGAAATTTGGTACGCATGTGTAGAATTGATGTCTTTGAAAACGTTACTTAGCAAAAATGAATACGATATAAAATGGCTGAAAGGGGCGTGTTTATGTAAATGTCCAAATTTTATCAATATATATGTCAATATATCAAATGTAATTTTGACCGAGGGTTTTTCAAACCTAACATTCATCAAGATAACATCCCTTTGAAGTACTGTGCAAAGAATTGCCCACATTCGCCCTTAGCGGTTCGCTACAGGCCACGCCAAACTGTCACATTTTCAAAAAGATGGCATTTTCACCACAATTTTCAAAATATTCTAAAACTTGGTATACTTGCCTCATTTCTCATTGGGAACAAAAAAGCCTCAAGGACCCATAAGGTACGATTAAAAATGGCTGAAAGGGGCGTGTTTATGTAAATGTCCACATTTAATCAATATATATGTCAATAAATCAAATGTAATTTTGACTGAGGGATTTTAAAACCTGACATGCTTCAAGATAACATCCCTTTGAAGTACTGTGCAAAGAATTGCCGACATTCGCCCTTAGCGGTTCGCTACAGGCCACGCACAAATGTCACATTTTCAAAATGATGGCACTTTCACCCCAATTTTCCAAATATTCTAAAACTTGGTATACTTGCCTCATTTCTCATTGGGAACAAAAAAGCCTCAAGGACCCATAACTTCTGCCCTAATGGATTGTCCTGCACAGTGAAAATTTGCCAAAACCTACAAAAGTCTTCTTCTCTTGAACCGTAGATCCAATTGACTTGACATTTGGTACCCATGTGTAGAATTGATGTCTTTCAATTTGTTACTTAGCAAAAATGAATACAATACAAAATGGCTGAATGGTGCGTGTTTATGTAAATGACCACATTGCTTCAATATATTAGTGTCAATAAACCAAATGTAAATTTGATTGATGGTTTTTCAAACCTAACATGCTTCAAGATGACATAACTATGTTGGCTTGAGAAAGCCAACATATTGTTATGTTACATACATTTATTATTATTATTATTATTAATACTAATATACTTACTAAAATTTCAACAACCTCACCTCTAAGAGCTTTAATGCTATAAGTACCCCAACTTGCCACAGACCTGGGGACTGTTCTGAAGTTTGCTGCTATGTCTTTTTTTACCTGATGCGACTTAAGCTTTTTATATAAACGACGATCAAAAATGTAAAAAATCCCATTGATTTACAATGGCTGAGCAAAAATGCCCCCTCTACTGGATCAATACGGTCTACAAGTAAAATCCCATTCACTTACATTGGCTGAGTAAAGAGGCTCCCTCTGCTGGTGTAACTCTGTCTACCAAATGCACTTTTACTGGAGAAATCTCTCTAATGGAGCAATTCCGTCTACTAGTGGGTGGAGCTCCCGACTTTCTCAGCCAGAAGAATTTTGCCTGCGTTTGCACAAAGGTATGTCAATTGTGTGTGTTTAATGCTTGACATTTGGAACATTCACGCGATTTTATACTATTCATCTCAACAAATGGTAAAACAACTCGTATAAATGTTTTCGAGCAGTTTGTGTGAAACAGCGATAATCGTCGCGTCTAACGCACGAGCCCCGATGAGAGTTACTGCACAAGGTCAGTGAGATGTATTTTACTGCTTCCCAGTTTGAATATTCAAGCGATTTTACACTATTCAACTCAACAAATGGCAAAACAACTCAAATAAATGTTTGTGAGCAGTTTTGTGTGAAACCGCGAGATGCGTCGCGTCTAACGCACGAGCCCCGATGAGGGTTACTGCACAAATAAGGTCAGTGAGATGTGTTTTACTACTTCCCAGTTTGAATATTCAAGCGATTTTACACTATTCAACTCAACAAATGGCATACAACTCAAATAAATCTTTGCGAGGAGTTTGAAATCGGGAACCATTATTGAATTCTGGCATTATTACGGGGGTCAACAATGGCGCTGTAATGTCCTTTCAGATGCATTGTTCTAAACAGCGGAAAAACTTAAACAAAATACTGCATCATTTTTGCCCATTCAGATACATGGAAGAGATCATTACAAACTGTAAAAGGTCTACTTTTATTTGTGTACACTTACAATAACAACAAAACCTTGAGCTTTTGTAAAATAACGAAAATAAACAGGGTAAACCGAATCTGTCTTTGCGATAATCTGTCTGATACACGTCAGAAAAATCAAGTGAAACTCCGCGAACACTTATCACACAAACATGAAACATATGTCTAAAGAAAGAAGGGATGGACGGATCGATCCTAAAGTATCGATACTTCCGAGAATGATGTTTCATCTGCGTGTTCTCTGACAGCACGCGATAGTGACGCGATCTCATTTTTACTCGCGTCTTCAATGCGAGCAATGTTTGTCTGTTGTATGTGTTTAACACTTTCCTCTTTGAACTTTCAAGCGATTTTACACCATTCAACTCAACAAATGGCAAAACAACTCAAATATTTGTGTGAAACAGGGAGCAGCGTCACGTCTAACTCACGAGCCCCGATGAGAGAACGCATTCGCTTCTTCTTGCGTTTGAACGGACACTTTCATACAACCATACATGATATATTGTCTGTTTTGTCTCAAGTGAACATAAACAGTTGATGATGAAATCGCGAATCTAAATCTAGTATCAACACTTCCGAGAATGATTATCAGCGTGTCTGACAGCGCGAGAAGATCTCATTTTTACTCGCATCTTCATGGAGGTTTGTCGGTTGTATGTAGTTTCACAATCTCAATCAATTAATCTCTGAAATGAATACAGATGTAACAGCACGAAAATAATGAGACTTCACAGTTCTCAAAAGATTAAACTCAATGAAACAAGCCGCACAGACTGTGCCTTGAATGAAATGCGTTTAAAATCCTCTTAAAGAGACAGTAACAATTTTCCAAGTAAATAAAAAGTAGGCCTACAAATGGTTTTTACCCCAAAAATAAATTTCTCTCATCGTATACTCACCCTCATTCCATCCCAGATGTGTATTATTTCCTTTCTTCTGGTGAACACAAATGAAGCTTTTTAGAAGATTATCTCAACCCTGTTGGACCTTTCAATGACTTGAATGGTGATCAGAACTCAGAAGCTACAAAAATCACATAAATGCAGCATAAAAGTAATCCATACCACTCCAGTGGTTTAATCCATGCCTTCAGAAGTGATATTATAGGTGTGGGTTAGAAACAGACCTATATATATATATATATATATATATATATATATATATATATATATACTTCAAGATGACATCACTCTGAAGTACTGCGTAAAGAATATCCCACATTCTCCCTTAGGGGGCGCTACAGGCCAAGCCCAAAATTCCCATTTTCTGGTCAAAAATGTTCTAATTTTGTATATTGATACTACAGACCAACAGGAATCCACAAACCAAGAATGGCCCACATTCGCCATTAGGGGGCGCTACAGGCTATGCCCAAAATTCCCATTTTCTGGTCAAAAATGTTCTAATTTGGTATATTGACACTACAGGCCAACAGAAATCCACAAACCAAGAATGTCTCACATTCGCCCTTAGGGGGTGCTAAAGGCCATTCCCAAATTGCAATTTTTTTTTGTCAAAAACTTTCAAATTTGGTACATTGATACTACAGGCCAACAGGAACTCACAAACCAAGATTGGCCCACATTCACCCTTAGGGGGCGCTATAGGCCATGTCAAAAATTCCCATTTTCTGGTCAAAAATGTTCTAATGTGGTACATTGATACTGCACGCCAACAGGAACCCACAAACCAAGAATTGCCCATATTCATCATTAGGGGGCGCTACAGGCTATGCATTAAAGTCCTATTTTTTGGTCAAACATTTTCAAATTTGGTACATTGATACTATAGGCCAACGGGAACTCACAAACCAATAATTGCCCGTATTCACCATTAGGGGGCGCTACAGGCTATGCCCCAATGTCCCACATTCAAAGTGATGGCATTTCCACCCCATTTTTTCAGTTCTTCTGAAACTTAATGTACATAACTCATTTCTCATTGTAAACAAAAAAGCCTCCAGGATCCATAAGATCCCAGGATCATGGATTTTCCTATACACTGAAAATATTTAGTTTAGGATTCAGACAGAAAGACACGTTTTTTGAATTTCTTCATTGGGAGAGTTTAACCCCAACCCTCTACTGAACAATTTTAAATGATTTGCCATTTTGAGGAGGAATCGCATTGCTGCTTGCAGCTATATTTATTATTATTATTAGATTCCTCCGATAGGAGGGAATCTATTGTTATTGACAGTTTTATTATTATTAGATTCCTCCGATAGGAGGGAATCTATTGTTATTGACAGTTTTATTATTATTATTATTATTATTATTATTATTATTATTCTTCTCCTTGAGCCCCAATATCTCAAAAAGTCACTGGTCAAAAATTTTCTAAATTGGCACATTGATACTCCATGCCAACGGGTACTCCCAAACCAAGAATGGCCCACATTCGCCCATAGGTGGCGCTACAGGCCACGCCCCAAAAAAATATTTTCAAAGTCATGGCATTTCCAAGCCATTTGTCCAATTATTCTCAAACCTGGTGTACATGCCTCATTTCTCATGGGGAACAAAAAAGCCTCAAGGACCCATAACTTCTGCCCTAATGGATTGTCCTGTACAGTGAAAATTTGCCAAAACCTACAAAACTCTTCTTCTCCTGAACCGTAGCTCCAATATACTTGAAATTTGGTACGCATGTGTAGAATTGATGCCTTTGAAAACGTTACTTAGCAAAAATGAATACGATATAAAATGGCTGAAAGGGGCGTGTTTATGTAAATGTCCACATTTAATCAATATATATGTCAATATATCAAATGTAATTTTGACCCAGGGTTTTTCAAACCTAACATTCTTCAAGATAACATCCCTTTGAAGTACTGTGCAAAGAATTGCCCACATTCGCCCTTAGCGGTTCGCTACAGGCCATGCCCAAATGTCACATTTTCAAAATGATGGCATTTTCACCACAATTTTCGAAATATTCTAAAACTTGGTATACTTGCCTCATTTTTCATTGGGAACAAAAAAGCCTCAAGGACCCATAAGGTACGATTAAAAATGGCTGAAAGGGGCGTGTTTATGTAAATGTCCACATTTAATCAATATATAAGTCAATAAATCAAATGTAATTTTGACTGAGGGATTTTAAACCTGACATGCTTCAAGATAACATCCCTTTGAAGTACTGTGCAAAGAATTGCTGACATTCGCCCTTAGCGGTTCGCTACAGGCCACGCCCAAATGTCACATTTTCAAAATGATGGCACTTTCACCCCAATTTTCCAAATATTCTAAAACTTGGTATACTTGCCTCATTTCTCATTGGGAACAAAAAAGCCTCAAGGACCCATAACTTCTGCCCTAATGGATTGTCCTGTACAGTGAAAATTTGCCAAAACCTACAAAAGTCTTCTTCTCTTGAACCATAGATCCAATTGACTTGACATTTGGTACCCATGTGTAGAATTGATGTCTTTCAATTTGTTACTTAGCAAAAATGAATACAATACAAAATGGCTGAAAGGTGCGTGTTTATGTAAATGACCACATTGCCTCAATATATTAGTGTCAATAAACCAAATGTAAATTTGATTGATGGTTTTTCAAACCTAACATGCTTCAAGATGACATAACTATGTGTGCTTGAGAAAGCCAACATATTGTTATGTTACATACATTTATTATTATTATTATTATTAATACTATTTTACTTACTAAAATTTCAACAACCTCACCTCTAAGAGCTTTAATGCTATAAGTACCCAACTTGCCACAGACCTGGGGACTGTTCTGAAGTTTGCTGCTATGTCTTTTTTTACCTGATGCGACTTAAGCTTTTTATATAAATGACGATCAAAAATGTAAAAAAATCCCATTGATTTACAATGGCTGAGCAAAAATGCCCCCTCTACTGGATCAATACGGTCTACAAGTAAAATCCCATTCACTTACATTGGCTGAGCAAAGAGGCTCCCTCTGCTGGTGTAACTCTGTCTACCAAATGCACTTTTACTGGAGAAATCTCTCTAATGGAGCAATTCTGTCTACTAGTGGGTGGAGCTCCCGACTTTCTCAGCCAGAAGAATTTTGCCTGCGTTTGCACAAAGGTATGTCAATTGTGTGTATTTAATGCTTGACATTTGGAACATTCACGCGATTTTATACTATTCATCTCAACAAATGGTAAAACAACTCATATAAATGTTTTCGAGCAGTTTGTGTGAAACAGCGATAATCGTCGCGTCTAACGCACGAGCCCCGATGAGAGTTACTGCACAAGGTCAGTGAGAAGTATTTTACTGCTTCCCAGTTTGAATATTCAAGCGATTTTACACTATTCAACTCAACAAATGGCAAAACAACTCAAATAAATGTTTGTGAGCAGTTTTGTGTGAAACCGCGAGATGCGTCGCGTCTAACGCACGAGCCCCGATGAGAGTTACTGCACAAATAAGGTCAGTGAGATGTGTTTTACTACTTCCCAGTTTGAATATTCAAGCGATTTTACACTATTCAACTCAACAAATGGCATACAACTCAAATAAATCGGGAATCATTATTGAATTCTGGCATTATTACGGGGGTCAACAATGGCGCTGTAATGTCCTTTCAGATGCATTGTTCTAAACAGCGGAAAAAACTTAAACAAAATACTGCGTCATTTTTGCCCATTCAGATACATGGAAGAGATCATTACAAACTATAAAAGGTCTACTTTTATTTGTGTACACTTACAATACAACAAAACCTTGAGCTTTTGTAAAATAACGAAAATAAACAGGGTAAATCGAATCTGTCTTTGCGATAATCTGTCTGATACACGTCAGAAAAATCAAGTGAAACTCCGCGAACACTTATCACACAAACATGAAACATATGTCTAAAGAAAGAAGGGATGGACGGATCGATCCTAAAGTATCAATACTTCCGAGAATGATGTTTCATCTGCGTGTTCTCTGACAGCACGCGATAGTGACGCGATCTAATTTTTACTCGCGTCTTCAATGCGAGCAATGTTTGTCTGTTGTATGTGTTTTTAACACTTTCCTGTTTGAACTTTCAAGCGATTTTACACCATTCAACTCAACAAATGGCAAAACAACTCAAATAAATATGTGTGTGAAACAGGGAGCAGCGTCACGTCTAACTCACGAGCCCCGATGAGAGATCGCATTCGCTTCTTCTTGCGTTTGAACGGACACTTTCATACAACCATACATGATATATTGTCTGTTTTGTCTCAAGTGAACATAAACAGTTGATGAAGAAATCGCGAATCTAAATCTAGTATCAACACTTCCGAGAATGATTATCAGCGTTGTGTCTGACAGCGCGAGGCGATCTCATTTTTACTCGCATCTTCATGGAGGTTTGTCGGTTGTATGTAGTTTCACAATCTCAATCAATTAATCTCTGAAATGAATACAGATGTAACAGCACGAAAATAATGAGACTTCACAGTTCTCAAAAGATTAAACTCAATGAAACAAGCCGCACAGACTGTGCCTTGAATGAAATGCGTTTAAAATCCTCTTAAAGAGACAGTAACAATTTTCCAAGTAAATAAAAAGTAGCCTACAAATGGTTTTTACCCCAAAAATAAATTTCTCTCATCGTATACTCACCCTCATTCCATCCCAGATGCGTATTATTTCCTTTCTTCTGGTGAACACAAATTAAGCTTTTTAGAAGATTATCTCAACCCTGTTGGACCTTTCAATGACTTGAATGGTGATCAGAACTCAGAAGCTACAAAAATCACATAAATGCAGCATAAAAGTAATCCATACCACTCCAGTGGTTTAATCCATGCCTTCAGAAGTGATATTATAGGTGTGGGTTAGAAACAGACCTATATATATATATATATACTTCAAGATGACATCACTCTGAAGTACTGCGTAAAGAATATCCCACATTCTCCCTTAGGGGGCGCTACAGGCCAAGCCCAAAATTCCCATTTTCTGGTCAAAAATGTTCTAATTTTGTATATTGATACTACAGACCAACAGGAATCCACAAACCAAGAATGGCCCACATTCGCCCTTAGGGGGCGCTACAGGCCACGCCCTAAATTCCCATTTGCTGGTCAAAAATGTTCTAATTTGGTACATTGATACTACAGGCCAACAGGAACCCACAAACAAAGAATTGCCCATATTCGCCATTAGGGGGCGCTACAGGCTATGCCCAAAATTCCCATTTTATGGTCAAAAATGTTCTAATTTGGTATATTGACACTACAGGCCAACAGAAATCCACAAACCAAGAATGTCACACATTCGCCCTTAGGGGGCGCTAAAGGCCATTCCCAAATTACAATTTTTTTTTGTCAAAAACTTTCAAATTTGGTACATTGATACTACAGGCCAACAGGAACTCACAAACCAAGATTGGCCCACATTCACCCTTAGGGGCGCTATAGGCCATGTCAAAAATTCCCATTTTCTGGTCAAAAATGTTCTAATGTGGTACATTGATACTGCACGCCAACAGGAACCCACAAACCAAGAATTGCCCATATTCATCATTAGGGGGCGCTACAGGCTATGCCTTAAAGTCCTATTTTTTGGTCAAACATTTTCAAATTTGGTACATTGATACTACAGGCCAACGGGAACCCACAAACCAAGAATGGCCGACATTCACCCTTAGGGGGCGATATAGGCCATGTCCAAAATTCCCATTTTCTGGTCAATAGATACTACAGGCCAACAGGAACTCACAAACCAAGAATTGCCCGTATTCACCATTAGGGGGCGCTACAGGCTATGCCCCAATGTCCCACATTGAAAGTGATGGCATTTCCACCCCATTTTTTCAGTTCTTCTGAAACTTAATGTACATAACTCATTTCTCATTGTAAACAAAAAAGCCTCCAGGATCCACAAGATCCCGGCATCATGGATTTTCCTGTACACTGAAAATGTTTAGTTTAGGATTCAGACAGAAAGACACGTTTTTTGAATTTCTTCATTGGGAGAGTTTAACCCCAACCCTCTACTGAACAATTTTAAATGATTTGCCATTTTGAGGAGGAATCGCATTGCTGCTTGCAGCTATATTTATTATTATTATTATTAGATTCCTCCGATAGGAGGGAATCTATTGTTATTGACAGTTTTATTATTATTATTATTAGATTCCTCCGATAGGAGGGAATCTATTGTTATTGACAGTTTTATTATTATTATTATTATTATTATTATTATTATTATTATTATTCTCCTTGAGCCCCAATATCTCAAAAAGTTACTGGTCAAAAATTTTCTAAATTGGCATATTGATACTCCATGCCAACGGGTACCCCCAAACCAAGAATGGCCCACATTCGCCCATAGGTGGCGCTACAGGCCACGCCCCAAAAAAATATTTTCAAAGTCATGGCATTTCCAAGCCATTTGTCCAATTATTCTCAAACCTGGTGTACATGCCTCATTTCTCATGGGGAACAAAAAAGCCTCAAGGACCCATAACTTCTGCCCTAATGGATTTTCCTGTACAGTGAAAATTTGCCAAAACCTACAAAACTCTTCTTCTCCTGAACCGTAGCTCCAATATACTTGAAATTTGGTACGCATGTGTAGAATTGATGTCTTTGAAAACGTTACTTAGCAAAAATGAATACGATATAAAATGGCTGAAAGGGGCGTGTTTATGTAAATGTCCACATTTAATCAATATATATGTCAATATATCAAATGTAATTTTGACCCAGGGTTTTTCAAACCTAACATTCTTCAAGATAACATCCCTTTGAAGTACTGTGCAAAGAATTGCCCACATTCGCCCTTAGCGGTTCGCTACAGGCCACGCCCAAATGTCACATTTTCAAAATGATGGCATTTTCACCACAATTTTCGAAATATTCTAAAACTTGGTATACTTGCCTCATTTCTCATTGGGAACAAAAAAGCCTCAAGGACCCATAAGGTACGATTAAAAATGGCTGAAAGGGGCGTGTTTATGTAAATGTCCACATTTAATCAATATATTAGTGTCAATAAATCAAATGTAATTTTGACTTAGGGATTTTAAACCTGACATGCTTCAAGATAACATCCCTTTGAAGTACTGTGCAAAGAATTGCCGACATTCACCCTTAGCGGTTCGCTACAGGCCACGCCCAAATGTCACATTTTCAAAATGATGGCACTTTCACCCCAATTTTCCAAATATTCTAAAACTTGGTATACTTGCCTCATTTCTCATTGGGAACAAAAAAGCCTCAAGGACCCATAACTTCTGCCCTAATGGATTGTCCTGTACATTGAAAATTTGCCAAAACCTACAAAAGTCTTCTTCTCTTGAACCGTAGATCCAATTGACTTGACATTTGGTACCCATGTGTAGAATTGATGTCTTTCAATTTGTTACTTAGCAAAAATGAATACAATACAAAATGGCTGAAAGGTGCGTGTTTATGTAAATGACCACATTGCCTCAATATATTAGTGTCAATAAACCAAATGAAAATTTGATTGATGGTTTTTCAAACCTAACATGCTTCAAGATGACATAACTATGTTGGCTTGAGAAAGCCAACATATTGTTATGTTACATACATTTATTATTATTATTAATAATAATACTATTTTACTTACTAAAATTTCAACAACCTCACCTCTAAGAGCTTTAATGCTATAAGTACCCAACTTGCCACAGACCTGGGGACTGTTCTGAAGTTTGCTGCTATGTCTTTTTTTACCTGATGCGACTTAAGCTTTTTATATAAATGACGATCAAAAATGTAAAAAATCCCATTGATTTACAATGGCTGAGCAAAAATGCCCCCTCTACTGGATCAATACGGTCTACAAGTAAAATCCCATTCACTTACATTGGCTGAGCAAAGAGGCTCCCTCTGCTGGTGTAACTCTGTCTACCAAATGCACTTTTACTGGAGAAATCTCTCTAATGGAGCAATTCTGTCTACTAGTGGGTGGAGCTCCAGACTTTCTCAGCCAGAAGAATTTTGCCTGCATTTGCACAAAGGTATGTCAATTGTGTGTGTTTAATGCTTGACATTTGGAACATTCACGCGATTTTATACTATTCATCTCAACAGATGGTAAAACAACTCATATAAATGTTTTCGAGCAGTTTGTGTGAAACATCGATAATCGTCGCGTCTAACGCACGAGCCCCGATGAGAGTTACTGCACAAGGTCAGTGAGATGTATTTTACTGCTTCCCAGTTTGAATATTCAAGCGATTTTACACTATTCAACTCAACAAATGGCAAAACAACTCAAATAAATGTTTGTGATCAGTTTTGTGTGAAACCGCGAGATGCGTCGCGTCTAACGCACGAGCCCCGATGAGAGTTACTGCACAAATAAGGTCAGTGAGATGTGTTTTACTACTTCCCAGTTTGAATATTCAAGCGATTTTACACTATTCAACTCAACAAATGGCATACAACTCAAATAAATCTTTGCGAGGAGTTTGAAATCGGGAATCATTATTGAATTCTGGCATTATTACGGGGGTCAACAATGGCGCTGTAATGTCCTTTCAGATGCATTGTTCTAAACAGCGGAAAAAACTTAAACAAAATACTGCGTCATTTTTGCCCATTCAGATACATGGAAGAGATCATTACAAACTATAAAAGGTCTACTTTTATTTGTGTACACTTACAATACAACAAAACCTTGAGCTTTTGTAAAATAACGAAAATAAACAGGGTAAATCGAATCTGTCTTTGCGATAATCTGTCTGATACACGTCAGAAAAATCAAGTGAAACTCCGCGAACACTTATCACACAAACATGAAACATATGTCTAAAGAAAGAAGGGATGGACGGATCGATCCTAAAGTATCAATACTTCCGAGAATGATGTTTCATCTGCGTGTTCTCTGACAGCACGCAATAGTGACGCGATCTCATTTTTACTCGCGTCTTCAATGCGAGCAATGTTTGTCTGTTGTATGTGTTTTTAACACTTTCCTGTTTGAACTTTCAAGCGATTTTACACCATTCAACTCAACAAATGGCAAAACAACTCAAATAAATATTTGTGTGAAACAGAGAGCAGCGTCACGTCTAACTCACGAGCCCCGATGAGAGATCGCATTCGCTTCTTCTTGCGTTTGAACGGACACTTTCATACAACCATACATGATATATTGTCTGTTTTGTCTCAAGTGAACTAAACAGTTGATGAAGAAATCGCGAATCTAAATCTAGTATCAACACTTCCGAGAATGATTATCAGCATTGTGTCTGACAGCGCGAGGCATCTCATTTACTCGCATCTTCATGGAGGTTTGTCGGTTGTATGTAGTTTCACAATCTCAATCAATTAATCTCTGAAATGAATACAGATGTAACAGCACGAAAATAATGAGACTTCACAGTTCTCTAAAGATTAAACTCAATGAAACAAGCCGCACAGACTGTGCCTTGAATGAAATGCGTTTAAAATCCTCTTAAAGAGACAGTAACAATTTTCCAAGTAAATAAAAAGTAGCCTACAAATGGTTTTTACCCCAAAAATAAATTTCTCTCATCGTATACTCACCCTCATTCCATCCCAGATGTGTATTATTTCCTTTCTTCTGGTGAACACAAATTAATCTTTTTAGAAGATTATCTCAACCCTGTTGGACCTTTCAATGACTTGAATGGTGATCAGAACTCAGAAGCTACAAAAATCACATAAATGCAGCATAAAAGTAATCCATACCACTCCAGTGGTGTAATCCATGCCTTCAGAAGTGATATTATAGGTGTGGGTTAGAAACAGACCTATATATATATATATATATATATATATATATATATATATATATATACTTCAAGATGACATCACTCTGAAGTACTGCGTAAAGAATATCCCACATTCTCCCTTAGGGGGCGCTACAGGCCAAGCCCAAAATTCCCATTTTCTGGTCAAAAATGTTCTAATTTTGTATATTGATACTACAGACCACCAGGAATCCACAAACCAAGAATGGCCCACATTCACCCTTAGGGGGCGCTACAGGCCACGCCCTTAATTCCCATTTGCTGGTCAAAAATGTTCTAATTTGGTACATTGATACTACAGGCCAACTGGAACCCACAAACAAATAATTGCCCATATTCGCCATTAGGGGGCGCTACAGGCTATGCCCAAAATTCCCATTTTATGGTCAAAAATGTTCTAATTTGGTATATTGACACTACAGGCCAACAGAAATCCACAAACCAAGAATGTCTCACATTCGCCCTTAGGGGGCGCTAAAGGCCATTCCCAAATTGCAATTTTTTTTTGTCAAAAACTTTCAAATTTGGTACATTGATAATACAGGCCAACAGGAACTCACAAACCAAGATTGGCCCACATTCACCCTTAGGGGGCGCTATAGGCCATGTCAAAAATTCCCATTTTCTGGTCAAAAATGTTCTAATGTGGTACATTGATACTGCACGCCAACAGGAACCCACAAACCAAGAATTGCCCATATTCATCATTAGGGGGCGCTACAGGCTATGCCTTAAAGTCCTATTTTTTTGGTCAAACATTTTCAAATTTGGTACATTGATACTACAGGCCAACGGGAACCCACAAACCAAGAATGGCCGACATTCACCCTTAGGGGGCGATATAGGCCATGTCCAAAATTCCCATTTTCTGGTCAATAATGTTCTAATTTGGTACATTGATACTACAGGCCAACAGGAACTCACAAACCAAGAATTGCCCGTATTCACCATTAGGGGGCGCTACAGGCTATGCCCCAATGTCCCACATTGAAAGTGATGGCATTTCCACCCCATTTTTTCAGTTCTTCTGAAACTTAATGTACATAACTCATTTCTCATTGTAAACAAAAAAGCCTCCAGGATCCATAAGATCCCGGCATCATGGACTTTCCTGTACACTGAAAATGTTTAGTTTAGGATTCAGACAGAAAGACACGTTTTTTGAATTTCTTCATTGGGAGAGTTTAACCCCAACCCTCTACTGAACAATTTTAAATGATTTGCCATTTTGAGGAGGAATCGCATTGCTGCTTGCAGCTATATTCATTATTATTATTATTATTATTATTAGATTCCTCCGATAGGAGGGAATCTATTGTTATTGACAGTTTTATTATTATTATTATTATTATTATTATTATTATTCTCCTTGAGCCCCAATATCTCAAAAAGTCACTGGTCAAAAATTTTCTAAATTGGCACATTGATACTCCATGCCAACGGGTACCCCCAAACCAAGAATGGCCCACATTCGCCCATAGGTGGCGCTACAGGCCACGCCCCAAAAAAACATTTTCAAAGTCATGGCATTTCCAAGCCATTTGTCCAATTATTCTCAAACCTGGTGTACATGCCTCATTTCTCATGGGGAACAAAAAAGCCTCAAGGACCCATAACTTCCGCCATATTGGATTTTCCTGTACAGTGAAAATTTGCCAAAACCTACAAAACTCTTCTTCTCCTGAACCGTAGCTCCAATTGACTTGAAATTTGGTACGCATGTGTAGAATTGATGTCTTTGAAAACGTTACTTAGCAAAAATGAATACGATATAAAATGGCTGAAAGGGGCGTGTTTATGTAAATGTCCAAATTTTATCAATATATATGTCAATATATCAAATGTAATTTTGACCGAGGGTTTTTCAAACCTAACATTCATCAAGATAACATCCCTTTGAAGTACTGTGCAAAGAATTGCCCACATTCGCCCTTAGCGGTTCGCTACAGGCCACGCCAAACTGTCACATTTTCAAAAAGATGGCATTTTCACCACAATTTTCAAAATATTCTAAAACTTGGTATACTTGCCTCATTTCTCATTGGGAACAAAAAAGCTTCAAGGACCCATAAGGTACGATTAAAAATGGCTGAAAGGGGCGTGTTTATGTAAATGTCAACATTTAATCAATATATATGTCAATAAATCAAATGTAATTTTGACTGAGGGATTTTAAAACCTGACATGCTTCAAGATAACATCCCTTTGAAGTACTGTGCAAAGAATTGCCGACATTCGCCCTTAGCGGTTCGCTACAGGCCACGCCCAAATGTCACATTTTCAAAATGATGGCACTTTCACCCCAATTTTCCAAATATTCTAAAACTTGGTATACTTGCCTCATTTCTCATTGGGAACAAAAAAGCCTCAAGGACCCATAACTTCTGCCCTAATGGATTGTCCTGCACAGTGAAAATTTGCCAAAACCTACAAAAGTCTTCTTCTCTTGAACCGTAGATCCAATTGACTTGACATTTGGGACCCATGTGTAGAATTGATGTCTTTCAATTTGTTACTTAGCAAAAATGAATACAATACAAAATGGCTGAAAGGTGCGTGTTTATGTAAATGACCACATTGCTTCAATATATTAGTGTCAATAAACCAAATGTAAATTTGATTGATGGTTTTTCAAACCTAACATGCTTCAAGATGACATAACTATGTTGGCTTGAGAAAGCCAACATATTGTTATGTTACATACATTTATTATTATTATTATTATTAATACTAATATACTTACTAAAATTTCAACAACCTCACCTCTAAGTGCTTTAATGCTATAAGTACCCAACTTGCCACAGACCTGGGGACTGTTCTGAAGTTTGCTGCTATGTCTTTTTTTACCTGATGCGACTTAAGCTTTTTATATAAACGACGATCAAAAATGTAAAAAATCCCATTGATTTACAATGGCTGAGCAAAAATGCCCCCTCTACTGGATCAATACGGTCTACAAGTAAAATCCCATTCACTTACATTGGCTGAGCAAAGAGGCTCCCTCTGCTGGTGTAACTCTGTCTACCAAATGCACTTTTACTGGAGAAATCTCTCTAATGGAGCAATTCCGTCTACTAGTGGGTGGAGCTCCCGACTTTCTCAGCCAGAAGAATTTTGCCTGCGTTTGCACAAAGGTATGTCAATTGTGTGTGTTTAATGCTTGACATTTGGAACATTCACGCGATTTTATACTATTCATCTCAACAAATGGTAAAACAACTCATATAAATGTTTTCGAGCAGTTTGTGTGAAACAGCGATAATCGTCGCGTCTAACGCACGAGCCCCGATGAGAGTTACTGCACAAGGTCAGTGAGATGTATTTTACTGCTTCCCAGTTTGAATATTCAAGCGATTTTACACTATTCAACTCAACAAATGGCAAAACAACTCAAATAAATGTTTGTGAGCAGTTTTGTGTGAAACCGCGAGATGCGTCGCGTCTAACGCACGAGCCCCGATGAGAGTTACTGCACAAATAAGGTCAGTGAGATGTGTTTTACTACTTCCCAGTTTGAATATTCAAGCGATTTTACACTATTCAACTCAACAAATGGCATACAACTCAAATAAATGTTTGCGAGGAGTTTGAAATCGGGAATCATTGTTGAATTCTGGCATTATTACGGGGGTCAACAATGGCGCTGTAATGTCCTTTCAGATGCATTGTTCTAAACAGCGGAAAAAACTTAAACAAAATACTGCGTCATTTTTGCCCATTCAGATACATGGAAGAGATCATTACAAACTGTAAAAGGTCTACTTTTATTTGTGTACACTTACAATAACAACAAAACCTTGAGCTTTTGTAAAATAACGAAAATAAACAGGGTAAACCGAATCTGTCTTTGCGATAATCTGTCTGATACACGTCAGAAAAATCAAGTGAAACTCCGCGAACACTTATCACACAAACATGAGACATATGTCTAAAGAAAGAAGGGATGGACGGATCGATCCTAAAGTATCAATACTTCCGAGAATGATGTTTCATCTGCGTGTTCTCTGACAGCACGCGATAGTGACGCGATCTCATTTTTACTCGCGTCTTCAATGCGAGCAATGTTTGTCTGTTGTGTGTGTTTTTAACACTTTCCTGTTTGAACTTTCAAGCGATTTTACACCATTCAACTCAACAAATGGCAAAACAACTCAAATAAATATTTGTGTGAAACAGGGAGCAGCGTCACGTCTAACTCACGAGCCCCGATGAGAGAACGCATTCGCTTCTTCTTGCGTTTGAACGGACACTTTCATACAACCATACATGATATATTGTCTGTTTTGTCTCAAGTGAACATAAACAGTTGATGATGAAATCGCGAATCTAAATCTAGTATCAACACTTCCGAGAATGATTATCAGCGTGTCTGACAGCGCGAGAAGATCTCATATTTACTCGCATCTTCATGGAGGTTTGTCGGTTGTATGTAGTTTCACAATCTCAATCAATTAATCTCTGAAATGAATACAGATGTAACAGCACGAAAATAATGAGACTTCACAGTTCTCAAAAGATTAAACTCAATGAAACAAGCCGCACAGACTGTGCCTTGAATGAAATGCGTTTAAAATCCTCTTAAAGAGACAGTAACAATTTTCCAAGTAAATAAAAAGTAGGCCTACAAATGGTTTTTACCCCAAAAATAAATTTCTCTCATCGTATACTCATCCTCATTCCATCCCAGATGTGTATTATTTCCTTTCTTCTGGTGAACACAAATGAAGCTTTTTAGAAGATTATCTCAACCCTGTTGGACCTTTCAATGACTTGAATGGTGATCAGAACTCAGAAGCTACAAAAATCACATAAATGCAGCATAAAAGTAATCCATACCACTCCAGTGGTTTAATCCATGCCTTCTGAAGTGATATTATAGGTGTGGGTTAGAAACAGACCTATATATATATATATATATATACTTCAAGATGACATCACTCTGAAGTACTGCGTAAAGAATATCCCACATTCTCCCTTAGGGGGCACTACAGGCCAAGCCCAAAATTCCCATTTTCTGGTCAAAAATGTTCTAATTTTGTATATTGATACTACAGACCAACAGGAATCCACAAACCAAGAATGGCCCACATTCGCCATTAGGGGGCGCTACAGGCTATGCCCAAAATTCCCATTTTATGGTCAAAAATGTTCTAATTTGGTATATTGACACTACAGGCCAACAGAAATCCACAAACCAAGAATGTCTCACATTCGCCCTTAGGGGGCGCTAAAGGCCATTCCCAAATTGCAATTTTTTTTGGTCAAAAACTTTCAAATTTGGTACATTGATACTACAGGCCAACAGGAACTCACAAACCAAGATTGGCCCACATTCACCCTTAGGGGGCGCTATAGGCCATGTCAAAAATTCCCATTTTCTGGTCAAAAATGTTCTAATGTGGTACATTGATACTGCACGCCAACAGGAACCCACAAACCAAGAATTGCCCATATTCGTCATTAGGGGGCGCTACAGGCTATGCCTTAAAGTCCTATTTTTTGGTCAAACATTTTCAAATTTGGTACATTGATACTACAGGCCAACGGGAACCCACAAACCAAGAATGGCCGACATTCACCCTTAGGGGGCGATATAGGCCATGTATAAATTCCCATTTTCTGGTCAATAATGTTCTAATTTGGTACATTGATACTACAGGCCAACAGGAACTCACAAACCAATAATTGCCCGTATTCACCATTAGGGGGCGCTACAGGCTCTGCCCCAATGTCCCACATTCAAAGTGATGGCATTTCCACCCCATTTTTTCAGTTCTTCTGAAACTTAATGTACATAACTCATTTCTCATTGTAAACAAAAAAGCCTCCAGGATCCATAAGATCCCAGGATCATGGATTTTCCTGTACACTGAAAATGTTTAGTTTAGGATTCAGACAGAAAGACACGTTTTTTGAATTTCTTCATTGGGAGAGTTTAACCCCAACCCTCTACTGAACAATTTTAAATGATTTGCCATTTTGAGGAGGAATCGCATTGCTGCTTGCAGCTATATTTATTATTATTATTCTCCTTGAGCCCCAATATCTCAAAAAGTCACTGGTCAAAAATTTTCTAAATTGGCACATTGATACTCCATGCCAACGGGTACCCCCAAACCAAGAATGGCCCACATTCGCCCATAGGTGGCGCTACAGGCCACGCCCCAAAAAAATATTTTCAAAGTCATGGCATTTCCAAGCCATTTGTCCAATTATTCTCAAACCTTGTGTACATGCCTCATTTCTCATGGGGAACAAAAAAGCCTCAAGGACCCATAACTTCTGCCCTAATGGATTTTCCTTTACAGTGAAAATTTGCCAAAACCTACAAAACTCTTCTTCTCCTGAACCGTAGCTCCAATATACTTGAAATTTGGTACGCATGTGTAGAATTGATGCCTTTGAAAACGTTACTTAGCAAAAATGAATACGATATAAAATGGCTGAAAGGGTCGTGTTTATGTAAATGTCCACATTTAATCAATATATATGTCAATATATCAAATGTAATTTTGACCCAGGCTTTTTCAAACCTAACATTCTTCAAGATAACATCCCTTTGAAGTACTGTGCAAAGAATTGCCCACATTCGCCCTTAGCGGTTCGCTACAGGCCACGCCCAAATGTCACATTTTCAAAATGATGGCATTTTCACCACAATTTTCGAAATATTCTAAAACTTGGTATACTTGCCTCATTTCTCATTGGGAACAAAAAAGCCTCAAGGACCCATAAGGTACGATTAAAAATGGCTGAAAAGGGCGTGTTTATGTAAATGTCCACATTTAATCAATATATAAGTCAATAAATCAAATGTAATTTTGACTGAGGGATTTTAAACCTGACATGCTTCAAGATAACATCCCTTTGAAGGACTGTGCAAAGAATTGCCGACATTCGCCCTTAGCGGTTCGCTACAGGCCACGCCCAAATGTCACATTTTCAAAATGATGGCACTTTCACCCCAATTTTCCAAATATTCTAAAACTTGGTATACTTGCCTCATTTCTCATTGGGAACAAAAAAGCCTCAAGGACCCATAACTTCTGCCCTAATGGATTGTCCTGTACAGTGAAAATTTGCCAAAACCTACAAAAGTCTTCTTCTCTTGAACCGTAGATCCAATTGACTTGACATTTGGTACCCATGTGTAGAATTGATGTCTTTCAATTTGTTACTTAGCAAAAATGAATACAATACAAAATGGCTGAAAGGTGCGTGTTTATGTAAATGACCACATTGCCTCAATATATTAGTGTCAATAAACCAAATGTAAATTTGATTGATGGTTTTTCAAACCTAACATGCTTCAAGATGACATAACTATGTGTGCTTGAGAAAGCCAACATATTGTTATGTTACATACATTTATTATTATTATTATTATTAATACTATTTTACTTACTAAAATTTCAACAACCTCACCTCTAAGAGCTTTAATGCTATAAGTACACAACTTGCCACAGACCTGGGGACTGTTCTGAAGTTTGCTGCTATGTCTTTTTTTACCTGATGCGACTTAAGCTTTTTATATAAATGACGATCAAAAATGTAAAAAATCCCATTGATTTACAATGGCTGAGCAAAAATGCCCCCTCTACTGGATCAATACGGTCTACAAGTAAAATCCCATTCACTTACATTGGCTGAGCAAAGAGGCTCCCTCTGCTGGTGTAACTCTGTCTACCAAATGCACTTTTACTGGAGAAATCTCTCTAATGGAGCAATTCCGTCTACTAGTGGGTGGAGCTCCCGACTTTCTCAGCCAGAAGAATTTTGCCTGCGTTTGCACAAAGGTATGTCAATTGTGTGTGTTTAATGCTTGACATTTGGAACATTCACGCGATTTTATACTATTCATCTCAACAAATGGTAAAACAACTCATATAAATGTTTTCGAGCAGTTTGTGTGAAACAGCGATAATCGTCGCGTCTAACGCACGAGCCCCGATGAGAGTTACTGCACAAGGTCAGTGAGATGTATTTTACTGCTTCCCAGTTTGAATATTCAAGCGATTTTACACTATTCAACTCAACAAATGGCAAAACAACTCAAATAAATGTTTGTGAGCAGTTTTGTGTGAAACCGCGAGATGCGTCGCGTCTAACGCACGAGCCCCGATGAGAGTTACTGCACAAATAAGGTCAGTGAGATGTGTTTTACTACTTCCCAGTTTGAATATTCAAGCGATTTTACACTATTCAACTCAACAAATGGCATACAACTCAAATAAATCGGGAATCATTATTGAATTCTGGCATTATTACGGGGGTCAACAATGGCGCTGTAATGTCCTTTCAGATGCATTGTTCTAAACAGCGGAAAAAACTTAAACAAAATACTGCGTCATTTTTGCCCATTCAGATACATGGAAGAGATCATTACAAACTGTAAAAGGTCTACTTTTATTTGTGTACACTTACAATACAACAAAACCTTGAGCTTTTGTAAAATAACGAAAATAAACAGGGTAAATCGAATCTGTCTTTGCGATAATCTGTCTGATACACGTCAGAAAAATCAAGTGAAACTCCGCGAACACTTATCACACAAACATGAAACATATGTCTAAAGAAAGAAGGGATGGACGGATCGATCCTAAAGTATCAATACTTCCGAGAATGATGTTTCATCTGCGTGTTCTCTGACAGCACGCGATAGTGAGGCGATCTCATTTTTACTCCCGTCTTCAATGCGAGCAATGTTTGTCTGTTGTATGTGTTTTTAACACTTTCCTGTTTGAACTTTCAAGCGATTTTACACCATTCAACTCAACAAATGGCAAAACAACTCAAATAAATATTTGTGTGAAACGTGGAGCAGCGTCACGTCTAACTCACGAGCCCCGATGAGAGATCGCATTCGCTTCTTCTTGCGTTTGAACGGACACTTTCATACAACCATACATGATATATTGTCTGTTTTGTCTCAAGTGAACATAAACAGTTGATGAAGAAATCGCGAATCTAAATCTAGTATCAACACTTCCGAGAATGATTATCAGCGTTGTGTCTGACAGCGCGAGGCGATCTCATTTTTACTCGCATCTTCATGGAGGTTTGTCGGTTGGATGTAGTTTCACAATCTCAATCAATTAATCTCTGAAATGAATACAGATGTAACAGCACGAAAATAATGAGACTTCACAGTTCTCAAAAGATTAAACTCAATGAAACAAGCCGCACAGACTGTGCCTTGAATGAAATGCGTTTAAAATCCTCTTAAAGAGACAGTAACAATTTCCCAAGTAAATAAAAAGTAGCCTACAAATGGTTTTTACCCCAAAAATAAATTTCTCTCATCGTATACTCACCCTCATTCCATCCCAGATGTGTATTATTTCCTTTCTTCTGGTGAACACAAATGAAGCTTTTTAGAAGATTATCTCAACCCTGTTGGACCTTTCAATGACTTGAATGGTGATCAGAACTCAGAAGCTACAAAAATCACATAAATGCAGCATAAAAGTAATCCATACCACTCCAGTGGTTTAATCCATGCCTTCAGAAGTGATATTATAGGTGTGGGTTAGAAACAGACCTATATATATATATACTTCAAGATGACATCACTCTGAAGTACTGCGTAAAGAATATCCCACATTCTCCCTTAGGGGGTGCTACAGGCCAAGCCCAAAATTCCCATTTTCTGGTCAAAAATGTTCTAATTTTGTATATTGATACTACAGACCAACAGGAATCCACAAACCAAGAATGGCCCACATTCGCCCTTAGGGGGCGCTACAGGCCACGCCCTAAATTCCCATTTGCTGGTCAAAAATGTTCTAATTTGGTACATTGATACTACAGGCCAACAGGAACCCACAAACAAAGAATTGCCCATATTCGCCATTAGGGGGCGCTATAGGCCATGTCAAAAATTCCCATTTTCTGGTCAAAAATGTTGTAATGTGGTACATTGATACTGCACGCCAACAGGAACCCACAAACCAAGAATTGCCCATATTCGTCATTAGGGGGCGCTACAGGCTATGCCTTAAAGTCCTATTTTTTGGTCAAACATTTTCAAATTTGGTACATTGATACTACAGGCCAACGGGAACCCACAAACCAAGAATGGCCGACATTCACCCTTAGGGGGTGATATAGGCCATGTCCAAAATTCCCATTTTCTGGTCAATAATGTTCTAATTTGGTACATTGATACTACAGGCCAACAGGAACTCACAAACCAAGAATTGCCCGTATTCACCATTAGGGGGCGCTACAGGCTATGCCCCAATGTCCCACATTCAAAGTGATGGCATTTCCACCCCATTTTTTCAGTTCTTCTGAAACTTAATGTACATAACTCATTTCTCATTGTAAACAAAAAAGCCTCCAGGATCCATAAGATCCTGGCATCATGGATTTTCCTGTACACTGAAAATGTTTAGTTTAGGATTCAGACAGAAAGACACGTTTTTTGAATTTCTTCATTGGGAGAGTTTAACCCCAACCCTCTACTGAACAATTTTAAATGATTTGCCATTTTGAGGAGGAATCGCATTGCTGCTTGCAGCTATATTTATTATTATTATTATTATTATTATTATTATTCTCCTTGAGCCCCAATATCTCAAAAAGTCACTGGTCAAAAATTTTCTAAATTGGCACATTGATACTCCATGCCAACGGGTACCCCCAAACCAAGAATGGCCCACATTCGCCCATAGGTGGCGCTACAGGCCACGCCCCAAAAAAACATTTTCAAAGTCATGGCATTTCCAAGCCATTTGTCCAATTATTCTCAAACCTGGTGTACATGCCTCATTTCTCATGGGGAACAAAAAAGCCTCAAGGACCCATAACTTCCGCCATATTGGATTTTCCTGTACAGTGAAAATTTGCGAAAACCTACAAAACTCTTCTTCTCCTGAACCGTAGCTCCAATTGACTTGAAATTTGGTACGCATGTGTAGAATTGATGTCTTTGAAAACGTTACTTAGCAAAAATGAATACGATATAAAATGGCTGAAAGGGGCGTGTTTATGTAAATGTCCAAATTTTATCAATATATATGTCAATATATCAAATGTAATTTTGACCGAGGGTTTTTCAAACCCTAACATTCATCAAGATAACATCCCTTTGAAGTACTGTGCAAAGAATTGCCCACATTCGGCCTTAGCGGTTCGCTACAGGCCACGCCAAACTGTCACATTTTCAAAAAGATGGCATTTTCACCACAATTTTCAAAATATTCTAAAACTTGGTATACTTGCCTCATTTCTCATTGGGAACAAAAAAGCCTCAAGGACCCATAAGGTACGATTAAAAATGGCTGAAAGGGGCGTGTTTATGTAAATGTCCACATTTAATCAATATATATGTCAATAAATCAAATGTAATTTTGACTGAGGGATTTTAAAACCTGACATGCTTCAAGATAACATCCCTTTGAAGTACTGTGCAAAGAATTGCCGACATTCGCCCTTAGCGGTTCGCTACAGGCCACGCCCAAATGTCACATTTTCAAAATGATGGCACTTTCACCCCAATTTTCCAAATATTCTAAAACTTGGTATACTTGCCTCATTTCTCATTGGGAACAAAAAAGCCTCAAGGACCCATAACTTCTGCCCTAATGGATTGTCCTGTACAGTGAAAATTTGCCAAAACCTACAAAAGTCTTCTTCTCTTGAACCGTAGATCCAATTGACTTGACATTTGGTACCCATGTGTAGAATTGATGTCTTTCAATTTGTTACTTAGCAAAAATGAATACAATACAAAATGGCTGAAAGGTGCGTGTTTATGTAAATGACCACATTGCCTCAATATATTAGTGTCAATAAACCAAATGTAAATTTGATTGATGGTTTTTCAAACCTAACATGCTTCAAGATGACATAACTATGTTGGCTTGAGAAAGCCAACATATTGTTATGTTACATACATTTATTATTATTATTATTATTATTAATACTAATTTACTTACTAAAATTTCAACAACCTCACCTCTAAGAGCTTTAATGCTATAAGTACCCAACTTGCCACAGACCTGGGGACTGTTCTGAAGTTTGCTGCTATGTCTTTGTTTACCTGATGCGACTTAAGCTTTTTATATAAATGACGATCAAAAATGTAAAAAATCCCATTGATTTACAATGGCTGAGCAAAAATGCCCCCTCTACTGGATCAATACGGTCTACAAGTAAAATCCCATTCATTTACATTGGCTGAGCAAAGAGGCTCCCTCTGCTGGTGTAACTCTGTCTACCAAATGCACTTTTACTGGAGAAATCTCTCTAATGGAGCAATTCTGGCTACTAGTGGGTGGAGCTCCCGACTTTCTCAGCCAGAAGAATTTTGCCTGCGTTTGCACAAAGGTATGTCAATTGTGTGTGTTTAATGCTTGACATTTGGAACATTCACGCGATTTTATACTATTCATCTCAACAAATGGTAAAACAACTCATATAAATGTTTTCGAGCAGTTTGTGTGAAACAGCGATAATCGTCGCGTCTAACGCACGAGCCCCGATGAGAGTTACTGCACAAATAAGGTCAGTGAGATGTGTTTTACTGCTTCCCAGTTTGAATATTCAAGCGATTTTACACTATTCAACTCAACAAATGGCATACAACTCAAATAAATCGGGAATCATTATTGAATTCTGGCATTATTACGATGGTCAACAATGGCGCTGTAATGTCCTTTCAGATGCATTGTTCTAAACAGCGGAAAAAACTTAAACAAAATACTGCGTCATTTTTGCCCATTCAGATACATGGAAGAGATCATTACAAACTATAAAAGGTCTACTTTTATTTGTGTACACTTACAATACAACAAAACCTTGAGCTTTTGTAAAATAACGAAAATAAACAGGGTAAACCGAATCTGTCTTTGCGATAATCTGTCTGATACACGTCAGAAAAATCAAGTGAAACTCCGCGAACACTTATCACACAAACATGAAACATATGTCTAAAGAAAGAAGGGATGGACGGATCGATCCTAAAGTATCAATACTTCCGAGAATGATGTTTCATCTGCGTGTTCTCTGACAGCACGCGATAGTGACGCGATCTAATTTTTACTCCCGTCTTCAATGCGAGCAATGTTTGTCTGTTGTATGTGTTTTTAACACTTTCCTGTTTGAACTTTCAAGCGATTTTTACACCATTCAACTCAACAAATGGCAAAACAACTCAAATAAATATATGTGTGAAACAGCGAGCAGCGTCACGTCTAACTCACGAGCCCCGATGAGAGATCGCATTCGCTTCTTCTTGCGTTTGAACGGACAATTTCTTACAACAAAATGTCAAATTACATGATATATTGTGGAGTCTGTTTTGTCTCAAGTGAACATAAACAGTTGATGAAGAAATCGCGAATCTAAATCTAGTATCAACACTTCCGAGAATGATTATCAGCGTTGTGTCTGACAGCGCGAGGCGATCTCATTTTTACTCGCATCTTCATGGAGGTTTGTCGGTTGTATGTAGTTTCACAATCTCAATCAATTAATCTCTGAAATGAATACAGATGTAACAGCACGAAAATAATGAGACTTCACAGTTCTCTAAAGATTAAACTCAATGAAACAAGCCGCTCAGACTGTGCATTGAATGAAATGCGTTTAAAATCTTCGTAAAGAGACAGTAACAATTTTCCAAGTAAATAAAAAGTAGGCCTACAAATGGTTTTTACCCCCAAAATAAATTTCTCTCATCGTATACTCACCCTCATTCCATCCCAGATGTGTATTATTTCCTTTCTTCTGGTGAACACAAATGAAGCTTTTTAGAAGATTATCTCAACCCTGTTGGACCTTTCAATGACTTGAATGGTGATCAGAACTCAGAAGCTACAAAAATCACATAAATGCAGCATAAAAGTAATCCATACCACTCCAGTGGTTTAATCCATGCCTTCAGAAGTGATATTATAGGTGTGGGTTAGAAACAGACCTATATATATATACTTCAAGATGACATCACTCTGAAGTACTGCGTAAAGAATATCCCACATTCTCCCTTAGGGGGCGCTACAGGCCATGCCCAAAATTCCCATTTTCTGGTCAAAAATGTTCTAATTTTGTATATTGATACTACAGGCCAACAGGAATCCACAAACCAAGAATGGCCCACATTCGCCCTTAGGGGGCGCGACAGGCCACGCCCTAAATTCCCATTTGCTGGTCAAAAATGTTCTAATTTGGTACATTGATACTACAGGCCAACAGGAACCCACAAACAAAGAATTTCCCATATTCGCCATTAGGGGCGCTACAGGCTATGCCCAAAATTACCATTTTATGGTCAAAAATGTTCTAATTTGGTATATTGACACTACAGGCCAACAGAAATCCACAAACCAAGAATGTCTCACATTCGCCCTTAGGGGGCGCTAAAGGCCATTCCCAAATTGCAAATTTTTTTGTCAAAAACTTTCTAATTTGGTACATTAATACTACAGGCCAACAGGAACCTACAAACCAAGAATGGCTCACATTCGCCCTTAGGGGGCGCTACAGGCCATGCCCAAATGTCATTTTTTCAAAGTGATTGTATTTCCACCCCATTTATTTAGTTTTTCTGAAACCTGGTGAACATACCTCATTTCTCATTGTAAACAAAAAACCCTACAGGATCCATAAGGTCCGGCATGATGGATTTTCCTGTACACTGAAAATGTTTAGTTTAGGATTCAGACAGAAAGACATGTTTTTTGGATTTTTTCATTGGGAGGGTTTAACCCCAACCCTCTATTGATCAATTTTAAATGATTTGCCATTTTGAGTAGGAATCGCATTGCTGCTTGCAGCTATATTTATTATTATTCTTCTCCTTGAGCCCCAATATCTCAAAAAGTCACTGGTCAAAAATTTTCTAAATTGGCACATTGATACTCCATGCCAACGGGTACCCCCAAACCAAGAATGGCCCACATTCGCCCATAGGTGGCGCTACAGGCCACGCCCCAAAAAATATTTTCAAAGTCATGGCATTTCCAAGCCATTTGTCCAATTATTCTCAAACCTGGTGTACATGCCTCATTTCTCATGGGGAACAAAAAAGCCTCAAGGACCCATAACTTCTGCCCTAATGGATTTTCCTGTACAGTGAAAATTTGCCAAAACCTACAAAACTCTTCTTCTCCTGAACCGTAGCTCCAATATACTTGAAATTTGGTACGCATGTGTAGAATTGATGTCTTTGAAAACGTTACTTAGCAAAAATGAATATGATATAAAATGGCTGAAAGGGGCGTGTTTATGTAAATGTCCACATTTAATCAATATATATGTCAATATATCAAATGTAATTTTGACCCAGGGTTTTTCAAACCTAACATTCTTCAAGATAACATCCCTTTGAAGTACTGTGCAAAGAATTGCCCACATTCGCCCTTAGCGGTTCGCTACAGGCCACGCCCAAATGTCACATTTTCAAAATGATGGCATTTTCACCACAATTTTCGAAATATTCTAAAACTTGGTATACTTGCCTCATTTCTCATTGGGAACAAAAAAGCCTCAAGGACCCATAAGGTACGATTAAAAATGGCTGAAAGGGGCGTGTTTATGTAAATGTCCACATTTAATCAATATATAAGTCAATAAATCAAATGTAATTTTGACTGAGGGATTTTAAACCTGACATGCTTCAAGATAACATCCCTTTGAAGTACTGTGCAAAGAATTGCCGACATTCGCCCTTAGCGGTTCGCTACAGGTCACGCCCAAATGTCACATTTTCAAAATGATGGCACTTTCACCCCAATTTTCCAAATATTCTAAAACTTGGTATACTTGCCTCATTTCTCATTGGGAACAAAAAAGCCTCAAGGACCCATAACTTCTGCCCTAATGGATTGTCCTGTACAGTGAAAATTTGCCAAAGCCTACAAAAGTCTTCTTCTCTTGAACCGTAGATCCAATTGACTTGACATTTGGTACCCATGTGTAGAATTGATGTCTTTCAATTTGTTACTTAGCAAAAATGAATACAATACAAAATGGCTGAAAGGTGCGTGTTTATGTAAATGACCACATTGCCTCAATATATTAGTGTCAATAAACCAAATGTAAATTTGATTGATGGTTTTTCAAACCTAACATGCTTCAAGATGACATAACTATGTTGGCTTGAGAAAGCCAACATATTGTTATGGTTACATACATTTATTATTATTATTATTAATAATACTATTTTACTTACTAAAATTTCAACAACCTCACCTCTAAGAGCTTTAATGCTATAAGTACCCAACATGCCACAGACCTGGGGACTGTTCTGAAGTTTGCTGCTATGTCTTTTTTTACCTGATGCGACTTAAGCTTTTTATATAAATGACGATCAAAAATGTAAAAAATCCCATTGATTTACAATGGCTGAGCAAAAATGCCCCCTCTACTGGATCAATACGGTCTACAAGTAAAATCCCATTCACTTACATTGGCTGAGCAAAGAGGCTCCCTCTGCTGGTGTAACTCTGTCTACCAAATGCACTTTTACTGGAGAAATCTCTCTAATGGAGCAATTCTGGCTACTAGTGGGTGGAGCTCCCGACTTTCTCAGCCAGAAGAATTTTGCCTGCGTTTGCACAAAGATATGTCAATTGTGTATGTTTAATGCTTGACATTTGGAACATTCACGCGATTTTATACTATTCATCTCAACAAATGGTAAAACAACTCATATAAATGTTTTCGAGCAGTTTGTGTGAAACAGCGATAATCGTCGCGTCTAACGCACGAGCCCCGATGAGAGTTACTGCACAAGGTCAGTGAGATGTATTTTACTGCTTCCCAGTTTGAATATTCAAGCGATTTTACACTATTCAACTCAACAAATGGCAAAACAACTCAAATAAATGTTTGTGAGCAGTTTTGTGTGAAACCGCGAGATGCGTCGCGTCTAACGCACGAGCCCCGATGAGAGTTACTGCACAAATAAGGTCAGTGAGATGTGTTTTACTACTTCCCAGTTTGAATATTCAAGCGATTTTACACTATTCAACTCAACAAATGGCATACAACTCAAATAAATCGGGAATCATTATTGAATTCTGGCATTATTACGGGGGTCAACAATGGCGCTGTAATGTCCTTTCAGATGCATTGTTCTAAACAGCGGAAAAAACTTAAACAAAATACTGCGTCATTTTTGCCCATTCAGATACATGGAAGAGATCATTACAAACTATAAAAGGTCTACTTTTATTTGTGTACACTTACAATACAACAAAACCTTGAGCTTTTGTAAAATAACGAAAATAAACAGGGTAAATCGAATCTGTCTTTGCGATAATCTGTCTGATACACGTCAGAAAAATCAAGTGAAACTCCGCGAACACTTATCACACAAACATGAAACATATGTCTAAAGAAAGAAGGGATGGACGGATCGATCCTAAAGTATCAATACTTCCGAGAATGATGTTTCATCTACGTGTTCTCTGACAGCACGCGATAGTGACGCGATCTAATTTTTACCTGCGTCTTCAATGCGAGCAATGTTTGTCTGTTGTATGTGTTTTTAACACTTTCCTGTTTGAACTTTCAAGCGATTTTACACCATTCAACTCAACAAATGGCAAAACAACTCAAATAAATATTTGTGTGAAACAGGGAGCAGCGTCACGTCTAACTCACGAGCCCCGATGAGAGATCGCATTCGCTTCTTCTTGCGTTTGAACGGACACTTTCATACAACCATACATGATATATTGTCTGTTTTGTCTCAAGTGAACATAAACAGTTGATGAAGAAATCGCGAATCTAAATCTAGTATCAACACTTCCGAGAATGATTATCAGCGTTGTGTCTGACAGCGCGAGGCGATCTCATTTTTACTCGCATCTTCATGGAGGTTTGTCGGTTGTATGTAGTTTCACAATCTCAATCAATTAATCTCTGAAATGAATACAGATGTAACAGCACGAAAATAATGAGACTTCACAGTTCTCAAAAGATTAAACTCAATGAAACAAGCCGCACAGACTGTGCCTTGAATGAAATGCGTTTAAAATCCTCTTAAAGAGACAGTAACAATTTTCCAAGTAAATAAAAAGTAGCCTACAAATGGTTTTTACCCCAAAAATAAATTTCTCTCATCGTATACTCACCCTCATTCCATCCCAGATGTGTATTATTTCCTTTCTTCTGGTGAACACAAATTAAGCTTTTTAGAAGATTATCTCAACCCTGTTGGACCTTTCAATGACTTGAATGGTGATCAGAACTCAGAAGCTACAAAAATCACATAAATGCAGCATAAAAGTAATCCATACCACTCCAGTGGTTTAATCCATGCCTTCAGAAGTGATATTATAGGTGTGGGTTAGAAACAGACCTATATATATATATATATATACTTCAAGATGACATCACTCTGAAGTACTGCGTAAAGAATATCCCACATTCTCCCTTAGGGGGCGCTACAGGCCAAGCCCAAAATTCCCATTTTCTGGTCAAAAATGTTCTAATTTTGTATATTGATACTACAGACCAACAGGAATCCACAAACCAAGAATGGCCCACATTCGCCCTTAGGGGGCGCTACAGGCCACGCCCTAAATTCCCATTTGCTGGTCAAAAATGTTCTAATTTGGTACATTGATACTACAGGCCAACAGGAACCCACAAACAAAGAATTGCCCATATTCGCCATTAGGGGGCGCTACAGGCTATGCCCAAAATTCCCATTTTATGGTCAAAAATGTTCTAATTTGGTATATTGACACTACAGGCCAACAGAAATCCACAAACCAAGAATGTCTCACATTCGCCCTTAGGGGGCGCTAAAGGCCATTCCCAAATTGCAATTTTTTTTTGTCAAAAACTTTCAAATTTGGTACATTGATACTACAGGCCAACAGGAACTCACAAACCAAGATTGGCCCACATTCACCCTTATGGGGCGCTATAGGCCATGTCAAGAATTCCCATTTTCTGGTCAAAAATGTTCTAATGTGGTACATTGATACTGCACGCCAACAGGAACCCACAAACCAAGAATTGCCCATATTCGTCATTAGGGGGCGCTACAGGCTATGCCTTAAAGTCCTATTTTTTGGTCAAACATTTTCAAATTTGGTACATTGATACTACAGGCCAACGGGAACCCACAAACCAAGAATGGCCGACATTCACCCTTAGGGGGCGATATAGGCCATGTCCAAAATTCCCATTTTCTGGTCAATAATGTTCTAATTTGGTACATTGATACTACAGGCCAACAGGAACTCACAAACCAAGAATTGCCCATATTCACCATTAGGGGGCGCTACAGGCTATGCCCCAATGTCCCACATTGAAAGTGATGGCATTTCCACCCCATTTTTTCAGTTCTTCTGAAACTTAATGTACATAACTCATTTCTCATTGTAAACAAAAAAGCAATGGATTTTCCTGTACACTGAAAATGTTTAGTTTAGGATTCAGACAGAAAGACACGTTTTTTGAATTTCTTCATTGGGAGAGTTTAACCCCAACCCTCTACTGAACAATTTTAAATGATTTGCCATTTTGAGGAGGAATCGCATTGCTGCTTGCAGCTATATTTATTTTTATTATTCTTCTTCTCCTTGAGCCCCAATATCTCAAAGTCACTGGTCAAAAATTTTCTAAATTGGCACATTGATACTCCATGCCAACGGGTACCCCCAAACCAAGAATGGCCCACATTCACCCATAGGTGGCGCTACAGGCCACGCCCCAAAAAATATTTTCAAAGTCATGGCATTTCCAAGCCATTTGTCCAATTATTCTCAAACCTGGTGTACATGCCTCATTTCTCATGGGGAACAAAAAAGCCTCAAGGACCCATAACTTCTGCCCTAATGGATTTTCCTGTACAGTGAAAATTTGCCAAAACCTACAAAACTCTTCTTCTCCTGAACCGTAGCTCCAATATACTTGAAATTTGGTACGCATGTGTAGAATTGATGCCTTTGAAAACCTTACTTAGCAAAAATGAATACGATATAAAATGGCTGAAAGGGGCGTGTTTATGTAAATGTCCACATTTAATCAATATATATGTCAATATATCAAATGTAATTTTGACCCAGGGTTTTTCAAACCTAACATTCTTCAAGATAACATCCCTTTGAAGTACTGTGCAAAGAATTGCCCACATTCGCCCTTAGCGGTTCGCTACAGGCCACGCCCAAATGTCACATTTTCAAAATGATGGCATTTTCACCACAATTTTCGAAATATTCTAAAACTTGGTATACTTGCCTCATTTCTCATTGGGAACAAAAAAGCCTCAAGGACCCATAAGGTACGATTAAAAATGGCTGAAAGGGGCGTGTTTATGTAAATGTCCACATTTAATCAATATATATGTCAATAAATCAAATGTAATTTTGACTGAGGGATTTTAAACCTGACATGCTTCAAGATAACATCCCTTTGAAGTACTGTGCAAAGAATTGCCAACATTCGCCCTTAGCGGTTCGCTACAGGCCACGCCCAAATGTCACATTTTCAAAATGATGGCACTTTCACCCGAATTTTCCAAATATTCTAAAACTTGGTATACTTGCCTCATTTCTCATTGGGAACAAAAAAGCCTCAAGGACCCATAACTTCTGCCCTAATGGATTGTCCTGTACAGTGAAAATTTGCCAAAACCTACAAAAGTCTTCTTCTCTTGAACCGTAGATCCAATTGACTTGACATTTGGTACCCATGTGTAGAATTGATGTCTTTCAATTTGTTACTTAGCAAAAATGAATACAATACAAAATGGCTGAAAGGTGCGTGTTTATGTAAATGACCACATTGCCTCAATATATTAGTGTCAATAAACCAAATGTAAATTTGATTGATGGTTTTTCAAACCTAACATGCTTCAAGATGACATAACTATGTTGGCTTGAGAAAGCCAACATATTGTTATGTTACATACATTTATTATTATTAATAATACTATTTTACTTACTAAAATTTCAACAACCTCACCTCTAAGAGCTTTAATGCTATAAGTACCCAACTTGCCACAGACCTGGGGACTGTTCTGAAGTTTGCTGCTATGTCTTTTTTTACCTGATGCGACTTAAGCTTTTTATATAAATGACGATCAAAAATGTAAAAAATCCCATTGATTTACAATGGCTGAGCAAAAATGCCCCCTCTACTGGATCGATACGGTCTACAAGTAAAATCCCATTCACTTACATTGGCTGAGCAAAGAGGCTCCCTCTGCTGGTGTAACTCTGTCTACCAAATGCACTTTTACTGGAGAAATCTCTCTAATGGAGCAATTCTGTCTACTAGTGGGTGGAGCTCCCGACTTTCTCAGCCAGAAGAATTTTGCCTGCGTTTGCACAAAGGTATGTCAATTGTGTGTGTTTAATGCTTGACATTTGGAACATTCACGCGATTTTATACTATTCATCTCAACAAATGGTAAAACAACTCATATAAATGTTTTCGAGCAGTTTGTGTGAAACAGCGATAATCGTCGCGTCTAACGCACGAGCCCCGATGAGAGTTACTGCACAAGGTCAGTGAGATGTATTTTACTGCTTCCCAGTTTGAATATTCAAGCGATTTTACACTATTCAACTCAACAAATGGCAAAACAACTCAAATAAATGTTTGTGAGCAGTTTTATGTGAAACCGCGAGATGCGTCGCGTCTAACGCACGAGCCCCGATGAGAGTTACTGCACAAGGTCAGTGAGATGTATTTTACTGCTTCCCAGTTTGAATATTCAAGCGATTTTACACTATTCAACTCAACAAATGGCAAAACAACTCAAATAAATGTTTGTGAGCAGTTTTGTGTGAAACCGCGAGATGCGTCGCGTCTAACGCACGAACCCCGATGAGAGTTACTGCACAAATAAGGTCAGTGAGATGTGTTTTACTACTTCCCAGTTTGTATATTCAAGCGATTTTACACTATTCAACTCAACAAATGGCATACAACTCAAATAAATCGGGAATCATTATTGAATTCTGGCATTATTACGGGGGTCAACAATGGCGCTGTAATGTCCTTTCAGATGCATTGTTCTAAACAGCGGAAAAAACTTAAACAAAATACTGCGTCATTTTTGCCCATTCAGATACATGGAAGAGATCATTACAAACTATAAAAGGTCTACTGTTATTTGTGTACACTTACAATACAACAAAACCTTGAGCTTTTGTAAAATAACGAAAATAAACAGGGTAAATCGAATCTGTCTTTGCGATAATCTGTCTGATACACGTCAGAAAAATCAAGTGAAACTCCGCGAACACTTATCACACAAACATGAAACATATGTCTAAAGAAAGAAGGGATGGACGGATCGATCCTAAAGTATCAATACTTCCGAGAATGATGTTTCATCTGCGTGTTCTCTGACAGCACGCGATAGTGACGCGATCTAATTTTTACTCGCGTCTTCAATGCGAGCAATGTTTGTCTGTTGTATGTGTTTTTAACACTTTCCTGTTTGAACTTTCAAGCGATTTTACACCATTCAACTCAACAAATGGCAAAACAACTCAAATAAATGTGTGTGAAACAGGGAGCAGCGTCACGTCTAACTCACGAGCCCCGATGAGAGATCGCATTCGCTTCTTCTTGCGTTTGAACGGACACTTTCATACAACCATACATGATATATTGTCTGTTTTGTCTCAAGTGAACATAAACAGTTGATGAAGAAATCGCGAATCTAAATCTAGTATCAACACTTCCGAGAATGATTATCAGCGTTGTGTCTGACAGCGCGAGGCGATCTCATTTTTACTCGCATCTTCATGGAGGTTTGTCGGTTGTATGTAGTTTCACAATCTCAATCAATTAATCTCTGAAATGAATACAGATGTAACAGCACGAAAATAATGAGACTTCACAGTTCTCAAAAGATTAAACTCAATGAAACAAGCCGCACAGACTGTGCCTTGAATGAAATGCGTTTAAAATCCTCTTAAAGAGACAGTAACAATTTTCCAAGTAAATAAAAAGTAGCCTACAAATGGTTTTTACCCCAAAAATAAATTTCTCTCATCGTATACTCACCCTCATTCCATCCCAGATGTGTATTATTTCCTTTCTTCTGGTGAACACAAATTAAGCTTTTTAGAAGATTATCTCAACCCTGTTGGACCTTTCAATGACTTGAATGGTGATCAGAACTCAGAAGCTACAAAAATCACATAAATGCAGCATAAAAGTAATCCATACCACTCCAGTGGTTTAATCCATGCCTTCAGAAGTGATATTATAGGTGTGGGTTAGAAACAGACCTATATATATATATATATATATATATATATATATATATATATATATATATATATATATATATATATATACTTCAAGATGACATCACTCTGAAGTACTGCGTAAAGAATATCCCACATTCTCCCTTAGGGGGCGCTACAGGCCAAGCCCAAAATTCCCATTTTCTGGTCAAAAATGTTCTAATTTTGTATATTGATACTACAGACCAACAGGAATCCACAAACCAAGAATGGCCCACATTCGCCCTTAGGGGGCGCTACAGGCCACGCCCTAAATTCCTATTTGCTGGTCAAAAATGTTCTAATTTGGTACATTGATACTACAGGCCAACAGGAACCCACAAACAAAGAATTGCCCATATTCGCCATTAGGGGGCGCTACAGGCTATGCCCAAAATTCCCATTTTATGGTCAAAAATGTTCTAATTTGGTATATTGACACTACAGGCCAACAGAAATCCACAAACCAAGAATGTCTCACATTCGCCCTTAGGGGGCGCTAAAGGCCATTCCCAAATTGCTATTTTTTTTTGTCAAAAACTTTCAAATTTGGTACATTGATACTACAGGCCAACAGGAACTCACAAACCAAGATTGGCCCACATTCACCCTTAGGGGGCGCTATAGGCCATGTCAAGAATTCCCATTTTCTGGTCAAAAATGTTGTAATGTGGTACATTGATACTGCACGCCAACAGGAACCCACAAACCAAGAATTGCCCATATTCGTCATTAGGGGGCGCTACAGGCTATGCCTTAAAGTCCTATTTTTTGGTCAAACATTTTCAAATTTGGTACATTGATACTACAGGCCAACGGGAACCCACAAACCAAGAATGGCCGACATTCACCCTTAGGGGGCGATATAGGCCATGTCCAAAATTCCCATTTTCTGGTCAATAATGTTCTAATTTGGTACATTGATACTACAGGCCAACAGGAACTCACAAACCAAGAATTGCCCGTATTCACCATTAGGGGGCGCTACAGGCTATGCCCCAATGTCCCACATTCAAAGTGATGGCATTTCCACCCCATTTTTTCAGTTCTTCTGAAACTTAATGTACATAACTCATTTCTCATTGTAAACAAAAAAGCCTCCAGGATCCATAAGATCCCAGCATCATGGATTTTCCTGTACACTGAAAATGTTTAGTTTAGGATTCAGACAGAAAGACACGTTTTTTGAATTTCTTCATTGGGAGAGTTTAACCCCAACCCTCTACTGAACAATTTTAAATGATTTGCCATTTTGAGGAGGAATCGTATTGCTGCTTGCAGCTATATTTATTATTATTATTATTATTATTCTTCTCCTTGAGCCCCAATATCTCAAAAAGTCACTGGTCAAAAATTTTCTAAATTGGCACATTGATACTCCATGCCAACGGGTACCCCCAAACCAAGAATGGCCCACATTCGCCCATAGGTGGCGCTACAGGCCACGCCCCAATAAAACATTTTCAAAGTCATGGCATTTCCAAGCCATTTGTCCAATTATTCTCAAACCTGGTGTACATGCCTCATTTCTCATGGGGAACAAAAAAGCCTCAAGGACCCATAACTTCCGCCATATTGGATTTTCCTGTACAGTGAAAATTTGCGAAAACCTACAAAACTCTTCTTCTCCTGAACTGTAGCTCCAATTGACTTGAAATTTGGTACGCATGTGTAGAATTGATGTCTTTGAAAACCTTACTTAGCAAAAATGAATACGATATAAAATGGCTGAAAGGGGCGTGTTTATGTAAATGTCCAAATTTTATCAATATATATGTCAATATATCAAATGTAATTTTGACTGAGGGTTTTTCAAACCTAGCATGCTTCAAGATGACATCCCTTTGAAGTACTGTGCAAAGAATTGCCCACCTTCGCCCTTAGCGGTTCGCTACAGGCCACGTCCAAATGTCACATTTTCAAAATGATGGCATTTTCACCACAATTTTCTAAATATTCTAAAACTTGGTTTACTTGCCTCATTTCTCATTGGGAACAAAAAAGCCTCAAGGACCCATAAGGTACGATTAAAAATGGCTGAAAGGGGCGTGTTTATGTAAATGTCCACATTTAATTAATATATATGTCAATAAATCAAATGTAATTTTGACTGAGGGATTTTAAAACCTGACATGCTTCAAGATAACATCTCTTTGAAGTACTGTGCAAAGAATTGCCGACATTCGCCCTTAGCGGTTCGCTACAGGCCACGCCCAAATGTCACATTTTCAAAATGATGGCATTTTCACTCCAGTTTTACAAATATTCTAAAACTTGGTATACTTGCCTCATTTCTCATTGGGAACAAAAAAGCCTCAAGGACCCATAAGGTTCTGCGTGATGGATTGTCCTGTACTGTGAAAATTTGGTGAAACATTCAAAACTCTTCTTCTCTTGAACCGTAGATCCAATTGACTTGACATTTGGTACCCATGTGTAGAATTGATGTCTTTCAATTTGTTACTTAGTAAAAATGAATACAATACAAAATGGCTGAAAGGTGCGTGTTTATGTAAATCACCACATTGCCTCAATATATTAGTGTCAATAAACCAAATGTAATTTTGATTGATGGTTTTTCAAACCTAGCATGCTTCAAGATGACATAACTATGTGTGCTTGAGAAAGTCAGCATATTGTTGTTACATACATTTATTAATATTATTATTATTAATACTATTTTACTTACTAAAATTTCAACAACCTTACCTCCAAGAGCTTTAATGCTATAAGTACCCAACTTGCCACAGACCTGGGGACTGTTCTGAAGTTTGCTGGCATGTCTTTTTTTACCTGATGCGACTTAAGCTTTTTATATAAATGACAATCAAAAATGTAAAAAAAATCCCATTGATTTACAATGGCTGAGCAAAATTGCCCCCTCTAATGGATTAATACGGTCCACAAGTAAAATCCCATTCACTTACATTGGCTGAGCAAAGAGGCTCCCTCTGCTGGTGTAACTCTGTCTACCAAAAGCACTTTTACTGGAGAAATCTCTCAAATGGAGCAATTCTGTTTACTAGTGGGTGGAGCTCCAAGCCAGATGGATTTAGCCTGTGTCTGCACAAAGGTGTCAATTGTGTGTTTAATGCTTGACATTTGGAACATTCACGCGATTTTATGCTATTCATCTCAACAAATGGCAAAACATCTCAAATACATGTTTGTGAGCAGTTTTGTGTGAAACAGATGCGTCGCGTCTAACGCACGAGCCCCGATGAGAATTACCGCACAAAGGTCAGTGAGATGTGTTTTACTGCTTCCCAGTTTGAATATTCAAGCGATTTTACACTATTCAACTCAACAAATAACAAAACAACTCGAATGAATCTTTTCGAGCAGTTTGAAATCGGGAATATTGAATTCTGGCATTATTACGGGGGTCAACACTGACGCTGTGATGCCCTTTAATTAGATGCATTTTTCTAAACAGCGGAAAAACTTAAACAAAATACTGCGTCATTTTTGCCCATTCAGATACATGGAAGAGATCATTACAAACTATAAAAGGTCTACTTTTATTTCTGTACACTTACAATAACAACAAAACCTTGAGCTTTTGTAAAATAACGAAAATAAACCGGGTGCGCCGAATCTGTCTTAGCGGTCTGATACACGTCAGAAAAATCAAGTGAAACTCCGCGAACACTTTTCTTCAATGAACACATCTTCAATGCGAGCAATGTTTGTCTGTTGTATGTGTTTTTAACACTTTCCTGTTTGAACTTTCAAGCGATTTTACACCATTCAACTCAACAAATGGCAAAACAATTCAAATAAATATTTGTGTGAAACAGCGAGCAGCGTCACGTCTAACTCACGAGCCCCGATGAGAGATCGCATTCGCTTCTTCTTGCGTTTGAACGGACATTTTCATACAACAAAATGTCAAATTACATGATATATTGTGGAGTCTGTTTTGTCTCAAGTGAACATAAACAGTTGATGAAGAAATCGCGAATCTAAATCTAGTATCAACACTTCCGAGAATGATTATCAGCGTTGTGTCTGACAGCGCGAGGCATCTCATTTTTACTCGCATCTTCATGGAGGTTTGTCGGTTGTATGTAGTTTCACAATCTCAATCAATTCATCTCTGAAATGAATACAGATGTAACAGCACGAAAATAATGAGACTTCACAGTTCTCAAAAGATTAAACTCAATGAAACAAGCCGCACAGACTGTGCCTTGAATGAAATGCGTTTAAAATCCTCTTAAAGAGACAGTAACAATTTTCCAAGTAAATAAAAAGTAGGCCTACAAATGGTTTTTACCCCCAAAATAAATTTCTCTCATCGTATACTCACCCTCATTCCATCCCAGATGTGTATTATTTTCTTTCTTCTGGTGAACACAAATGAAGCTTTTTAGAAGATTATCTCAACCCTGTTGGACCTTTCAATGACTTGAATGGTGAGCAGAACTCAGAAGCTACAAAAATCACATAAATGCAGCATAAAAGTAATCCATACCACTCCAGTGGTTTAATCCATGCCTTCAGAAGTGATATTATAGGTGTGGGTTAGAAACAGACCTATATATATATACTTCAAGATGACATCACTCTGAAGTACTGCGTAAAGAATATCCCACATTCTCCCTTAGGGGGCGCTACAGGCCATGCCCAAAATTCCCATTTTCTGGTCAAAAATGTTCTAATTTTGTATATTGATACTACAGGCCAACAGGAATCCACAAACCAAGAATGGCCCACATTCGCCCTTAGGGGGCGCTACAGGCCACGCCCTAAATTCCCATTTGCTGGTCAAAAATGTTCTAATTTGGTACATTGATACTACAGGCCAACAGGAACCCACAAACCAAGAATTGCCCATATTCGCCATTAGGGGGCGCTACAGGCTATGCCCAAAATTCCCATTTTATGGTCAAAAATGTTCTAATTTGGTATATTGATACTACAGGCCAACAGGAATCCACAAACCAAGAATGGCCCACATTCGCCCTTAGGGGGCGCTACAGGCTATGCCCAAATTTCCCATTTTATTGTCAAAAATGTACTAATTTGGTATATTGATACTACAGGCCAACAGGAATCCACAAACCAAGAATGGCCCACATTCGCCCTTAGGGGGCGCTACATTTCCGCCCAAAATTCCCATTTTCTGGTCAAAAATTTTCTAATTTGGTATATTGATACTACAGGCCAACAGGAACCCACAAACCAAGAATGGCCCACATTCACCCTTAGGGGGCGCTATAGGCCATGTCCAAAATTCTCATTTTCTGTTCCAAAATGTACTAATTTGGTACATTAATACTACAGGCCAACAGGAACCTACAAACCAAGAATGGCTCACATTCGCCATTAGGGGGCGCTACAGGCCATGCCCAAATGTCATTTTTTCAAAGTGATTGTATTTCCACCCCATTTATTTAGTTTTTCTGAAACCTGCTGAACATACCTCATTTCTCATTGTAAACAAAAAACCCTACAGGATCCATAAGGTCCGGCATGATGGATTTTCCTGTACACTGAAAATGTTTAGTTTAGGATTCAGACAGAAAGACATGTTTTTTGGATTTTTTCATTGGGAGGGTTTAACCCCAACCCTCTATTGATCAATTTTAAATGATTTGCCATTTTGAGGAGGAATCGCATTGCTGCTTGCAGCTATATTTATTATTATTATTATTATTATTCTCCTTGAGCCCCAATATCTCAAAAAGTCACAGGTCAAAAATTTTCTAAATTGGCACATTGATACTCCATGCCAACGGGTACCCCCAAACCAAGAATGGACCACATTTGCCCATAGGTGACGCTACAGGCCATGCCCAAAAAAAATATTTTCAAAGTGATGGCATTTCTACGCCATTTGTCCAATTATACTGAAACTTGGTGTACATGCCTCATTTCTCATGGGGAACAAAAAAGCCTCAAGATCCCATAACTTCCGCCATGATGGATTTGCCCGTAACGTGAAAATTTGCGAAAACCTACAAAACTCTTCTTCTCCTGAACCGTAGCTCCAATTGACTTGAAATTTGGTACACATGTGTAGAATTGATGTCTTTGAAAATGTTACTTAGGAAAAATGAATACGATACAAAATGGCTGAAAGGGGCGTGTTTATGTAAATGTCCACATTTTAGCAATATACATGTGTCAAAAAATCTAATTTAAATTTGATTAATGGTTTTTCAAACCTAACATGCTTCAAGATGACATCACTCTGAAGTACTGCATAAAGAATATCCCACATTCTCCCTTAGGGGGCGCTACAGGCCATGCCCAAAATTCCCATTTTCTGGTCAAAAATGTTCTAATTTGGTATGTTGATACTACAGGCCAACAGGAACCCACAAACCAAGAATTGCCCACATTCGCCCTTAGGGGGCGCTACAGGCCAAGCCCAAAATTCCCATTTTCTGGTCAAAAATGTTCTAATTTGGTATGTTGATACTACAGGCCAACAGGAATCCACAAACCAAGAATGGCCCACATTCGCCCTTAGGGGGCGCTACAGGCCAAGCCCAAAATTCCCATTTTCTGGTCAAAAATGTTCTAATTTGGTCTGTTGATACTACAGGCCAACAGGAACCCACAAACCAAGAATTGCCCACATTCACCCTTAGGGGGCGCTATAGGCCATGTCCAAAATTCTAATTTTCTGTTCAAAAATGTACTAATTTGGTACATTGATACTACAGGCCAACAGGAACCCACAAACCAAGAATGGCCGACATTCACCCTTATGGGGCGCTATAGGCCATGTCCAAAATTCCCATTTTCTGGTCAAAAATGTTCTAAGTTGGTACATTGATACTGCAGGCCAACAGGAACCCACAAACCAAGAATTGCCCATATTCGCCATTAGGGGGCGCTACAGGATATGCCTTAATGTCCTATTATCTGGTCAAACATTTTCAAATTTGGTTCATTGATACTACAGGCCAACAGGAACCCACAAACCAAGAATGGCCCACATTCACCCTTAGGGGGCGCTACAGGCCATGTCCAAAATTCCCATTTTCTGGTCAAAAATGTTCTAATTTAGTACATTGATACTACAGGCCAACAGGAACCCACAAACCAAGAATTGCCTATTTTCGCCATTAGGGGGCGCTACAGGCTATGAATTAAAGTCCTATTTTTTGGTCAAACATTTTTAGATTTGGTACATTGATACTACAGGCCAACAGTAACCCACAATCCAAGAATGGCCCACATTCGCCCTTAGGGGGCGCTACAGGCCACGCCCAAATGTCCCATTTTCTTGTCAAAAACTTTCTAATTTGGTATATTGATACTACAGGCCAACACGTACCCACAAGCCAAGAATGGCCCACATTCGCCCTTAGGGGACGCTACAGGCCACGCCCAAATGTCCCATTTTCTTGTCAAAAACTTTCTAATTTGGTACATTGATACTACTGGCCAACATGAACCCACAAACCAAGAATGGCTCACATTCGCCCTTAGGGGGCACTACAGGCCATGCCCAAATGTCCTATTTTCAAAGTTATGGCCTTTCCACCCATTTATTCAGTTCTTCTGAAACTTAATGTACATACTTCATTTCTCATTGTAAACAAAAAAATCCCCCAGGATCCATAAGGTCCGGCATCATGGATTTTCTTGTACACTAAAAATGTTTAGTTTAGGATTCAGACAGAAAGACATGTTTTTTGAATTTCTTCATTGAGAGGGTTTAACCCCAACCCTCTACTGATCAATTTTAAGTGATTTGCCATTTTGAGGAGGAATCGCATTGCTGCTTGCAGCTATATTTCTACTTGTTACAGTAGCCTACATCAGAAGGACAGATGTTTTAACCGCGGAAAGACGTCAGTACAGTAGCCTACAATCCATTATTCAAATTATAATCCACCGATGTTAATCTTCTCTCTTCTGACTACTTTGTCGGACAAAAATGGCGTATTATGATTGATTGATCAGATCGCCTGTCAATCAAACTCCCGGCAATGTTTTTTTTTTTTTTTTCATTTTATAATCGAATCGAAATCGAATCGGACTGAAAAAAATGAATCGTTAGATTAATCGATGCATCGAAAAAATAATTTTCTCTTTTGGGAAAATTAATCATGAAATATTGCTGACTCATGCTGCACTACACAGATTTTTGTCCAATTAAATGCTCCTTAGAATGAGAATGTCTCTCCTCCTGCAATCGACCAGCGAGTAGCAAATCATGGTTCATGGCTGAACATTAGCTAATAAAAAAGTGATAAACTCTTTGATATTTCCTGCCCAAACATTTTTTGTTTGTTTTTAATAGAAAATACATTAACACAGGAAGATAACTGTGCCAAACAAGCAATATCATGGGGTCTTTATTGGGGTGGGGGAATTAAACACCGTGAGTTGCACATTATGACTTCAGAACTCACAGCTGTCAGAATCAGAATAGAGAACCCCAGGGAGGGTTTCCAGCTTTGAGAGGTTAACTGTTCCCTAAAGATTCCAAAGCATCCTATTTGAACAAGATAGCTGCATATGTGCAGCAGCCATGAGAGTTGTGTTGTGGAACTGTAGCATGAGTAACTGTAGCCATGTTAGTGCACAACTGGAATTAATTAGCAACAAACATGGTGACAATACACTGTCTATATTTTACTATACTTCAGAGAAACAGGCTTTAAACAAATGATTAAACTGTTTCAAGGTTCCTTTTCTGTTTTTAACACTTTTAAATGAAGCTGCTGGAGACATTAAGTAATGATAGTAAACTCAAGTCTGCAGCTGGGAAAGCTTCAGTGGTTTATAACTCACTAGAAAACACCATTATTTAAGCAAATTACTTTGCAGCTTTACCACAAACCCTCAATGTATCTATGGTGCAAAACTTGAAATGGTGAAGGAAAGAGTTGATAAAAAAGCAAACAGCACTAAGCTCTGACTAACATTTAGGGAAAACATACCACCAGATTATTTACTCTGAAATAATTCAAGTGCTCTAGTAATACTCTGTGAGCGTAAATCACAACCCTTAAAGATTTCCACACAAAATGTTTTAGCTTAGAAAAATGCAAAAGATAAATCTCAAATGCTTCTAGTAAGCAACATTGAAGTCTGACCTAGGTTTAAGACAGTATTGAACCATTGAGACAAATTAAGAAGGTGACAGCTTTACTATAAAAACATTGAACAAGATAGCTGCATTGAACAAGATAGCTCACCTACAAACTAAATGCCTCAAGCTTTAAACAGAGAAGATTGAGCTGAAGTCTCTCTCTGAGCTAAATCTCTAAAGGCTTTAAGAATGAGTCACCCTCGCTGCCTCAGTACCGAGAAAGCTATACAATCAATTCCATATGCTGTAAAAGTGCCTCTCACTATCATACAGTATCTAATCTTGCAAAGCACAAACTTTTTTCTGAGAGTCTACAATTTATATGTTCTCTCTCTATCTCTTTGTCATTTTTTGACTCTGGTGTTTCTCAATTTTGCTACTGGGCAGTGTTACACTTTCATCTGCTCTCTGATTACTTCCTGGGAGGAAAACATAACGAACAATATCGTTTAGAATAACAAACAATTCATTCTAGAATCAGGAAATCTCAGGAAGTGGTTGACTGTGTGTGAAGAGCAATGACTCGCCAGTTATATTTGAATGTTTGTGCTTGTTATGGAAAGTTATTTTGTCAAAGCTCTAAGGACCAATCTCATTATCTGTGTGATTTAGATAAACAAGGAAACCGAAATGTCTACAGGAAGTAGACCATCCCCTCCCCCATAACTTTCTTCCTATATTTCTCTTTCTCAATGGTCTATTATAAATTCAATAAGCTTATGTCTGATCCTGAGGAACATAATGTACCTATTCTCAGATGTTTTCAGAATTACACACTAATGCATCTCTGACACAGACTTCTCCCTGTACCCTAATCCCTTTCCTCCTTCATCTTTGTCTTTCTGCAGAATCACAGCATGAATTTGAAATCATTATTATTATTATTTTACGATCAGTTTAAGGAATGTTCTCGGTTCAATCAACAGCATTTGTGGGATAATGTTGGTTATCACAAAAAATTATTTTGATTTCATTAAAAAAGTGGAAGTGAAATAAAACAGTCTAAAATACAGAGATATTTCAAAAGTATAGACACAGGAATCAAACATTATACGTGTTAACATAATTTTAGTGCGATAACATAGTTTACTGGCCTTGTCTATGTACAGTTAGATCCAATACCTGGATTACAGGATGTTGTAATATTGGATATAACTTTACACAGATTAATAAGGACATTTTATCACACATTTTATGTTAACACGTATAATGTTTATACTTTTGAAACAGTGTGTATTTGAGTGTTTTATGGACTGGCACTATTCACTTCCCTTGTAAGTACAATACTGTTATCAAGCTTTTGCCTCTCCTTTTTTAATAAATGAGGTACAAGAATAATAATGTTTTGTGGCTTTTGTTTTTTTAGCTTAACTTGCATTGAACCCAGAACATTCCTTTAAACTACGACACTATCAAGATTAAACAAAATGATTCATGTTTAAATAATAGCAAACGTCTGCACCACATTTCAGGCAGTTACACTGGTGGCTGGATGTGGTTACTTTCAGAGAACTGAAACTGCCACAGTGTGTCTCAGAAGAATCATTTCAAATGGGTAGAATAAATGAAAACGGTCTTGTGCTGTTTAATGACTTCCTGAGTTTTGCACGTTTTCATTCTTGGCCATGTATTAAAACAGTACATACATGTGCACATACACAAACATAATTTTAAAAGAAACTTCACACACATCTGGATGTCTGAGGTCTGGTTTACTGTTGATACAGTGGTAAGATGGAGCATTAATTAATTTTCCTCTGACAATAGTTGTCAGTGAATTAGAGACTGATTTTCTGGCAAGACAATTGCTCATTCATAAGATTGTTTGTAATATTTCCTGTTTTTTAAAAAGTCAGTTTACACTTATATATTAATTATAATAAAAAATAGATTTATATTAAGATTTTAAGGAAAAACAGTTATGGGACTTTCATACGTAGCAGTAGAATTTCTCTCACACAAGCACCCTCTCCATGACAGATTCTACTACAGCCTGTATGAATGGGTGATGAGTGCTGCTTGGCTGCTCTGTGGTCACATGACCCTGAAGTGGGCGTGGTTGTGAGTACAGCTGGTGTTGCAGACTGACTCAGAGAAAGAGGGACAGAAAGAGAGATAAAGAAAGACAGCAAGAGCTGCAAAAGGAAGGGGTGAGTCACTATATGCTCTACATGTTTTCTTATTTTAAACTAGGCTTTCTTTGCATGAGTTTTACATCTTATTCAAGAATCTGATTCAAACTGGCAAGCTGTAATGCTTTTACAGGGCTAGATTGTGACTGACATGCACGCGTGTGTGTACTCAAGTTTCCCATGTGTCTTCACTGTGTTCTTGCCAGTAAGGAAAGGAAATGAGAGAGAGGGAGAGAATAGGAGATTTTGGTATGCAGAATTTGTGGAGTTTGTACTGTGTTTAATACCTCTCTTTATTTTGTTTGTCTGTGCATTGAAACAAATGATAAGCTCAGTGAACCCCCACCTTTTACTTTTCCTTAACCCCCCTCCCTTTCTTCCTTACAATCTCGTCCTTCTGGCCCTCTCTTTTCTTTGTGAGGGGTGTCTGTCATCACTGCTCTCAGTTTTCCCATCAGATGACATTTTGATTACGCTTTAATCAGTTCTTCTAATTAGTTTACACTAGCCCAGAACCCTACATGTTCAAGCATTTGTGTCATAGCTGCAGATGTTCAGTCTGAGTATCCTATAAATATCCAATCAGGGATATTTGAATGATTGCCTAAGTGCCTATACTACTGTTCCTTCAATTGATTCTTAAGCTTTTGCATTGCATTACAAGTAGCAACATTATCAACCATTTGACTAGTGGTGTCTTTAAATGGAACATTTGTGGAACACTAAACTTTTAGTATACTGCAAATCTCTTCTGTTCCACTGTTTCGCTCTTGATTCTATTTGCCAGTGAGTGTTCAATCACTTCTACAATTTATTTTCCAGTAACACCAGTTAGCAATTTATTTACTAGGCCAATCTTTCAGTTTTCTATGTTTGAGCTTGGCTGTAAACCAATAACAAATCTCCAGTTACATCAACAATCCTATCTGATACCTGTTCCACAGAGTTCTTCTTTCAGATTAAACACAACTTCCTCATATATCAAACCAATTATTTCACACAAAATACTTCCACATCTATTGAACATCTGCTATATATACTGTATGTCTATACTGTATATATATAAAACAGAATAATTTTATTTGCAGTAATAGCTTATTTCAAGTGGTGGCCCACATTTCCAAATTTAATGTGGACAAATCATATTTTCTTTTATCTTGCATATTTGTGTTTATGATTTACGAGGATAAAGGCGACCATATCAGGAGAGACCTGTGACCCATCAAAAAGCCACAGTCATTTTGATTGATTTCCAGCTCTTTTCCTTCTTCTCTGAAGCAGGCTCAAGTGTACAACATGTATATGACTCTCTTCTTTAATACAGCCCATGGAATAAAAATGGTTCAAGGAAAAAGGAACAAAAACAAAAACAGAAAACAAAATACATATTTTGAAGAACATAACCAAAAACCATAACAAAGGGATTTTCAATTGGTCCGAAGTGAAAACTTTATTTTTAAATGCTGAAAACTGGTTATAACCAGATAAGTTTTTTTCTGATAATCCTTTCATGAAACTAAAGGCTATAGGATTTATCACAGTAATTTTTTGGATCTACACCACATTATGTTGCCCGAAAAAATTAAACATGTGCTTTATACCTGAAGAAAACTGCTTTATCACACATTTCTTTGCCTAAATGTCCATTGTGGATTTCGCATTCTGTGAATGAAGACCTTTTTTACAACTATGTATAATTACTACATACTGTATACATGCACGCTAATTCAGATACAACGATGTAACGACAGGCAACAGGAGAGGATCTATGTGCAGCTTTTTATTAAATCCAAAAACAAGAAACAAAGAAAACCACGAGGAACTTGGCACAAAACAAGATAAACATGAAATAACAGACAAATGGACAGGAGGGAAACAAGGGCTTAAATACACAAGGGAAAACTAGTAACACCTGGGGAAACAATCAGGGCATGGGAGACAATCAGGGGAAAACCAATCAAAAAACGGAACTACAAAGGACTACAAAAACCAAACAGGAAACAGGAACTAAACAGGAATTTCAACATAAAAGCACAGAACGTGAAAACGAAAACATTATTAGATGTAAAAAGTACTTTTCTCAGTTGTTTCCAAGTCTTCACTGAATTGTTGTTAGAAATTATGCATTAATACAGATTTGATACTGCTTGGTCTTGACACAGAAGCAGATCTTTAATAAAAATTTTACTTAACTGTTAATTACCAGATGCTTGTTATTATTTCTATTGTGATAAATCGCTGATTTTTTGTTTATTTTGAGGCAAGTGGCTTAGTTTGAGCTTGTATTCCAGACCAGAATGCTTGCTTCTCTTGTGAGATCAATCAATGCTGCATTTGGTATTTCACCCACCCGTAAATGCAGAGTACTGTCATCTTGAAAAGAACGTTATTAACTGTTCTTTTATTTTGTTCTTACCTGTAACCATTTAGAAAGGAGGCTGTGAGACCTTTGAATCGGAACGAAAAAATACAGTTTTTGCTCAGATCGAACCGAAATGGAAAACATTTAGAATCTTCTCTTCATTAGTTTGGTTGAAATGGTGTTAGTGATAGTTATTTGACTTGTTACTGAAATTGAGATAGTGGATAGAAATTGTGACAGAACAGCAACTGTAGTTATGGCAATATAAGCCCGTTTATCGGTCCAATGGCGGTCTCCAATAATATGGGTGAAGGTCTCTGCGCGTTACTGTCTTTCCTTTTACGCAACACAAGATTAAATGAAATACATTTTCTCTTATGTATTACCTCGTTATTTCATCTAACTCCATAAATGAAAAAGGTTTTAATGATATCTGAGCATCATTAAAAGTGAGCGAATATTTGATTTATTATTTTTAACGCTTTATATTTTACCCGTTCAGATTAGGAAACTATGTCACTTTGAGGTCCTCGCGTGTTTTTCTCTTTTACATGGGTCTCACAATCACAAGCTCATCAGTCTTTGATCATCAAACAGAGGTAATTGCTATTTACCTAAAATCTGTCACATTCACATTTACACAATCAAAGATACATTAGCCCCCATGGAATTGCATACACTTGAATTTAACTTAACATTTACTTCAGTAGAGGTCACGGCCACTATTACAGATATAAGTTGACCAACATACCTTCTCTTATAATAGCTTTGGATTGGCCTTGCCGTGGTTTCCTGCGTACACTTATCTGGAGAAACATTAAATTAAAACAGAGGTAAGACACACCCGAATTTAGACTGGTCAAGCAGCATTTGCTGTTCTAAATGGAAATTCTCTTTTTGTCTTTGCAAACCAAGTACACTTGAATTGATGCCAAATATTAGTCGTCACTAATCTGACGCAGACTTGCGGTAACATACGAATCATTTAATCTACTTGGGAAAACAATTTCAGAGTCAGTCAGAATAAAATCAAATGTAACAATTTATTTACCAGGTAAAATAATAAATTCATCAATTCCAATTAGACAATAATAAGCCAAATTTAGACATTTTAACAAAACATAAGAAATTCAAATTGCAATTTACCTGATATAAACTACACACAGTAAACTGTGTGGGATCGTCTGACTACAGAGAACCCTGAGCTCTGGGCCAGCTTTCCTTAAATATCCAGACAGAATACACATTGTGTACCAAATGGTATTATCCTTTGAACAATGAGAATTTGGGGGTGAATGGGTTCTTGATTTCCTTGTGTTAAACCTTCAAGGAGAGGGATAGACCTCTAGAATTATTCAGTATTTGGCAAAGACCATATAACTTTGTTGTCATTAAGTTTTACAAACCTGGAAAAAATAACACTATACCAGACGCACTGAGACATTTTAAATAATACCAAACATGTTACACTAGTTACATTATTTGTATACATCAGATATAGACTTTTGTTACAGATCTTAGGTGATTTTGAGGTGATTCTGAGCTGAAGGGAAATGGATGAGGAGGAGAGAATGGGACAGATGTGGAAGGGCAACAATGAGGTGTGAATTTGCAATCTTCGCTCAGTGGGGTGTGGTGCCTCAGTAGGAGTTGCTAATTGTGAGAAAGTTCATATGTTGATTTTCTCAAAGATCATACATTTGCTCTGTGCCTTTGAATGCAAACACATTGGCACCCCGCCTTATAGCAACATATCTCTCGCATAGCCAGACCTATGACTACAGCATATGTCAACCCCAACACTGATAAAGGGTTGATGTCCTTTTGAATACCTTTTCAAAGATGCATAGATAAATAAACTACTGTATCTTAGCAACGAAGCCCAAGTTAACAGTTTAGTCCAGAGTGATGTTATTGATCAGCATTTGTATGATTCACTAAACAATCCAAACAGTATGAGTCCAAGCATGTCCATTATACAGATGTGTGTAGCATGAGACAGAGAAAAACAGACTAAAAGTAACAAAACAGAAGATAAACAAATATCTTCGTTGTGATGCGGCAGCAGTCAGTAAACAAATTTTGTGCATCTAGGACGATAGATGTCAGTACAGAGTCTAAAACCACTGGTAAAACTGAGATGGATATGAGTGAGCTAAAAACTTAATAAGTGCACCTTTAACACACTGTCTGAAATTGACATCTAAGACTGACTATCTAAGATTACAATCTGTTTTTATTAATGTTGTGGACACTTTAAAATATGCAAGTCCCCAACATTTCTTTTCAGTTTCTCATTTTGGTCTTCTGAACACTTTAGTGTTTTTAAATCATGGAAAGGAACATTCTCGGGTCAATGTTTATTATTCCTGATTTTGGATCTGAAAAGGTCTCTTAATGAGATGTACTGCTAGAATTTTATGACATTCTAAAAATCTGTAAAATATTTTTAAGGTGGCGAAAGGCCAAGAGAATGTTGTCTGGTTTATGTAGCTTTTGCAAATATCAAGACTGAATTTTTATACTATGTTAAATGACATAACTACTAAATAACTTATCAGTGGACAAGTTGGTGGACAGCAAGCCGCTTGGAAAATCAAATGTAATACAATTTAATGTTATTAAAAATCTTTTGATTGTTTATCATGACTTCCCCTGGTTTTGTTTTAATATGGAGAGACAAAGTCAGATGCTCATCCTTCATTTTGCTCCAGATCAAACCTTTACAATGCAGCAAAACACATTGTTTTCTTTTTGATAGGTTTTATGAACCAACATTTTATGATCGCTGCCCATTACAAAGTGATTCACAGTGATTCACCATGTTGTTCTTCTCAGCACTTTGACAGCCCACAGCACTCACATTTTGTCCAGAAAACAGTATTTAACCAACTGCTTTTGTGGTGTGTAATGGCAAAGGTTGAATTCTCTTGGGCCTTGGAGGGATGAAAGATGAGTGTACCAGTAACATTTTTCTCACTCAGCACCAGATTTCACCGAAACATATGAACACATCAACATATGTATTGTAAGTCCTATAGTTTATAGTTATGACTAACTTTTGAACATTTAGGACATTCTAGAGGCAATTTAGACATTGATGTGTATGATAAAGTGTGGGAAGAAAGTAGCCAAATCTATCTTTTCGTCCATCCATCCATCCATCCATTGGTATGACTGTGAATTGGCAGATTTACAATATAATGCATGAAGTCACAGGAGTCTCAATGAACTTAGTGAGGAAAAAAAGCAACACAAATATAGGGAATAATTAGCATTGCTACTGACATTGCAATATATCCTAAAGTCAACCTAAGCTCATGTGTTAGATGCATCTGGTGCACACATGCAGAAAGGAAGCATGTAAAGAGCATCAGTGTCTTCCAACTGGTCTTTTAAAGTGAGAGTTTCTAGAAATGCTCTGTGTAACTCAAAGCTATATCTGCTTTAGACAGACGAAGACAGAAAACTTTATGGCCGCTTCCTGAATCTATGAAAATGGCATCTTGTGTTTTCTGACTGATTGAAACATGATACACAGACAGGCCAAGCTTGCTTATCTGAGACCAGTCATATTTGGAAATCTGGGTTTACATGCCATATGGCTTCACACACTCATTGAGAATGGAGAGAATGGACAGTGTCACAAATTGAGAATTTTTAACAAAATTGATGAACTGTGGAAATATATACTTCTGCTTTATGACTTTTTTTATTTATTTCTGAGAGCTCTCATTGGTCAAAATCTATGGGACCATTTCTGGGTGTTTCTCCATCCCAACAGATAATTCAGCATTAGTCCTGCTTGTCTCTCCTTTGACTTATTGTGAGTGATAATTTTGCTGTGATTGCAGCCACATAACATCCCTAAACCATGATAAATTTGGTCACTCTGTTGGGAGTTTCCTGAAAAATGTCTTTCAATCTTATTTTTTCCACTCACCAGCAAGTAAGACTTTTTTTCTTAAACTTCTTTTTGGTCTTTCTTTTATCTTTACCCTCTTTTCATTAAGAACAGCCGTAGTAGCATTTGGATTCTTAGCTTAGTAATACTAATAAACAAACATTTATCTACACATGTTAAGCAACTGTCAGGTCTGCTAGACATCATCGGATGTTGACAATAATTCTTAATTTTACAAAAGTTTTACGTTTGCTCACTCCTGACTTTGAATGTCTATTGCAATACCGAAGTCCAGTCAAAGAGTCCAATATACTACAGACCACTAAACATGGGAAAAAATTCCCAAGCCTCCTGAATCAGAATGTACATAGAATCAAATTGTATGTTGTGTATGATGAAAGGATTTACATGCTTTTCTGTGGCTTAATGGTTTCTGTACAGTGTTGGACCGGCTTCAGAAGGGGAAACACAAACTCTTGGGCTTTTAAACTTAAAAACAGGAAATCAACCATCTAATATATAAGATTCATATGGGATTGAGTTTTCTGGCATACTGTTTAGAAAGGATTGGTATATACTTGATAAATTATTACATTGAAATTAGTTGAATTAATACAATATACAAATTTTTTGTTCATTTTAACTATGAACAAACCTACATATAAGTAGGTTTGGGAGGGTTACTTTTTATGTAATCCATTACAGATTACTGATTACGTAAAAAATGCAATCAGTAATGTAATATAATTACAGCAATATGAAAGTAATATAATCAGATTACTTTTCATTACTTTTGGATTACCACAAGGGCACAGATATAAAGTCAAGATAAAATCAGTATGATATCTAAAACTTTAAATTATGCCTTCAATGCAAACAGAACGTGTTTGAGTAATATTATGAGCATAGTTGTAGCTGTTATTATATCTAAGGAAAAGAAACATGTACACTGCACCCTACCAAGAAAACAGAAAGTGAACTAAAGTTCCCCGTCTGTCGCTCACTTTGACATTGTGTCGTAGAAGTGACACTAGGGGTCTCTCTTGAGCGCCGAATATGCCTCTGATCTACGAAAAAAGGCCAGTGAGAAGTTGGCAGACAGTATTTGCATACCCCGCCCCCGGACATATGGGTATAAAGGCGGGGAAATACGTCGAGTCCATTCAGAAATTTTCTTCGGAGCCGATGGTTGTGTTTGCAGTGAGCTGTGAGTAACACACCCGTTCCTGTTCCTCTGACGCTCTCTGCTGTTGGATCTACGGCGCACTACAGCGGCTTTCTCCTCTGCATGGCAGTGCAGTTTGCCTCTGGGCACTTCGACAGTGCAGAACTTAAAAGAGTTTATTAAAGAGTGATTTTTTTCTTGTAAAAGAGTAATTTCCTCTAAAGAGCAATACACAGCGGCGTTGAACGTCCATTTAAGGACGTGTCTTTTTAAAAATGCCTTTCCGCCCCTGTGTAGTTCCTGGATGCGGTAGAGTGCTCTCTCCTTCAGACGGCCACAGGCATTGTCTCGTGTGTCTGGGCAGTGCTCACACCAAGGCAGCGTTTGTGGATGGTTCATGCTCTCTCTGCGAGAGTATGACCATGGCAACGTTGCGGTCACGGCTTGCTTTCAACAGAAAGCATGCCACTCCAGCCACCCCCATCGCGCTCACCACCATCAAGAGTGTCGGGGACCTGCAAGCGTTCTCTGTTAGCGACACTTGCCTGGAATTCGGTTTGGCAGACACATATGAGATCCTAAGACCCAGCCCCTTTGTTGCTGTGAGCAACAAACAGGGAATGACTAAGTTACGTATGTAACCCCTGTTCCCTGATTGAGGGAATGAGACGTTGTGTCCTCTCTGCCACGTCGCTGAGCCGACCCACTGTTGTGGCCGGACCATTTCCAGCTCCTCAGAAAAATCCTGAATGAACTTGACGTATTTACCTGCCTTTATACCCGTATGTCTGGGGGCGGGGTATGCAAATACTGTCTGCCAACTTCTCATTGGACTTTTTTCATAGATCAGAGGCATATTCGGCGCTCAAGAGAGACCCCTAGTGCTGCTTCTTCGACACAACGTCTCGTTCCCTCCATCAGGGAACGGGGGTTACATACGTAACCTAGACGATTTATTTTTAAAGAAATCAGGCTAGTTCTCTGTCTGCTACAGAAAAATTAAATTAGCATAAAGCAAATCTAATCAGAAAAGATGCACTGAATTATGTCTTGGTTAACATTAAACTAAATCCCTCAGACACCACTGGCTGGGCCCCCAACGCAGTTTGTAAAGACTATTTAGACTCTTTAGGATTTAGTTTTCTCTTCTTTTTTGAGAAATTCCAAAAAATGTGCAATGTGCAAATGTGATTGAATATCTTGATAAATATCGATATCGAATGATATGAAAAAGAATATTGTGATAATATTTTTTGCCATATTGTCACGGATATACCCACAGCAGCACCAGACCTCTACACTTCAACCACTCGCTCAGCATCACCGGAGTTTTAATCATCTGTACCTGTCTTCATCACCTGCCGGCACTCTGAACTCAATTATCTCACCTTAAATACCACACCAGTTCCCTCACACAGTTGTCTGGTCTCGTCGACTTCCAACGACTTCCTGACTCTCTCATCTGCGATCTCTCAACTAACCTGTTATGTGTGCTCATCCACTTCCAGAATCTCCGTTCAGCCATCCCGGTCAACCGATCTCCAGTCTGCCTGTTCCCATCACTCTGCCTTCATCTGTATTCTCAACCCAGCCATTCTACATCAGATAAGAAGATTCTACTACATCCATTCAGTCTCCGTCTCTCAACTACATCCATTCAGTCTAAGTCTCTTCACCACTAAACATCCTACTACTATCTCCCTGCCGTGAATGTTCCTGAGTGCTGAAAATAAATATCACTAACTATCACCTGTGTGTCCTTCTGTTTCATGACAGAAGACCAGACCACTATGCACGAACCGACAGCTCACGGTGAAGAGGAAACTTCACCCCCGGTCACAGTCACTGATGTGTTATGGGACATTCAACGCGCTTTCACACTTCCTGCCATCACTTCTTCACCATCAGCCTCTGTCAGTCCCATGGCCCAACCAGCGCCCTTTTCTGGCAAGGAGGGGGAGTGCAGTGGCTTTCTTCTGCAGTGTGAGCTGTATATGGAAATGAACACCTCACAGTTTTCCTCAGAAAGAGCTAAAGTTGCATTTGTTATTTCTCTCCTCACAGGTCGAGCCCTTCACTGGGCACAGGCGCTGTGGAATGGTCAAGGCCCAGTCACTCAATCATTCACTGCTTTCATTAAGCATTTCCGTGAAGTGTTTTCTCAAGCCACTAACGCCCTCTCAGTGCAGGATCAATTATTTCACTTACGGCAAGGTAGTTCATCAGTATCATCTTACTCATTACAGTTTCGCACCCTGGCGGCCTCCAGCGGCTGGAATGAGCAGGCTCTGTTAACAGCGTACCATCAAGGTTTGAATCACGAAATTCGTCTACAACTGGCCATTTACGATGACGTCATTGGGCTTGAGAATCTCATACAGCATTCCATCCGCGTGGATCAACGCTGCACTGCCTGCCAGCTCGATAGCCCTGCACTGCCGCCTCCTCGTCCCCCAGCTTCATTTAACCCTTCAGCACCAGAACACATGGACATCAATTCCACGCATTTACCTGCCTCCGAACGTCAACGTCGCATCATCAACAACTTATGTCTATACTGTGGATCCGCTGGTCATCAACTCATCTCCTGTCCAGTTCGGCCCCCTCGACCGGCGGTGAGTATAGTCCATCTTCTCTCTCCCATTTCTCAAATGAAATACACTCCTGTGCTTCTAACCTATCAACGACGATCTCTTCCAGCGCAAGTGCTAATCGACTCTGGATCCGCTGGCAACTTTATATCACTCACCACACTGCAAAAACTTCAGACCCGCCAAAGACCCATTGCTCAGACCCTTCATGTGCAATCCATTCTGGGGAAACCGCTCGATCGAGGGCGGATCGGTCACAGCAGCCCCGTCATCACCATGAGGATCGGCTGTCTACATGAAGAGGAGCTTACGTTTCTGGTGCTGGAGGGTTCCACTGCTGACCTCATCCTGTGACGCCCGTGGCTGGAACTTCATTCCCCTAACATCGACTGGTCCTCAGATGAGATTCTACAATGGGGAGATGTCTGTTTCTCTCACTGCCTGCACTCTGTGAAGAAGATTCCTCACACATCTCCCACTCTGGTACATGAGGTTACCCTTGGTTCCACTTCCGTTGAAAGCCCTTCCACCATCAAAATCCCAGAGATACCAGCTCCCTACCGGGCGTTCCAGGATGTTTTTAACAAACAACTGGCTACCAAGCTTCCACCACATCGGCCATGGGACTGTGCGATCGACCTGCTGCCTGAGGCGGTGCTGCCGCGTGGTAAGATCTACCCGTTGTCCATCCCGGAGCAGAAGGCCATGGAGGAGTACATCGAGGAGGCTCTCCGGTAAGACTACATTCGTCCCTCTACGTCCCCTGCCGCTTCCAGCTTCTTTTTTGTAAGCAAGAAGGACGGAGGCTTGTGCCCCTGTATCGACTACCGGACCCTCAACAACTCCACCGTCAAATTCCGTTATCCCCTTCCTCTGGTCCCAGCCGCCTTAGAACAACTCCGTGGTGCTCGCATCTTCACTAAACTGGACCTGCGCAGTGCATACAACTTGGTGCGCGTAAGGAAAGGAGATGAATGGAAGATGGCCTTCATCACACCTGCTGGCCACTATGAGTATAGGGTCATGCCCTTCGGTCTGTCCAACGCTCCCGCTATATTCCAAGGATTTATGAACGAGATTTTCAGAGACTACCTACATCAGTTTGTCATCATCTACATTGACGATATCCTCATTTACTCTGCCAACCTGACCGAGCACCACCTCCATGTTAAATCTGTCCTTCAACGGTTGCGCGACCACACACTCTACCTGAAGTTGGAAAAGTGCGAGTTACATAAGGAACCAATTCACTTCCTGAGTTACGTAATCACACCACATAGAATCACCATGGACCAGAGGAAGGTGGAAGCTGTATGCAACTGGCCTCAACCCTCCAATATCAAAGAACTTCAACGCTTCCTGGGCTTTGCAAACTTCTACCGCCGATTCATCAAAGGCTTCAGCCAAATCAGTGCGCCCATCACCTCACTCCTGAAAAAAGGGTCCAAGTCTCTGTCCTGGACCACCGAAGCCACCAATGCCTTCGAGAAGCTTAAGGCCTCCTTCAGTTCCGCTCCTACCCTCGTCCATCCCAACCCAGATCTTCCATTTCTCGTCGAGGTGGACGCCTCAACCAACGGGGTAGGAGCGGTTCTTTCACAGCGGCAGGGGACACCTCCCCGACTCCATCCATGTGCCTACTACACCAAAAAGCTGTCCCCGGCAGAGCAGAACTATGACATAGGCAACCGGGAACTACTGGCAATCAAACTCGCCCTGGAGGAATGGAGACACTGGCTGGAGGGAGCTAAACATCCGTTTGACGTCATCACCGATCACCGAAACCTAGAATACCTCCGAGACGCCAAAAGACTCAACACACGTCAAGCTCGCTGGTCACTCTTTTTCACTTTTTTTCAAGTCACTTACCGCCAGGAGACAAGAATGTCAAGGCCGATTCCCTTTCCCGTCTATACCAACCTGACATCATCACATCCAACCCAGAATCCTTTCTCCCTCCAGCCTTGATTGTCAGTCCCATCCAGTGGAGCCTAGATGATCACATCGCCAATGCCACACGGACAGAACCTGCTCCGCCGGGAGGTCCCGAGGGACAGACTTATGTTCCAACCCGCTTGCGTCTGTCCCTCATGGACTCAGTCCACATGTCTCCGGGCTCTGGACACCCAGGCAGCCAACAAACCCTCTTGCTCATACAACAACACTACTGGTGGCCGAATATGACCCAGGATGTCTCCCAGTACGTAAAGAGCTGCTCAGTCTGTGCCATGGCCAAAGTTCCTCGACGTCTCCCTGAGGGAAAACTCATGCCGCTTCCAATACCCACTAGACCTTGGTCCCATCTCGGTGTGGATTTCATTACTGACCTACCATCCTCTGACTCCCATACCTGCATCCTAGTTGTAGTTGATCGGTTTTCAAAAGCCTGTAAACTCATCCCTCTACCTGGTTTACCCACTGCTTTCGAGACTGCTGAAACCTTATTCACTCACATCTTCTGTCATTTTGGCATACCAGAAGACATCATCTCAGACCGCGGTCCACAGTTCATATCCCGAGTTTGGAAGGCCTTCTTTAATCTCTTGGGAGTTTCTGTCAGTTTAACCTCAGGTTACCACCCACAGTCCAATGGCCAGACTGATCGGAAGATACAGGAGATCGGGAGATACCTGCGGTCATATTGCCACGACCATCAGGACGGCTGGAGCCGTTACCTTCCCTGGGCCGAGTATGCACAGAACTCCCTGCAACAGTCCACCACGGGCCTCACGCCCTTCCAGTGCATACTCGGCTTCCAGCCACCCCGTTCCCCTGGTCAGGAGAGCCATCTGACGTTCCAGCAGTCCATCACTGATTCCAGGAGAGCGAGAGGGTCTGGGACTCAGCGCACATCCATCTGCAGAGGGCTGTTCGGAGACATAAGAACCAGGCCGACGCCAGAAGATCTACAACCCCATTATACCGACCTGGGCAAATGGTCTGGCTCTCCACCAGAGACATCCGCCTCCGACAGCCCTGCCGCAAGCTGAGTCCCAGGTACATCGGTCCGTTCGCTATTCTGAGGCAGTCACCTACGAAGTCACCTACCAGTTATCACTCCCTGCACACTACCGCATCTCACCTTCATTCCATGTTTCATTACTCAAGCCCTACACTAATCCTCTCACTCCTTCTTCCCCAGGGTCTGGTGCTGATGACATACCTCCTCCCCCTCCTGTGGATCCCATGGATGAAAACATCTACCGAGTCCAAGAAATCCTCGACTCCCGACGATGGGGCGGCCATCTAGAATACCTAGTCGACTGGGAAGGTTTTGCACCAGAAGAGAGATGTTGGGTCCACCAGGATGACATTCTAGACCCCACTCTCCTAGAGGAATTCCACTCTGCTCATCCCAGTCGTCCGGCGCCAAGAGGTCGTGGTCGCTCCCGTCATCGGTCCTTTCCGCCCTCAGGAGCTGGCCGTGGAGGGGGGGGTACTGTCACGGATACACCCACAGCAGCGCCAGACCTCTACACTTCAACCACTCGCTCAGCATCACCGGAGTTTTAATCATCTGCACCTGTCTTCATCACCTGCTGGCACTCTGCACTCAATTATCTCACACCTTAAATACCACACCAGTTCCCTCACACAGTTGTCTGGTCTCGTCGACTTCCAACGACTTCCTGACTCTCTCATCTACGATCTCTCAACTAACCTGTTATGTGTGCTCATCCACTTCCAGAATCTCCGTTCAGCCATCCCGGTCGACCGATCTCCAGTCTGCCTGTTCCCATCACTCTGCCTTCATCTGTATTCTCAACCCAGCCATTCTACATCAGATAAGAAGATTCTACTACATCCATTCAGTCTAAGTCTCTTCACCACTAAACATCCTACTACTATCTCCCTGCCATTACTGTTCCTGAGTGCTGAAAATAAATATCACTAACTATCACCTTTGTGTCCTTCTGTTTCATGACACATATAGCCCAGCCCTACATCTAAACAATTAATTACACTAAACAGCTGTCTATCACTTTAGTATGTCAGGAAAATTCAAACATTTTTTGTAAGGAATTAAAACTTCTAATCCAAATTTTTTGAAAGTGTAATTGTAATCTTATTACAATGGCTAATACCATTACAATGGCTACTACAAGTAATCAGTTACTCCCCAAGCCTAAATATAAGGTAGTGGTATCAGCATTAAGACAATACATTAATAACATAAATGAAACATGTAGAGTCTAAAGAATCACAAAATGTGCATGTGATTTAGTTTTCCTGTGCAGGGACATGCTTCATCGGTAGACTTAGACCCTATTTCCTGTTTGTCAGAACACTTACACATGCTAGTTAAAATATAGGACACAAACAGCAAAAGAGACACTCTCTTCAGAAGTGATATTACAATTTCCTTTTCTTTGAATTAGATGTCTTACTGTAAAAATGATGTGCTACCCTTGAACAGTGAATATACTGTATATATAGATATAAGATATTGTGTGACTGAAGTAATTGGTCTTGTTTATTAGAGCCCACAAACTGGACTGACATGTGTAGAGCTCTTATGATATGTGTGGTACAGGGTCTGATGCTCTCACACATTCTGTTGTATGTCTTATTTTTGATTGTTTGTTTGTTTTTGTTCTTTATTACTTATGCTGCCTTCAAGTGCACCTGGAAGGTCCTGCATCTGAGTCTGGCATACGTTCCTAAGATATGTCATGCATTCAAGTCGAAATCAAAATTGGGAAGAAGCCAAACTAAAACAAATACACAATAAACAACCGCAAAAGCAATTTTAAATGTTGTACTAGTGAGATAAAATACCTGCATCAACTTTATTCAATCTATATGATTTATTAAGGCATGATATCCAACAAATTATTTAATTTTCATTAAAGAAACCATGAAGGATTTGTCATTAGCTCTACATTAGTTGACAATGTGATCTGTCATAGATTACAAATTAATATTGTTGAAATAAAGTACTGAAACTAAAACAATTTTGCAAAATCTTCCCGTCATCTTTCATGCCGACTAGCCCCTTCCAAATGTTGCTACTCTGGTATCTTCTAGAATTCCCACTGGTAAATACCACTTCATTTGTCCATTCATTTGCTTGGAACTTGTAATTATGATATTTCCGACTCTACTTTAAGGCCAAATTAGGCCCTGAATTTGTCCCTCAAATAGAGCTGCCTATTTTTTATTTTTAAAAAATAAAGTCCCATGATGTTCATTTTATATACCTTCATGAGGGGACGGAGAAATCTTTATGATTTAAAGGTCCCCTGACATGAAATTTTCACTTTCTGAGGTTTTTTAACATTAATATTAGTTCCCCTAGCCTGTATTTGGTCCCCTCATTTCTAGAAATTTCAATCGGTGTAAACCGAGCTTTGGCTATCTTTCTCTGCCTGTGAGAAAATGAAGCTCAGACGGGCTGATCTTGAATCTCCTCCGTATGACGTCATACGGAGGAAAGGTTACCTCCCCTTCCTCTGCTTTGCCCGCCCAGAGAATTTGGCCCGCCCATGAGAAAACTAGCTAGGAAGTACGAACGCGCGCGTGATTTTAGTTTTTCCTAGAGAAATATCATGGCGTGTGAACAAGCAAAGCACAACAGTTGCTCAATAATTGGATGCACAAATGATCACCAAAGTATTTTTTTACTTCCTTCATCCAATCCTCAGAAGGATCAATGGATTAATTTCATTTACTCTGGAAATGCACCGACACAACACACCAAAGTTTTGCATGTCTGCGCCAAACATCAATTCAGAGCTGGGCATGCTGAACGTCTGAAACTCAAGTCTGGATCAGTACCAACTCTCTTTGGCTCAGCTACAAACCTCGGACAAGTAAGTCAACTAATGATATATAATTGTGTTGCTTTACTATTTATGGTTACCTAGCTTGTTACACGTAGAATGTGGCTGTAACATTAACTATGCAGCTAACAGCCGAGTTACTGTCGCTAATGTAAAGGTAGATAGCATCTGGTATGTGTGTGAATACACACACTGTAACGCGAGTGTTGTACACTTCTTTGTTATTTGGATAACCGTTCTCCTGTTGGTGATATGATGCGCGCGATATCCGCATTTCAAAATCGCAGAGCTTGATGTAATTGTAATAATGCATATATGTGTGTGTGTGTATATATATATATATATATATATATACACTCACCTAAAGGATTATTAGGAACACCATACTAATACTGTGTTTGACCCCCTTTCGCCTTCAGAACTGCCTTAATTCTACGTGGCATTGATTCAACAAGGTGCTGAAAGCATTCTTTAGAAATGTTGGCCCATATTGATAGGATAGCATCTTGCAGTTGATGGAGATTTGTGGGATGCACATCCAGGGCACGAAGCTCCCGTTCCATCACATCCCAAAGATGCTCTATTGGGTTGAGATCTGGTGACTGTGGGGGCCATTTTAGTACAGTGAACTCATTGTCATGTTCAAGAAACCAATTTGAAATGATTCAAGCTTTGTGACATGGTGCATTATCCTGCTGGAAGTAGCCATCAGAGGATGGGTACATGGTGGCCATAAAGGGATGGACATGGTCAGAAACAATGCTCAGGTAGGCCGTGGCATTTAAACGATGCCCAATTGGCACTAAGGGGCCTAAAGTGTGCCAAGAAAACATCCCCCACACCATTACACCACCACCACCAGCCTGCACAGTGGTAACAAGGCATGATGGATCCATGTTCTCATTCTGTTTACGCCAAATTCTGACTCTACCATCTGAATGTCTCAACAGAAATCGAGACTCATCAGACCAGGCAACATTTTTCCAGTCTTCAACTGTCCAATTTTGGTGAGCTCTTGCAAATTGTAGCCTCTTTTTCCTATTTGTAGTGGAGATGAGTTGTAACCGGTGGGGTCTTCTGCTGTTGTAGCCCATCTGCCTCAAGGTTGTGTGTGTTGTGGCTTCACAAATGCTTTGCTGCATACCTCGGTTGTAACGAGTGGTTATTTCAGTCAAAGTTGCACTTCTATCAGCTTGAATCAGTCGGCCCATTCTCCTCTGACCTCTAGCATCAACAAGGCATTTTCGCCCACAGGACTGCCGCATACTGGATGTTTTTCCCTTTTCACACCATTCTTTGTAAACCCTAGAAATGGTTGTGCGTGAAAATCCCAGTAACTGAGCAGATTGTGAAATACTCAGACCGGCCCGTCTGGCACCAACAACCATGCCACGCTCAAAATTGCTTAAATCACCTTTCTTTCCCATTCTGACATTCAGTTTTGAGTTCAGGAGATTGTCTTGACCAGGACCACACCCCTAAATGCATTGAAGCAACTGCCATGTGATTGGTTGATTAGATAATTGCATTAATGAGAAATTGAACAGGTGTTCCTAATAATCCTTTAGGTGATTGTATATATGCAGGTGTTGAGTAGAGTTAACTCTTGAGGAAGTAAATCATTGGTTATGTGTAACATGACTTCAGTATACGGGGACATGGAGTACTTTGTCATTAAAAAATAAGCTACATTACAGTCTTCTCTAAACTAGAAATATTACTGATATAGATGCTAATACAGCATGAGCTGTATATACTAGCGTTAGCTACATGATAATAACTGTAACCGCATATGTAAAACATCCGAATATAGTACAGTATCCAGACGTAATATTTTAAACTAACCATACGGAGACGTCCTGCTGGAGCCGCTGAGTTGCAACTTCTTCATCCATGCTTCTCCATCTGGATCAGACTCTGGGTCAAACTGAAATGCTTGAACGACTGCGTGTCTGCGTGCCATTGCAATATATCCAATGTAAACATGCATGGTACCATTGCCGCAAGATGGTCAAGGCCACACCCACCTTACACCTTGCCCCGCCTTTCTCCTCCTCATTAGCATTTAAAGCTACAGACACCGAAACGGCACGTCTGAAGGAAAGCTCATTGTGGGTTGGCTTGTAATGGCTATAATTCTGTACCAAGGCTGAATTTTGGAAAAGAGATTTCAGATACAGTACTAGGGAACCACTAAGGCCTATATCAAAGCCTACAAAAAGAAGCATGTCAGTGGACCTTTAAGTGTTTTTTTGGATGTTAAATTAATTTACAGGCTAAAATATGCTTTATAGAAGCAATATCACATGCACAATGGCGCTGTTTTACGGAAAATCATTATAGCTGTGATTTGGCTCTTGAATGAATGTGAAATAAGTGAAAATAAGTTTGCTTGATAAGTGAAATTGATATTTAGTTTTATTCACAAATGTTACCAAGAACAGTTTCCAAATCAGGTAAAATATGCTTTCCTCTTGGGAATTAAAAATGAAATGAACAATATTTATTCATAAAAATGTTGTTTTAAAAGATTTAAAGTAAAAACATTTGCACTCACCTGGAAGCTTAGAAACATAGAAAACTGTAGGGTAATGCACTTATACAGGGTTGCCAACTTTGGTTACCTGGCTAGAGTGAGATTTTGATGACATGGCCACATTAATGCACAGGTAAAACTTTCAAGCCCCAGGGCCCCGCAGTACCTTAATGTGGCCCTGAACACTGCCTTTTGTATTTGATACTAGTAGGCTTATTATCTTTAAATTCTAACACTACAGCAAGACCTAATAAAATCCCAGGAGGCAAATAATATAAAAATTTTGTAATATATTTTTGTACTCAGTTTAGCCAGTTAATTACGCTTTCACATTTTTCAAAACAACCATACACTATGGCTCAACCAGGGTTTTTCTGAGTCCAAAAATTGTCTTCAGTGATAGCTAAGGTTCACTGTCACCACTAAGCTCAAAGTTGGTTGGTTACATAATTGCAATTAATCACTAGTTAACATAATTGCATAATTGCATTTCATGTTTACATTGGAAATCTGGAACCTTTTGATTTGGACTATTTTAACATTCAAAATGCTATAGGAAATCAAACTAAACTAACTTAATTTAAATAACACCTTAATTTTTTAAGGCTAGTTATAATATTCTGACTGTACCCATGAGTAGACAACTTTGGTGAAAATGTCTTTTTGTCCATAATTTGTCCAAAATATACAGGGGTCCAGACTTTAAACCCCTTCATTCTACATTGTACTTAACACCATAATTCTTCCACTGTTTAACTGACGTGTGTTATAATAATGTCATAACCATGGATAACTTCTCATTACCTTGGTTAGGTCAAATAAGATAGTCTTTCTTTAATCTAAATTATAGTATTTGTTATGCTAAAAAACTAATAGCCTAAACACATTTACATAAAATTAAATAGATTAGTTAATAGATGAATAGTAAATAGACTAATAGATTCTACCTAATATATTTAATATGAAACTTTAACTGTTCTCTCACTGAGTTACTACAGAATAAACGTAATAAATGTTAATAAGGGTAATGATGTGTTTTTTTAAAATACCTTTTACATTGATCTCATCAGTACTGTTTATAATGTCAGGGCTGTCTAGCAGTTGAGAGGTTTGACTTCTTCCACAGTCTTCAAAGTAGATTACTCTCTGAAGATTTCAAATGGGGCGCGTAGGTTTTGTGGTATCCGCTGAAATATTGAATGAAGGCTTGCTGAGTTACACAATTGGTGTATCTCAGAGCTCTGGTTAATCCTATCTTAGGAGCACGCTGATGTGCATTGCAGTGGTAAATTTGCTTTGGCAGCCCGAAGTCTCACGATGATGGAAAAATTATATGAGAAAGATTTGTTGCAATGTTTTATTTATATTACATTGAATAGGGTTGTCTTGTTGTTTGCCGTGAGACGTATTTAGGTAGCGTGAGAGTGTGAGACATGGCCTAAAAGCACGTATCTCACTCTAAAAGCATTAGAGTTTAAGGCCATCACATTTTTATAATTTCACATGTTATTACTGAGAAAAACAAGTGGTGAAAGTTGGCTTTCTATAAAATACACTCAGCCCATGTTAAGAGATTTAACACGCGTAGTGTTCTGATAAGCTTTTACAAGAGTTTCTTGTACCACTTCACAATTTCTTTCCACCATAAAAGAAGATCCTTGTCCGTTGGTTTGAATGACTCCACCATGAACTGTATATCAATAGAGTAGAATTCAATAAGAATCAAAATATTACTAACACACAGTATTGGATTTGGATCCGATACCCCATCCATCTAAAAGCTACAGCATCGGATCCAATACAGATTCATGTATCAGATCGGTGCATCCCTAAATGAACTGGTTAAGACTTTATTCCAAAAAAAAAGTTAAAATGCTCCATAGAGTATTCATCTATTCGGAATATTCCTTCTTATGTAAAAGAGCAAAAAACTGAAACATGCTTTTTTCATCTTCTTTAAACTGTGCTAAATTTGAAAATGTTAAGCATTCTTGAACTCTGGTAAGGTGCTATATAAATTTAACATTATTATTATTATTATTATTGTTTAACAAAATAATGATGTCCTATCGTAATAGTCTTATGGGACTTTCACGTGTTTGTAGGCTATATAGATTTTATTTTAATTTCTTTTAAATGTTTTAAATTGTATTTATTATTCACTGCAAAAATGTGTGCTTTGACATTTACAATTTTGCTTGACACCTCTTGCCTTCAGAATAATGTTGTTATACATGCACATACAAATTCTGTTTCATGCAGATATTAATATTTGAAATACCAGGAGAAACCAAAGTTAACTACATTTTCCACAGTTAATTGTCACAGATCCACTGGACTCACTCCACACTCCGCTCTCTCTCCCTCACTGCTGACATAGTCTCACTCTCCCCTGAGTAGATCACACTCACCTGCACATCATAAGTGAATAATCATGGACTCAAATAATTTTTAGACCTAGCCTTCACACACTCTTGGTCTGTTCTCATCATTGTTTTCCCAGACACTATGGACTTCCTAGTTTTGTCTAACTTACAAGTTAATATACTTACCTTGTTATTGTTCGCCTCATCTGTGTTTCGTATTGGTTCATCCTCAGTTTATTCTCTAGTGTTTGGACTCTCCTATGTTGCTTAAGTTTCCTGCAAATATCAAAAGACTGTTGTTAGATAACTATTCATCTGTACATTTCATTATTCCCCTACCTGGATATTACTCACCTGCTGTCTGCATCACAACTGTATCTGGATTGACTCGCCTGTTGTTTTTACCACTGCTTCATTCACCTGTTTAATAAACCCCACGATTGAGTCCATATTCTTGCCTCTGTGAGTTTCTCCATGACATTAATGTAGCCTTCAATTTCAGCTTCACCTGGTTAGAAAAAAAGACTAAAATAATATTTTTTTTAAAATAATAATTGTATATTATTATTATTATTAGGCTATTATAATGAAAATGAATATACTAGGCATATTTTATTAACAGAACCTATAAATGTAAGAGTAATTCTTAAAAATAGGCATTTAATTTAGTTTTGACACACTTCTGGTTTAAGCCCCGCCCACACCCGGTTCTATCCAAATACAGAGACAGATACAGATAATGCTGTCATATGAACAGATACAAATACAGATAATGGCTCCGCTGCACACCCCTAATTGGTAGTATGCCTTTGTCACTGGCCCCTTTCCTATTCATGTCTGACTCTGTAGCTGTCTCTCAGCAGATGACACACAACAGGTGCTGGCAGCACATGCCCTAAAGGGCAGCAGGACAGTCATGCAATCAATGGCACAAATGCTGGTTGGTGTCTGTGTATTAAAACATAACTATCATGCCCACACAGTGTGATTCCTCCCACCCACCAGTCTGGCAGAATGCCAGCCCTGTCCTGGCTCAGAGAATGACTAAACTACAGGATAGAGTTGGCATGCTCTCAACCTCTTTCTTCTCAAGGATCTTTCTCTTCATGCATCAATGCACAATATGTACACATTAAACACAATCTGAACACTTAATGGTTCTCTCAGTAATTTTTCTTCATTAAAATCATGCACACTCACATGAGATGAAGACTCCAGTCATATAAGTAGCCTAATAAAACTGATTACTGGCTAATTTATTTTACATGGAGCGAGTTGCCTCATGGGGGCTGCCATGTTGAGATCACATGACCAGCCAAATACTAATCACTTTGTCTCAGTAACTCTCAATGATGAACCGTGTAGGAATTTTCTGGTGAGGCTGATATGTTAATTAGTTTTGAAAGCTGCGCAGTGGTCCCTCACCAGTTGTGGTTACATAATTTTGACAAGTTTTCATACTCATTTATTTAGTGTTTAAAGCACATTAAAAACTACAGCTTAGATCAAACAAAGCTTTAAAATATATTTCATATAAAACATTTAAAACAAATAAAACAAGATTTGCATTTGTGCTACAGTACAAAATTCCCATTATGTTGTTTCAAAGTCCAAAGAAATCACGTCTTGAGGTGGCATTTAAACATGTTAATAGAGGTTGAGGGCCTACTAGACAGTGGTAAACTATTCCACAGCTTTGGAGCAGAAACTGCTACAGGAATGTATATTGAATGTGTGTGTGTGTGTGTATATATATATATATATATATATATATATATATATATATATATATATATATACACACACACTCACCTAAAGGATTATTAGGAACACCTGTTCAATTTGGCTGGTGGTGGTGGTGTAATGGTGTGGGGGATGTTTTCTTGGCACACTTTAGGCCCCTTAGTGCCAATTGGGCATTGTTTAAATGCCACGGCCTACCTGAGCATTGTTTCTGACCATGTCCATCCCTTTATGGCCACCATGTACCCATCCTCTGATGGCTACTTCCAGCAGGATAATGCACCATGTCACAAAGCTCGAATCATTTCAAATTGGTTTCTTGAACATGACAATGAGTTCACTGTACTAAAATGGCCCCCACAGTCACCAGATCTCAACCCAATAGAGCATCTTTGGGATGTGGTGGAACGGGAGCTTCGTGCCCTGGATGTGCATCCCACAAATCTCCATCAACTGCAAGATGCTATCCTATCAATATGGGCCAACATTTCTAAAGAATGCTTTCAGCACCTTGTTGAATCAATGCCACGTAGAATTAAGGCAGTTCTGAAGGCGAAAGGGGGTCAAACACAGTATTAGTATGGTGTTCCTAATAATCCTTTAGGTGAGTGTATATACATTCAATATACATTCCTGTAGCAGAAAAGTTAATCATTGATAAGGCCATACAAAAAGCGGTTTTAGAATACAATGCATTGTTTACTACCATATTATTGATCATAAGTCAATCATATTTTTTTAATATTTAAAGATAACTATGTATAATTATATATTGATATAAATATGTATAATCATTATATATTGAGTTATTTTTATATGAAGGGCTTTCTCAGCAAATATTTAGATATGCAATTAATCGCGATTAATTAATCATGACACCATGTAATTCATTCGATTAAAAATTTGAATCAATTGATAGCCCTACTTTAAAATCATATAACAAATTATTACATTTTGAATTGAACTGGTTATGAGTGGAGAGAGGACAATATACAGTAGGTATATACAGTGATTGCTCTTGTTGGTAGTAAAAAACAGCTTTAGTTTTTGATGTTTCATTATCATTTGTTTTTTGCTGGTATGTATGCTCTTGTATACAGATGTATTGATAACTGCCAATGCGCTATAATCTTTCTGATCACCAACCCAACACTTGTCAATATAATATACAAACAAATCATGACTATGATCAATGCAAACATTTATAAATTAACAGGTTGCCCCATTCCATCTAACATCTTTTCACCTAATACAGTATGTGTAGAAAAACTTCAACCTCCATTGCTTCTATGAGTTTTATTTATAAATGAAAGGAAATGATCCTGTCGTTCAGTCTTTAGCATGCTTTAGGATACAACAAATAACTTTTAATTTATCCATATTTTGGCAAAATTTTAAAGGTGCATTAACTACAAGCAGGCTTGATGAACCATTAACGTGATATTGAAAGCTGATTGGCTTGAATGGTTACCCCTGATAATGATTGTTTATTAATGTGATAGGAGGCAAATTTTTGCCTCAGTTAGCCTTTTTCAAATGCATTTTGGGTGGAAGCAGATGACATTGCATCATTTGAATATTCATTTTGATTAGTTCACATCTGAGATGAGCTTTTATGACGTCAGCGTTATTTGACATTCATACAGATTCATGCAGTGATTAACACTCACCTGGGCTACCGCGCATAAAATCAAAATAAAAAAAATACATATTTTTCCATTATAGGCATCTGAGTTATTCATGTCAGTGGGTAAATTGATTAAAACAACTGCTAATTTGATCACATGTGTTGTTACAGGATGTGCACCCTTGCTTCCTCTGATGAGATTTCCCTGACTGGTAGTCTCGGGCAGCCTCAGACGGCATGCCCATGCTCTTTGCTGTTTTAGGCAGCGTCAACACTAATACATTTACGTTTGTACACGTCTGTCCACACTAAGACAGCATTTTGTTCCAGCAAAATCAGAGCTCTCCTTAGTGAAAGAATTTTAAATCACTGTCTTCACGTTGAAGTGTGGACAGGGAAAATGGATATATTCAAAAAAGATTATGTATTTGTTGTCATGTGATACAGTCATGTAATCCATTTGACCCAAAACAATCAAGCTTGCAGCACGTTGTAGCAGAATTGTTGTACCAGGTATCTACTTTGATTGCATTGTTATAGGTGAATGTTACTTTGTACAACCTTCACATTGCATTCCTTCAAAGTCAACAGAAGTTTACTTGGAATTGCTGTCCTGTGCCAGAACATGAGGACAATTGCGTTTCAGACAGTACATGTAAATGATGCAGGGCCACGCTTTTTAATTTTTTCTCATGCACAGTAATGTTATTTAAGCGGTTTCTGATGTTTCATCTCCCACTCCGCCCCTGTGTAGTTCCTGGATGCGGCAGAGTGCTCTCCACTTCAGACGGCCACAGGCGTTGTCTCGTGTGTCTGGGCAGCGATCACACCAAGGCAGCGTTTGTGGATGGTTCATGCTCTCTCTGCGAGGGCATGACCATGGAAACGTTGTGGTCATGGCTCGCTTTCAAAAGAAAGCATGCCACTCCAGCCTCACGGCCAGCCTGCCTATCCTCTAGAGCTCAAGGTGGATGAGCTCGCCGCTGCATCGGAGAGCGTGGCGTCTGACGCTGATGCCTCCCCTGGGCTGCCGCCTTCGAGCCAGCACGCCCAGGCTGAGGCTGACGCGCAGATGTCCGACATGCTTGCCCGGACCGCCACCAGCGTGGGGTTGGACTGGAACCCTCCATCACGAAAGTCGCAGCCTTTGCCCCGCTCCGAGAAGCCGGCATTCACATACTCAATTACCTCGACGACTGGCTTATTCTGGCCCACTCACGAGAGTTACTATACGCTCACAGAGACCAGGTGCTTAGGCACCTCAGCCGTTTAGGACTTCAGGTCAACTAGGAAAAGAGCAAGCTCACCCCGCTCCAGAGCATCTCTTTTCTTGGCATGGAGTTAGACTCAGTCTCAATGTCAGCACATCTCACCAACGAGCGTGCACAGTCAGTGTTGAGATGCCTCGCTGCTTTCAGGCCAGGCACAATGGTCCCCTTATAACTTTTCCAGAGGCTCCTGGGGCATATGGCATCCTCCGCGGTGGTTGCGCCGCTGGGATTGATGCATATGAGACCACTTCAGACTCGAGTCCCGAGACGAGCATGGCACCGCGGCACGCAACATGTGACAATCACCCCTCCCTGCCGCCAAACATTCAAACCCTGGACAGACTTCTGTTTTCTACGGGCAGGAGTACCCTTGCAGCAGGTGTCCCGACGCGTCTTGGTCACGATGACGCCTCCAGATTGGGTCGGGGTGCTGTGTGCAACAGGCGCGCAATAGCATGCCGCTGCGCTGGCACATCAGCTTCCTGGAGTTGCTGACTGTCTTCTTTGCCCTGCGGAAGTTTCTCCCGTTAGTTCGAGACAAACATGTCCTGATCAGGTCAGACAGCACCACTGCGGTAGCGTACGCTCCTGCCACATGTCATGACTCGCCCGTCGTCTCCTCCTTTAGAGCCAGCAGTGACTCGTGTCACTGTGCGCCATTCACATCCCTGGCAACCTCAGTGTGGTAGCGGACGCGCTGTCACGGCAACGCTTGCCCGGTTGAGAGTGGAGGCTTCACCCCCAGTCGGTCCAGCTGATTTGGGAACGGTTCGGCAAGGCCCAGGTAGATCTGTTTGCCTCACAATAGAACTCCCACTGCCCGCTCTGGTATGCCTGATCAGAGGCTCCCCTCAGGGCAGACGCACTGGCCTGCGGGGCTGCGCAAGTACGCATTTCCCCAGTGAGCCTTCTTGCACAGGTGCTTTCAGGCCCCAGCCGGGCCTGGTTCTCGGATCTCGTACTCCTCGCAACAGCCCCTCCCTGGCGAATTCCCCTGAGGAAAGACCTTCTTTCTCAGGGACGGGACACGCTCTGGATACGCACCCAGACCTTTGGAACCTCCACGTCTGGCCCCTGGACGAGACACGGAAGCTTTAGGTGCTCTGAGCAGCTCTTTGTCTGCTTTGGGGGACAGCGGAAAGGGAACAAACAGAGGCTCTCCCACTGGATGGTTGATGCCATTTCGTTGGCTTATTGCACCCAGGCCGTGCACCCCACCCCCCTCTTGTGGGTCTGAGCGCACTCAACAAGGAGTATTGTGTCCTCGTGGGCACTGGCCAGAGGCACCTCCCTAGCAGACATATGTAGAGCAGCGGGTTGGGAAACACCTAATACCTTTGCAAGATTTTACAATCTTAGGGTTGAGTCAGTATCGTCCCGTGTTTTCTCAGGTCCGAGTCGGTAGAACTCGGTAACATGCTGACGATCTGGCTGGGTGAATCGTTTGCAGCTGGCGCCCTTTGCCTCGGCCGAGGTAAAACTGTGTGCTTTCTCTCCAAGGAGATCCCACCCATCCGGGTCCCTGGTTGATTCCTCCCTAGCCATTTTGGATCCACAGTTCAGTGGAGGAACTTGCCGACCCAATCCACTACGGGTACTCAATCGGATCGGAACTCCTACATGGACTCCCCCTGTGTGTATTTTCCACGGTACGGTCCCCTTACGAAGTGGACCCGCGTCTCCCTTATGCAGTTTTAGCTGCCCTCCGGTCGCTATGCTGTAGCAACTCCCCCATCCTTGAGGCTGGATCTACCACTGCGCCACATTCCACATGTTGCCTAAAAAAACCCATGTGATGTATTCACCACCTTTACCTCCCCTTTTGGGCAGGTGTGGCCTGCAGGGTCTTTTTCCCCTGAAAGAATAGGAAACTGGGTAAGACCGCCTTCATTCAATGCGTGTAAGAGCCCCGGCTGTTCTTGCTCTATGCGGAGAAACATAGAGAGAAAAGAGGCCCAGCCAGGCTTGGCCCGTTCCCTAGTTGGCAAGCGCCTTGTTCCCCTGTCTAGGTTAACCAGAAGGATTCCGACGACTTTTTAGGGGCATTGGAGAAGGGTACGCGCAGTCTGACACAGTTGGTCGCTTGTTTACGTAAAATTACTTGCCCGTTCCTGTGTCAGCAGTACACGTACACGGCTCAGCGCATGGCATGATTTAAATTGGACCCCTAATGTCGCTTCTTTGATACATTTCCGACTCCTCGAATGAACTCGACGTATTTCCCTGCTTTTATACCCATATGTCCGGGGCGGGCTATGCATATACTGTCTGCCAACTTCTCATTGGCCTTTTTTCATAGACCAGAGGCATATTCGGCGCTCAAGAGAGACCACTCAGGGAACGGAGGTTACATACTTAACCTAGATGTTTTGTATAATGAGAATGCGCTCTTAAGGAAATTTACCTTTTTATTTCTGTTTTTTTTTTCTTTTTTATTCAGTTTTTTAAATACTTTTTAAAATTTATTTTATTACTTTTTATTCTGTTACTTTTTCTTAATTGGTTTTAAAAATATATATTTTGTATTTTCTTCATCAGTTTTTATGTAAAGCACTTTGAATTGCCTTGAGTTGTCATCTATCGTGGTGTCACTAATGTTTTTGTTGAGCTGTGATATGCCATAATTACATTTATATTGCAATTAACAACATCAGCTCTAATTCTGCTGAATCTCTAGACTGTTTTCACAACATTCTCTGTTATTTACAGTCAGTTGTTGATCAAAAAGTAAAAGAAACATTAAGCATACATTGCAGGGATGCGATTAAACAACCATGCAACTTCTCCCTCGTTAATGTGCGTCCAACCATTACCACTTGCTCGCAAAATTGCCGGTAATCTTAAAGTGACAGAACAATTTTAGTGCTCGTCTACAGCTCAATTATGTCAATGGAAATACTTCTACATTTTACAAATCATGCATATTAACATATGTAAGTATGTAACAAAATGTAGTAATGTGGTAAGTGTAATAAATGTGTAAGTATATAAATATTTAAAGGGATAATCAAACATTATGAAATTTTTTATCTTTAAAAAAATATATATTAATATTGAAGAATTTAACAAATAGGCTCTTACTGCATCTATGCAGGAGTAAAGCCCTGGCCCATAAAACTAATGTTTTTTTTGTTTTTTTTTACTTCATAAGTTTTATATCGTTGCACTTAAATGCAATATAATATAATATATTTCACAATTATATGTGAAATTCTGTTTTCATTTTTAGATTCCAACCTTTAAAAGTGTGTATGAAATTCCAAACAGTGTCAACAGCTTGTATTATTATTATAAATACATTTTCAAGTCAAGTCTTTGGGTAAGCACGACTTAATTATCAGGTTCCTAAGAGGCGCCCGGAGGTTAAATCCTTCCCGGCTAAGCCTCTTCCGCTCCTGGGATCTCTCAGTGGTCCTCTCGGGCCTTCAGAGACCCCCCTTCGACCCGCTAGAATCAGTCAGACTCAGGGCCCTCTCTCTGAAGACGGCCCTCCTGATCACACTCGCCTCCATCAAGAGGGTCGGGGACCTGCAAGCGTTCTCTGTCAGTGACACTTGCCTGGAGTTCAGTCCGACAGACATTCATGTGATCCTAAGACCGCGACCGGGCTACGTGCCCAAGGTTCCTACCACCCCCTTCAGAGACCAGATAGTGAGCCTGCAATCACTGCCCCGGGAGGAGGCAGGCCCAGCCCCTTCGTTGCTGTGTCCAGTACGTGCTGTCTCCAAACAGAGGCTTTCCCACTGGGTAGTGGACGCCATTGCATTGGCCTATCACACCCAGGCCGTACCCCCCCCACCCCTTGCGGGTCCGAGTACACTCAATAAGAAATGTTGCGTTCTCATTGGCACTGGCCAGGGGCACCTCCCTAGCAGACATATGCAGAGCAGCGGGTTAGGCAACACCCAATAACTTTGCGAGATTTTACAGTCTCAGGGTTGAGTCGGTTTCATCACGTGTTTTCTCAGGTCCGAGCCGGTAGAACTTGGTAACACGCTGACAAACTAACCAGGTGGATCGCTTGCTCCTAGCGCCCTTTCCCTCAGCCGAGGTAAAATCATGCGCTCTTATCCCAGGAGATCCCACTAACTCAGCTCCCTGGATGAATCCTCCCTAGCCCTCTGGGTACGCAAATTCAGTGGAGGAATTTGCCAAGCAAATCCAATGCGGGTACTCAATCTACCCTGTACTGGAATAGGACTTCCCCCCTGTGTGTATTTTCCGTGGTATGTCCCCTTCTGAGCGGACCCGCGTCTTGCTTGGGCAGTTCCCACAACCCCCTAGTCGCCGTGTCTGTTGCAACTCCTCCCTCCCAATGAGGTAGGATCTACCTCATACCTGCCAGCTCCTGTGTCGGTAGTACATGTACACGGCTCATCGCATGGCGTGATTTAAATTGGACCCCTAGTGTCACTCCATCAGGGAATGGAGGTTACATCCGTAACCTAGACGTTATGTCTATAGAGAGTCCTCATAAGGATAGCCACACCAACATTGTGTGTGTGTGTGTTTGTGTGTGCGTGCGTGCGTGCGTACGTGCATGTGTGTGTCATGAATCTGAGATAACTGTTTTTACTGTTTATGTTTTCTTCTCTACCTTATTTCCTTGTGTTCTCACATCCGGGCTCACTTTAGAAACATATCGAGACAATATTAAAAACTGGTGTTGAACAGAACATTTGACTTAAATTAGTACAACCAAGAACCACCTGGTTCATTTTTAAATGAGTTACCATCACTTTCGAAGTCAGAGGTACAGATGTATTGGATAGTAAAACAAACATCATGTGAACATTGCTATTTGGTTTGGTTTGGTTTGTTTGACCCATATATAGTGGGCCACTTAACCTAGATGAAATTGTGCTGCTAGTGTCAGGCCACCTTTGTGCCACTTCTGGGGGCAGTGATTTAGCACAGCGGTTTACAGACTGTTAAAGGGTCTGCTTTTACTTGTATTAAGCACATGCAGAACAGTTGGATGAAGAGTACTATGAAAGCTTGTGTGAGGTGTTTACTTTGACACTGAGCATTTAATATTGCACTTGCAAAAATGCTTAAGCCCAAAACTTGTTAGATACCACTATAATACCACTCTCCTCTGTCTCTGTTTTACTCTCTAATTGTCATAAGGGCCAGAGGTCATCACAAGTTTGTACGGCAGTATGGCAGACGCAGGCAAGACTCCTGTGGCGCGGGGTGAGAAGAGCAGCACAGAGTTTGGCTATGTGGGTATCGATGCCATTCTGGAACAAATGAGGAGGAAAGCCATGAAACAAGGCTTTGAGTTTAACATCATGGTTGTGGGTGAGTACAGATTGTGTGTGTAAATCTTGAGGTTAAATGGTTCATCAACAATATGAAATCTAAACATTATCAAATTTTAGCACTTTAATTTTAAGTCTATTATGTTAACATGAAAAAACAAAACTAAACATGATGAACATTTTTACATTTTAGGGCTATTGTTTTCAAATGAGAAAAACTGAAAAAAAAAAATAATGACTACATTGAAAAAAATAACTATTTAATGTAGATTTGTCAATTTCCATGAATAATACATTTAAAACTAAAAAGGAAATTCATATTCTTCTTTCTATCTTTCGTTATAACCTTTCCATTCAGAGAAGAATGAGCCTTTCCTTGCCCTGCAAGTATTAAGAAATTTGGCACAAACGAAGCTAATTAGTTTCTCGGATGTTTGTGCAGATATTTGTTGGTGAACACAGATTAAACTTGATGTTCTTAACATGTATCAATCAAATGTTTCCTGCAGCACTTTTCAGCAGCTGTACTCTAACGCTAAATCTCCTGTGACGAGGAGAATGATACCAAAGTTGTGAGCTTGCAATCTGATTTGAATGTCATGAGATAAAAAGAGTGTGTGTTGCAAAATGGTGCAAAAACAACACCTTTCTATTGCATTGTGTTGGGCTGAACAATCACTTTCTATTGCATTGTGTTGGGCTGAACAATCAATCGGAAAAATTTCTGAATCAATATATAACCTTGTGCGATTATTAAGCCATTGCTATTTAATCAAACAGTCTGTACGCACTGCTCATGCACAGCTCTGTTCTGAGCACACGTGAGGCTCATGATGCAGTGTTTTCAGAGCAGTTCTCTGCTTGCTCCACGAATCTCAACTCGTTTTTAGAATAACAGTTTTGCTTCATTAGATTCGGTTTTGTAATGTACGCTGATAGTTTTATATTCACTGTGCTCCAAATTCACTAATTGGCCACTACAATTTACTATACAATCTAAAATAACCCTGTGACATCAGGTTTTTGTTGACAGAAGTGGAGATGAGAGAATTTCACAATGTTTGGAATGAGGCGCTCATTCAGAGGCTATTGTTAATTCAACTTCACATAGAAGATTCCTGCAGTTTTCTGCCAAAATAAAGGTTTGCGGGTTACCAACGCTCCATAAAGATTCATTCTGCAGCAAAATAATTTGCATAAATCCAATTTGATCAGACACAATCGAATATCTGCGCCTAAACTGTACTCATGTGCAATGATTTCAGTTAAATCATTTGGAAGTGCCATATAAAATAAAAATTATGAATGCTAGTTGAGGAGCCATGCTTTAGTTCAGTGGTTCCCAAACTTTTTACAGTGGCGTACCCCTTCAAACATTTAACATCCTTTCACGTACCCCCTCTCTAACGCATAGATAAAATTCACACAAGGTCAATTGAAAATATGTCTGTTTAACACAATTATCTTTGTAAAACATCTCCCTTAAATTAAACATGTTATATTTGTACATGTTTTGTACATGTTATATTAATCATACACATACCGAATAAATGGTTATCGATTGAGATGGGAATGCTAGATATGATATAACTGCATAACTTTAAAACTCCCTCCTCATCGTGTCATGCAGTATGCAAGAATTGCGTTCGGTTCTGTGCCAGAAATTGCACATCATTGCAGATACACATTGCCGGCCAGCTATGAGCATTGCGGGTAAGTATCTGTGCAATTGCAAAGTCAGCTCAAGGTGCTTTTTTATGTCACATCTGACACTGTTGGCAAGGTTGAGCTCATTTGCTGAATGTCTGAGACCTGTCATCAAAGTTTTTGAACTTATACCATCAGTATCAAAACTCCCTATGCATCTAACCTTAAATGCAAATTACGTTTTAAACTGCAAAAAAAAAAAAAAAAAAACTAAAATCATGGATGATTGACATGTGCGAGTCTGGTAAAACAGAGAAGTATTTTACTTGCTATCACTAAGCTATGTCACCTAGCGCTGGGCTGGCGAAAAAGGATACTTGTATGATGCACTACGCATGAGTAAATGCATTTTTTCATAGCATATTTTTCTGATCTTTATGACAAACATTTTGGTGTTTCTACACTAGAGGGCACACAAAATAATTTTTGCCAGTGAGAAATACATGAAGGGGTTTGAATGTTATTTTAGACTGTGATGAAATTGAAAGAACGTTAAATCTCCGAATTGTATTTGTGTACCCCCATTCTCACCTCACGTACCCCGCCTGGAATAAATGACTTAGGACATTATTTTAGGAAGGTGACGATAAATAACATACACTGATAAGCCAAAACATTATGCTGGAGAAATGGGTAAAGACCTGAGCGACTTTGACAAGAGCCAAATTATTATGGCCAGACAACTGGGTCAGAGCATCTCTGAAATGGCAATGCTTGTGGGGTGATCCCAGTCTGCAGTGGTGAGTAGCAGGGCTCATCAATGCGTAAGGACAATGAAGTCTATCCCATCTGGTGAGAACCGACAGAAGGTCTACTGTAGCACAAGTCACAGAAAATTTTAATGATGGTTATGGGAGGAATGTGTCATAACACACAGTGCTTTGCACCCTGCTGTATATGGGGCTGCGTAGCCACAGACGCATGATGACTCCTGTCCACTGTTGAAAGCGCCTACAATGGGCAAGCAAGTGGTGGAACTGGACCTTGGAGCAGTGGAAGAAGATTGTCAGATCTGATGAGTCCTGTTTCAGTCCTTACATCACGTGGACAGCCTTCTACGTTTGCGCCATTTACCTCGGTAAGTGATAGCACCAGGATGCACTGTGTGAAAACAGCAAGCCAATGGAGGGAGTGTGACACACTGGGCAAAGTTCTGCTGGGAAACCCTGGGTCCAGCCATTCATGTTGACCTCAAACTGACATGTGCCACCTACATAAACATCGGTGCAGACCAGGTACACCCCTTCACAGCAATGGTATTCTCTGATGGCTGTGGCTTCTTTCAGCAGGATAATGTGCCCTGCCACACAGCACACATTGTTCAGGAATGGTTTGAGTGACATGATGAAGAGTTAAAGGTGGCCTCCAAATTCCCCAGATCTCAATCTGATTCAGCATCTGTGGAATGTGCTGGACCAACAAGTCTGATCCACAGTTGCTCCACCTTGCAACTTACAGGAGTTGAAGGATCTGTTGCTAATGACTTGGTGGCAGATACCACTGGACACCTTCAGGGGTCTTTTAAAGTCCATGGCTCAGTGGTTTGGCGCTGTTCTGCCAGCATGTGGAGGACCAACTGCATATTAGGTGGGTGATCATAATGTTTTGGTTCATCTGTGTTTAATCAATGTTTAATTGCGATGCGTCTTGGGTGATCCGATCACATGTGGTCCGGTGAGACACATCCTTGTTTACACCTGGTCACTTAAATGCATCTACTGTGACCACTTGTGTTAAGATTTGGGGGGGAGGGTCTCCGTTTCATGATGACATATTTCAGTAACTATTTCAGTGTGTTACTGCATGTTACTAAAGCACAACAAATTCAGAAAAGGCAAAGAAAGCAGGAAAAAATGGCATGCTGTTTCTCCCAGATGCGGTTGATATTTAATGTACGCACAAACACAACATGTCGAGCTGAATTATTCATTATTTGAGTGTATTACCCACTAGCGCATTTAGGAATAGTTGACATGGGCAAGCGCCCAGGGCGGCATCTTGCCGGCAATGCCGGGGGGGCGGTGTAGGGCGCCCGCACAGAAAAAATTTGGAATGGTAACATATGTGCAATCAGTTTTCTATTGCTCATTGGAACGTCATGTCAATGATATCATGTCACTGTGTGGGACTGTGGGTCAATTAACCTTGTCGGAGTGGGCGCATAGATTCTAGTTTTTTTTTTTTGTGAGCTAAGCAGGCTACTATCTGGGAAGTTCTCCCACTCAGAAGTACGAGGTGGGGTGGGGGTAGTTCAGGTCTAACCACTGGAAGCCCGAGGTAGGGAGAGCGGGGGAATCTATCAAATAGTGCACCTCTAACTTTGTACAGTACTAATGAAAATAAGTCATACTACAAAACGTTACAAAATAAAACACAATTAATTCATAATACTGTGATTATATAGTTTCACAGACAAATTGTTGCATTTTTTTCTGGTTTGTGTGAAATCGTTAAGAATAATATAAAACCAGACAGTCTGCAAACCCCCAAGGTGAATTGGTTTAGTCTTGATTGGTTGACAGTGGTTATTATTGATGCTCTTACACCTCAAATGTGATGTGGTCACATGCATTTTTAACCACATTCATGTGTGTTTTTTGTGATCCGATCACAAAACGTTTTACGTCCCAGTGGTGTTATACTAAATAGCAGCACTCTTGAAATGCTGTTTGTCCAATTAGATTAGAGGACTGAAACTAACGGTTATAGAATTGGGTGTGTGTGTATATATATATATATATATATATATATATATATATATATATATATATAAATTAGGGCTGTCAATCGATTAAAATTTTTAATCGAATTAATTACATGGTGTCCCGATTAATTAATCGCGATTAATCACATATACAAATATTTGCTGAGAAAGCCCCTCATATAACAATAACTCGATATATAATGATTATACATATTTATATCAATATATAATTATACATAGTTATCTTTAAATATTAAAAAATTATATATATATATATATATATATATATATATATATATATATATATATATATATATATATATATATATATATATATATATATATATTCAGATAATTCAAATGCTTTACATTCCTGTAGCAGAAGAGTTAATCATTGATAAGGCATCAATGTATTGTTTACTACCATATTATTGATCATAAGTCAATTATTGGCATACAGTTCACAGCAATCCATTTCACAAATGAATTTGTCAATTAGTTTGAGATTCATTATGAGGGCTTGTTTAAGGGCCGTCAATTTACACCTACATCAGGGTGTGTTGCGCCAGAAACATAACATTTTTAGGTCACTGTGTCAAATTTAATACAGTTTAATACTCAATCTTTACACATATCTTGAGATACCTTAGATCGCAATTGCGCTCCTTCGAGTGTTTTGAATGCAAGAACGTAACGCATGTTTGTGGATCGAGTAGTAACACTGCCTACTGAAGTGTTTTCTTCACTGTATAAACTGTGCATTTCTGAAGCTGAAGTTTCACTTACTGCCCTCTGGAGTAAACAGGTGGTACTACAAGCTTGCATTTCTCAGGAATCTTCCTTGTTATGGTCCGTGGGCATGCGATTAAATGCGTAAAAAAGTTTAACATGTTATTTTTTGTAAAATTAATCGTACTGAATTAACACGTTAAATCGACAGCCCTAAAAATGTTATCTAATTAATTACATTGTGTATATATATATATATATATATATATATATATATATATATATATATAATTTATTTAGTTTTTTTTAAATACATATAAAAAAAATTCTCTCCATGTTTGCAGGTCAGAGTGGTCTGGGTAAATCCACGCTGATGAACACACTTTTTAAATCTAAAGTGAGCCGCAGATCTGTGATGACCACAGAGGAAGAGCGAATCGCCAAGACCATTGAGATCAAGACCATTAGCCATGGTAAATAGACCTTCACACTACAGAACAGAAACTGAAACATTGAGAGTCAAGCTGTATTTCAACAGTTCTCACTGTCTCGCCAATTTAGTTATGTGCACATTCAGTTCCTTAATCTCCAAACACTTTTTTTTTATACAGATATTGAGGAAAAAGGAGTGAGAATGAAGCTGACCGTCATCGACACACCAGGCTTTGGTGACCAGATAAACAATGAGAACTGGTAAGTGTCACCTTATTTACCAGTCAGTGCTGATACCTGCTAAGAAACACTCTGGCTGATGTATCAACCAGATAGGGGCTATGCCTATGAGATGTGTTTATACATTTTGGAAAAAATCTTAAACTCAACATGGAAATCATGTTTGTTATTTTCATCACAAAAGAACAATTTAAATTAACCTTAAATGACAGAATTTTAAATGTTTTAATTGCTTCATTGTGAGCAAATGTTACCGCTTTGTGTATGTGCTATGCACTAACTTCTACAATGAAAATCTGGTAACTGAGCAATGGCCATCTGTTTGGCATCCTGTAGTGAATACCTATAAATAACCATATTTTAATTAATACATTTTAAACACCTCTCTCATATGTTTTTTATGAGCATTTTATTTCAAAATTATTGGCATGAATAGTGAGTTGGTCCTCCCAGTTTCCATTCTTCTGAGAAGGCTTTCCATGTTCCAAAATGTTGGGGCCAGGCATGTTCCAAGTTAGGCCAGGCAATGACCTCGCTTTGCGCACAGGGGCATTGTCATGCTGAAACAGAAAGGGCCCTACTTAAACTGTTAAAACAAGTAGGAATCACAGAATAATCTAGAGCAACACTAGATGGTGTAGCATTAAGATTTCACTTCATTTGAATCACTGGAATAGCCAAACTTGTTAATTAGAATGGAATGTGCACATATGTTTGGCAATATAGTGCTTTTCTGAAAGTCTGATATGCCTTTTTATAGAAGTACTTCTTGGAATTACTTCACAGGAATTTTTATTTTTTTTAAAGTTACAGAGCTCAAAAGTATTGCATAACAGGAAGGACCTATATTATACATATATTTTAAATATTGCTAATTCAACTAATTATTTGATTACTTGTAGGCCTTTTCAGATCTCATGTTTCATGTCATCTTTGTCTGTTTAATCTGTTTACAGCTGGCAGCCCATCATGAAGTTCATTAATGCACAGTATGAACAGTATTTACAGGAGGAGATCAACATCGACAGAAAGAAGAGTATTCCAGACTCACGAGTCCACTGCTGCATATACTTCATTCCTCCCACCGGACACTGGTGAGGCAAACGCACACAAACATTCACATAAACAAACAGACATAGGTGGACTCATAGACATGCACACCTATTTACACACAAATACCACATCAGTTAAGTCAGTTAAAACACAAGCAAATGCCAAGCACTACCAAGCAAATGTGCATTAAGTATTACTGTGTTGTTTTTTTCTTTTCTTTTCTTGTTGTTTTTTTTTAGATCTGTGAAGGTCTCATTGAATTCTGATCTTGACTTCCTAACTGCAAGGCTTTTTGAGAGTTATCATGTATGCTGGGCACTTTTTGGCTTCTCTTCCTTCACTATCCAGTCAAAATCATTAAATTGATAATTTAAAGTCCCCCCTGTAGTGCCTTGATGAGCACCGTTTTCTTTGGCCTTTTGATAAATTTTCTTATGCAGCTTTTCCACTGCACGATACAACTCAACTCAACTCACTTATCTATGATAATGTAAACTACATGAATCTGATTTAAAAAAAATAAAAGGGCAACATGATTACAGAAATTAAAAGATGAAAAAGTTATTTTTAATATCATAATGTATGAACCAATTACATTAAAATCGACTCTGCTCTGCTCACTTTTTTGGGGTTTTCCACTGTGGATAGAACCTGGTACCTGATAAATGTTTTAGTACCACCTCAGTCGAGGTTCCAAGCCACTAAATGTGACTTCAAAATCCTGCAGATCACTGATTGGTCAGGGAGAATCGTCACTGGATTTCCGACACGCAACATCAACCCGCTAGTTTTATAGTTAGCAACAGTGATAACAGTATCATTTGTTCACGCATCTTTCGAATTGTGAAAAAAGAAATGACTGTGCGCAAAACCACGCCGTGGTCAGTAAACAAGGTGCAGATGATCCACTCGTTAGCGATGAGCGAAACTAAAAAGTCTCTCAGGAAGTGTCTCAGCTGTTGACCACACACGGCTACCACCAGACCTACCAACAGTGCAGGGAAAAGATAGAACAAAACATAAATGTGACTACAGAACCATCAAGGAAAATTGGAAGTGGTTCGACCAAATGGCGAGCAATGGGAGGGAGAGCACCCTGGACTCGATGGAGGATGGTACATTTTGTTATGTTAACTCTATACTCTTCTTGAAAGCTCCACTTTATTTAGTTGACCAGCTACTGGAAGCTTGATTCTAAAACAACCAGGCCAATTTAACTATTACACTTGTGTAAAATCATCATGCAACAACTGCTTTATGCAGCACAATGAGCTAGTAGCTAACAGCTAGCGGTTGTGTTATTATTGGTCAGTTTGTGTCGTGTTTAAGATTATGGCAGTAGAGGTGGCGTAGCTATGACAATCAGCCTATAATCCCACCCACGTTGAGTGGCACTAAACTGCAGTGGAAATGCAAGTCGAACCGTAACGTGCAGTGGAAAAGTGCCATTACTGAATCATGAAGTTTGGGGTGGGAATTGTCGAACTGCTTGTGCCTTTTTAAAGAATAGCTGTGCAAGTCAATGCAGATGAATGAGAAACAAATTAATTAAAGTTCACAATATACAGTATCAATGTTTTTAATCACAATACACTGAACATAAAGAATAAAAAATACTTACTTGTGCTGTACTTCCCCAAAAAGGCCTGCATTAAACATATGAATAAACTTCAGCAACTTTCCTCACATCCTGCTCCCGTGTACATATTCTATTCAGAGGTGATCATCCCTATGCCCTATTCCCTTCAAAGACAATTATCCTCCAATGTAAGAGCTTCAGAGGGGTGAAAGGTGATAACAGTCATTCACAACACACTTTTTAAGTGATTCTTACCAGCAATTTGGTTTGGAATGACCCTATAGCATGGATTGTGCTCCCTTTGAAGTGCCCTGCAAAAGCCCTGTGTAGTCTACTGCTACACAGCTGTTGCTCTAACGTTGTTAGATCTGGCCATATCTTCTGATAAATATTTGATCACAGATGAGGTATTTAATCAGTAAAACTATGATATCATTCTAATTTAACAAAGGATAATTTTTCTTGTCCCTAAAATGCACATTCTGCAGTTCACTGCATCATATCATTAATAAGATGAAGGAATCAAACTCTGATAGAATAATATAATATTTTATTATATCCAGGTATATGGTTACAGACAAATCATATAGAGTAGTGATATCACTTACAGGAACTTCTTTTCCTAGCCTGCACTCATCTCCATTATCTCAAAGGAGATGGGTGAGCTCCACTGACACCCTCTTCACTCCTATGGTAAATGGTCTGCACTTATATAGTGCTCTTTTAAACTTGGCAGTATTCAAAGCGCTTTACACTGCGTCTCATTCACCCATTCACTCACTCATTCAACAAACAAAGACGGCAGAGCTTCCATGCAAGGCGCTAGCCTGCCATTGGGAGCAACTTAGGGTTCAGTGTCTTGCTCAAGGACACTCTGGCATGTGGAGTCGTGTGGACAGGGAATCAAACCACCAACCCTGTGAGTAGTGGACAACCCGACAGCCCGTCTCCTATCTGTTGAAAGAAACATCAAAACTGATGTAAGGGCAATGCATGGTCCTGTTTTTGTTTTTTCTTTGTTGTAGGTATGTGTCTCTATGAAGGAAAAAGAAATATGGACTTCTAAGTCTTTTAAAAAGAGTGTTTCAATTTCTGAGTGTGTGTTGGGGTGTCTGCACACTGTTATTAGGCATGGCCCTTCCTCACTATCTCACAACAGCTGGTGCTGGAACAGATATCTCAACAGCTGCTCGTTTCACCAAATGTCACATAAATTAAGTTGCACACAGACTTCAGTTCCTACATTTGAAACTTTTTGGAAAAAGTCTTGGAAATAGCCCCTTTTACCTCAAAAGTAGGGGTGAATATCAGCAGGGACCTTTGGTTTTAGCTTGTTTCTTACTTATTTTCATTAACTCGTTCATTGAAATATAATTTGTTGACATAATGCATAAAATTGTTTTCTCAAACATTTGCTCTGAGTAGTGCTTATGTAATTTTTCTAAAAAATTATTCATGTATAAAATGTAACAAAAAATATATTTATCGTTAGAATATATATACAGCATAGTGAGGTAAAATATTGCAATACTTTGAATTATTTTTCCCCCACCTCGACTTGGAAGTCTCTATCACACTCTTTCTCTCTCTCTCTGAGTATGTTCACCAAATATCACATGGCAACCATGACATCAGCATTACTGTTTTGATAATCAAGACCTGTGTTCTGAAAGTCAGACTGACTCATGGATTCCAAGAATTCTAAGAATTGGTTATTGTTACTTGCTCATCCAGTTAATATACAGTACCTGCCATGATGTGACATGTGGCAGATATTCCAACAAAAGCTTCTTGTACAGAATTTTCAGTGTTTCCTTTTTTTGTTTTTGTTTTTTGTTTTGTTTTGTTTTTTTATGCTGAGAGACCAGTTACACACACATAGTGCCAAATATGGCTATTTCTTCATTTGGATACTATGCCATAATTTCACACTGAGAAGATTTTGTTAAAAACAAAGACTAAGCCCTGAATATTAAGTAACACAAGTGGTGTTTTAGCATGTAACATTAGAGATATGTATTTATATTGTCAAGTGCCTTCAGGTTAGTTTGAGCATTAGAGAGTTGACCACAATATCACAGTCAGCATTTGGATTTTCATCCAATGCATTCAAATTGCTTTTTAATTATCATGTCTTCAACAGAGTACAAACAAACTATAAACCCTGTAGTTGGTCGATCAAATCCCAGATTCATCTGTCAGCACTGGCTGCAAGTTTGCCATAAAGTTCATTCTTGAACATTTCACACAGACCCTTTGAGACTTTGTGGAGACTTGTATAATCGTATTAGTGGATGTCACAGTGGTTGCTAGCCATCTCCATGTTGTTTTGGGAAACAGGAATTAAAATGCAAATAGTGACTCCTTCCTCTATGAAAGAATTACAATGAGACCAACAGTTGGGGTTAATTGTTCAAAATATTGGATTGGCTTTTCCCATCCCAGGACCAGGGGTGGAAAAAGTACTGAAAAATTGTACTCAAATAAAAGTACTGTTACTTCTTTAAAAATTTAGTTTGAGTAAAAGTACCTGTCCTAAAAACTACTCCAGTAAGAGTAAAAGTACTCATGAGGAGTGAGTATTGAGTACTGAGTTGTGAAAGCTATGCACCATTATAATAAAAACTAATAAAAACTCAGTTTAGAAATGCAGCACACATACCGTAATTTACATTCCCTTTTTTTGCTGTTTGCCAGAAAGAATAAAAAAAATAGGTATTTTATAGGTGTTTGTGATTGACAACTTCTAAAATACATCACTTATCTATGATAATGTAAACTACATGAATCTGATTTAAAAAAAAATAAAAGGGCAACATGATTACAGAAATTAAAAGATGAAAAAGTTATTTTTAATATCATAATGTATGAACCAATTACATTAAAATCAATTTATGTGTTGGGTCTAAATTTCCCTTAATGCCAACTGAGAGATTTATTGTTGTACATAAAACATGTTAAAAGTAATGCAAGGAATGTAAAAAAAAAAAAAAAAAGACACAAAAAATCAGGGTCACTTAGTGCATCATGTCCCGCACAATAGAGGCTGTAGGGCAGTTGTTTGGTACAGGGGCCATGTTGGGCTTTAAAGGAATAATTCACACAAAAAAAATGATTATCTTATTATTTAGTCACCCTTATGCCATGCCAGATGTGTGACTTCCTTTCTTCAGTAGAACACAAATTAAGATTTTAGAAGAATATCTCAGCTCTTTTGGTCCATACAATGCAAGTGAATGGCTGCCAACATTTTTAAGATCCAAATATTACATAAATCAGCATAAAAGTAGCCTAATCCATGTGACACCAGTGATTAAATCCATGACTTCAGAAGTTGTATGATAGGTGTGGGTGAGAAACAGATCAATGTTTAAGTCTATTTTTGCTAGAAATTCATATCACTTCAGAAGTCACGGGTTTAACCACTGTAGTCACATGGATTAGGCTACTTTTATGCTTTTTGGAGCATCGAAATTTTGGGATCCATTCACTTGAATTGTATGGACCTACAGAGCTGAAATATTCTTCTAAAAATCTTAATTTGTGTTTTGCAGAAGATAGAATGTCATACATATCTGGGATTGCATGAGGGTGAGTAAATGATAAGATAATTTAAATTTTTGAGTGAAGTATTTCTTTAAGTAGCACATGGGGAGCCTCATTGTCCTCCTTTTGAGATACAATGTTCAACATTGATTTTGTCCTTGTATATTTTAAGCCTATTGATAACAGCCTATTGATAACATTTCCTTAATCTCTCACATCAACCCAATAATTTCAGTGATATAAAGCTAATTTACAGGCTACATTATAGACACACAGAATCTACTAACAGAAATGTTAAATTTAACACGATATGTTTCTTAAAATTAGAGGCAGGATTAATGCTGTTTTCTGGCTTGAGCAAGATAAACTCACATGAAACAATCGTGCCAAATGTCGGCATAATATTTTTTGTTTAACTCAAGCGCATAAACTCAAAAAAAATTTGGAAACACTTTTTGTCTATAAAATTGCCATTAATGCAAAAATGTAGTGTCATATGGCAGAGTTTGCCCCAATCGTTCGTCTGTGTTAAACATGATGACAGTATTGAAAGCCAATTTATTGTACGTGATTATGGATTGATCTTTATGGCATATAGAGCCGATATGCAAACGTGACACTTCCAGGAGTGCCAACACAAATATCCCGTGCACATTGAACAAATGAATGGCCACTGTTTGCGATTAATTTAATAGAATTAGCCCCCCCCCCCCCAAAAAAAAACATAATTTCTGTGCATAAAGATGTTTTAAATTAAGAATAAATACACAATATTAGGTGAAAAGCTTCAGTGTTTTTTTTTTTTTTTTTTTTTTTTTTTTGGAACACTTATAGCCCAATTCTATTAAATTATTGTTTAATCTACTTTTGAAAAAATGCCAGCAAAATCCCCTGTATTAAATTAAATAAATTGCCAAATGAAAAAAGCATTAAATTATTTTTTTTTATTACCGAACGAAAAAAGCATTAAATAAAAAAATAATAATTATATATTTTATTTATATATATATATATATATATATATATATATATATATATATATATATATGCCTTTTCTTTTCTCAAACTTAAATTAGCCTTACCCTGTTCTGTAGAAGAAAACAGTCGGATGAAATACAATCTCAGAATGTTCTGCACTTTTTTTCCAAGACTATAAACTATCTGAACTATTTGTCCACGTGTTCACTTTCAGAAAACGAGCTTTTGAACATTTTAAAACGTCTAACTATTTTAAATCTAACCCTCTTTACCTTGGATCACATTTACTACTTCTTCAGAAAATATACATTTGCATTTTGAAGCAAAAATTAATTTTAGATGATTATCAAGTTCAGTTGGACGTTAAAAGTTGCTGGAGAAATATGCAGGACATAATGTAGTTGTGATGGCGATGCTTTTGATTAGATGATTGTTCAAAACATTGAATATCAGGAATGTATCATACGTAAACCCTGATATAACACAGCATATTTTTTTTTCTTTAATAGCTGTGCACACATCATATACACATCAATTGATGGCCCTTATACTGAGACTGAAAGTTTCCACCACTACTTGCTGCAGGTTGCCAGCTTGAACAGGGCCATGAGTAAACTAGTGCCAACCTGCGATAGGTGCAACATCAGGACCAATATTACAGTCCTATCAGAAGGGCAACTGCTTCCTTTTGATTGCAATTCCTCCTCTTCTGATTGCTTTTGTTTGTGAAATTATAATGAATGAATTGTCTCAATACTCTCCCCATTTTACCAAAACTTTGGAGGAAAAAAATTAGGGACATCTGGGAGGCGAATTAGCGATAAACACACATTTCTGAATGGAAACAGCTTCAGGGCAGATCTTTTGTTCTAAACCAAAACTTGTTCGACAAAGTGTTTTTTTAGGCATGATGTCATCACGCACACCCTTTTTATCGATAAAAGACCATTTGAATTGAAACGGGCAGAAGGCAGCAAATGTCGCAATTGTATTTTTTGCATTTTCACTTTGTCGATAACAAAATAGCGCAAAAGGTGGATTGAAACTAGGCTACAGACAACAGTCTCTAGAGTGTATAAAGAATGGTGTGAAAAACAAAAAACAACCAGTGAGCAGCAATTCTATGGATGGAAACGCCTTGTTGATGAGAGAGGTCAACGGAGAATGTCCAGACTGGTTCGAGCTGACAGAAAGTCTATGGTAACTCGGATTGCCTACATTGCCTTACTGTGTGAATTTAATACTTAAATGTCATGAGTGCATATAATGTTTCACAGAGCTTCTTTGTATGTACATGTATATTTTGCATGGTTTAGCACACAGCAGAATATTCAAAGCCCTTTGGCACAGCTGTCACCGCCATGTGATAGAATCCCAGCTCAGATTGTGTCATCTTTTTGTCCTGGGGACTATGAGGCTCTGTGTTATTAAAGATCTTGGTGTTGCTTGTGTGTGCATTGTGGTTGTGAATACAGTAGGCTACACTCCAAATAATTTCTCCACCAAGCATACATAAACCAACATGCCACTTTTTTTACTATGTAATATTTTCAAATGTTAAAATGATACAGTCTTACAAGCACATGAGAAAGGTATACAAGCCTTAACCTGATAATAAATGCTCATCACTCTTTTAATACTTTGTGCTACACCTACTAGAATGTGATACTGAAGGTTAAGAGCAACCTGCAGTTTACACTTTATTTCACTTTATGCCCTGCTGGAAACAATGGCTTAAACATGCCTAAACTTGTTTTCTAGCCTTAGCTGGTTTAAGCTGGTCAAGCTGTTCTGAACAGTTCTCAAGTGCCTCAAACCTCTTTAAAACCATCAAAACAGACCAGCTTGTCCAGGATGAGAGATAAGCTTAGACTGGTGAAACTTAATTTTTTTAGCCTTGATTAAAGACCACTCTTTCGTTTTCCCTGACACACACATTACCTCCAGTTTGTCAACTTTGGTTATGATTGCTTTGTTTTTCCATTTTAGTTTGCGGCCAATTGACATTGAGTTTATGAGGCACCTGAGTAAAGTAGTGAACATCGTCCCTGTTATTGCTAAGGCAGACACACTCACCCTGGAGGAGAGAGACTTCTTCAAACAGAAGGTGAGTAATTCATCTTTGCTTCTCCACAGAATGTAGAAGGAGGTTTTTAATGAGATTTTTTTCAATTAATCTCCTTGAAACATTGTGGTGAGGGTCCTCTTCCTCTTGTGTGTCAATATTCTCAGTCATCCAGGATGCCATGGGAAGACTTAAAGAATGTATTCTGAAGCATCTGGCATGATTTTCAATTTATTTGAAGACATTTTGGCCCACAAATCCCAATAGTTATATTATTAGTAGGATGATGGAGGCGTTTAACCTCATTACACACTGTGATTTACACGTTTTCTATACCATAGCAATATAGTAAAAAGTTTTCTCCCCTTATTTGTTGAACCAATGTGTGGAAAGTTAAAAAAATATCTTCAGTCCTGCTTGGACACTCTTAATTATATACAGAAAAAGCCTTGAATCTTTGGTTGAGTATGTTTGTATTAAATTTTTTTTTTTTTACTAAAAAGTATGATTTTCATTACATTTAAAAAACTATAATCGGCATTCCCACAATTGCCTGCATGATCCATCATATTTCATTATATTTTATGGGAATAGTTATGTTTCTTCTTATTTTTAATATCAGTTACGTACATTGGGGTGTTCTGTTTTATATTTTATGTAGTTAAGTTAATGTTTACTGCATTATTTAAATTTAACATGTTTTAACCTGATGGTGTTTAGTGTTTGTGTGAGTGCAGTCACTATATGTTTATTGGTTATTGCTCCTAGAAGAGCCCTTATTGGTGAACTTCATGTCATCATGTGCTCTTCTGTAATTTTACAGTGATTAACAATACCTTATAAAGCAGATTTTTACAGTTTCAGAAAGTTAACATATCAAGTTTACAACGGTTTGTTTTTACTGTAAATTTAACAGATAATTTTTTTTTTAATTATTATTATTTTACAGTGACAGCTTGGTAAAAATTTACAGGCTGTTCTGTAAATTTTTTACATTTTTTATGTATTTTTAAAATAATTATTTTGGCAACCACAGCTGCCAGTTTATTTTTATTTTTTTCTTCCTGTTAAAAGAGTGTTCTCCTCCTAAAATAGTTTATTTTCTCTAAAAGAGTCTGAGTTCCCCGTCTTTCGCTTAATTCGACGTTTTGTCGAAGAAGTGACACTAGGGGGTCACTCTTGAGCGCCGAACATGCCTCTGATCTATGAAAAAAGGCCAATGAGAAGTTGGCAGACAGTATTTGCATACCCCGCCCCCAGACATACGGGTATAAAAGCGGGGAATTACGTTGAGTTCATTCAGAAATTTTCTTCGGAGCCGATGGTAGTGCATGCAGTCAACTGCGAGTCACACACCCGTTCCTACTTTCTTCTTCTGATGCTCTGCTTGCTGTTGGATCTATGGCGCACTACAGCGGCTTTTCTCCTTCTCTGCACGGCAATGCAGTTTGCCCCTGGGTGCTTCGACAGCGCAGAGAATCTTAGAGTGTTTTAAAAGAGTGATTTTCTCTAATTAAATGAGTATTTTCCTCTAAAAGAGCATAATACATAGCGGCGTTGAACGTCCTTTTCAGGACACGTCTTTTTAAAGATGCCCTTCTGCCCCTGTGTAGTTCCTGGATGCGGTAGAGTGCTCTCCACTTCAGACAGCCACAGGTGTTGCCTGGGGTCTGGGCGCTGCTCACAGCCTCTGAACTGACCGCGAAAGCCTACAGCGCCGCCGGACATGCCGCTTCCGCCCTGCATGCCATGGCCCTCCTGCAAGTCCACCAGGCCAAGGCGCTCAAAGATCTGCAGGGGGGTAGCCCTGATCCTGATGTGCTGCAGGAACAGCACTCAGCGACCGACCTCGACCTCAGAGCAATGAAAGTCACAGCGCAGTCACTCGGGCAGGCCATGACCACGCTCGTGGTCCAGGAACGTCATCTGTGGCTGAAATTGGTCGAGATGCATGAAACCGACATTCAGCGACACCATCGAGGACTTCGCCCAGCAGTTCTCAGTGGTGAAGAAGCAGACGGAGGCCATCTCTCACATCCTGCCCCGCCGCTAGCCTGCCGCCATGGGCCATGCCCTGTCTGTTTGCCGTGGGCATCCTCCTGCAGCTAAGAAGCACCCTTCTCTGCCTCAACCCGGGCCCAGCTCTCAGCCTCAGCGTCGAGCACCCCGCAGGAAGCAGACAACTCACGGACCCCCTCGAGGACAATGGAAGGCTCCCAGGCGCTCCTGAGATGTTCGACCCAGAGATGTTTGCCCCGGAGCTGGTAAGACCACTCCGTCCCCCGGTGGAGGGCCGGGAGGAGAATCTTTTGTTGAATTTATTTCATTTGCTGCCCCCCCTACACAGGGCTGCGGTACCCACATTCTCAATAACAGAGCTATTTTCTTTGTCTCTGGGTCACCTGGCCCGCAAATGCTGTTCTCACGGCACCCTGCCGCCAGATCTTTACAGTCCCGGCATGCAGGACGCGGACCCCCCGCCTTCAGCCCCATGACTGTTCCCCGGCCGGCCAGTTCCGACGAGTCTAGAGGACACCTACACTGGACCTCCTCCTCATTCACTATCCCGCCCCCTGCCGAGTGTGCGGAGCAAGGTAAGTGCTTGAGTTTTTTCACAGCACTAGAGCCTCGGGACACGTCTTCGCCTCCCGACGCCATACTACCTGCTCTGCCCCGCTGCGAAGCCCCACCAGGTACGTCAAAAACAATCGTCCTCTTGGTGCCCGTAGCATGGAGCTTGGATGCGTTCACTTCCCAACCCGTTACGCTGGCTGGCCCGGACCATCTGACTCGGTTACGCAATTCTCTACAACCCTTACTTCATTGTAACCAAGAAAGGCGGCGGCTTACAACTGATCTTGGACTTGCGAGTCCTCAGCCGGGCTCTGTTCAATCTCCTGTTAAAAATGCTCATGCAAAAACATGTCTTAATTTGCGTACGGCATCCAAATTGGTTCGCAGCGGCAGACCTGAAGGACGCGTACTTTCACGTCCCAATTCTGCCTCGACACCGACCCTTCCTATGGCTTGTGTTCGACGGCCAGGCATATCAGTACAAAGTCCCCCCCTTCGGCACGTCTCTGTCCCCTTGCGTCTTCACAAAAGTTGCAGAGGTTGCCCTTGCCCCGCACCGAGAAGCCGGCATTCGCATACTCCATAACCTCGACGACTGGCTTATCTTGGCCCACTCCAGAGAGTTATTATGCATTCACAGAGACTAGGTGCTCAGGCACCTCAGCCATTTAGGGCCTCAGGTCTACCTAGAAAAGAGCTAGCTCGCCCCGGTTCAGAGAATCTCTTCTCTCAGGATGGAGTTAGACTCAGTCTCAATGTCAGCACGTCTCACCAGCGAATGTGCACAGTCAGTGCTAAAATGCCTCGCCGCCCTCAGGCTGGGCACGGCAGTCACTCTAAAACCTTTCCAGAAGCTCCTGGGGCATATGACATCTTCCGCGGTGGCCGTACTGCTGGGGTTGATGCATATGAGACTGCTTCAGCATTGGCCCCAGACTCGAGTCACGAGACAAGCATGGCGCACGCACTGTGCGACTATCACCCCCGCCTGCCGCTAAACATCAAAACCCTGGACAGACCTCTGCTTTCTTGCGGACAAGGGTCCCCTTGCAGCAGGTGTCCCGATGCGTCTTGGCCACAACCGACGCATCCAAACTGGGTTCAGGTGTCGTGTGCATTGGGCACGCAGCCACAGGCATATCAATTGCCTAGAGTTGCTGACTGTTTTCTTTGCCCTGCAGAAGTTCCTCCCGATAGTTTGGGACAAACATGTCCTAGTCAGGTCAGACAGCACCACCGTGGTAGCATACATAAGTCGCCAAGGCGGCGTACACTCCCGCCAAATGTCACTCGCCCGTCGTCTCCTCCCTTGGAGCCAGCTGTGACTCAGGTCGCTGCGTGTCACTCACATCCCCGGCAACCTCAATGTGGTAGGGGACTCACTGTCACGACAATGCTTGCCCAGCGGAATGTGGAGGCTTCACCCACAGTCAGTCCAGCTGATGTTGGAACAGTTCGGCAAGGCCCAGTTAGACCTGTTTGCCTCCTGAGATACCTCCCACTGCCCTCTTTGGTATACCCAAACAGAGGCTTCCCTCGGGGCAGACGCACTGGAACACAGCTGGCCGGTGGGGCTGTGCAAGTACGCATTTTCCCCAGTGAGCCTTCTTGCACAGATGCTGTACAAGTTCAGGGATGACTAGGAACAAGTCACCCTTGTTGCTCCTTATTGGCCTACTTGGGCCTGGTTCTCGGACCTCATACTCCTCGCGACAGCCCCTCCCTGGCGAATTCCCCCGATGAAGGACCTTCTTTCTCAGGGAATGGACGCGCTCTGGCATCCACACCCAGACCTTTGGAACCTCCGCGTCTGGCCCCTGGACAGGACGCAGAAGACCTAGCTGGTCTACCACCTGCCGTCGTAGACACAATTAATTAAGCCAGAGCCCCTTCTACCAGGCATCTTTACGCCCTGAAGTGGCGCTTGTTCGCAAATTGGTGTTCTTCCCGGGCTGAAGACCCACAGATGTGCGCAGTTAGGTCAGTGCTCTTATTTCTGCAAGATAGGCTGGAGGGGAGGCTGTCCCCTTCCACCCTAAAGGTGTATGTCACTGTAGACAGCAAGTCTTTGGGTAAGCACGACTTAATTATTAGGTTCCTAAGAGGTGTCCGGAGGTTGAATCCCTCCCGGCCAAGCCTGTTACCCTCCTGGGATCTCTCAGTGGTCCTTGCGGGCCTCCAGAGACCTCCCTTCGAGCCGCTATAATCAGTTGGACTCAGGGCCCTCTCTCTAAATACGGCCCTGCTGATCGCGCTCGCCTCCATCAAGAGGGTCGGGGACCTGCAAGCATTTTCTATTAGTGACACTTGCTTGGAGTTCGGTCCGGCAGACACATACACTACCGTTCAAAAGTTTGGGGTCACTTACTCATTCTTTATTTATTTATTTATTTCACATTTTAGAATAATAGTAGTCAGCAAAACTATGGAATAATAGAAATGGAAATATGGGAATTATTTTGTGACCAAAAAATCCAAAATAAATCCAAAACTATGTAATATTTTAGCATCTTCAAAGTAGTCACCCTTTGCCTAGATTTTGCAGACATGTACTCATGACATTTTCTCAACCAACTTCTTGAGGAATCACCCCGGGATGCTTTTTAAACAGTATTGAAGGAGTTCCCATCTATGTTGGGCACTTATTGGCTTCTTTTCTTCATATTTTGATCCAAGTCATCCATTTCAAAAACTTTTTTTTTTTTTAGGAAATTTTAGATTTGTAATTAAATAAATGTATATGTTTTGGCAGAATAATATTTTGTCTACAAAGTTAATTTCAAACTTTTAAGCATACACCTTCAGATCAAAAGATTTTTAAGATCATGAGAAACATTTCAGACAAGTGACCCCAAACTTTTGAACGGTAGTGTATGTGATCCTAAGACCGCGACTGGGCTACGTGCCCAAGGTTCCTACCATGCCTTTTAGAGACCAGGTAATGAACCTGCAAGTGCTGCCCCGGGAGGAGGCAAACACAGCCCTTTCGTTGCTGTGTCTGATGCGTGCTTTGCGTACATATTTGGACCGCACGCAGAGCTTTAGATGTTTTGAGCAGCTCTTTGTCTGCTTTAGCGGACAGCGGAAAGGAACGCCGTCTCCAAACAGAGGTTAGCTCACTGGGTTGTTGATGCTATTTCCTTAGCCTATCACACCCAGGCCGTGCCCACCCCCTTGCGGGTTCGAGCACACTCCATGAGAAGTGTGGCATCCTCGTGGGCACTGGCCCATGGCACCTCCCTAGCAGAAATCTGTAGAGCAGCGGGCTGGGCAACACCCAAAACCTTTGCCAGATTTTACAATCTAAGGGTTGAGTCGGTCTCGTCCCATGTTTTGTCAGGTCTGAGCCGGTAGAACTCGGTACGTGGCACATCTGACTGGTGTGCCGCTTCCACCTTGTGCCCTTCACCAAGTTGATCCAGTGCGCCTTCTGTCCCAGGTTAGCCACTGAGCATCGCTGCCTGCCTATCCTTCTGGCCTGCAAATTCAGTGGAGCAATTTGTGGCCAGACCCACTACGAGTCACAGGTGCTCTGTACTGGGGTCGGGCTCCACGGGCATAGTTCCCTCTTCAGGCTAACTCCCTGTGATGTATTTTCCGCGGTACGGTCCCCCTGTTGGCAGACCCGTGTTTCCCTCCGGCTGCCATGGTCACCGTGCCTGTAGAGTCCCCCTTCATTAGGCTGGACTTACCACTGCGCCGTGTCCCACATCCTGCTTCACAACCCTCATGGTGTATTTGTCACACATTACCTCCCCCTAGACTGGGCAGGGTGTGGCCTCCACAGGGTCTTTCCCTCCTGAAAGAATAGGAAATTAGCGCTCACCGGACGCAGCAAGGTAAGTGCTTCGAGTCTTCTCTCAGCACCCAAGCCTCGGGATGCTCTTCTGCCTCGGGACGCTCTTCTGCCTCCCGACGTGCTATTTCCTGCTCCCCCCAGGGGAAGGTTGCCTTCCCTGACTTAAGATATGCCCCAGCCACTTCACGTCCTATTTGAGAGACATATTGAGAGAGAAGGCCACGGCTGCTGGGCTTGCTCCCATGCTAGTCATGTAGCACCTGTTTCCCCCCTCAGAGGTCCGGGAAACCTAAGGTCTGTATGCGAAATCTCTTTGGGGCGTTGGGGAGGGCTACGTGCAGCTGGTACAGGTGCCTCTATAGCACGCAATAGCCTGCTTTGCACCTGTTTCGACAGCTCACGTAACACGGTCAGTGTGTGGTGCTTTTATATGGGACACCTTGTGTCCCTTCATTTGACACAACGTCGAGTGAGTGACAGAAGGGGAATGTCATGGTTACTGTTGTAACCTCCATTCCCCAAGGGAAGGAATGAGAAGTTGTGTCCCTTCTGCCACAGCACTAGACCTAGCACTGTAAATGGCCGTACCTTATTTTCGGCTCCTCAGTGCAAAATCCTGATTGGCATTCACTGCCTCGCTTCCCTTTATACCCGTATGTCCGGGGCGGGGAATGCAAATTCTGTCTACAAACTTGACATTGGCCTTTTCTCAGGTTCAGAGGTGTGTTCGGCATCCCAGGAAGACCCCTACTGTCACTTCATTCGACACAACATCTCATTTCCTCCCACGGGGAACGGAGGTTACAACAGTAACCATGACGATTACAAAATGATTATTTTTTGTAATCTGAGCATTGATTGCATGCAAGAGTTAAATTACATTTCAAGGTTTAAAATTTCATTTTGGCATGAATCCAGTATTTTATAAAATATTTTTAAACAAACCCACAAACATTGTTTTTCAATAATGAAATAAGCGGGATTACAAAAGTAATGAAGGGTGTGCTTTTAATTTTGGTACAGTTTCCACAGGTTGTTAATGAAAAGCAATGTCATGAGTTTATTGCATTTCACATGGTTCCTCTGTAATAAATGCATTTCAGTGTTGCATGAATTCTGTTCTATATGACCAAAGTGCTGCATCCACTGTATATAAACAGTTCATAAGATTGTTTAATGGTACTCTCTGCAAATTTTTGTGCATGTTGCTCCAGTCATCTTGCACTTACAGTAGTTACCTAGTGGTGTGGAGGCAGCAAAAGCAATAGTTGTTGATTATAACATTAAAGAAATGCGCTTTTCACAGTAAGCCAGCTCTAATTCAATTATTCTGTAAATTAAATTGTCTGATAACAGTGGGCTAACCAAGATAAAGTGTGTATTTTTTGGCTGGTTGTGTAATCTCAAAATGGCTGCCCCATGAAAATAATATGAATGTAAAATAAAAACACTTCTATTAGCTACTGGTCTGACTGGTGTTCATCTCATATGAGTTTACAGTATTTTTAATATTTCTTAAAGGTACTATTTATTTTTAAGCATGTAAGTTTTTTAATGAGATTACTGTGTGCACTTGTATTGTTTTTATTCATTGAAACTGTTTGTTTGTACTCATGTAGTGGGTGAGCGCTGGATCATTGCTTAAATTCACATGGTCTGACACAAAACTTCTATGTGTGGCCCCCCAACCCCTGGCTTCAATGAAAAGGCTGTATCATACATGATATTAGTGGGTCCCCTCATCACAGGGTCTGTTAATATGTTCTTGGTTGTTCCCCCTGACGACAGCCCTGTGTGACGTTAACTGTATATTTCTCATACTTCACACGGCATAACATCTATTGGTTTTGCCTATGCAAAAGCTGCCAGAGGAAACTCACCGGTCGTCCAATCTATCGTTTCCTCTTTACATTTGTCTCACCTGCCAAACAGAACAAACCCCTGGCTCCAGAAGCTCTTCTGGTTTGTATGCAACAGTTATGCTTGGCTGTGTGTTCAACACACAATTGTTGGATCCCTTTCCTCTGTTCCACTCAGCCTATGACCTGACAGGAGAGTAGGGTGAATTCATTTTCAACCCTGAGCTCTTTAGCACATTGATGTGAACCTGATTGATATATCTGGAGAACAGATAATCAAAATAAACCACTCAGTGTATTTTGTGAAAGGTGTAGTTTTGATGTGTGGTTATTCATTAAAGCCTCCCTCTCCAACTTCTTTCCATGCGTTCTTCAGGCAGCCAATGGCCAGTTTAAATCTTCACTGCCAAAGGTCTAATGTCATGTGGGTTACTATTATTCAGTCTGACATCTGTGCTTCTGAAAAGAGTGATGACCCTTTTTTTACAGAATGCTTCATTAATGATATATTTTGTGTCTTGTGTCTTGAATGCCCTTTCTTATTCTCACTGAAACTGAGAATAGGAAAATTCTCTACTGTTGAAAGGAGATTATTAGGCCTCCTTTTTAATAGGATTTCTTGTAAATAGCCTCATAACCTCATGTAATGTGCATGCACAATCATGCATGTCTTCCATAGATGTCCAAAAAACTGAACAATGATTAATGGATTCACTCTCTGGTGTATGTGTGTCCACAGATAAAAGAGGACTTGCGAACCAATGAAATTGAGGTCTACCCTCAAAAGGAGTTTGATGAAGATGCAGAGGATAGAATGATTAATGAAAAGATCAGGGTATGACCACGTATAATTTTATAACTCCTCCTATATTATCTATTAAAATGGGCTGTCTTGTTCATGATGCTTTTGCTTTGCTGTGTATTATTACTCCAAGTGTTGCATTTGTAGGCTACACTACCGTTCAAATGTTTGGAATCACAATTTTTTCATTATTATTATTGATTGTTTTTTTAATGAAATCAGTGCTTCATCAAATATGCATTAAATGGATCAAATACTACCAAAACCATTAGGAATGTTGAAAACTATTATTTCTGTTTGAAATAGCTATTTTATGTAAAATGTTATTTATTTATTTTAAATTTACATTTTTGCCCATGATGGCAAAGCCCCATTTTTGGCAGTTATTACTCCAGTCTACTAAGAAAATACCAAATACAGTAACGTGTCTTCTAATATTTGAGAAATCATGATTCTACAGTGGTAGTTTGGTACTCAAGAAACATTTCGTATGTATTATAACAGTTGAAAACGTCACGGTTACTATAGTAACTTCCATTTCCTGATGGATGGTCGAATAGTGACACTAGGGATTGCTCTTGGGAGCCCGATCCACCTTCAGATCTTTGAGAAAAGGCCAATGAGATGTTGGCGAATTGGCGAGTTGAATTTGCTTGTAACTGCCCCTGACATACGGATATAAAAGGGAGATTGGGATGCGGATTAAGTCAGGTTTTGCACTGAGGAGCCGAGACAAGATCCCAGACATTACAGCAGTACAGTTCAGCCTGTTGCAAGAGGGACACAATGTCTCGTTCCCTCCATCAGGGAACAGAGGTTACGACAGTAACTGAGACGTTCACCTTCTGTCACTCATTTCGACGTTGACCCCACGGAGGCCACACCCTGCCCCTCTTGGGGGAGACGGTATGAAAGTGGCAGATACGTCATATGGGCCCACAGGTGCCACAAATGGGAAAGATGTGTCTGACCCATCGTGGGGGAGGAGTTTCTACAAACACAGCAACCGGGCAGAGAAGACTCTGCCAAGGGATACACAGGTCAACCGAAACAGAGAAGGGAGACCGTATTGTTGAAAATACACACAGGAGGCCACTAGGGTAGCCGAGACCTGTGGAGCACTTACCCCAGTACAGGGCCTGACAGTACACATACTGGGTCTGACTATGGATTTCTCAGCCGAATTCATGAGTCAGTGGGCTTGGAGGAAGAGGGTTCACAACTCGGGAACACGCATGGGAAAAAGAGCGCACGGCTTCACCTACCTTGGAGGGAAAAGGCGCTATGCACAAACAATACACTCGGCCAGCTGTCTGTGTAACAAAACTTACCTGCTCGTACCTGAAAGAACATAGGATGTAACCAGCTCAACCCGGAGATCGTAGAACAGGGCTATTCAATTACAAATTCAGTTGGGCCAGATTTTCAAACCAAGAAGGTTAACTGGGCCAGTTATTTCAGCGGCGAAGCAGCTCGTAATAATTTTTTTTTAAAACTAACACAAACAAATTTGTTGAAAAACATGTAAGGTTTATTCATTGTTTCTCTTTTAACTTTGGTCAGTTTGCACAGCAAAATGTGCATAAAAACAATGAAAGAGCTAACTGAACAGAATCTGAGGTAGCCCCTTCTTTTTCCACTTACAAATGAAACAAAAAAAATGACCTAGGCACCTCTTGCCTACATATCTGACCTATCTGATCACAAAGTGCTAAAAACAAAATAGTGCACAGTAGTAGGCTATTCACATTAGCAATAACATTACGTTTCCTTTTGAAACAAAATAAACATCTTGATCACATTTGACCCAGGAACATCTTAAAGTGCATAAAATAAAAAGTGCACGGTATTCACAACTATAACTAACACATGCATGTAAATAAGGTTTACTACTGCACATATTGCGGGAACATATAAAATCAACACATTTGTGATTAGGTATGCCTTTGCTACACATCCCACATTATATTGATGTAGGCTACAGTTAACCTGCTGACTTAGTGGGAGAAGTGACATTTTTTGTTTTGAGCGAGAGCAGTGACTTTAGGCTCGTAAGTTGTCAATGCAATCCGAAGGCATTGGTGGAGAGTACGGTCGGTCAGGGAACAACGAGAGTTGCTTTTTATGGAGTTCATGTGTGAAAAACTTGACTCACATGTGTATGTTGATCCAAACATACTGAGCATGACGATCGCTACTTTCTTAATGTTAGGGAACTGATGTACGTTGACATCAGTCCAAAACACTGCAGGTCCGTTAGTACGAAGCTCCTGTGCCATGGTAACAGATGACTGAATGTCAGCAAGTTCAAGTTCAAATTGTCCCTCGTCAATGGAAGGAACCACTTGCTTTGCTCTGGCGGATAAGTCCCCTTCTATTGCAACCGTGAACGGGTCTCTGACAAAAACGGCCACCTCTGTGGGCAGAACAAGTCCATCCAATCGACCAGCAAAGTTATTTTTCAACCTCGCAATGAAATCTGTCATCACATCCGTGATTTGTGCGGGGGATGAGATGCGCTTGCGGAGTGTCGGAAAATGCAGCATTCGGCCTGTGCTCAAATCAGTTGCAAAAAGGTCCAGTTTAACTTGGAATGCGCGCATCTGTTCCACAAGGTCAATGACAGTTTTGTCTCTGCCTTGTAGTGCCAAATTTAGATCATTCAGGTGTTTGAATATGTCGCTCAGAAAGCAAACATCGGCCATTAAGTTGTCATCCAGTATGCGACTCAAGTGCGCTTCTGCCTTCTTTTGCTTGCTGCTGCGAAGGAAAGTTACGATCTCCTCTCTGAGACCACAGAAACGTTCCAGTGCTTTGCCTTTGGACAGCCACCTCACGTCATTATGCAAAAGCAGGTCGTGGTGCTCAGCAGACATTTCTGACAGCAGCATGCGGAATAAGCGGTGTTGGAGGCTTGATGTGGAGCGAATAAAATTAATTGTAGCCATCACGCTGTCCATTGTCGTTTTGAGCGCCCCGCTTAGTTTTGCGCACAACACCGCCTGATGGACAATGCAGTGTAAGGAGATCAACTGAGGTGCAACAGTGGACCAACGTGCTGCCAAACCATTCACTTTCCCTGTCATGGATGGAGCCCCATCTGTCACAAGCATGCACACACGCGTCATATCCAGACCATTGTCTTTAAAAAAAGCGGAAATTTTCCCAAAGACAATATCTCCCGTTGTGTGTCCTTCTAACGGCAGTAGGCCGAGCAGCTCCTCTCGGAAGCATTTGCTGTCAAAAAACCGGACATATATGCACAGCTGAGCAGTATCAGTTTTGTCTGTGGACTCATCTACTGCTATGGACATAGTATCAGCTTTCATCAAGTCTCCTAACAGCGTTTCATACACATCTGCAGCCAGAATTTCAACCCTACGAATGTTGGAAGTATCTGACAGTGGTACGTTTTTAATAGCAGATGCCACGCTCGTTTTAATTTTATCGTCATTTATTACCTCATCCACGACGGCAAGCATACAGTCCTTCACAGTTTCCGAGTCTGTGAATGGCCTTTTCTTTTTTGCCAATATCCAGGACACACGAAGGGATGCTGCGGTAGCTCTCTCTTGGGCTGTGAATGACCGCACCATGGTAGAACTGCTCCGGTTGTAAGATGCAATCAAACTCTGCACTTTTGCAGCCCTCTCTTGAGATCCCTCGGGGAAATTGGTGCAGAAAGTCTGGTGTTTCTCAACGTGGTGCCTCCGCACATTGTAATCTTTAAGTACTGCAACGCACTCATTACAAATTAAACACATCGGTTTCGCGTTTGGATGTGGCGGTAAAATAAACAAGTATTTTTCAGTCCAAGCAGGGTTAAACTGACGGTTTTCATTGGCAATTTTACGTTTCAGTGTTGAGAAAGACATTGAAAATAATCTAGGGCCTAGATTCTAGGCTACTACCAGCACGCTCTGTATTGTTTGTGTATTACGGGCAACGTGGTCTGTACTACTTTATGAATTTATGTGGGGGGTGCGTTTTTGGCGGGACCACGGGCTGGGCCATTTGGAGGTTGTTATCGGGCCGCATGTGGCCCGCGGGCCGCCAATTGAATAGCCCGGTCGTAGAATCTCACAAAGGTTTTGGGTGTTGCCCAGCCCACTGCCCTACAGATGTCTGCTAGAGGGGTGCCATTGGCCTGTGCCCAAGAGGATTCCACACTTCTCGTGGAGTGTGCAAGAACCTGCAAAGGGGGCGGGCACGGACTGGACCTGGTATGTTAGTGCTTTGGCATCCACGATACAGTGGGCATGCCTCTGTTTGGAGACAACGTTCCCTTTCCGCTGTCCGTCGAAGCAGACAAAGAGCTGCTCAGAGTGTCTAAAGCTCTGTGTGTGGTCCAAGTAGATGCGCAAAGCAATCACTGGACACAGTAACGATAAGGCTGGGACTGACTCCTCCAGAGGAAGCACTTGCAGGTTCACCCCCTGATCCCTAAAAGGGGCCTTGGGAACATAGCCCGATTGGGGTCTCAGTATCACGTGAGAGTTTCTTGGACCAAACTCTAGGCACCGTCCCCGACCCTCTTGATGGAAGTGAGCGTGGTCAGGAGGGTGGTCTTCAGAGATACTGCCTTTAACTTGACTGACTCAAGGGGCTCGAAGGGAGCTCTCTGAAGGGCCGAGAGGACCACGGAGAGGTTCCAGGAGGGAAAGAGGTGCGGTCTAGGGGTTTACCCTCCTTGTGCCTTTCAGGAACCTGATAATCAGGTCGTGCTTACCGAGGGACTTACCTTAGTTGTCATCGGATATGCTGCTATAGCAGCTGCATAAACCTTGAGTGGAGGTGTAAGCTGCCCATCCAGACTCTCTTGCAGGAAGGAAAGCACTGACCTGACTGCGCAACTCTGGACATCTTTGCCATGGGAAGAACACCAGGGAGTGGTGTTTCAGGGAGTAGAGGTGCCTTGTGGAAGGAGCTCTAACCTGAGTGATCGTGTTAACCACAGTGGGTGTGAGACCCTTTAAGTCTGCTGCGTCCCATCTAGGGACCAGAAATGGAGTTTCCAGAGGTCTTGTCTGAGTGGGCCAGTACGGAGCCACGAGGGTGACCTGCTACTCATCCTCCCTGACTTTGCACAGAACCTGTGCAAGTAGGCTCGCTGGGGGAACGCATACAGCTGTGTGCCAGCACGTCTGTACTGAGGGGAGCTCCCGTCAGGCCATACCAGAGCAGGCAGTGGGAGGATTCCAGGGAGGCAAACAGGTCTACCTGTGCCTGGCCAAATCGACTCCAAATCAGCTGGACCAACTGAGGGTAGAGTCTCCACTCTCACCTGAGTGTTACCTGCTGTGACAGAGCATCTACTGTGACGTTGCCGGGATGTGATTGGAGCGCAGCGATCTGAGTCTTGGCCGACTCCAGAGGAGGAGGCGATGGGCGAGTTGCGACATGGGACGGTAGCGTAAATCACCTTGGAAAAGCGAAAGTGGTCATTACAGTCACGCGATGTGACCACGGTGCCATGCGTGCCTTGGTTCTGGAGCTAGTGCTGTAGCAGTTTCATATGGATCAACCCGAGCGGTGTGACAACTGCTGAGGATGCCATATGCCCCAGGAGCCTCTCGCAGTGAGAACATGAACCATCCACAAACGCTTCCTCAATGTGCTTATTGCCCAGGCACATGAGGCAGTGATCGTGACCATCAGAGGTGGAGAGGTAACGACCACATCCAGGAATGGCACAGAGACGGAAAGGCATCTTTAAAAAGATGTGTCTTCAAAAAGACATTTAACGTCTTACTCTAATAGAGAAAACACACTCTTTAGAGGAAATTGTTTTTTATCGAAGCACATCTCCTAATCTGGCAGCTTCAATAACCAGTACAGGCCAAACATCAGTTTCACCTGTGGCAGTGAGGTGAAGTCTCTGACACACTGCCTAATAGGCCAACATCCTAAAGAAATCACTGAACCTGAAAATGGCAAAAATAAAAAGGGTAGAATGTGCAAAAGAACTTAGATTGAGTGGTAAATTAATATAAAGGAGTATTATGGATGGATGGATGAATCAAAGTTTGAAGTGTTGAACATTTGTTAGAAATGTCTGATGATAATGTCCATGAAAAGTGTCATCTTTGGGAAGTGCTCCAAAAGGGGGATTCAATTTCACCTGAATGTTGTAATAAACTGCCTGTTAGAATGCCTAAGTTGCTATTGCTGCAAACAAGGAGGATTTGAGAATAAACAAAGTTTGAAGAATATAGCATTTATTTAAATATAAATAGTTAATTGTGATATTATAAATGTCTTTATTGTAATTCTTGATAAAAACTTGAATTATTGAATCATTGAAGAAAATTATCATTTTCTTTTTAAAAAGCAGAAAAATATCATAATGATTCCAAACTTTTTTTGTGTGAATATCATTATTAGAAACAGATGTCAAAGATCGATCATCAGTGTGACCGGTATCTTTTACCAAAATGTCACACTTTTACAGGTATTTGTGCAGATGCAGTGCAGGTATTTGGTGTATCTCTAAAGAGTAGCACCCAAAAATGCCATTGCATCACTGTGTGTTATGCTGGATATTATAATAATAACAGCATTCATTACTCTTTTGTTTTACCGTAAGAGCCATTGGTTCTTAAGTGATTTACAAGCTTAACAGTCAGACATAGCCCAAAACAAACATGAAAATTAATTTGCAATGATTTATATCTCAAAGCCATTTTTGTAATTATTATTATTCATAGTAGTAGTTGTAGTAGTAAAATTATACATATTTATTGTAATTATAATTATTGTTAATAATAATAAGAGGAAGAACAAGAAGAAAGTTTTCATAATGAATCTATTTATGTATTATTTTGTCAGAAAGCAGAAATAAATCAATAATTAAAAATGTGTTCTGCATATAGGATATTGGAAACATAAAAATAATTGGTACAAAAATTAATAGTCAAAAATGTATATCAGTCAATCTCGTTTTCATATGGTCTCTGTTGTAGGAGATGATCCCTTTTGCTGTGGTGGGAAGTGATCAAGAATATCAAGTCAATGGAAAAAGACTTCTGGGCAGGAAAACAAGATGGGGGACAGTAGAAGGTAGTACACACAAACACACACATGCTCAACCTCTCTCACTCCCACTCCCTCCCCACTCTTCTATCTAACTTTTTCTTATGCAAACACACATCTGCACATCCTCTCTGGCGGTAAGCTTTGTTGTTGCATTGTTGTCGACTGGCCCTCTTCTTGATTTAAACGTGCAGTGTCTGGTTGTAAGGAATTTTTATGGTCTTGTGTCCACATCACCTTCCATCGACTTGTTTGTTTTACTGTATTTTAAAAGATTATCAGTATCTAAACAGTTGAGCTACACTCTTAAATCTGTATAAATTGAGAGCCAAATCACAAAATTGTGCTCTCAAAATGACATTGTGAAAATATTAGCTCTGTGGTGTTTGTGTCTATGAAACCTTGTTCCCATTCTTGTTGCCAAGAGCAAATCAGGTTCGATTCATCAAGCTGAATAACACAGTGGAGATAAACTCTGAATAGAGACCATCAGGGGGAAAACAAACACATAGATTTAGGATGAGTAATGAGAATTCAAACTATTCCTACTCATAGAAAGAAAATATAGTAATAAGAAAGCTGAACCCTGCATGGACAACATGGTGGTAAAAGTTTAATGGTTGAAAGTGAAAACTGTCTACATGATAGCATTAGTGTAATAGTTTTGTGTGCGTAGGGGCTTTGCTCCTGGGGCAATAATGTGAATGCATTAATGATCCTAGGACAATTTGTTCTCAATACTTTTCTCTGTCTTTTTCCCTCAAGTTCTCTGCCATTCTCTCCAAACAGAACTCTCTTTCTGTATTTGAAAGTTAAAGCTGAAATGTGTAATTTCTGCGCCACTAGCGCCAACAAACAGAATTGCAAAAATAAACATTGTTTTCAGTACAGCATTCTGAAAATGACCCTCGTCTGCTGTTGGTCAAACAAAGAGATAGTCCTTCCCACAAACTCACCATTGATTGAGTAATATCGTTGGGGTTAGTTAAAGCGGGTTGCTCAAAACAAACAGAGCAATTTTCATAGTGCAACAGAAACACAGTGTTTACAGTTTTCTATAAAATGAACACATGAATGGCTTACTAATAGTTTTATCTGCATATTAAGCTGGGATAAGAGAATGCATTTTACAACAGAAAAAGTTACATACTCCAGCTTTAAAGCAGTGGACCACAGCCTTGTCAGTCAATGACTTCACCGAACGTTTTCTGTATGAAGGCACCTCTTGGCAACCACTGCACAACCCAAAGAACACATAGAGATCAAATGAAATATAGAAAAAAATTTAATGTTTCAAGGCACCCCAGGACAGGTTTGAACCTACAACTTTATGTTCAAAGATCCAATTGACAGCCCAATGTACTACAGAGGCACAAAACTGGCAGTCACCAAAGGGACATAACAGGCTGAGAATTAGAACATCCTCATCTATGCATCTAAAGTTAACCTTTTAAGCATCCTGCAATATTTGCCAAAAATGCCTAAAAAAGCCTACCCAAATTAAAATGCATGCTGTTCTTGAACCCTTTGGAGTATATGCATGCTTTTGGTCTCTTTTGAAAGGGGAGGCTTTGTTCCTGAATAGTCAGAATCACTGTAAGTCTTACTTGTATTGAGTAATAGAACTTTGAACACACTCAAAAAGGGGAAATAAAATTCCGCCTACATTTTTTTTTGTAAAAATATGCCTGCAGATAACTACAGCTGGGGGGAGTTAGCTGGAAAACACAATTAGATCACAGCATGAAGCCTTACCAAACCCAATATAAAATGTGATAACAATACATTAGAAAATGAGTGTTTTTACACATGTTTATCCAAGTGTATGTTTAGGCGCTTTCCAAAAAAGGCCACCTGGAGACTCCAAATGACCCTTTGTAACCACAGACACATAAAATGATGCTTTACTGTACAGTCATAATTTTTATTGGCATAAACACATTAGTGTTTTTTTTTTTCAATTCTTGAAAACAAACTTTCTACAAATAAAGAGACAAAACAAGTTCTATTGAATTAAAACACTTTAATATTAGAACTCACTATAAATATATATAAAAAAAATATATATACAAAAAAAAAAACGGAGAAAGTTTGTTTTCAAGAATTGAAAAAAACCCACTGTGTTTATGCTTCAGTTACTATGTGTCAGCAATAATTGGCAGTGAATCTGAATAAGGAATATATTAGCTCTAAGTGTAACCTTTCATTAGAGCCCAAAATTATGACTGTACAGTAAAGCGTTCAAGAATAGCATCATTTTATGTGTCTGTGGTTACAAAGGGTCATTTGGAGTCTCCAAGTGGCCTTTTTTGGAAAGCGCCTATACATACACTTAGATAAACATGTGTAAAACACTCATATATATATATGTTTGGTCCACAACACATTTATATATCGATAAACACCAACGTAGTATGGACGTAGCATTTCGAGCTAACCGACAGAGCTAACACAACTTCGACGCATTCTTTAATGTTTACATGTGAGTGTGTGTGTGTGCTCATGCGCGCTCATGCACCTCATGCGCGCTCGTGCACTGAGTATCTGTGTGTTCATGTACAGGTTTATATATATATATAAGTATATATAATATATATATATATATATATATATATATAAACCTGTACATGAACACACAGATACACGGTGCATGAGCGCGGATGAGGTGCATGAGCGCACATGAGCACACACACACATACACACGCGCGCGACATAACGCGCGACATAACACACGACATAAGCTGGCAAGTACACATCAAAACAAACACATAACGTTACCTCCGTATATGCAGTAAAATATGTTGTATCATATAATAACAACATACACTTACTTGTGGAGAGTGGCATCTCCACCACCCAAAAACATATCCTCCGAGTCAATGGTTGAAACCTCACTCTCTTCTTCCGAAATATCATCCTCCCACTCATCACTTTCACGCAGAGTACACTGCTCAATGACTTCTTCTAATAAGAAGTGTGTTTTGCTGGTTTTCTTGGCTATTTTTCTTCGGCAAACTTCGCTCACTCCAAACGCGCTTTCAATGGTCTTTTGCGCACGGGGGCGCATGAGTCACTGTGTTGATTGCGCAATAACTTTACGCGTGCCAGGTTGAATCCTCCCACTAAAACGGCATATCAATCTTTACAGAAATTCATTGGCTATCAGAAAATACCGTCATTTGCATGGATCCACGTAACTGTGTATATTTTCTGTCAATCAAAGAGAGGGAGGGACCATTCTTCATCGTTGGCACTCCTTGGCTATTGATGCCTGGTCACATCTATATCATGCACCGATTGGCTCAAATGACCTGTCCATCTAAAGTTCAGGGAACAGCGGATATTTTGACGTAAAAATATCTGCGATGAAGCTATTTTGAACATGTAAACATTAAAGAATGCATCGAAGTTGTGTCAGCTCTGTCGGTTAGCTCGAAATGCTACATCCATACTATGTGGGTGTTTATTGATATATAAATGTGTTATGGACCAAATACTTTGTTGAATTGGATTGTATGGACCATTTACAGTGTAACTAAACCATTTTTGATGGAATGAAGTGGATCAGTAGAGTAAGATGAGCTTTATAGGTGAGTTTCTGCCATTTTGTATTTGTTTATTTTTCTGTAAGTTGTCTGAGAAATACACAGATTGTACCCGCTGTGTTAAGTGTATATTAAAATGGTTTACATCGCTTGAATCACAAGAGTCTCAGCTTTCCAACGATGTAAGATATGTATATCTTTAAATTTTTTAGTTTTTGTATATCGCGAAGTTATTGCGCAATAGTATGTTACGGGGCGACGACGACCCGTCGGGCGTTTAAAAGGTTAAAAGTACATAATTTGTGCTGAGATAATGTTTTTGAGACATCAAAGTAGTTTAAACTAAACCAGGAATTTGACAACCCTGCATTAGAGTAAGCAAAACATGAAGAATCAAATGTCAACAGAAGTCAATTTTTGAAAAGTATTCTTAAGCAGATACAAACTTACACCATTCTAAGCCATATTCCACTGCTCTTACCACTAGGCCACAAGAGATTGCACATTTCAGCTATGATGGCAACGAGACATCGCAAGATTAGAGTCAGCACACAATTGTGGATTATCTTTTTAACTATAGGTGGTGCTGTCTCAAAACTGCTCAGATATCCTCAGGACATGATGTTTATGATGCATATACATTTTTCTTTTAAATTTGACAATGCTTTTAAAAGATATATAACTTTTTATTAAAATTCAGTGTGGCAGAGGGACAGTATAACTGACATGAGAAAAATGGTATTGTTGAAATCCACATGACCAAATCAAAAGACACCATGATTTTAGGACACACAGTTCAAAAGTTAAAGGCAACTTTTTTTACTTTTGGCCCATAGGTGGAACTGTCTCCAAACTTTGTGTGTATCGTCAGCTCATGGTCCTAATGTAACATACCAAGTTTTCTTTTGATAGAACAAACCGTTGCTGATACAGCCTCACATCCAGTTGTACATCGAGGTCATTAAATTTATGTTGCCGTAACTTTTAAACTAAGGCAAATATCACAATTATTTACTATAATTTCTGTGCGGCTCGGTCTGGACATTATTTTGAACCATTGTTTGGACAAATCAAACAAAGTTTGAAGGACGTGAACATTTTTAACTGTATACAGCATTATCCAAGATGGAAGCTACTGTAATGGGCAGAGTTATAATGAATGGGGGTTCATTGGAAACATTAAGTAATCAGACAAAAATATATTTTTATTTCTAGGACAAAGGGTTAAAAATAGTTTTTGGACTAGTGGTGGCGAAATGGAGTTTGTCCTAGAGATCCCAAATTTGCTATGGGTACTATTCATGACCACCCCTATTAGTGTGCCAGGTTTCATCATTTCCTACAAACGTTTCTTTGTTCTGACATAGACTCCCATTGGGGAGGAATAATTATACTAATGGATATAATAGGGGGCTACGCACCTTCACTGCTTGGCCCCTAATAATAATAATACTAAAAAAACCATTAGATGGTGCTTGACCTCTAATGATAATAATAATAATAATAATAATAATAATAATAATAGTGAAATCAATAGGTGCCACAGCACCTTTGGAGCTTGGCCCCTAATAAGAAGAAAACCAATGGAAAGTATAGATGCCAAAGCACCTTTGGTGCCGCAACTTGGCCCTTTATAAACTAATTACTGCTTTCAGCTGCTCCATCAGACTGTATTTGTTTCTTCTTTCGACCAACCACTGAATCACACACACACAGGATTTGGGAATATTAAAGAAAACAAATGCTGCATCTACAGGTTTTCTTCCTTAAAAAAACTGACAAGATGAAGGCATCTCAATAGACGCAAACATTGCCTTCTTACCTCTGTATACATCCTGCAAAGGCAGCAATTACAGCTTTCGGACGCATCCCCTCCATTGCTAAAATAGTCTTAGGCGTGTTTAACCACCACTAGTCAACAGCTAAAAATCTTGTCTATTACAGTAAACCCCATCAGACCCCTTCATCCAAAGTATTCAGATTAGATTTTATTTGCTTAAATGGGCTTTAAAGTGTTTAAAAAATGGTTTTAATACCCATAAATGTGGATGAATCTCTTATTTCATGCACATCCTCGCAAAGTACGTTTGGTAAATCACAATTTAATGTGCTGTTTAAGATGCTTGCAGCTGTTCTAACAGCATTTCACATTTCTGTGTTACAGCACTGCTATCTAGTGGCAATAAGACGCTACCAAACCTCCAGCATTATTTCATTATTACAAATCCCTTACAAATAGGGTTTAAATTGTGCAGAATGGTCCTGAATGGTGTTTGGTGTTTGGGATTCCCCTCCTAAATTTCCCCCCCTTCTTAGAAACATACAGTGACAGCCAATTAACGAATAATAAATACTTTTATATTAAATTAAATGATCATATATATATATATATATATATATGTGTGGATGGTTTGTTAATTTACAATTGCACTACTATTTTAAACCAAAAATGTTTATTTTTGCAGTTGAAAACACAGCACACTGTGAGTTTTCCTACCTGCGGGACCTGCTCATCAGGTAATTAAAAAGTCTGCATTTCAATTCTTCTCATTTTTTAGTAAAGAGGAAGATGTGAATTTAAATTGAAAGTAACTACCAACTTCCCTCCCTCTCCTTCCATCTGTTCCCTGTTCCTCTTTTAGAACTCACATGCAGAACATCAAAGACATCACAAGTAGCATCCATTATGAGATGTACCGCATACGCAGACTCAATGAGAACAACACACAAACTAATGGGCAGACAGCAATCCATGCCAATGGTGTAACTGACCTTGATGTCCTCTCCCATGAGATGTAAACATCAATCTGTCCATTCATTCATCCATCCATTTGTCCGTCCATCTGATTCTCCATCAATCTCTAAATTTTCAACATCAACAGTCTTTTCCTCCATTCATTCTTCCTCCATTATTTTGTCTGGTGGTTTAAACTGACAATTGGTTTTAAAAACAAAACAAAACAAAACATTTTCTGAAGTGTGGAATATGAATATTAGTGACACATTTAAGCCTGTAGCAAAATGTGATGTTCTGTAATGAGTATTTTATTAAAGATATACTGTGTGTCTTTTCAATATCCTCATTTAAGGGAACTGCTCAGAGTGGAAATAACGATATCTGTCAAAAGTTCACCATGCCATAATGCTTAAAGCTCTCACTGAATCAGTAACATCATTGGTTAAATTGGAATTTGTTGATCATCAAATGACTGTTGGGCATACAATATAAGGTGTTTTAAAATATTCTCCATTGCTTTAGGGTGATCCATTGCTTTTAGAGAGTGTATTCAGCCAACTAAATCAAGTTTTTGGGTGAAAGTACAAATGTGGGAAAGGATTTCTTTACAGTACTCTGCTATAGAACATGTTTGATTATAACATCTGACCCTGTGCATTCACTTAGTCTTTGAGAAGTAGTTTGATTAAAGTGTAAACATACATTTTAAGGCAGTTTTAGTATCCCTCTTTTTGTAGTGACTGCCCTGTCTGGTATCTTTACTGATCTTTGATATTTTTATGTACTTTGATATTTTAATGTGCCATATTTGCATTTGTTTCTGTTTTATTTCATTTTTTTTTAAGCATAGTTCATTTATATTGTTATTGTAATTATTGTTGTGCTTTTAATTTGTAAAGGCCTTTACATATTTGTATAAAACATAATGAATGTCCTTTTGATTTTAGAGAGAGGCGAACATAAATTTTTTGATTTGTAAAGAATTATGTATTTATATACTGTACATCATGTTACCCAGATGTAATAGTATAGTTTTTGTAGGTCACATCTTTAGATTACAGAATATCAGTGACCCTCAGACTCAGTCAAATGTTCTGTGTTTTTATCTCTTTTGCTTATCTTCTTTTTGTCCATCAGTATTCAGTAAATGCAAGTTCTGAGCCATTATATCCCTCTCTCTCAATTCTGTATAAATTTGACTGTGATATCTTAAGTAAATGTATTTCATGTTGACTGTGGAAAACCAGATCTTGGCCAAATGTGTGGGCAGCTAATTTGGTTAAAATAATTATACAGTCTCCTGAACATATATTTTTTTATAATGGAAAAGGGGCATATCATACAGTATGTACCTATGCAATATTTTTCCCCATTTGCAGATGATGCCTAAACTAATTCCTAATTTCTTAGAGTGTCTCTTTGCATACATTATAGGGCATTGGCCTTCTTTAAGCAGACATATATAATATATGAGACATATATAATATATGATAATATATGAGCTTTAATGGCTGTCAGACAGTTCTTAGTGTTATTCATTTAATTTTGCAGCCTTAATGAATGCAAACCAAATATAATTTACAGTCATCCAATGTTCTGTTGAACCCCATCCATATTCAGACTGTGATATATTTTAGAACAGATTATTGTATTAATATTGTACACCCAGTTGTATTTTGTTGTGGTATAAAATCAGACTTAGCTTATTACATTTGGAATAAAATAAATAAATACAAATTGCTATTTTTTATTGTCATCAAAGTTTTTTATCTAATCTTTTGTACAACAGACCAGGTTGTTCAAACAGAGTCTTTGTTGATTGGATGTGTGTGTGTGTGTGTGTGTATATATATATATATATATATATATATATATATATATATATATACATACATACATACATACACATATATGTAGTCTCATGTAGGTACAAGTCTATTAAACAGGAGGTAATATGTCACTTAAGTAGGGTCTCTGCAATAATGATCATGGGGTAATTATCCGGAATTTAATATAAGAATACCATGGTGAAATTGCATTTTTTTAACATTTATTTAGTCCTTTATTTAGCCAGCTATGAATATAATCAAAATTTAATTTTTGATCAGTTCTTAAATTCAATGTGTTGAATGCAGGCGAAATGGGCAGGAGTAAAGACCTGAGCAACTTTGACAATGGCCAAATTGTTATGGCCAGAAGACTGGGTCAGAGTATCTCTGAAATGGCAAGAGTTGTGGGGTGCTCCCACAATGGTCTGAGGAGGGACAAAATGGTGACCAGGTGTTGGGCACCCAAGGCTTATCGATGCGCAAGGGCAACGAAGGCTATCCTGTCTGGTCCGAACCGACAGAAGGTCTACTGTGGCACTAGTCACAGAAAATGTTAATGATGTTTACAGGAGGAATGTGTCACAACACAGTGCATTACAACCTGCTGTGTATGGGGCTGCATAGCTGCAGACCGGTCAGCGTGCCCATGATGACCCCTGTCCACCGTGAAAAACATACAATGTGCACACGAGCATCAGATCTGGACTTTGTAGCAGTGTTTTCTTTTACATCACGAGGACAACCATGTACGTGTGCACCATTTACATGGGGAAATGATGGCAGCAGGATGCACTGTGGAAAGACGACTGTGGAGGGAGTGCTCTGGGCAATGTTCTGCTGGAAATCCCTGGATCCGGCCATTCATGTGGACATTAATTTTACATGTGCCACCTACCTAAACAATGGTGCAGACTAGGAACAGCCCTTCATGGCAATGGTATTCCCTGATGGCAGTGGCCTATTTCAGCAAGATAATGTGACCTCCCACACTGCACACATGGTTTGAGGAACACTATAAAAAGTTTAAGGTGTTTCCCTGGCCTACAAATTCCCCAGATCTCAATTTTATTGAGCATCCATGGGAGGTTCTGGACCGACAAGTCCGATCCATGGCGGTTCCACCTGACAACTTACAGGACTTGAACTATCTTCTGCTAATTTCTTGGTGCCAAATACCACAGGACACCTTTAAGGGACTTGAACAGTCCATGCCTTGGCGTGTCTGCACTGTTTTGGCGCCACACAGAGGACCAACATTATATTAGGCAGATGGTTATAATGTTTTGGCTCATCTGTGTACATTAAATGTCTAAAGGCCTTTGTGTTTGTGTTTCTAACCAAGCCATACTTTTCTTAATTTTCTGACAAATCTCTTCATAAGCGATATTGTTTTTATTTAAAAAAAAAAAAATTAAACCATTTTAGTTAGGGTTAGCCTGTTCTAATTATAATTAGCTTTATTTTGGAAACAATGGAGGTTCCCATTAAAATGTCTCTGTGTGCATGTGAGTGTTTACACACTAGTGGCAGACACTAATCTCCCCAAAAGTACAGAAGTACATTTTTTCCTCTTCCCTCTGATCCTCATCTATGAAAGTTAACAAGCTCCAAAACAAAAGCTCATTCTCAAGATCAGTCTTTTCAGAACAAAAAAATCAAGAAAATGGCTAGTAATAAATTGCTGTTTGTTAAACATATTGAAATTTTAAACATGCAGGTTTCATAATAAATAATTATCTTGATGAAATTCTGTAGATTTGTTGTTTCTTTGGGGAGCGCTCATCCTTACTCTGTCTGCAATTCCCTTGAACTAATTTTACAAATACCCACATTGTTATTCTATCTATATTGTTGGCATTCATTTGTTCGTTTGCGTAATTTTGATTTCCCATTCCACCTTGTCTGCCAGACACCTTCTCTCCCTCACCCTATTCACATTAATACACACGTTCACATACACACTGTTTTCCCATTACCTTTTCACTCTGTGACTGTCTCCTGGCATATGCCAAGCCCATATACAAAGGAAGGTGGGGCTGATATCCAACCCATATGCAAATTGGTCTTGTTTTGATTAAAAGACAGCAGCAAATTCAATTAGATTTAACTGCAGAGATAAATATCATGCCGGTCCTCTCTGGAGGGGAGTGATTTACTTGAATTAATGTTTGCTTGTCTTGCACTTGAAGTAAACACAGGGATAAAGAGAAAGGTATAATGCTGCATATCTTTTACAAAGGGAAATTAAGCATTTGTATAGATCATCACTGACGAAAGCCCCTCTTGCATCATTTAATTAGGTTTGGAGACCAGTATTAGATTAGAGTCTTGACTCATATGTATACAGTTTTTTAAACTAAGAGTGCTGAAATGGAGTCAACCTTCCTCGCCTTTACGATTTTATGAATTATTTGACAAACACAAAAGCAAATGCAAGATCAGCATTTTACTTTTAAGTAGGTGAGATGTTTGCAACAGATGTAACCATGTATGCAACCTGTAAAGCTGACAGACTTGAGCATGGTTGCAACTGAATTTATAATTTGAATGTCTTCTCTTTCCTTTGAATCCCTTGGTGTCCGTTTGTCCATCCATCCATCCTGTTATGGTGGTGTCACTGTCAGACAGATAGACAGATGAGCATTTAACACACAGCACATGATTCCACAGCATAATTCCACAAAATCGTCTCCTGGTGTCATCTGAATAATTTATATGATTGTTAGGTCCAGCCATAAAATTCCAGAGTTCTTGCTTTGAATTTGTTTGTTTTCATGAGCATATTGCAAGTAATGGCAACAATTCCTAGCTAACTTTTCTAACATTCTGTAAACTGTCATATAGTGGTAATTGTTTGAAAACAATTGTAGAAAACATGGATACATTTTAGTATACTAGCTGCTTTTATGCTACATTACAGTTCTGGTCCTGGATGCTAATTGGTCAATTGCTGTGCTTTATTCACATTAAAACACAGTTGTGACCTCTTCACTGAGCTACTGTTTGTATCATACCCATAGCTGACTGTTTTTTTTTTGTTGTTGCTGTTGGATAGCAATATTCTGTTCACTGTTCACATGTCAGAGACTAGAGCTGCGTCCGAAATTGCATACTGTCAGATCATGTATTAATTTGATTGATGCACTTCTCGGCTGCTAAAATAGTATGTACCATTACATAAATAGATACAAATTAGAGGTTCACCGATATTGGATTGTGCTGATTCGAAAATGTGTTGAAATTAAAATCTGCCAATAGATTTTTAAAATTGGTAACCTATTTTAAATGTTCTTAGTCTTTCCTTCCTGTGATGGGGAGGGCCAGACAGAGGCTACAAGAGCTAACTCGTATGCCTGGACTGTGAACACACGCAGGCAGTGTTTTATGAATGGTTCATGTTCTCAGTGCGAGAACATAGCCATAGCAACATTGTGGTCGCGGCTTTCTTTTCTCACGAGAGAAAGCCACTTCAGCCGCCCCCCGTGTCATTCCTTATTCCTACGGGATTGAGGATGACCCGGCTGGCATTGAAGGTGATTCGGGGTTGACGATGGGCTCGTTTTGGCCAGGTAAAACCCCACGAGCCACCTGCCACCTGGCACACTTGCTTGCTTCCATCCGATCTCGGGATGAGTGCGGCTTGCCACGCGGCGCCTCGCGGCGTGCACTGTTCTCACGGCACCCTGGCACAAAAGTCTTTCAGTCCCGGCTCCCCGGACGCAGTCATCTCGCCTCCGGACCCATGACTGTCCAGCCCCGGCAGGCCAGCGCTGACGAGTTCCGAAGACGTCCCTACAGGACCTCCTCCTCAGTCTGTAACCTGCTCCCTACCGGGTGCACGGAGCAAGGTAAGTGCTTTCTCAGCACCCAAGCCTCGGGACACGCTTATACCTCCTGACGCATTATTACTTGCTCCCCCTGCTGCGAAGCCCCAGCCAGTACGTCAAAAACGATCGTCTCGTTACTGCCCCTCACACGGAGCTTGGACATCGCTATCCAACCCGTCGTGTTGGCTGGCCAGGACTATGCGACTCGGCTACGCGATTCAGTTCACTGGGCTCCCGCCTCGTCTCGCCGGTATTCGCTCCACTGCATGCGCGGTGGAAATGACAGCAATTTACATACAGAGGTTATGACCCTGCTACTCAGAGATGCGAGAGAGCCTGTCCCTCCAGCTGAGATGGAGAAGAGTCTCTACAGTTCTTACATCATCATACCTACGATGGGTTGCGGCCAATCTTGGACCTGCAAGTTCTCAACCGGATTTTACACAAACTCCCGTTCAGAATGCTCATGCAGAAACAGATTATAACCTGCATTTGCATTAGATTGGTTCACAGCGGTAGACCTGAAGGACACGTACTTCACGTCTCCATTCTGCCTCAGCGTCGATCCTCCCTACGGCTCACTTCCGACAGCCAGGCGTATCAGTCACAAGTTACCTCCCCCCAGTCTGGGCAGGTTGTGGTCTCCACAGGGCCTTTTCACGCTGAAAGAATAGGAACGGAAAAGGATGCCTTCCCCAATACATCTATAGTGTTAAGATAGTCCCAGCCACTTTTTAACTCTATGACAAGAAACATAGAGAAAGAAGCACTTTCTCAAGGCTGGTCGGCCGGCTGGCTCCCATACAAGTCATGTTGCCTGTTCCTGTATGGGTGATGGGAACCTAAGCGCGGTACCTTTTATTGGGGGCATTGGGGAGGGTTACGTGCAGCCAACCCAGCTGCTTCTAGCATGCAGCAGCCTGCTTGCACCTGGCTCGGCAGTCACATAACATGGGTAGTGCATGGCATTTGAAGTGGGACACCTTGTGTCACTACAATCGACACAAAGTCCAGTGAGTGACAGAAGGGGAATGTCATGGTTACTGTTGTAACCTCCATTCCCCGATGGAAGGAACGAGACGTTGTGTTACCCTTGCTACGTCACTATCCCTACCACTGTAATGCACCGTAACCTTATTTTCGGCTCCTCAGTGAAAACCTGTCTGACATTTGCTCACCCGCTCCCCTTTATACACGTATGTAGGGGGCGGGGCATGCAAATTCTATCTGCCAAATTGACATTGGCCTTTTCTCAAGTTCAGAGGTATGCGAGGCTCTCAGAAGAGACCCCTTGTGTCACTAAAATCGACACAACGTCTCGTTCCTTCCATTGGGGAACGGAAGATACAACAGTAACATGACGTTTTTAGTCAAGTCAAGTCAAGTGCTTTTTATTGTCGTTCAACCATATATACTTAGTACAGTACACAGTGAAATGAGACAACATTCCTCCAGGACCATGGTCCATATTAAAACAACATAGGACACAGAACCACATGAGACTACACAGACTAAATAACATACCTATATAAAGTGCATGTGAAAAAAAGTATGGGACAGTACAATAAATTACTAAAAATGAACAGGACAATATGCATAGTGATAGACAGTGCAGCACCGACCAGTACACAGTAGTGCAAAAAGATGAAAAAGATTCTCAAATAAGTTCACTCAATAAACAAGCTTATGTTTCTGATTCTCACTTATATTTAGAATAAAAGATTAAACTTAACGATTTCTTCGATAATTTACTACATTTGTTATTTTCTTCAGGTTTTATCCGTATGAATTGTGAAATAAAAATTTTTACTTCATCACTTGGCTTAATCTTAATTGGACATCAAGATTTACTTATCAAAGGTACGTATTTTTCTCTTTTTCTAGAACTTTAGTTTAAGATTAAACTAATCTTTTCTATTTTTAAGACTTTTTCTGCTACAAATTCCTAACAGCGCAGTTGATTGGCATCTTGTTGCTCTAAACCTAAATCTAACAAAACCCTGTTTTTTTTAAGGGATTTGAATAATGGGGACACAAGAAATGTCCTCATAAACCGTATTTATAGCATAAAACCCTTATAATTAGCAGTTTGTAACCTAAACAAATGTCCTTGTAAACCACCCAAACCTGTACACACACACACACTCCTGTTTTCAACTCGTTTAAAATTGTATGCAAAAACACACTTAAATCTGTCCTTTTTTACATTTATATGATCAGATTTACTCTGCTACAGTTGCTATGCAAATGTTCCCTTTCTCAAAAACCTGATCGCTGGTAATGTATTCAGCAGTCAAATTTTTTTTTTTTATTAAAAAACATTTTGCCCTGCAGGAGGAATCCACATCCACGTTGGATTATTTTTTCCTCCTCATGAATTTGGTAATAACACATTTGTTTATGTAGACCCAGATGAAGCCTTATCAGGGTATTTTGAGCCTTATATTCACATATCAAAATAAAGTTGACACTGTATAAGCAGGTGGGGTGCTTTGAAGCCCTCCAGTACTTCCAAAAAGTCTTCAAATCCCCCATCGAATCTTGAGATGGAAACTGGTGTGTTTTTTACTCACTGAGTATGTTCAGTGCTGCATATCAAACCATCGGCCATGAAAGTGGAAAGTTCACCTGATGAGTTTTTTCAGTCTTGGTGATTTGAAGGACCTGCTAGATGTGTGTGCTACATACTGATGACACACTTACAAATGTCTGCATTAGAAAGGGATGGGTCGCACACTTCTGGAGAGAAGAAATTGTTGAGGGAAACCAGTTCAGGTGCAGACTGTTTCCACAAATACACTCACCTAAAGGATTATTAGGAACACCATACTAATACTGTGTTTGACCCCCTTTCACCTTCAGAACTGCCTTAATTCTACGTGGCATTGATTCAACAAGGTGCTGAAAGCATTCTTTAGAAATGTTGGCCCATATTGATAGGATAGCATTTGCAGTTAATGGAGATTTGTGGGATGCACATCCAGGTCACAAAACTCCCGTTCCACCACATCCCAAAGATGCTCTATTGGGTTGAGATCTGGTGACTGTGGGGGCCATTTTAGTACAGTGAACTCATTGTCATGTTCAAGAAACCAATTTGAAATGATTCGAGCTTTGTGACATGGTGCATTATCCTGCTGGAAGTAGCCATCAGAGGATGGGTACATGGTGGCCATAAAGGGATGGACATGGTCAGAAACAATGCTCAGGTAGGCTGTGGCATTTAAACGATGCCCAATTGGCACTAAGGGGCCTAAAGTGTGCCAAGAAAACATCCCCCACAACATTACACCACCACCACCAGCCTGCACAGTGGTAACAAGGCATGATGGATCCATGTTCTCATTCTGTTTACGGCAAATTCTGACTCTACCATCTGAATGTCTCAACAGAAATCGAGACTCATCAGACCAGGCAACATTTTTCCAGTCTTCAACTGTCCAATTTTGGTGAGCTCTTGCAAATTGTAGCCTCTTTTTCCTATTTGTAGTGGAGATGAGTTGTACCCGGTGGGGTCTTCTGCTGTTGTAGCCCATCCGCCTCAAGGTTGTGTGTGTTGTGGCTTCACAAATGCTTTGCTGCATACCTCGGTTGTAACGAGTGGTTATTTCAGTCAAAGTTGCTCTTCCATCAGCTTGAATCAGTCGGCCCATTCTCCTCTGACCTCTAGCATCAACAAGGCATTTTCGCCCACAGGACTGCTGCATACTGGATGTTTTTCCCTTTTCACACCATTCTTTGTAAACCCTAGAAATGGTTGTGCGTGAAAATCCCAGTAACTGAGCAGATTGTGAAATACTCAGACCGGCCCGTCTGGCACCAACAACCATGCCACGCTCAAAATTGCTTAAATCACCTTTCTTTCCCATTCTGACAATCAGTTTGGAGTTCAGGAGATTGTCTTGACCAGGACCACACCCCTAAATGCATTGAAGCAACTGCCATGTGATTGGTTGATTAGATAATTGCATTAATGAGAAATTGAACTGGTGTTCCTAATAATCCTTTAGGTGAGTGTATATTGGCAATGCCAATCTTTATTTCTGAGACATGGGAGCCTTGTCTTCAACCATTGTGGGAATGTGACACTGAGTGAAATGCAGATGTGGAATAATTAAAGACTCTTCGAGCGAAACTTATAATCCTATAATCAAGCAACAAGAATTAATTTCCCCCCTGGTTTCATTCTGAACACTTTGCTATCGCATGTGACCAATTGTATTTGTATTTATAACTGTATGCATTATAAAAAACCCACTCAAATGAGCGATACATTTGTGAATTGGACATTTTTATGTCTTGATCAAAACTGGTGAAATTACACCGGGTACACGGCACCGGGTATACCGGGTACACAGCATGAGTTGATGGAGCTTTTGTCAAAGCTATTCCACTACATAATCAAAAATATTGCTTTGCTACTGAAAATCTACTTGATTTAAAATCTAGCAAAGCTACCACCTCACTACTGAGAAATGTATATAAGCTAATATCTTTGCTTTTTGTAGCGAAGCTTCTGCCCATCACTGTAAATGGGGTCCCTAAGATATAGGTGTATAAAATCAATCAGATATGGACAGAACATTTTGTTAATGTTCACATCAACCATCAGAATGGGGAAAATATGTGATCTCAGTTATTTCGAACATGACGTTTTTTTTTTTGCCAAATGGGCTGGTTTGAGTATTTCTGTAACTGCTGATTTCCTGGGATTTTCAGTCTCTAGAGTATCGTCACTGTCGTAACCTCCGTACCCTGATGGAGGAAACGAGATGTTGTGTCGCTGTAGTGACACTAGGGGTCTCTCTTGAGAGCCTCAGTTACAACTTATCTTTGAGAAAAGGCCAATGAGAATTGGTGAACAGAATTTTCATGCCCCTCCCCCAGAAATACGGGTATAAAAGGAGGGAAGCGTGCTTCTGTTCAGACAGGTTTTGAGCTGAGGAGCCAAGAGCATGGTCACAGCCATTTCAGCGGCTTAGTACAGTGTTGTGGCAAGAAGGACAAAACATCTCGTTACCTCCATCAGGGAATGGAGGTTACGACAGTAACCAAGATGTTCCCTTTCTGTCACTCACTTGACGTTGTGTCAATATTTAAAAATGCCACAACACTGAACATGTTACGTGGACTGCTGATGCTGGTGCAAGTAGGCTGTTGTGTGCGAATATAGCAGGTGTATCAGACTGCACGTAAACTTCCCCAATGCCCCAAGAGACTTCATAAACTTCCCCACATCCACGAGGGAGGGAAGCAACGTAACTAGCCTGGGATCAGGCCGTGCCAGCCATGGCCTTTTCTCTCTCTATGTTTTCTCTCCATAGAGTGTTAGATGCGGCTGGGGCCATCTAACGCTATAACACACATCAGGGAAGGCGTTCATTTCCAATACTATTCTTTGGCAAAGACATCACATGGGCTTACCAGCCACACCAGGGGAGGAGCTCTAAAGACACAGTGACCAGGGGGCAGAGGGAGGTCTGCCCAAGGGAGATATGGGCCTGCCGACAGGGGGACCGTACCGTGGAAAATCCTGTGGGAAAACCTCTTTTGGGGACAGCATTCCCTTTCCGCTGTCCACCAAGCAGACAAAGAACTTCTCAGAGTGTCTAGAGCTCTGCATGTGATCCAAGTGGGTGCAGAAAGTTAGCACCAGACACAGCAGCGCTAAGGCTGGGTCTGCCTCCTCATGGGGTAGCACTTGCGGGTTCACTATCTGGACCCTAAAGAAAGGGGTCATAGGAACCTTGGGCACATAGCCTCAGGAAGACATGAGAGTCTGCCAGACCAGGCTTCAGGACAGAGAACACTTGCAGGTCTCCAACCCTCTTGATGGAAGTGAGCGCAATCAGGAGGGCGATCTTCAATGAGAGGGCCTTTAGTCCGACTGAATCTAGTGGCTCAAATGGGGCTCTCCAAAGGTCCGAGGGAACAATGGTTCCAGATGGTGCCCCGTCCCTGAGAAAGAGGGTCCTTCCTCAGAGGAATTTGCCAGGGAGGTGCTGTCACGAGGAGCGTGAGATCCGAGAACCAAGTCCGAGTGGGCCAGTAGGGGGCCACGAGAATATCTTGTTCCTCGTCCTCCCTGACCTTGCACAGGACTTGGGCAAGTAGGCTCACTGGGTAAATGCATACTTGCACAGCCCCTGGGGCCAGCTGTGTGCCAGCACGTCTTTGCAGAGAGGGGCTTCCAGTGGGTTGAATCTCAGGAGGCAAACTGATCTACCTATGCTGTGCCGAACCAAGCACAATTCAGCTAGACCCCCTGAGGGTGGAGTCTCCACTGTTGTGATAGCACGTCCGCTGTGGCGTTTATATTGCCTGGGATATGAGTGGCGTGCAGCGACCAAGAATATTTTTTTTTTCTAATTTCTATCTCCTTGCTGCCTGCCACACTATCCTGTTTAATTGATAGCATTCTGTTGACAGACCATGCCATGGTCAGACTACAAATGACCCTATATCAGGAAACAGAAAGATCACAGATGTGGCGTTTTAATTCATCTTTATTACAAGTTGTGGGATTTAAGGAAGATCTTCGAGCCCAGATTAGGCTATATATGGAGACCAATGTCCCCACAGCTCCCTCTGCCATAGTGGCCTGGGAGGCCATGAAGGCCTTTCTAAGGGGATTTTGTTATTCAATATTCTTCTCATAAGAAGAAGGTCAATGCTGCTAAACTCACAGATCTAGAAAGGAGAATTAAGAACGCTGAAGCTAAATTAAAAAGGAATATATCTGAATCTATTTTAAAAGAATTGACCCACCTTAAATATGAATATAATATTCTAATATTATATAATTCATGGCCAGGCAGACTATTTTTGAATCGGGGGATAAAGAAGGGGAATTTTTAACTGGGTACATTAAACAAAAAGAATCAAAATCCTTGGTAGCAGCAGTGATGACTGAGGATGGAAGACTGGCAACTAAATCTAGGGAAATAAATGATGTATTCAAGAAATTTTATAGAAATCTTTATACATCTGAAAACACTGCCACAGACGAAGAGATAATGTCATTTCTCAACAAATTAAACCTTCCTAAGCTGAGTGTCTCACAACAGGAGGACTTAGATTTACCTATTAGTTCACAGGAGATACTTGATGCAATTAAGGCCCTACCATCAAGTAAATCTCCAGGCCAAAACGGGATTACGGCAGAATTTTTTCAATGTTATGCAGAAGACTTATTACCATTGTTTGAAAATATGCTTGCAGAATCTGGCAAATTACCTTCCTCCTCAAACCAAGCAATTATCACACTTGTACTTAAGAATGAAAAGGACCCGACTCACTGTAAAAGCTATCGTCCAATAAGCTTAATATCAGCTGATTGTAGACTTTTATCTAAAATACTTGCAAATAGATTGAATAAAACATTTGGGTCACTTATCCATCCTGACCAAGTGGGCTTTATTGGACAAAGGAATTCTTCTGATAATGTGAGATGCCTCAAAAATATTATGTGGTCAGTGCAGGACTCCAACGATCCAACAGCAGCTATCTCACTTGACGCTGAGAAAGCATTTGATAGGCTGGAATGGAGGTATATGTTTCATGCACTTAAAACATTTGGATTCAGTCAAACATTTATCAGATGGATTGATATTCTTTACAAAGACCCACAGGCCACAGTGAGAACAAAGGGTCTGATTTCCTCTTATTTCACACTTCGTAGAGGCGCCCGGCAGGGCTCTGCACTATCGCCAGGGCTTTTCTGTCTAGCTCTTGAGCCTCTTGTGGCAGCTATTCATGAGAATCAGAATATTCAGGGAGTTAAAATCAATGGGTCTACACATAAGCTTCTGCTTTATGCGGACGACATTTTGTGGTTTGCCTCGGACCCAGCCAGATCTGTCCTAGCACTATTGGACGTTATTGTGTCGTTCTCCAAGATATCAGGGTATAAAGTCAACTGGTCTAATGACTTCATACTGCCCAAAAACTATATTTCAGGTGGGGCTGTTTCAGTGGCCTACTGAAGGCATAAAATATCTTGGCATTCTCTTCCCTCACCAAATTGATAAAATAATCGAAAAGAATTTGGACCCACTTTTTAATAAAATTAAATTAGATAGTGATAGATGGTCACCACTATTCTTATCATTATGGGGAAAGGTCAACATCCTGAAGATGAACTGTATCCCGAGGTTGAATTATTTGCGTCAATGTCTTCCTATTGATATACCCGAAAAGAACTTTAAAAGGTTCGACCAAATATGCAAAATGTTCTTATGGAATGGTAAACGTGCAAGGATAAAATTAGAAAGGCTTCAGGTGCCAATCAATAAGGGTGGCATGGGCCTCCCCAAACTAGCCCTGTATCATTATGCCTTCTGCCTGAGACATATAGCTCAAAGGACACTGCCACCTGAGATAGCCCCTCCCTGGTTTGAGATTGAATGGAGCTGGTTCTCTCCACTTACCCCTATAAATGCTCTGTCTAGCAATATACCCTCTGAATTAAAATCCCACTCTATCATATCCAACCTCTAATGTGTGGAAGAAGTTTTCCAAAGCTTTTAATATCAATGTCTATCTTAATTTTGAATCTTGTATTTGGAATAACCCAAAGTTACGTATTAATAAACATTCCCTTCTATGGAAAGATTGCGTAGAAAAAGGAATTGTTACACTAGCAAACCTATATGAGAGGGACAATATAAAGTCATTTGAAAGGTTGGCTGCTGAATACAATCTGCCCAGAAATAATTTTTGGAAGTATTTACAAATGCATCACCTAATATTTACTGTCATAGGGAGAGGAATAGAACCTCAGCAATCAAACCTTCTCTCTCAGACTACGAAAATAATGGGTTTGGGGCATGAGGCTGCTATCTTTTATGCAACTGTGGCACCCCTAATTGTACAACTGACTACGCCACCCCTTGGACTAAACTAATTAGTGCAAGTGTCAGAGCAAGGGGAACTCTACTCCAATAAAAGGTACAAACACAGGTTCTTAGGAAAGTATAAAAAAATACAATCTTTATTGAGGGATGATTGGAGGTGTTGGTTGGTCTAACAAAATACATAAATCAAATAAATAAACATAACTAGGGGATACCAAGCCATCCGCATGGGAGCCAGTAAAGTAGTTGAGAAAACACTTAAAGGAAGACTAGGTTCGCACTACCACCGGTGAACAAAAACACTGACCTCATTTGAAGTAATACACACTGGAATTCAATATTGCACACTCACAGCACTCTAATAAATATGGTTAAAAAAAAGGCATTAAGGATCACAATACACGGCACTGCAAACTTCTTCGTTAAACAAGAGAAAAAGAAAAGAAAAGGGACACCCGTTTTCCAGTGAGATCTCTTATACAGGAGTTGCCCTGGCTCCACTAACACCGAGGCTTGTTACAAAACAAAAAAAAAGGGGAATTGGGCATAAAGAAAATAATAAACCCACTCTAGCCTGTGACGTACAATTCATACAACCACATACAGTAACAACTACAGCCAACAGGCTAGAGGAAAACAAATAACCAACAAAAAGGAAAAAAAACAAAAACAAAACAATAATAATATAAACTTCCTATACTATAAGCAGCATACACAATCACACAGTATGGAGAACAGCAGCTAGCAACTCAAGGGTAACTGCACAAATCTAAAAACACAATAACCATATCATTAAAAGTATTTGTTTGATCATGCTTTAGTCAATACAAATCATGTTTTTAGATGCAGTCACCTATTCCAGGATAAAATGGCCATTGAAAAAGAAAGTGGTCAATATCAAGGTGTACGTCTTTGGATACCAAAAATATAAGACAAAAAGATACACTCCTAAATACGCACACGCTAGTTAGAAAGCAAGGGAAAAGAAATACGGGCAGAACGTAATTCAAAACATACCTGTCGTAGCATTCACAGTGAAAGGGGGAACACTAAGTTGAATGTAAACATCCCACTGCAGTCACAGTCTCCTGCTGACGCTTATTAAACGCGGACATAGTTTGGTATTACTTTGCCGCAATTCGCTCGCACATACATGGTCAGACAGGAAAACAATGGCGTGCCGCGGCTCAATCAGCGTCGGCTCCTTCACGCACTATTAAAACAAACATTCGCTTAGCAAACTAACCCACAGTGAAAAACGACAGGCAAGAAAAACACTTTTTTTAAACATACCTCACTCAAACAGCATCTGAATCGCTGATTCACCACAACAGAGCCAGCAGTACATTTACACCATCCCAGTCTAATGACACCAGGTGTTTATATAGAAGTCTGCCTCAATCGCATTTGATGGCTTACTAAATGCCCGCTCCACCCATGAATTAGTGACGTGATTAACATGAAGAGTCAGAACGAGCGTAAACTGAAGGAACCCAATCCTAACCATGCCCACAGGCTACATTCCACCCCCCTCCAAGTGAATCGGCGGCCCGACGATGGCAGTTCACACTCCAATACTCTGGTCACCACCCTTTGGCAATATCCCCTCAATCCCCATGGAAACAGCTCGAGGGAGCCGGTAGAGGTTAGGGTGCTGACCTGCCGTAGATCTAACTGAGCGTCGCAGAGTCATGGTCACGTCTTCAGGTATAGCCTCCATTTCAGCAAGAGCGGGGGAACTAGGTGAAACTAGGGCCTCCTGGATCTCCTCAGGATGAAAAATGACCACATCTTCCTGCCCTTCCTCTTCCCTGGCTGTGGGATCAGTGGACAAATCAGCTTGGATCGTGGAAGGAGTGGCCTCCTCTGACATTGACTGTAACCCCTCTGGAACAGCCCTCAACTCAGACCGGTGTACCTGCCGGACTGGTCCTCCTCCATCTCTAGGGGCCACAGTATATACTGTTCCAGTCCCAGAGGGACTCCGTAACACCTGAAACACAACAGAGCTCCAGTGATCTTGGATCTTATTCCGTCCAGGCACATGGTTACGTAGATACACCAGCCTCCCCTCTTCGAGTCCAGGATCGTTAACATTATCATTGTGGCTCTGGTTCCGTTGGCGTATCAGCTCATCTGATCTTTGCCGGACATGCTCCTGGGTCACCCGCATACTCTGTTGATGTTTCTGGATCCAGTCCTCCAAGTTACCGGCGTACGGCACTGCTACCCCAGTCCCAAGCAAGAAATCCACGGGTAGTCTTGGATGATTACCGAACATAAGATAATATGGAGTGTGCCCGGTAGTCTGGTGGGGTGTCGTGTTGTAGGCAAAAGTCAGCTGCGACAAATGGTGGGTACGCAACAGGTCGTGCAAGGTGCGGTTAAATCTTTCACACTGCCTTGGGGGTGGTAAGGGGTGGTTCTACTCTTCTGGATGCCATACATCTGACAGAGTTGTTTAATCAGGATGCTTTCAAAGTTCCGCCCCTGGTCAGAATGGATACGACCTGGGGGGCCGAAACGATGGAACCACTGCTGGACCAACACTTTGGCCACAGTGGAAGCCCTTTGATCTTTGGTGGGAACTGCTTGAGAGTACTTAGTAAAGATATCAGTCAAGATCAAAACATTCTCCCGACCATCACTTGCAGGTTCCAAAACTGTGAAGTCGATAGCCAGGATCTCATTTGGCTGGGTAGCCTGCAGTGTCCCCCAGTAGGCACGAATCTTGGGCTGGACAGCCTTCCCCAGTACACACCTTTGACATCGTTGGCACCACCGTTCAGTATCCCTGGTCATATTCGGCCAGAAGCACCGGTCCCGTAGGAGCTGAAGGGTCCTCTCGGTGCCCTGGTGCCCCTGATTATCATGGACATTATGGAGGACTTCTTCCTGCAAGCACTGGGGGAGCAGCAGCTGGAGTATCTCCAGGCCTTCACCTGGGGACTGAATGAGGCGGTACAATACCCCTTCCTTCTCGACTAGGCGGTCCCATTGACGCAGCAGTGCCCTGCTGGGGCGGGACAATGACTGATGACAATGGCTCATCAGCTCTTGGACGACGCCCTGCTTGAAAGTATTTGTGCACCGGCCCTATGACTGGATCAGTCTCTTGCAGCAGGCTTAGGTCCTGAGGTGTACGGCCAGGTAGCGCCACCACTTCTCCACAGTTACCCTCGGCGGCAAGCGGCTGGCCCATACCAGTCAGGGCTCCCAGCAATGGGACGTCTGTCCCAACAGCAAAACGATCCAGGTACTGCCGGGATAATGCATCAGCATTTTGGTTGTTCTTCCCTGGGCGGTACTTGATAGTGAAGTTAAATGATGCAAGTTGAGAGGCCCACCGCTGTTCGGTCGCCCCCAGCTTGGCAGTCTGTAAATGGCTCAGAGGATTATTATCTGTCAGAATGGTAAAATGATTCCCCAGCAAGTATTCTCTATACTTTTCTGTCACTGCCCACTTCACCGCAAGAAGTTCAAGCTTCATGGAGCTATAATTCTCCATATTTCTCTCGTTGGGTTTCAACCCTCGGCTAGCAAAGGCGATCGGGCGAACCTTCCCATCACATTCTTGAGAGAGAACCGCCCCCAAACCCCCATGACTGGCATCTACTTCCACAATAAAGGGTTTTTTGAAGTCAGCATAGGCCAAGACTGGGGCAGAGGTAAGTCTCTCCTTCAAAGACTGAAATGCATTCTCACAAGCATCGTCCCATGCTGTTGTTAAAGGAACCGAAGGAGTCTTCCCCTTCCGCCGTTGTCCACTGAGCCTCCCCACAAGATGGTGTAATGGGGCTGAAAGCTTAGAGAAGCCTTCCACGAACCGCCGATAATAGCTTGCAAAGCCAAGAAAAGATCTCAGGTCGGCCAAGTGGCCCGGGCGCTGCCACTCCTTAACCACCTTGATTTTTGCAGGGTCAGTAGCCACCCCATCAGCAGAGACCACATGCCCCAAATAACTCACTTGATGCTGGAAGAATTGACACTTGGGCAACTTAACTTTCAGGTTCTGATTTTGAAAGCGAGCAAACACTTCACCCAGCCGCTCAAGATGTTGTTCTACTGTAGTGGAGAATACAATCACATCATCAAGGTACAGGAGAACTGATTGATGACGACAATCTCCAAACATGCGCTCCATAAGGCGCTGGAAGGTGCCTGGAGCATTGCAGAGCCCGAATGGCATCCTATTAAACTCGAAGAGGCCAAACGGGGTGCAAAAGGCAGTCTTTGACTTATCTTTATCTGCCACGGGGACTTGGTTATACCCACTTGCGAGATCAAGGGTGGAAAACCATCTTGCCCCATACAGGGCATCTAAGGACTCCTCTATCCTGGGGAGAGGGTAGGCGTCCCGACGGGTCTTGGAGTTCAACTGCCGATAATCCACACAGAGACGAAGACTCCCATCTTTCTTTGTTACAAGGACAATGGGGGAAGAGTACGGGCTGTTGCTTTCTCTTATAACTTGGCTATCCAGGAGCTGTTGAATGTGTGCCTTCACAGTCTCATACTGAGAGGGCTGGATTCGCCGGTAGGGCTGGTGGACTGGGGCGTCATCAACTAACGGAATCTCGTGAGCAATCAGAGAGGTACATCCCAAATCTCCATCACCCTTGGAAAAGATGCTTTCGTACTGGACAAAGAGGGTCTTGGCTTGGAAAACCTGCTGTGGAGCGAGCCCCTCAAAGTCAGGGAGAGCAGATTCAGGGACACTGGAGGAAGTGATTGCCTCCTGGATAGAGACATAAGCGCAACACTCTTCCCATGAGGGCTCAACGGCAACAGATTTAGTTCCAGCAGCGGTCGCCACTACTGCTTGCACAGTCCCAATGACACGACGGGGGGAAAGCCACACTTCAGTACACCCAACATTAACTACGGGGGCATACAGAAGGCCCTTTTTGGCAGAAACCAGGGTGGGAGACACCAGAAGACCTTCGGGCAATTGTCCATCTTCAAAACCTAACGGCTCAAGCAAGAACTCAGCCATCTCCAGCTGCGGGCATGTAACTGGAACCATAGTCAGGGCACCAGCCCCTAGGCAGATTGGAGACTTCCCCTGAACTTTAACCTTAAATGGCTTGGGGGCGTTGACGACGGTCTGGACCTTCGCACAATGTCGCAGGGCCCGTAGAGCTGCTGGGGCCGCCGACTTAAACGGAGGGGAGTGGAAGAGCTGCGAACCATGCTGCTCAAAGAGAACCCTATAGCACTCTGAAAGTACATTCATACCCAATATACCAGGTGTAGCTACCTTGCGGTCTTGGAGGATCACATTTGGTGGGTCCCTAACAATCAATATCCCCCTCCCTGGAATACGCCGTCCCAAAATTACCACATCCAATTCAATATAGCCAGTGTAAGGTATGTCTAGCCCGTTAGCTGCCTTAAGGCCTAACCACTTGCAATCTTTCCTCTGCAAATGACTAAAATGCTCACAAAAGAAACTCTCAATTACAGTGGTAACCATTGATCCAGTGTCAATTAAACAAGGGACTGTCACACCTCCCATTACCACACTCAACACTGGGCATTTCCCCACTAACTGTCCAAGGAATGAAGGACATACAGAGCCAGATCCCTTCCCTCCCAGTGTGCGGCTCTGCACACTGGGGGGTTCTAGTTTCCCAACTGGCTATTAGAACTACTTACAAGGGGCGCTGACTGACTGATGGAATCTGATAACGTGTGGGAGATAGTTCTACTGTTGTTAGGAGCAGACTGACAATACCGGGATATATGTCCAGGTCGATCACATCGAATACAGATAGGCTGACCATTAGGAGCACGTTTAAAATGGCCTTCCCTATTTAACTGAGAGGCGTGAGGTTTACCAGTAGACTGTCCCAAATATTGGACCAGCATATCTAGTTGGACTTGTTGCTTTAAAACCATTTCCTTTAACTCCGCCATCTCAGAAGGTTGTGCAACAGTGGAGTCACACTGGGACATATAAGATGTTTCACCACCACGCCCAGATACGCGGTGACTCTGGTCACGACTTGTCTGTCCCTCCTCCACCCACCTAGTGGCCTCCCGTCTTACATCCAAGAGAGACAAACTCCCATTAGCCCGTACCAGTCTCTTAAGTTCCCTTCGTAACATATGATCTCGCACACTCTCACAAAATTGGTCTCTTAACACTATGTCTGGATTAGAAATTGGCTGCTGCCAATATACATATGACTTAGAACATCCATATACCTCTTTTAACACTGAAATGATTTCTGTAGGGTTTTCTCTTACAACCACTGGTCGATATTTAATCTCACTTCGGGCTTCACCCTCTAAATGGTCATACAAAAACATTGCCTTTTCCAAATCAGACATGTACCTTGACCTAATGCAACTTTGTGCTTCTTCACTCCACTCTTCAATAGAAAGTGACCCAGCTGTTACAGAGCCGGAGAATTTAGAGCACCGTCTCTCTCTAGGCAGATATACTGCCTGCTCTCTTCGTACTGGCAGAGAACCACTGCCGCCAGCATCGTCTCCTTGTGCACCTGACAGTCTCTCATTTTCAGCTTGGAGTTGTGCCACACGGTCCCGTAGTTGCTGCAGCGCCGCATAAAATCCTCCACCGGCGTCGCCCGAGTCCATCATGCTGCCAGCCGCTGTTCTCCACACACACACACACACACACACACACACACACACACACACACACACACACACACACACCTCAATGTAGCCAACCAACACTCCAACAAAAAAAAGGTACCCTGCCGACTGCGCCAATTGTGGCACCCCTAATTGTACAACTGACTACGCCACCCCTTGGACTAAACTAATTAGTGCAAGTGTCAGAGCAAGGGGAACTCTACTCCAATAAAAGGTACAAACACAGGTTCTTAGGAAAGTATAAAAAAATACAATCTTTATTGAGGGATGATTGGAGGTGTTGGTTGGTCTAACAAAATACATAAATCAAATAAATAAACATAACTAGGGGATACCAAGCCATCCGCATGGGAGCCAGTAAAGTAGTTGAGAAAACACTTAAAGGAAGACTAGGTTCGCACTACCACCGGTGAACAAAAACACTGACCTCATTTGAAGTAATACACACTGGAGTTCAATATTGCACACTCAGAGCACTCTAATAAATATAAGGCATTAAGGATCACAATACACGGCACTGCAAACTTCTTCGTTAAACAAGAGAAAAAGAAAAGAAAAGGGACACCCGTTTTCCAGTGAGATCTCTTATACAGGAGTTGCCCTGGCTCCACTAACACCGAGGCTTGTTACAAAACAAAAAAAAAGGGGAATTGGGCATAAAGAATATAATAAACCCACTCTAGCCTGTGACGTACAATTCATACAACCACATACAGTAACAACTACAGCCAACAGGCTAGAGGAAAACAAATAACCAACAAAAAGGAAAAAAAACAAAAACAAAACAATAATAATATAAACTTCCTATACTATAAGCAGCATACACAATCACACAGTATGGAGAACAGCAGCTAGCAACTCAAGGGTAACTGCACAAATCTAAAAACACAATAACCATATCATTAAAAGTATTTGTTTGATCATGCTTTAGTCAATACAAATCACGTTTTTAGATGCAGTCACCTATTCCAGGATAAAATGGCCATTGAAAAAGAAAGTGGTCAATATCAAGGTGTACGTCTTTGGATACCAAAAATATAAGACAAAAAGATACACTCCTAAATACGCACACGCTAGTTAGAAAGCAAGGGAAAAGAAATACGGGCAGAACGTAATTCAAAACATACCTGTCGTAGCATTCACAGTGAAAGGGGGAACACTAAGTTGAATGTAAACATCCCACTGCAGTCACAGTCTCCTGCTGACGCTTATTAAACGCGGACATAGTTTGGTATTACTTTGCCGCAATTCGCTCGCACATACATGGTCAGACAGGAAAACAATGGCGTGCCGCGGCTCAATCAGCGTCGGCTCCTTCACGCACTATTAAAAAAACATTCGCTTAGCAAACTAACCCACAGTGAAAAACGACAGGCAAGAAAAACACTTTTTTTAAACATACCTCACTCAAACAGCATCTGAATCGCTGATTCACCACAACAGAGCCAGCAGTACATTTACCGTATTTTTTGCACTATAGGGCGCACTTAAAAGCCTTTAATTTTCTCAAAAAACGACAGTGCGCCTTATAATCCGAAGCGCCGTATATATGGATTAATTCTGGTTTTGCTTACTGACCTCTAAGCGATTTTGTGTGGTACAAGGCGCTCACGGCGCTAAGTCAAAATGTTTTAGTACGACTTTGGTAAACTACAAAGCCACACCGCTTGCAGCATTACGGCTACCGTAGCCAGGAGCGTATCAGTCTCAACTGTGGTCCGAGCTTTCACAAAGGCCGGAATCATCACTGAACTGCCAGCTAACAGCAACGACACAGACTCGGATAATGACGAGAGGGATTCGGGCATGTTGGATGCCGTAATCGCCCAACTGTTAAACTCGGACACTGAAGATGAAGAATTTGAAGGATTTGTGGACGAGGAATAAACTGAAAAAGTGAGTGTATTGTGTTGTATTTTACGTGTTACAACTGAACAAGATTGGTAGTTATTGTGAATACGCTCATTAACGTTTGAATAATGTTGAGAGTTATTGTGAACGCGTTTAATAAAGTTTGACTGACTGACTTATCTGACTGTTTTTTTCCCGCTTAATGCGCCTTATAGTCCGGTGCGCTTTATATATGAAAAAAGATCGAAAATAGACCATTCATTGACAGTGCGCCTTATAATCTAGTGCGCCCTATAGTGCAAAAAATACGGTACACCATCCCAGTCTAATGACACCAGGTGTTTATATAGAAGTCTGCCTCAATCGCATTTGATGGCTTACTAAATGCCCGCTCCACCCATGAATTAGTGACGTGATTAACATGAAGAGTCAGAACGAGCGTAAACTGAAGGAACCCAATCCTAACCATGCCCACAGGCTACACAACGTTACTCCAACAGACAGTTACCATATCCTATACAACAATGCTAACTTGGTCGGCAGATTTGAACATTGATGTCACACATAAAGAATGGGATCGTTTTTGTGAAAACACTAAGAGGGTTTCAAGAGACATTAAAATTAGATTAATCCAGTTTAAAATTCTTAATCGCTTTTATTGGACTCCGACTCGGATGTTTAGGCTGAAGCTGAGGGATAATGCAGACTGCTGGAACTGCTGCAGCTTGGAAGGGACTCTTCTTCATCTGCTCTGGGAATGTCCCTTGATTCAGAACTATTGGCTAAAGATTCATGATCACATTGAAAACATTACTCGGACTAGCTTGGAGTTATGCCTGAGGCTGTATGTTTTAAATGATCCACAAATGACATTGAATTGTGGAGCAGCGGACTTTATTCAGACCAGTATAATGGTTGGAAAACAAATAATAATGAGAAACTGGAAGAACCCAGGTGAGCCCTCTTTCCAGGAGTGGAGCACGGAATTGGCGAAAGTGGAATCATACGAAAAAATCTCTTTCAACATCAATGACAGGGCGGAAAAGTATGTGGCGAAATGGGGAAAATACGTGCAATATATTGCTACCAGATGAGAGCGTGGTGCTTATTGTAAAACTGTGCATTTGATCCACACTATCCTGTTTAACCACCAAAATCTGCTGGGCGAAGTCATCGAAGGTGTCGCCGAAGAGACTGAGCTGGGAGACGGGGCCTTTGAGAAAGTGTGCCTTGTCAATGTCGTGCATCTCGACCAAGTTCAGCCATAGGTGACGTTCCTGGACCATGAGGGTGGTCATTGCCCACCCGAGTACTTGCGCTTTGACCTTCGTAGCTCTTAGAGCGAGGTCAGTGGCAGAGCGCAGTTCCTACTGCAAGTCAGGATTGGAACTACCCAGGTGCAGATCTTTGAGTGTCTTGGCTTGGTGTACTTGCAAGAGAGCCATGGCAAGCAAGGCAGAGGCGGCATGTCCAGTGGCGCTGTAGGCTTTTGCAGTCAATGACAACGTTGTCCTAAAGGCCTTGGAGGGGAGTACTGTGCGGTCCCGCCAGGTGGTGGCATTCTCAGGACACAGGTGGTTTGTAGAAAAATCTAAAGGATGATAAGTGGAAACTGGATGCACCTGAGCTCAATTTTGAGTGTCATGGCAAAGGCTGTGAATACTTATGTACATGTGATTTTTATAAATTTGCAAAGATTTCAAACAAAATTCTTTCACATTTCATTATTGGGTATTGTTTGTAGAATTTTGAGGAAAATAATGAATTTAATCAATTTTGGAATAAGGCTGTAACATAACAAAATGTGGAAAAAGTGAAGCACTGTGAATATTTTCTGGATGCACTGTATGATAAAATGTGGAACATGCAAACTATATGCACTCCTCAAATTGATCTGTGTGTGTATGTATCAGTGTACCATGAGAAATGTCTTAATAAAATAATCAAAAAGCATTGCAGATGTGAATTTTATGTGTGTGAATTTTCCTTTGTTTTCTATGAGCAAGCAAACACTAAGGAGCTGAAATCAACTTAACCATCTTTATTCAACACTCCTTTCCCAAGATTTACCATCCACCTAAAACAATAAAATGTTTGTGCAAGCATTGCATCCAGTTTTCTGAATGACTCTTCTTTCTGAGTGACTCTTCTGTATTAAGTACAGAATATATCAAACAATTATTCTGCCCTTCATTCTTCACTATTCTCTGTTATTTCTTAAAAAATATGGTAAGTTTTTTGTTTTATTTTAACCAACAACAAGCCTTGTATAAAAGTGGGAAATTTGCTAACCATATAGCTAAATCTAGAAAATAGAACAAAGAATGCTGAACATAAGCAAAGCAGCCTATTTTCAGATAAGTGGAGGCGCATTACTTGGTCTCCACTCTCTACTATCACATCTCTAGCTCTCTCAACCAAGTGAGGGAGCGGTACCCCGGCATGTAGCATTTATGTTGGAGCTGACATTAGCTAACGTTGATGTAACATAACTTTATATACATTAGCTATATAGCTTTGGCCTGTCTCGTCACTGATTATCACAAGCAAAAACATAACTTGGGAACAACAATTTGTCACTACATGCCTTGTCCCTTCAATCTCTCACAATGTTAACACTGTATTAGCTACTGTACATCCCTCAATATATATTACAACTAAATTAGGTAGCTTGAGCAAAGCGCTGTGAATAATTTTCGGATGCACTGTAAGTGTGTCAAGCAGTGTGGGACTCACAATGGTCTTGTCTTGGTCTTGACTCAGTCTTGCCCTGTCTTGGTTTTGGTCTTGACTTGGTCTCAACCCCTCAAAATCTTGCTCTTGTCTCGGTTTCTATACACTCTGGTCTTGGTCTTGACTTGGTCTCAATTTAGGTGGTCTTGACTACAACACTGCAACAGGCAGGTCATTTCGGTGAGGTATATCCTAAGTCCAAGGTTCATGCAGTGGCATATGAAGTATCCCATGTCTTATAGTTGGAGTTGGCATCAGTTCATACCCTGAAGCCCATTGTATTAGACTGAAGTGATGTCTGGCTGGCACTGGCTGCACCCACGAGCAGAGGGCGCTATTCATACGGTAAAGTGCTGAGGCGATCAATGCAAATGGTGAACGTCCCTGAGACAAGTTCAAAATAACCGCATTATCTGAAAATAAAGCTTTGTTAACTTTATGCACTACCGTTCAAAAGATTGGGGTCAGTATGTTTTTTTTTTTTTGTTTTTTTTAAAGAAATTCATACTTTTATTCAGCAAGAATGCATTATATAGATCAAAAGTGACAGTAAAGACATTTATAATGTTACAAAAGCTTTCTAGTTCAGCTCAAAATATTGATTGTGATCCAGCACCCACATGAAATACATGGACAGTTCTTGATAGTTGTCTGGATATTAGTTTCCTGGCATTTGGTTCCGATGAGCTGTTATGCAGCACACCTGACACCATCCTTGTTGCTCTTATGGAGTTTCCCCTCACTCCAGTCACTGCCTGTGAGCAATGTTGTGGAGGATGATGAGTAAGAACACCATGAAACAACAAGAAATTAACAGGATTCCATGTTAACTTGTACATGCATTTTAAATTTGTACATGATTTGTTATATCTTTGCATTCCATTATTAATTAAATTATAATTTTTACTCATTAGAAAAATGCTTATCTTGTATTTATTCATATAATTCAATGTCACCTATCTGCAGTCAACCTATAAGTTTTGCTGCACACCACTTAAAGATATTCTTTACCGCAATGGAGGAATGCGTCATGTCTAATGTATTAAAAATGCCATCAGAATACAACCATAGCAAAGGATGTGCATGTACATGCTATAAGTAATTGTAAGTCATCCAAAATAAATGCAATGATCACAAGATTTTATACAGGTGTTATTAAAATGATTTTGTAAATGGTGATCAGCAACCAAATATTGATAATATGGAAGTTACTGCCTTTTGCCTTGGCGTTGCTTCTCACTTTTTGTAGAGTACAGTAACTTCAGTTCCACAAAGTTTTTCTGCATTCTGGATCAGAACACGGCCGGGCGACTGCATTGCCTTTCAAAGTTGACTTATTTGACCACAAGCAAATAAGAAATTGTTTGAATTATGCATATTACGAATGTCAACAGAAGGCTCTTGCACCAAAACTTTTTACCTCATGGCAGGATGTTATCCATAGTAGGTGCAAAGTGGCTCTGTTAGTCATCTGAGGCCTCATATTTAGGTGGAAGTCTATGGTGTGAACTTGTCAATGTTCCTTGCCAGCTTACCGAGGTCCTTAAGATCCATTCCACGTACTGCTTCAGGGTTCGTTGGTATATATACCCTTTCACTGCAGTTATAGAATGCTGCTTTGTAGACCAGCGGTGCTGCTGTGGGATGCCGGTCCATCTTATACTGTTGCCTTAACTCGTAAGTGTGTTTCAATTCACCTCTGACCATGTTGAGCTCATCTTTGGTGAGATCAAGTTGCTGGGTCAGGGTTTTAATGTCTGTTCTGGTCATGTCCAGAGTGCATTCCAAGGCATTGTTTAGAGAGTTCATCTGTTTAAAATCAAACATGGCCTTTCTCAGTTGTGCCTCGGTGTGCTGGAGTTTCTTTTCCAGGTCCTCTTGGACGGCTTTAGCCCGCTGCTTTCTGTGCTTGGCAGCTGTCAGGGCTTCCTGGGGCCATTCAATTTCTCTCAGTGAACCTTGTTCCAGTTGTTTGGACACCTTACGTCATTCTTGGGCTTCATCTTCTAGCTGGTCTATGCGACACATGGCATGTGTTAGCAAATTTTGGGTCTTTGTGGACTGCAGCTTTAGGTCGCTTAAGTCCTGTGTCCGATGGATGGCATCGATCTGATTCATAGGTAGTTGGTGACCTTTCCCAGCATGTCACTCAATGTCGCCTTCAAGACTTTCCAGTGGGCTGTGGAGTCAGTTTTCAGCCACATTATGACACACTGTAGCGGAAGACTGGGGAGAGAGAGCTGACACAGATGTACACAGGGTTGAGGGCCTAAGTCCGGTGTTATAGCTAGATGTTGGCTTCAATATGTGTGGACATAAATTAAGTGTAATAACAGCTAAAGGTTGTTTTCAGTGAATGTGAACAAATAGTGAAGTGTAATTAAATGTTTCTTTCTTTTCAATCTGGCAGGATTGACACCATACACCTGTTTATGTGGTACAGAACTGCTTACCACAGATGAATCAAAGGCATGCTCAGGGGGTTTGTGATGGTTACCTGGTGCTTCTCTCTGCAATTAATTTCCGGACGCGGCTGAGTTTGGATACCGGAATTTGGATTGCATTGATAAACACAAAGAAAGTAGTTGCGTGAGGTTCAGACTAGGGAGAACTTAAAAAATTTGGTTAATGATTTGACATTTCAAGATGACTGTTATTGTTGAAAAATATTTTAACCAGGGTTATTTGTGGTTTTGACAGGCTTTGTCTCTAGACTGTAAACAGTAGGGATAGAAAAGTTAGAGGGGGACAGAGAATTGATAATGTAATGGAAAATAAACAAAGACTAAATGAACAAAATCCACCAATTAATATTCTGTTGTTATGCTTGATAGCAATAACAGGGATCTTGATTGAGGCTAGGTGGTCGCTGAGCATGTAACAGAATTTTATTGGAGGGATTTAATCTATTTAAAATTCTACAATGGGGAATTTCTTTTCTGTATTGTCAGGAGATTGAGACAATTATGTCTAAAATGGAGGGCCCATCCACATAGAACAGAATCACTCAGTACCCAACAGACATGTGAAATACAATGAAAACAGCCAATAAGAAATTACAATAAACTGGAAAATAATGGGTGGCAGATAATAACAAGAATGAGAGGCAGCTGTAAGTTTCAGTAAACATACACTGTTTCAGGCTTATTATTATCAGGTAGTTCAGCTTAGATAAGAAATTGATAAGTGAAAATAAAAGAAATGTGAAGGAAAGTTCCATTTTTATCAGCTCTCCAAACTTAGCTTAAATTAACTTCACTCAATTGCTTACTGAGAGACAATAATATATGTTATGAGATAATGGAGAGGGAGAAAATTTTAATAAAATGCATAAGGGAGAGAAGTTTAAAGTTTGAGATAAGGAGTTCAACTGCTTAAAGTGTGTTCACAAACAATCTGTATTCAACTGTTACAGGCTGCTGGATGCTAATTGCTAGCTTTTGGTGCTAGGGTTGTCATAGACTTTCAATGAAGATTGCTAACTTGTTAGTTAGCAGTGCTGTTTTATGCTATTAGCTTTAGCTATGTTTTGCTAATAGCTTAGCTGTATTTGTTTACAATACGGCGTCGACAGGTTGCGCATGCACGGTAAGTCGCCCCGGAAGAGTCTCTTTAGGACTTCCCGTGAACTTTCGTCATCATAGCAACCAACACCAGTGATTTATGATCTTGGTCAACACTAATGAAAACACAGCTTCAATGAGGCATATGAACGTCAGCGTGTTCCACAATGCACAAATAAACAGTACTCTAGTTCTTTTAAAGAGCAATTCCAGCAATGCCAGTTACCAGACAACTCACATGATCCTTTCACAGAGTGGCGCTTGTAGCCTACTTTCAACTCGTTCGAAGTGAGATTAATCCATTTTTAAGCAGCAAGTTAACTATCGATCACTGTGGGTTTGAATCACTAGAAGTTTGTGGTCACTCATTCTTGCAGTTGTTAAGCAGTATTTGACTCTCTATTCTGAGCTGCTGCTCAATAGGTGTTTTTTGTTTTTGGCACCATTCTGAGTAAATTCTAGAGACTGTTGTGCATGAAAATCCCAAGAGACCAGCAGTTATAGAAATACTCAAACCAGCCCATCTGGCATCAACAATCATGCCATGGTCAAAATCACTGAGATCACGTTTTTTTTCCCCCCATTCCAATGGTTGATGTGAACATTAACTGAAGTTCCTGACCTGTATATGCATGATTTTTTGCACTGCAATTCTGCCACATGATTGGCTGATGAAATAATAGCATGGAGGATTGTTGGTGTCATACGGACTGGTTTGAGTATTTCTGTAACTGCTGATCTCCTGGGATTTTCACGCACAACATTTCACGCTATTCTGAGATGCAGGTTAGCGCTGCTTTGGCGGCACGAGTGGGACCTATACAATATTAGGCAGGTGGTTTTAATGTTGTTGCTAATTGGTTTATATTACCATATGCCTACACTGAGGAAGTATTGGAAGAGGAGTGAGAGAAAGAGAAATGACGGAGTATCAGAATTCTGATTAACGACACTTAATTTATTCAGCACTTCCCATCTCTGCAGTGGCTTATTATTTTTAACAGTTCTCTCTCTCTCCCTCTGTCTTACTCTTTTCTCTGGAGTGCCCTTTATGCAGTGATAGTGAGTGAATACAGGAGTTATGATTAATGGAAATTCATTACTTGTGCAGTATGTTTCTGACCCCCCCCCCTCTCTCTCTCTCTCTCTTTAGCACTCTCTTTCTGCCTCCCTCTCTGTCTTAAAACAAGCTGACGGCTGCAGTGCCTCTGCAACACAATGGCTGCTGTCTGAAAATTAGAAAAGAAAAGAATGGAAAGGATTGAGAATATGCAAATATGCCAGTGTCAAATCACAATAATCTGACTGTATGTAGATCAGGTTTTGCTTAGATTTTGGAGGCAAATGACCCCCAAGAATAGTAAAATCTGAAATCACATACATTGCTGGGTCCAGCCAATGGTCTCAATGAGAAAAACAGCTTAAAAAAACAAAATAAATAATGTCTTAATTAAAATGAAGTTTAGGCCAGGTTTAGGTCTAGGGGCAGATATAGACAATAACTCTTGAGTTGTCTGTTTTAGATCGTTTCATCTGGAAAGCATCACAAGCTAATTAATATCTGCTAAACATCTAAAGAAGATTAGATTACAAACATTCTAAATCATAAATGTCTCAAAGACATCTGCTGAATATCTTCTGGCACTTTTCCACTGCACATCACGATTCAACTCAACTCGACTCGCTTTACTTTTCGGAGCTTGCACTTCCACTGCAGTTTAGTACCACATAAACGTGGGTGGGATTATAGGCTTATAGTCAAAGTTGCAACACCTCTACTGCCGTGACATCATCTTAAGCTCGACACAAACTGACCAAAACAATAACTTGACTGCTAGCGTTTGGCTATTAGCTCATTGTGCTGCATAAAGCAAAGTGTAACAGTTAAATTGTCCTGGTTGTTTTAGAAGCAAGCCTCCAGTAGCTGGTCAACTAAATAAAGTGAAGCTTTCAATCAGACTGTAGAGTTAACATAACATACCATCCTTCATCGTGGATGAGTCCATGGCACTCTCCCTCCCATTGCTCGCCAATTTAGATAGCGTCCATTTGGTCGAACCACTTCCAATTTTCCTTAATGGTTCTGTAGTCACTTTAATTTTTTTTTTACTTTTCCCTACACTGTTGGTAGGTCCGGTGGTAGCCGTGTGCGGCCAACAACTGATACACTTCCAGAGAGACTTTTTCGTTTCGCTCATCGCTAACGAGTGGGCTGTCTGCATCTCATTTATTGACCACGGCAAGGTTTTGCTCACAGCCATTTATTTTTTCACAATTCGAAAGTCACGTGAACAAATTATACTGCTATCGCTGTTACTAAAACGTTAAAACTAACGGGTTGATGTCGTGTGTCGGAAATTCAGTTACGCTGGTAGTGACGATTCTCCCTGAACAATCCGTGATCTGCAGGATTTTGACATCACATTTACTATAGGCTCGGCTCGCTTGGAACCTCGACCGAGGTGGAACTAAAAAAAGTATCAGGTACCAGGTACTATCCACAGTGGAAAGCCCCAAAAAAGCGAGCTGAGTCGAGTTGAGTCAAGTTGTACCATGCAGTGGAAAAGCCCCATTATTGACATCTGAGATACTTATTGACATACACTCACTGAGCACTTTATTAGGAACACCTTCTTATTCATGCAATTATCTAATCAGTCAATAATGTGGCAGCAGTGCAATGGATAAAATCATTCAGATACGGGTCAGGAGATTCAGTTAATGTTCACATCAACCATCAAAATGGGGAAAAAAAATTATCTCAGTGATTTCCACCATTGCATGATTGTTGATGCCAGAGGGGCTGTTTTGAGTATTTCTGTAACTGCTGATCTCCAGGGATTTTTATGCAGAACAATTTCTTGACTTTACTCAGAATGGTGCCAACAACAAAAAACATCCAGTGAGTGGTAGATCTGCAGACAGAAACACCTTGTTGATGAGAGAGATCAATGAAGAATGAATATGATTCCTAATCTGAAACATGCACTTTTCAAGTGTTGTGCGAGCCATCAAAAAACCTCAGTTCCTCAGTTCAAGAAACCTCAGTTCTCTCTTTTTCTTTTGCCTCATCCCCTTTGGGCTGCGGTACCCATAAACAGACAATTAAATTAAAAAGAAATCAATAATGACAAAATGTTGTTGGAGGAAAACGTGATTTTAGTGTGCATAATAGGCGTAATAGTGTGCATAAATGTGTGTATGTGTGTGTGTGTGTGTGTGTTTTGTCTGGGTGATGTGTGTGTGTGTGTGTGTGTATGTGTGTGTGTGTGTGTTTTGTCTGGGTGATGTGTGTGTGTGTGAGCTATCTGGGTTATATCAGTAAACTAATGAAATAGAAGTGAATAGAAAGTCCCCACTATGAAAGAAACACAAAGATTGTGAGCATAATCTGACAAAACTTCCTTTGGGAACATTCAGAGATGTCCTCAATTAGACAATCAATTTATAAATAAACCATATCCTATTTTATAAAGTTTTAAAAAATGTTTCTTTTAGGAAAAGTTTTGGGTTTGTTTGTAATAATTACAAATTAAGTATAGTATTTTCCATTCACTGCACTAAGGTCACGTCTACACTAATCTGTTTTCATTTGAAAACTAATGCCGAGTTTACACTACACGATTTTAAGCCCGATTTTCGCTCGCCGACAGTTTTGAGGTGATCGCCGACAAAAGCCTGAAATCATAGTCCAATCAGAGCTCGCTCTCTTGAGTGACGATCGCAATGTATGAATGATCAAAAACACGATCTGAGAGAATTGCAGATGCATCGCTGATGTCAGCAAGATATTTAGAATGTTAAATTCCAAATCGCGCAATGTGAAATATGTTTTGACTGAATACATCTACAGCGTTGACCTATAGCCAATGAGAGAGCAAGAAATGGGGCACGAGAAGTTTCAGTGTGAGTCCTGATGTACCTGCAACAGGCTACGATATCGAGAAAGTCACATTGGACCGAAGCAATGGAGGAAAAAATTGTGGAACATTGGCAGGAGCACCAGATGTGATGTTTCATCTGAACTGTACCACAACTGGGTGGAGAAAGAGAAGAGTTGGAGAGAAATTCCTCTTTGCCAATTCTATTGGACAGTCAGGTAAACAAATAGATAGATTTTTCAGTATGAGGTACTTTTTCATATTGTAACCAATAAAATATATGAGCCTTTAGGCGATTAAAAACAGTCACATATTCTGAAACGTATAACATATGATCATGCATTTGTTTTCATATCTCGTATCACTTCTCGCATGTACTCTGTTGTGAAATGTAAATTGGAGTCAAGGCAGAGCTGTCGGGAATTTGTCAACAGTTAAATGTCTTGTAATGTGTCCACCTATGTCGTCGATTCCTCGTGTAATTTCAAAACGTTACGACTTATATGACAAGACAGACAGTTGTGTAATATGAATGGTACCACAATCCGACATCTTTGAAAGTCGTGTAGTGTTAGGAGGCATAAGTTTCAGTTTTCTAACATCATTATTTTCCAAAGTATGTGTTATCGGAGAGCATTTTTGCATTTTCAGTTTACTTTGGAGGAAAATGCTGTTCTAGTGTGTTTTAGAGGTGTAAACATAGCAAAAAATGTATGCGTTTTCAAACTAAAACGTATTAGTGTGGACTTAACCTAAATAAATGTGTGTGCATGCGTGCGTGCGTGTGTGCATGTGTGTATGTTTGAGCGTGTTTTCCCTCATCAGCTTTTTGTGTATATGTGTGTCAGTGTGTTATTATTTTATTTCTTTCATTAAGATTCTCATCTGCCTTTGTGCGTGAGTACACTTTTTAAAGGCCTTTGGAAGCTGATCTGTAAACATTTTAGTTTATTTCTTGGCATGTTGTAAAGTCTGATGAGGATCCAACACCTCCGATCCACCATCCAAGGGAACGCATACACACTCAAGGTGATAGAGATTCTTAGTGAAACAATCCCAAAATGTATAATCAATGGAAATGTTGCCTTTCTAAGACAATCTCTCTCAGCTTGAAGACAGACATAGACGCGTACTGCACTGCTCATAATCATCTCTCTGCTCTTTATTTCAGTTTACTGGAGGTGGAAATGGCCTTCGCCTCCAGAGAGAGAGAGAGAGAGAACCATTGCCTCTTTATTGCTGTTTGAAAAGCACTTCAGCTCCAAGTCTTTGACTGATAGGCAGGATTCCTGCAACCAGATCTCTTTCATTAGTTTTACAATATTACCTTTGTTCTTGAGCATTTTATCAGAGACACCCAGGCCTTTCAAGAGAAGAGTAGGGAATACTGGACAGGTACTCTTCCACAAGGGAGGAAATTCCTCCATTTATATGGGAGTTTATTGATTAGAATGTAATGTTTGTGTGTGTGCATTTAAAAGAGAGAATGGATAGAAATGAAAATTGCTAACAAATAGTGCATCGTGAGAAGTGTAAACATTTGTCTACTTGGCCATAGCAGGACATCACATTATTTATACCTTTATACATGCTACTGGAAATCACTGCTGTGCTAAATATGCTTGTCAAGCTGAAAATCCACCTAATATGAAATTACAGTCATGCAAATGATCCCTATAAAAAAAGGATAGAATATTGTATGTAGAATAGAAGGGAGATTGTTATTGCATAAAGAAGAGTTTCACGTCAAGTTAAGTCAAGTGGTTTTTATTGTCATTTCAACTATATACAGTTAGTACAGTACACAGCGAAACGAGACAACGTTCCTCCAGGACCATGGTGCTACATAAAACAACATAGGACAAACACAGAACCATGTGAGACTACACAAACTAAATAAAATACCTATATAAAGTGCACGTGCAAACATGTGCAAAAAGTACGGGATAGTACAATAAATAACTAACAATGAACAGGACAATAGGCACAGTGAGAGACAGTGCAGTGCCGACCAGTACACAGTAGTGAAAAAAGATGACAGTTTCTAAAAATGGCAAATGTAAACATAACATACAATAAGATAGTGTTCTATGCACATAGCAGTTATTGAGGTAGCAGACAGTTATAAAGTGACAGTGATTAAAGTGCAACTCAGGACATGTGTGTGTGTGTGTGTGTGTGTGTGTGTGTGTGTGTCTCTGAGAAAAAAGAGAAAAAAGACTCTGAGTATTGAGGAGTCTGATGGCTTGGGGGAAGAAGCTGTTACACAGTCTGGCCGTGAGGGCCCGTATGCTTCGGTGTGTGGGGTCGTCCACAATGCTGGTGGCTTTGCAGATGCAGTGTTTGTTGTCAATAAATAAGTAGCAAAATATTGAAAGTGCCATGTAATTGAAATAGATTAAGGGCATTCCTCCGATTCCATCCAATTCAGGTGTGCCTCATTGTGGAGATGGGGGGCGTGGCTGAGCGATGTCTGAGAGAGACAGGCTGGGATTGGAAGAGTGGTAAGGATTGTCACCTGTAGGAAATTATCTCTAACAGCTGTTTTGTGTTGCAGTAAGAGCTGGAGAAGTATATAAGGGCAGTCCAGACATCAGAGGATAGAGAGAAACGCACACATCCATGTTCATGTGTGTGTTCATTTTGTTAAGATGAAAAGCTAATCTTTTTGTGTCTGTCACTGAAAAGTGTTGAAAATAAAAGTCTCAAGTTGACTCTTTACTGTGCCCCCACTTCCTCTTTCAAAACCGAGCAAGAGAGTTATCACAGTGGTGCCGAAACCCAGGATTAGGAATAAGAAATGCTATCATAGAGTCCTCGCCTCTGGCCGAAGTAATCAAAACCCTCGCCGACATCCACCATGCCTAACATCAGGCTCTGCTTGAGTTGCGTGTGGAACATAAGCAGCTGTTCAAGGCACTTCCAAGCTCAAGCGGTGAACCAGGAGGTGTTATGGAGCTTGGAACACCAGGAGGGGCCTTCAGCCATGACCCCAGACACACCAATGGCCATGGCCCATGTCATACTCACGAAGATGGACCTCAGGACAATGCGGAGGATTTCCTCGAGCACTTCAATGGAATTGGCCCAGCACCAAGTGGGCAGCCCACCTACTGCCGCTGTTGTCTGGAGAAGTCCAACAACTTCCTGCATCCAACCTCCTGGTGTACGAAGACCAGAAGGAAGCCATCCTGCAACGGGTCGGCTGAAGACCAGAGCAACATCGCCAACAATTCCGCTTGCTGACATTTGGCAAGTTTGGCCGCCCGTTCATATTCGTTGACAGCTCCGTGGCACCTGCCGAAGGTGGCTGCTGGCTGAAGGTTGTGACACTGAGGAGGTACTCGATTTGGTAGTACGGGAACAATTCCTTGCCCAGCTACCGAAAGGAATGGTGGACTGGGTCCAGTGCCACTGACTGGCATCACTGGATAAGGCAGTTCAGCTGGCTGAGGTCCATATGGCAGCATATCCTGGTGCCGGCAAGCCCTCTTCTTCTCCTTCTCTCTCTTTTTCTCTCTCTACTCCCTCCCCTTCCTCCCATCCTGTTCCTATTCCCCAGAAATGGGGAATAATGACCCCAAAACTGGTTCTCCAGTCCCGGGGACCTTTCAACCCTCCAGTTTCTCCTATCTCTCTCTGCTCTCCCCCACAGACTGGTGAATTCTCTGCCACGGTGTGTGCATGAAGTCTCGGCCAGTCTGCTGAAGCTTAGGGAAACCAGGACCGATGTCCCACCATGGCGGCGGAGACATTGGTCTGGATCCGCGACGTAACATAGGCCACCACCGATCGAGCAGAAACGTAATTGATAGCTGTAAGTATTAAGGGGGTACAAAACCAAGCCTGTGGATTCAGGCCATAACCAAACCTCCATTCAATCCTCCATTCAAACAATACAGGCCGGTGGAGGTGCATGCACAGTGATATTCAAAATTACCCTTTGGTGACGGTCATCATTCAATTTCGGGGACAAAAGCATAGTGTCGAGGCTGTGGCTAGTCCCCACCTCACCCACTGGCTAATTTTGGGTATGAATTGGCCAGATTTACAATATGAAGGGAAATATGGGAAAATAGGGAAATATGTGTGGATGGGTCCTGCAACCAAGCTTATCAGTGTGTGGTGTGTGATTTTTTTTTGGCTGGGGAGGCAGTGCCAGGGCCATCTACATTTGCTCCACGTCAGGAGGATGCAAGGGAGGGGGAAGTCTCGCCTTTCCCAGCCCATAGATGATTCCCTGCAGGAGATATCCCTCTGGAGTAGATGCGAGACGAGACCCTTAGGCACGCCTTCGACCAAGTGAAAGTGATTGATGGTCAATGCCTCCAGTCAGACATTGCACGCTCATACCCATATTTTTCGATTATCAAGGATTGGTTATACCGAGTGATGCAGGACACTAGACGAAGTAGGATACAACCCAACTGTTAATACCGCAGAACCATCTGTTTCTGGCCGGGCAATTGCAAGAATGTTCTTAGGTGGTGTGCAGCATGCCGTGAATGTTAGCTGGTGAATCCGCCGGCCACGACAAGAGCGTCATTGCACCCACTTCCATTGATTAAGGTCCTCTTTGAAAGAGTTGGTATGGACTTTGTCTCGCCATTAGAAAATATGGCATGTGGGCATCGCTTTGTGTTGGTCAGTCAACTTGGCAGCTTGCTGGAGCATGATGAGCACTGCTGTAATCTCCACATACTGGCATGTCTTGTTGCCCAGTCGGTAGATGTTTGGTTCGTCGACGTTGCGGTTGAAACAAACAATACTGGCTCCTGCCTGAGTCTGACTTTCATGTTGGAATGAACAGCCATCCATGTAGACCCTTGGGTGGTCTACGCAGGTATTCACATCATAGTAACAATGATTTGATGGGAGCAGTGGAATAGTGACAAGTAAGGATTCTGGGCTCGGTTGCCCTTTGTAGTAACAGTATTGACATTCAGCCAGGCCCTGCCCCAAGGCCATTTAATGGTTCTGGGCATATTTGACCATGTCATAGCCTTGCAAATCCATCATTCAAGTGCAGCTGTTAGATACCCACCCCTCAATCAGCTGTTGGCTGTTCAGGAAGGTGACAGGTTGGTGACAAGTCTCAATGACTGTCTCCTGACCCCAGTGTAGCTATGGAAGTGTTCCACTGCAAATACAGTGGCCAGGAGCATAGGCGACAACATGTTTGACTATGTCTTGTTTCTGTGTCTGGGTGGCACTGAGACAGATGCTTGCCTCAATGTGGAACTCTTTATCCTTGTCTGGATAGGCCAGATAGGGCGCAAAACTGAGCTTGTCTTTCATCTGGTGAAAAGACTGTTCTGGGGCGCTCCCCACTCAAATGTTTTGTCTTTACAGAGAAGTTCTGTGAGAGGTACTCAACCTTGGTGCGGCACCACTGGCCCTTTGCTAGTGCAAGCTTGGCTCCAGGGATTTAGAGTTGGGGAAGTACATGTCAGATCTTGGTCAAGAGTTCCTCAAACGGATCATGGTCCAGTGGGAAAGTTGTACCTGCTTTTTCAGAGGGCAATAGTCAATGGTGAGATGCCACTTGCCAGTCAGCTTTAACACTGGCCAAATAGGTGAGTTGCATTCCTGAATGATTTGCTTTGGCAAAAGCTTGTCGAGGATCCCTTGGATCGACTCATAGGCAGCCAGGGGGATTTTGTACTGGTGTACAAATGTGGATGGCGCATTTGGATCAATGGGAATACAAACAGTGTGGAGATTGGTGACCCCACTGTCATGGGATTCTCTTGAGAAGATCAGCTAAAATCATGACAAAGTTTACAAAGCATGTTTCTCTGATCCTCTCTCATTAAAGAAACTGCTTTGGCAAGCTGCTCATGGACCTCTGCCGCAATGCCAACATGGGTTCCTTTAGTGAAGAACAGGTTCTGTCATCACCAGGGGTTGTGTCTCTGGGTTGAGTCATACGATAGTATATGACCATGTCACCTCTGGTACCCAGGGTAGTGTTGCAGATTGGTTTGCCTTGTAGCACTTTGTGGTGGGCCACCGTGATAATTTTGGTCGGGAAAGTGGAAAGGACGCTGTCCAGGTTGTTGATCCTGGCTAGTGATGGTGGTAATTCTCCTATCATTGGCAGTATCAGTTCAAAATCATGAAATGAGTTATCGACCAATATCCCTAGCGGTCGCGCTCCGTCACAAGCGGTGGCTCAACTCTAGCAGGGGCATGCCGCAGATGTGGCAAGGGGCAAGGGTTGGAAGAACACCTGTGAGCTAGGTATCTTCTGTCCTTTAGAGATCACCAGGCAGATGGGAACACCTGCTGTTCACACAGGGATAGTCATATCAAACTCGCTAGCAACCTGGCATGCCTGGGGGCTGGATATCATGCATTCTAATTCAATGGTCAGAGAATGCCATTTGTCCTGGGCTACACTGACGAAATGCATGACCTGCCTTTTCCCAATCCAGGTATCAATCTGTAATGGTTTGCCAAGGGAGAGTGTTACTCTAGCCATATCTGTGAAGGTGTTGGAACCCATTAGGGGAAGCAATCTATCTACAGGATTCTGCAGTTGTATGTAAGTGTGTTTATTTCATTGTTTTTATCGTTGTTAGAGTGGTATTCATTGCTAGATCAGGTGCTGTCTGTTTACTGTCTTGAACGCGGGTCGCTTAAACATGTGTTTGTGTGTGTGTGTGTGCACTATTTTTGCTTTGACTTGTCCCATAGTTTTCACTGCTAGATTTGTTTTGACTTGTCCCGTAGTATTCGCTGCTAGATTTGTTTTGACCTGTCCCATAGTATTCGCTGCTAGATTTGTTTTGACTTGTCCCATCCTATTCGCTGCTGGATTTAGGGTTGGTTATCCAGTGTGTGTACAAGTATCATCGTTTTAGTGTCTGCAAACAGTGCTTCACTTGTTTTAGAGTATTATTTATTGATAAAGTGTTGCATAATTGATTTGCGGTGTACGGAAGTCACGTTTGTTCCTGCACTTGTCACCTCGCGTGCCCCTCAGTTTCGGTTTCGGCTGACCACGTGACTAGCTTTGTTGTGCTAAGTAGCATTAAGGCATGGCTGCTTTTCCCATTGAACGGCTCTTAAAATGTTTATTTATTGGACTAAATGTTGACGCGGAAGCTGAAGTGGTAGCCCTCGTGTTAAGCCCTCCTCGTGTGAAGACCTACTTGGGTAAAGACCAGCGAGTCTACCTGTGCGAGTCCACCGAGCAAGGACACCGATAAGGTGCCACTTAACAAAGCACTTAAGTATTTTTTTTATTTATTCTCTTTTATTATTATACTTATACATACAGTACATACTAACATGTCTAGCTCACTAATAACACATGCCTTCAAGCACATCCCTGTTATCTGTTGTAGACCGTTCACAAGATACAGATGCAAGACCAAACGCAACCCACACAACCTACGGCCACTTTGCACTTCAACTCCTGCTCCACTCTCATTCTCAGTGGGACTCTGGAACTGCCAGTCTGCTGTGAACAAAGATGCCTTCATTCCAGCTTTCGCTACACAGTCCACCCTCAGCATCCTGGCACTGACGGAGACATGGATACGTCCTGAGGATACAGCAACACCTGCTGCACTCTCCAACAACTTCTCCTTCTCTCACACCCCTCGACATACCGGTAGGGCTGGGGGAACAGGTTTGCTCATTCATAATAACTGGACTTTTTCTCCTCAGGCTTCACTATGTAACAATACATCCTTTGAATTCCATGCCATTACTACAATGCAACCCACAAAAATACATGTTGTTGTCATCTATTGCCCTCCAGGTCAGCTGACAAGCTTTCTTGAGGAGTTGGATGTCCTGCTGTCCTCTTTGCCAGAGGATGGTAGGCCACTTGTGGTTCTTGGCGATTTCAACATACACCAAGACAAGCCCCAGGCCACTGAACTGAATACTCTTCTGGCCTCATTTGACTTGGAAAGACTACACACCACAGCAACTCACAGATCGGGCAACCAGCTGGACCTCGTTTTTACACGTAACTGTATTACCTCAAATATTCTTGTTACACCTTTACATGTCTCTGATCATTACTTTGTTCAATTCAACATGATTCTTCCATCCATAGTAAAACCAACTCCACCTTTGGTTTCCTTTCGCCGTAACCTCCGTTCCCTCTCACCCTCTCGCCTATCCACTGATGTCTCTGCCTCTCTTCCCACAATAAATGTATTTTCCACGCTCGATATAAACACTGCCACAGACACACTTAGCTCTACTTTAACAACCTGTCTAGACAACATCTGTCCTCTCTCGTCTAGACCAGCGCGTACTACACCACCCAGCCCTTGGCTGTCTGACGTCATTTGTGAACATCGGACTGATCTCAGGGCAGCTGAGATGAGATGGCGGAAATCTAAAGATCCAGCCGATCTAGGTAAATATCAGCTTCTGCTTGCAACTATTTCAGATAATGTTAAAGCTGTAAAAACTTCATATTACCAGACCAAGATCAACAGCACCACAGACACTCGTAGCTTGTTTAGAACATTTAACACACTTCTCTGCCCTCCCCCTCCACCACCTGACACATCACTTACAGCAGATATCTTCGCCACTTTTTTTACTAATAAGGTTACAGCCATCAGCAATACATTCACAGCACCACACCCTGTCAAACACCCAACTCCTGTATGCAACTCTTCTCTCTCTATGTTCTCTCCTTTAACTGATACTGAGGTCTCAAAACTCCTCATCTCCAACCACCCCACCACCTGTTCTCTTGACTCCATTCCATCACACCTTCTCCACGCCATCTATCTGTCCATCCTACTTGCACTTACACACATAATTAACACATCTCTTCTTGAAGGCACTTTTCCCACTACATTTAAACAGGCTAGAGTAACCCCGCTGCTGAAAAAACCTGCACTTAACCCCACACAGATAGAACACTACAGACCAGTCTCTCTCATCCCATTCATGGCAAAAACACTTGAAAGGGCAGTTTTCAATCAGATCTCTGCCTATCTCTCACAGAACAAGCTGCTGGATGACAATCAGTTAGGCTTCAAAAGTGGACACTCCACTGAGACTGCCCTGCTGTCTGTCACGGAGTCGCTGAGACAGGCGAAAGCTGAATCCAGATCATCAGTTCTGATTCTGCTGGACCTTTCTGCAGCCTTTGACACAGTCAACCACCAGATCCTACTTTCCACCCTCTCTAAACTGGGCATCACCGGAACTGTGCTTGACTGGTTCAACTCCTATCTTTCAGGTAGGTCTTTCAGGGTAGCCTGGAGAGGTGAGGTATCCAAGCCTCATCAGTTACTTATTGGGGTACCTCAGGGATCAGTGCTTGGGCCACTTCTCTTCTCTATATACACAACGTCATTAGGACCCATCATCCAGTCACATGGTTTCTCTTACCACTGCTACGCGAATGACACGCAACTTTACTTGTCTTTCCAGTCCAACGACACCACAGTGACCACTCAAATCGCTGCCTGTCTGGCTGACATCTCAGCCTGGATGAAGGAACACCACCTGCAACTCAACCCAGCCAAGACTGAACTCATTGTCTTTCCAGCCAACCCTGATGTTGAACACAACATCACTGTCCAGCTGGGTCCAACTACTGTGTCGACTTCCAAAACGGTCAGAAATCTAGGGGTAACCATTGATGACAAGCTAAATTTCACAGACCACATCTCAAAGACTGCAAGATCATGTAGATTTACACTCTACAATATCAGGAAGATAAGACCTTTCCTCTCTGAACATGCCACACAACTGCTTGTTCAGTCACTTGTCATAACTAGACTGGACTACTGTAACACTCTCTTTGCAGGCCTTCCTGCATATCGTCGCTGTCGGGCGGAATCCTCGTATCTCCAAAACCATTATTTTTCAGGAAATAAACAAAACTGCATATTTTTTGAGTTATTAAACATTGTATCGTTAAAGTTGGTATTATACCTTATATTGCTATTATATACTGTTGTGTATCAACATTAACACAACATTTCCCCAAAATCATGTTTAATCGGAGATACGAGGTTTATGACTTGGGAGCAGGGAGATACGAGTTTACGCTGTCATTGATAAGAATGGAACGGACGCAGACTTCGCTGCTGCCAGCAGTGTTCATTTAAGTCCGCGGTCGCGTTGAGCCTTTTGACGAGACAAGGCTTTAAGAGCTAATCAAAGCTTATGGTTGTGGTTACATATATCTTCCTAAACTCTATTTTAAAAGTTTATGAGCTATAAGTGATGCAATACAAAAAAAAACGAGCTGACTAGGCTGTCTAATAGGCGGAAATTAGCCTAATCTGCACGCAAACTTACCTTTGTGGCTCACGGGCTTCCTTCTGCACCTAAGCATTACAGCTTTCGATTTTTAACAAAACATGCCTACTCAAATGTATCTATCCTAACTATTTTCACTCGTTATTACCTAAAAAACAGACAGAGTTATCCAAAGATAGGCTTACTCGACGCCAGTAGACAGCCGTTTTTTTCTCCCATAAAAACACTAGTTGGGGTATTTTACATGCACAGCAGTAAAATAATAATAAAAACAATAATTTAATGGTGGTATCCAAAACATTCAATTCAAGTATTATATTATATACATTTTAAAACTTCAATGCACATTTATAATAAGCCTAGTAATAAGTAATAAGTAGACATTTAAAATACATCAATAACTAATATCATAGTTTAACAATAAAATAAATATAATATTAATATAAAATAATATTTATAATATAATAAAATCACAGTTAAGGCTTGTGTATTTGTGTTTGTGAGTATGGTTAGCCCTTGTCTGTGTGCATGTATCTGTGAGGCTCTGTGTGTGTTGTTACATTGCCATCATATTGACAGTATTAAAGGAGAACTCCGGCGCAAAATGAACCTGGGGTGTAATAACACATTAATAACCAGGTTCATTTTGCGCAGGAGTTCTCCTTTAATACTGCATCCTATATTAAGCTAGTGAAGTAAATTGTCGTAAAAGCTGTGAAAGTCCTTTGGGATGACTTCCTTCAGGTCTTGGAGGTGTTTGAAGTTCAGCTCTTTGATCTTCAGGCGGTCTGAATAGAGTGGGGTGACTGTGTGGCTGTCTGAGGTGGAGTTTCGGAGTTGGTGACTTGGATGTGAATGCCAGTCATCAGAGTGGTTGATTTTGAAGTCCATCGCTCCATTGTTGTTGTACCTAATAGCACAAAATATAACACAACAACATAATCACTGTAAGATATCATAAAACAATATGCAACATCATAATGTCATGAGTATATTGGTAAGACATAAGATTTGCATTGGTAATTACCTGATGGCTCTGATATCATGGACAGTTGGGTCACCAGGTCTTCCTCCAGGGCGCAGAGACTTGCAGAGCCTCAGCTTGGTGAAGTCCTGGAAGAAGGTGTGGTCGATGTACTTGACTTCATATGGATGAGGCTTTACACGGGCCCTCTTCATCAGGTTAACATACTCTGCTGGGAGATAAACATCCTGGTCCCTCAGACGCCTCTCGATGACGCTGTGAACGGAGTCGCATTCCATCTGAGTATGCCCTTTCTCAAGGTACTTCTGAATGACGACTTTGTTATTCTTGATGGAGAACAGAAGAAGTGCATTGCTTAGAACTGCATTCCGGTTCTGATACCCGCAGCCGTCACTCCACAGAATAAATGTGTCAGGCTCAGTGTGTGCAGAGAGGTAGTCAACAATGCATGAAACAAACTCACTGGCAGACAGGGATCCCTCGCCTTCATGCCAGACATAACATGTGGCACTGTGTGTCAGCATGTTGTACATGGTAAAACTGTGAACAGCAAGCTTTGTTTTGTAATACAAGGCAGAGGCTTTTAGCTTTGGGCACAAAAGGAGGGCTTGTAAGTCCATACATAAGACCATAGTGTTGTTGCTGGCCTTGCTTTTGTCGGACAACTTTTCGGCGGGGGCCTCTTCTTTTTGAAGGAGATGGTGCTGCCACTCGTCATCAGGTAAGTTGCCGGTCTTGAAAGCACAACAGATGTTGCACTGGTCCTTTTTTGGGTGGTAAAGGCCTAGGTTGAGACGCTTGAACTCATTTGTGAACACTTGCCTTGACAAAGGTGTTACATTCTTCTCTGAAGCAGCACGACAATACACTGCATACAGATCAGCCATCGACTGAAACACAGGTTCCAGATACTGTTTGGATGTTGTGGATCTGCAATAGTGTGAGGGCACCTTTGGGAGGTCGTGCAAAAAACTGCAAATAAATTCATGGCCTGCCACTGAACGACGTGCATTGCTGTGTGTTTGTCCCTCTGTCTCTGCTTGCGTGTGTCCCTCCTTTGCCCAGTTAAGAGCAGACCACTCGCCTATTCCTAGGGTAGACAAAAACATACTTTTGCAGACGCGTAGTCTCTGCCCGCTGACCCGTAAAAAAAACAACAGCGAATTTGATCTTCGGGAATTTTCAGCCCCCCTTCTCCTTTGCACGGGGACCACATCAATTAGACCACGCACATACACTCTCTTCTCCTCCCAGGTCACATGTTGCCAAAAGTCATTGAAATCGTATTCCTCTCAGGCTCGCCGATTGCACTGCAGTGATGTTTACCTGACCTGGCACATGCTGCTGATGAACATCTAGGCCCCATAGCCCGTGGCTCCCTCATTGTTTCCTTCTGCTTCTGTTTTACAATGTATGACTTTCCAACCATTCTTCTTTTCTTGTTGATGACTTTCTTCCAGGTGTTCTCAGCTCTCAGTCTTTTCCTTGGAGGTGCGTCTTCCTCAGCATCTGAGCATGACTGCTCTGCATCCGAGTCCTCATCGCCTCCACCATGGAAAACTTCAAAATACACACACAAACCAAACGTGCATGAATGAGTTACATCTTTATAAACTGTCAACAGTGAGGGCTATAGTTGAAGGACCTTATCCAATTTAATGAGAAAATGTAGAAAAGCATCAAACCTACCCGTGTCAAACTGCACCTGCTCTGGAGCCAGCAGTGAGGCCTCCTCTTCCTCCAGACCACCAGATAAATCTTTTCAAACACATCGTACAATTAGTGTGATTTTTTTCATTTCTATTGTTGTGAAATACATCTGCATTAAAATTCATTCATTTTGGCATGTGAAATCATGATTATCTCTCAGAAATTCACCCTACCAGCATGCACCACTGTATCCTCCACCACTGTATCCTCCACCACTGTTGCTTCCTCTCTCTCTAACGCTACACTCTCTCCATCAGAGCTCTCACTGTCTATTAGGGCCCTTGCCTGATCATATGGCACATTGACCATCTGACAGAGTTCCTTTAAGGGCACAGACATGGTTGCTGCAAAAAATAAAATAAATAAAGGTCAAATGATCGTTTCACTAAGTTATACGGCATGTTTACGTATGATAACAAGGCAAGAAGCCAGCTAGCTTGCTTAAAGTGATGAACATGACGTAAAAGGTAGCTACTTGTTGAACATGACGGAATGCCTTGACATTGTAAGCTACAATCCTGACAAAGTACATTAAATTATTATGTTGTTCCTCAGATGAGTGCCAGAACTAGCGTTAGCGGGGGTCGAGAGATTTTTATTTAAGCCCCACGAAAATCACGTTGAAATCAAGATTTCAATCAACATGATAAGTTAACTTAGCTAACTTACCGTCCAATGCAAGACATAGCAGAAAGAAAAATCTAGCATCCTCAGAAATGATACATTACACTACACTTGCACTACCATTACTTCGATCGAGATAAAACTGTTATATATAATATATAAACTGTTATTATATAATTTATATAACTAAATCATGAATAAGGACATTTACCTCAGAGGACGTGTTGCTCAGCGACTTCCAATCTTGAGGAGAAAAAATGCCGCGAAGCTCCCAGCGTGCCGGCGCCAAGTGAAGAAGGGGTGGAGTTACGAGGTTTCTCAGACAGTTGAAGTGTCCAATGGAGTTAAGAGGTTTGCTCACAAGCTATTTTCAACACTTTCGATTGGTTAATAATTTGTAAAAATAACAGAACCACGTGGAGACTGACCAATAGCATCGATTTGTGAAAAAATATGAAATTGACCAAATTTGGACATACGAGGTTTCCACCCGACAGCGACGATATGCTATTAGACCTCTGCAAATGATCCAGAATGCAGCAGCACGTCTGATCTTTAATGAACCAAAGAGAGCACATGTTACACCACTCTTTGTCTCTCTCCACTGGCTGCCGGTTCATGCACGTATTAAATTCAAGGCCCTGATGCTGGCATACAGAACAGTCACTGGGTGTGCTCCAGCATACCTAAAAACATTTATGCAGAGCTACGTTCCCACCAGAAGCCTGCGGTCGGCTAAGGAACGTCGCCTTGTCATACCAAAACAAAGAGGCACCAAAACACTTTTCCAGACCTTCAGTTTTATCATACCACGTTGGTGGAATGACCTCCCCAACTCAATCCGTGAAGCTGACTCACTCTCTATCTGATAGTGCAACTTTGTAGTATGGCACTTTTCGTACCACTGTCTCCTTAAGATGATTCGCTTATGTTTTTCCTCTTTTGTAAGTCGCTTTGGATAAAAGCGTCTGCCAAATGAATAAATGTAAATGTAAATGTAAAAAAACATCAGACTTATTTCGGAACCACTGTCGAGTAGTGCATGGGAGCTAATGTACCCCCTACCAATACTGATGTGTATATGAGTTGGTTGTTGCCCTTACAGCCCAGATCGCCCAAGAAGGTCAGAAAAAGAGTGTGTGGTGTGTTAGGAGTGACTGTTTTGGGGAGCAGCTTGGCCTCCCCTGTTCCCCTTTCCCGGCCTACAAAGTAAACTTTGGCATTAATGGGAGGGGGTACATAGTCTAGTCATGCTGATGTCGGGTCAGCCGTGTTCCTTTGAGGAGTTTGGCAGCCATAGTGAATGACACAGCATGTCAAGCTGCATTAATGCCTCTGTCAGTCATTAATCCATTTTCTGTCACAAACCTTGTTCTCTGGGGGGGGGGGGGGGGGGGTTGAAACCTTGTCTTACCACTCACCTTTTCCCTTGGTTTCCGTTCGAACCATACTTTTCCTTTCGGCCAGCGAGCATTTTGCCGTTTTAGCCCGGTGTGACCCAGGGGGTGTGGGGGTGTGTCTGGTCACCACACCCCTGGTTCTGTTACCCACCCTGCTGGTGAGGTAGTTGGTGCCCCTGGAGTTATTTCATTGTCTTCAAGCGCTAGGTCGACATTTTTGTATCCACAGGACTCTGGCGTCACCTTTATGCCCTTGAGTAGGGCGCACGCATGTCTCCCATGCCAGTTGCACGTACTTTCTGATTTCCTGCATGGTAGGGTTGCCTGTTCTGCAGTGCATCATGATGTCATATCACACACAGGAGCCCCACAAGGAGCAATTTTATCACTGTTACTCTTTTCTTTGTATATTAATGAGTTTACAATTAGAAATAAGGTGTTTAGTCTTTTTAAATATGCTGATGATGTGGCTCTCGTGGGTCTTTTGCAAGTTGGAGAGATAGGTAGGACTCACACATACCAAGAGCCCATAAAAGCCCTTTTTGATTGGTGTCAGCTGAGTGCACTTGCGATAAATGTGAATGAAACTAAATAATTGGTAATTACTGGAGATAAGCATAATATTTTGAAGTTGGAACCTGTAATACTAAGGCAATCCAATTTAATTTGTTTGTAATTTTAAGTATTTGGGGACACACATAGATGCTCAACTTAGATTTATAGAGAATACTGACAGCATTTGTAAGAAAGCTCAACAAAGGTTGTATTTGATCAGGAGGTTAAATCACTTTGGTGTGAGTAAGAACATAATTGAAATGGTCTATAAGAATTTAGTTGAAAGTATTTTAACTTTTAACATGACCTTCAGCTATGGTAATTTGAGTGTTAAAAACAGGGTCAAGATGACCAAGATTGTAAATGAAGCCAGTAAGATAATCGGCAAGACACAGAGACATTTGAATGATCTAAATACATGTAAAGTCAAGCAAAAGGCTTTAGTGATAGTGGATGTGAGGATGTGTCTCACCCTCTTCATGGTGAGTTTCACCTGTTGCCATCAGGGTGACGTTATAGGCAACCACATGCAATGAAGAAATTTTATCAGTTATCTTTTGTGCCCAATGCGTTAAAATTTTAAATGCGAGGGATTGGTGACTTCTGTCTTGTCTTGCATGCCTTTTTAATGTATATTTGTGAGAAAAATTGATGTATTGTATGGTGAAGCCAGAGACAATTTTCCACAACATGGATAATAAAGTTAACCAACCAAAACTCTTGTGAAGGTTGTGAAGGAAGAGAGACTTGAAAGCCCATTCCTGCTCCAAACATAGTGTGTTATGTCCTTGGAAGTACTCAGTTCTCAGACGTCTGTAATACTCACGCAAAGGCTCATGACTCTTCTGCACAATGGCAAAAGTGCCTAGGGTAGCGGAGGATTTATTGGTATACGAAGAATACTCATCACGTAGGGCTTTTCGCAGAGCAGCATCTCGGGTAACAGTCGGTAAAATTTCCATTAACATGTGGACACTCCTCACCATGGTCTTCAATATGAGCTTGAGTTTTTCATGCAATGAAGCATGAGGCAAGTTGACAAGGCAGCGCTCAATTTTTCTGAGATAGCCATCGATGTTTTAATCTCGACTACATAGATTAAAGCGCTCTATGTCCTTGCTAGGGACAAGAGTTGGCGAGTGCACAAGCATTGGTGTCGGTATGACTGCGGGTTGTCCGAGTCATTCAAAACACCATAGTCACTCAGATTGCTATAGCAATGAACACGACTTCTTCCCCTTCACAGTGGGGATGGAGACCTGTCCGTGGCTAATGGGGCCCTCGAGCCCCTTACAGCACTCTTGGCTTGGAATTAATTTTGCCCCCTTCGTGGTGTTGAATCAATCTAGTTGAAACACAAGGTGGCGTGACTGAAAATGAACTGAGGGGGGCAACTGGAAGGATGGTCACCTGCATCTAACCAGCGGGTCACTGGAGGAGATTGAAAGGTATTTAGGAGGATGAAGTCATAGACTGTACCACTAGGGACAGCTCAGCTCCTAGTGTGTGTCCCTGGGATTCCTAGAGGCACATTTCTACTGGTTGTGCTAAAGACGGGGCCCTCTTCGATGTCAGATGTTGTGCTGTGCATTTCCTGGGTGGCCAGATAAGCAGCTGCACTTTCCTGATTTGACTCTGCTCTAAGCTAACTTCTTGGTGCAGGCTGAGATTTTCCCTCTGCACCGCTTGGTAGCTGTTATGCAGCTGGGTGAGCTGGGCCTGGTGCTCTGCGGTTTGCAGTTTTGGTCTGTACATTTGGATCTCGAGATCCGGGATTGTGCGCTCTGGCTTCCTGACCAGGTTGTTGACATCATCACAACGACTAACATTGTAGCCATTTGGGTTATCTCTCTCCTCTAAAGAGAGACAGAAAACAGAGGCGACTACATCTTGCAGTGCTGGGTCGTCTGACATCTGAGGAGCTTCAGCTCAGGCCACGTGGAGGGACAGGCGACTCGTTTTACCGGGACAGTAAAAATACACGCGACACAGTGGCTCTGATATCTTGTTGTGTTACAGTTGTTATCATGCTGGCACGAATGCACAGGTAAGAGTCTTCGACCTGTGGCTTATATATTACTGTTATGCAATGTGTGAATTTCAAGTGTGAGCGTTAGGTGTTAAATAATAACAACAGTAAGCTTAGCGCAGACTATCATAAACTTTATCAACTCCTAATCCACTCTAAGAGAACATTCACACCACACTGGCTTATGCTTGGCAAGTCATGAAGTCAATCTTCAAACAGAACCAAACTTTGAACTAATGATTCAAGTTATTACTTTGGATTCTTATGCATACACACTGTGACAAAACTGGAACGTAGGATGCCTCACACGGGGCACCATCATAAATGTTGGGGCTTCATTCAGGAGCGAGTTTGGTTATTAGCAATAATAAATAATTATCAAAGATAATTATTAATTATTAAATCAATAGAATATTAATTATTATCAGAGATAATTATTAAAATCAATAGAGCATTGATTAGAATTAACATTAGCTTATTGATCCTTCAAATCAACAATCATCAAAGATAATGATCAATTATCAAAATCAATAGAATATTAATATGGATTAATATTGGCACCACCCTGGAATCAGGGACTAATAGATCAACAGAGCTAATAGATCAACTAATAGATCAACTAATAGATAACAGAGCATCCTGACTGGCTGCATCACCGCCTGGTACGGTAATAGCACCGCCCACAACCGCAAAGACCTGCAAAGGGTGGTGCGAACTGCCAGAAACATCATCGGAGGTGAGCTTCCCTCCCTCCAGGATATATATAACAGACGGTGTGTGAATAAAGCTCGGAGGATCATCAGAGACTCCAGTCACCCGAGTCATGGGCTGCTTTCACTGCTTCCATCAGGCAGGCGGTATCGCAGCATCAGGACCCGCACCAGTCGACTACATGACAGCTTCTTCCCACAAGCAATAAGACTTTTGAACACATGATCTCTCACGATCAACAATCAGCACTGCACTTTATTAATCATCACTCTGTCAATATATTCTCCCAATTCAATTAGTGTTTATATATATTTATACCCGTATCTAGTGTATGTGTATTCTACATTGTGTGTATTGTGTACATTTGTTATGTAAATTGTTGTGTAAGTATGTGTACATTTGTTATGTAAATTGTTTTGTGTAAATATGTTGATTATTGTAAAGTGGTTTATGTCTCGTCACTGTCATGACTGCTATGTTACTCGGAACTGCACACAAGAATTTCACCTACTGTTGCACTCGTGTACACAGTAGTGTGACAATAAAGTGATTTGATTTGATTTTGATTTGATTAATAACTAGACAGTATAGCAGTCTCAATATAGGATTGTTCTCTTAGGAATGTCGACATCCGGAGAACATGGACATTCAAAAGGAAAACAATGAAGCGAATATCTGGCTATATGAGAACCAAGTGTCGGTGAAACAGTCTAACCTGCAGCTGTATTTTGTCCAAGGAAATTATTAATAATTACCTAGACAACATGCACTTTTACACTCATGATGAATATTTGCGATCATTATTAAAGGTATTATTTATGAATTCATTAATAATTAATTTGTTATTTAAAGCTACACAATGTAACTTTTTTGTTTGTTTTTGTTAAAAAACAACAAAATGTTATTAATGAGAGAGTGCAACAAAAATCCATCTTCCAAGCCATGTCTTTACTTTACTCAAATACACTTTGATAAACCTATAATAATGATTTAAATTTTAGAGCTGTCAGGGTGGATTTCATGGGAAATTGCATACATACGTAATTTGCCCGCGTGTTTTGCGTCATATCAATACTCAGAGAAAATAAGATTTGACTGCTGTAGTGCTTGTGTGGGAGTAGCTGAAAGTTTGTTGTCACAACGAACAAGAAAAATTTAACATGGATCATTCAAAATGGCAAACCTCCAGAGAATCACCGGTTGTAAAAACAAAGAAATCCAGAAGAGAGCAGAGTCTACAAGCAAAAAGGGAAAGCGACAGAGTCTGAAATAAAACCAGAATCAGCATCGGCTTGGTTTTTCAACAACTCCAAGATCTGAAAGGATTTAAAAGTGACCCAAAGACAATAACAAGCTTTTTTGTTGCTCAACAGGTAAGATATTTTATTGATATGGTTTATGTATAGTTATGTATAGTGTAAACACATACATCTGTCTTTAGTAATAGGCTTGCCAAGGACATGTGAGTCTTGAATGTTGACCACTGGTTGGTAACAATGACAATCTATAAACTAGTTACTACCGTGGTCTATTTGGCCAGAATATCCTGCAGTTATAAAAACTTTACAACATTTGACCTTATCAGACTAGCAAATATTATGTCAAATGTTAACGAATATTGCCTAATTTTTGTAACGTAATTTATTTCAAAACATCAATGTTTCCAATAAGTCAAAACAACAGCATAAGATATGGCACTTACCTGCTCTGATGACATGTTCCCCGTCTGTCGCTCACTTCGACGTCGGGTCGAAGAAGCGACACTAGGGTCTCTCTTGAATATGCCTCTGATCTATGAAAAAAGGCCAATGAGAGTTGGCGAACAGTATTTGCATAGCCCGCCCCCAGACATACGAGTATAAAGGCGAGGAAATACCTCCTCCTCAGTCGCCAACCCGCCCCCTGCCGGGTGTGTGGAGCAAGGTAAGTGCTTTGAATCTTTTCTCAGCACCAAAGTCTCGGGACACATCACCGCCTCCAGATGCTGCCAAACCTGCTCCGCACTGCTGCGAAGCCCCGCCAGGTACGTAAAAAATAATCGTCCCGTTCAAAATGCTCACGCAGAAATACATCTTAAGCTGCATTCGACATCTAGATTGGTTCACAGTGGTAGATCTGAAGGACGCGTACTTTCACGTCTCAATTCTGCCTCAACACCGCCCCTTTCTGCAGTTCGCGCTCGATGGCCAGGCGTATCAGTACAAAGTCCTCCCCTTCGGCATGTCTCTGTCCCCTCGCGTCTTCACGAAAGTCGCAGAGGCAGCTCTTGCCCCGCTCCGAGAAGCCGGCATCCGCATACTCAATTACCTCGATGACTGGCTCATCCTGGCCCACTCGCGAGAGTTACTATGCACGCACAGAGACCAGGTGCTCAGACACCTCAGCCGTTTGGGTCATCAGGTCAACTGGGAAAAGAGCAAGCTTACTCCAGTCCAGAGCATCTCTTTTCTCGGTATGGAGTTAGACTCGGTCTCAATGTCAGCACGTCTCACCAACGAGTGTGTGCAGTCAGTGTTGAGGTGCATCCTGGGTGCATTCAAACTTTTCCAGAGGCTCCAGGGGCATATGACATCCACCGCGGTGATCGCGCCGTTGGGGTTGATGCATATGAGACCGCTTCAGCACTGGCTTCAGACTCAAGTCCCGAGACGAGCATGGCGCTCACAAACACTCAAACCCTGGACAGACCTCTGTTTTCTATGGGCAGGAGTACCCTTACAGCAGGCCTTGGTCACGACCAACGCCTCCAGATCGGGTTGGGGCACCATGTGCAATGGGCACGCAGTAGCAGGCCGTTGGAAAGGGGCCCAACTGCGTTGTCACATCAACTGCCTGGAGTGTCTTTCTTGCCCTGTGGAAGTTTCTCCAGTTAGTTAGAGACAAACATGTCCTGATCAAGTCAGACAGCAACACTGTGGTAGCGTACATAAATCGCCAAGACGGCCTACGCTCCCACCACATGTCACGACTCGCCCGACATCTCCTTTGGAGGTTAAATCCCACCCGGCCAGGCCTGTTCCCCTCCTTGGATCTCTCGGTGGTCCTCGCTGGTCTTCAGAGATCCCCATTCGAGCCACTGGAATCAGCTGGACTCAGGGCCCTCTCCCTAAAGACGGCCCTGCTGATTGCGCTTGCCTCCATCAAGATGGTCGAGGACCTGCAAACGCTCTCTGTTAATGACACTTGCCTGGATTTCCATCCGGCAGACACATATGTGATCCTAAGACTCCGACCGGACTACATACCCAAGGTTCCTACCACACCCTTCAGAGATCAGGTAGTGAACCTGCAAGCACTTCCCCGGGAGGAGGCAGACCCAGCCCCCTCACTGCTGTGTCCGGTACGTGCCTTGCGTGCCTACCTGGACCGCACTCAGAGCTTCAGGTGCACTGAGCGGCTCTTTGTCTGCTTTGGGGCACAGCGGACATTAGCAGACATTTGTAGGGCAGCGGGTTGGGTAACACCTAACACCTTTGCAAGATTTTACAATCTCAGTGTTGAGTCAGTCTCTTCCCGTGTTTTCTCAGGTCCGAGCCGTTAGAACTCAGTACACGCTGACGGTCTGACCGGGTGAATCGCTTGCATCAAGCGGCCTTTCCCTCGGCCGAGGTAAAACAGTGCGCCTTCTTTCCAAGGAGATCCCTCTAGGTCCCTGGTCGATTCCTCCCTAGCCCTTTTGGGTCCGCAGTTCAGCGGAGGAACTTGCTGACCCAGTCCCCTTTCGGGCAGGTGTGGCCTCCGCAGGGTCTTTTCCCCCTGAAAGAATAGGAAACTGGGTAAGACCCCCTTCCCACGATGCGGTAAGGGCCCCGGCTGCTCTTGCTCTATGCCGAGAAACATAGAGAGAAAAGTGGCCCAGCCAGGCTTGGCCTGTTCCCAGGTTGGCAAGCATCGCCTTGTTCCCCTCTAGGGTAACCAGAAGGATTCCGACGACTTTTCTGGGGCATTGGGGAAGGGAACGTGCAGTGTGAAACACAGTTGGTCGCTTGTGCACGTGAAATACTTGCCCGCTCCTGTGTCAGCAGTACACGTACATGGCTCAGTGCATAGCATGATTTAAAGTGGACCCCTAGTGTCGCTTCTTCGACACGACGTCGAAGTGAGCGACAGACGGGGAACGTCTCGGTTACGTATGTAACCTCCGTTCCCTGATGGAGGGAACGAGACGTCATGTCCTCCCAGCCACGTCGCTGAGCCGAGCCGCTGAGGTGGCCAGACACTCCCGGCTCCTCAGAAAAATCCTGAATGAACATGCGTATTTCCTCGCTTTTATACCCGTATGTCCGGGGGCGGGGTATGCAAATACTATTCACCAACTCTCATTGGCCTTTTTTCAAAGATCAGAGACATATTCGGCGCTCAAGAGAGACCCCTAGTGTCGCTTCTTCAACACGACGTCTCGTTCCCTCCATCAGGGAACTGAGGTTACATACGTAACCGAGACGTATTCAGATATCTGTCTGTTCCTTTCTTTCATTATTTTTTGTCCATTCGCTTTGATAAAATGTCCTGTATCCTTGTGTACACCAGTACCTCGAAACTCATTCATCCGGGCAGAGGAGCAGAGCCGCTAGAGGGCCAAAATTTAGTAGTGTAGCTTTAATATTTAGTCTTTTTCTTAACTCCACCCTCGTTCTATAAAAGAATGCAAGGATGCTATGCAAGTGCATAATCAAAGAATTAAATCAAATTCATGTGACTGGCACCAAATTTGTGCAACATCATACCAAGACTTGTAGATGCTAAATTGCAAACTGATTTTGAATGGTGTTGCTATGGTGAAGCAATAAATTAATGGTGAAAAATAGGAAGCAAGAAATCCCTTATATCTTTTTTGTGCATTGTATGACTTTGATGAAAATTCAGCTATATGTTTGGTAATGGGCCTGATCACATTGATGTGGTTATTATGGTTAACGTCATAGTGCCACCAACTGGCAGCAAGAAGTCTGGCTCTTACAACAGACTTTAAAATATTCCTCTTATTTTTACCCAAATTGCTACAAAATTGTTTAGAATAATTTCAAATGCCAAATGCATGTGTCCACCTTGCACTGTTTTCCAAAAGCCACCAGGTGGAAATGGACCCATGGTGCTTGGGCCCGTCATCGCTGCTTGCAGCTACTTTTTAAAAATTTTAAATAAAGGAGTGTTTTCAATAGCACATTTGTTTATTTATTTATGTTTTTCAGTGGTTGGGCTGCTGTGGGTAAAACAATCACTCTAAAGGGTGCTGTAGTAGGTTTCAGAACCACTGCTCCATGCATTGCTGATAAGCAAGCCTCAAACTCTTTAGAACTGCAATAGCCTTCATGCACTTCCCACACAAACAACATCTCTTACTACATGTCTTGTACCTTTCACTTCTGATTTCTCGTAATACAGGGAAAGAAAAGGTGCACAAAAGCAATGCATTACTGATTTATAAGTAACAAATTATGATAAAAATATTTTATTTTTTGGCAAAAAAAATTTAAAGGGAGAGTTCACACAAACATTACAATCTGTCATCATTTACTCATCATGTTGTTCAAAACATTTTCATTCCACAAAAGCAGACATTGTGAAGAATGTCCAGGTTCCTCTTTTCGGCACAATGGCAGTGGATAGTTACTCCATTTTCAAGCTTCAAAAAGGATGCAAAAGTATTCATGTGCATCATATTCCAAATCTTCTGAAGACATTCAATAGGTTTTGGTGAGATACAACCTGAAATTGATGTTTTTAATTCAATGTAAATCTCAATTCCTTTTGAGCATTTATGAGCAAAAAGAAAGCTGGAAATAACAAGAGGGTAATTCATTGATTACAGATTTTTAAGTGTTTGGTGAACTTTTCCTTTAAGACAATACCATGAACCTTGTAAACTTTGACAAATCTAGTGTGGCAGCGGGGGCGTGGTCAAGCGCCCGTCCGGATAGGGAAAGCGTTAAGGGTGCTTGTATCTGAGCTAAATTACGTCTAACACCTGTCTCTAATTTCAGTGAGTACGGGGAGAGCGGCATAAAAGAGCACCAGTGCCTCCAGTCCAGAGAGAGAGAATCTCGCCAGTCTAGTGTTGGCCAGTCGAGAGAGATTGCACATTTGAAAGTTTATGTTCAAAGTTTATGTCCCCACATCATTGTTTGAAATTAAAAAGCCTTACCTTTGTGTTCAACCCTGTTTCCGTGTCCTCCTTTCTCTCTGGAGAAGCTGAAGCTCGTTACACTGGTGCCGAAACCCAGGAACAAAAAAATTAATTCGTCCATGGAGAAGGGTCACACCGTAGAGTCCTCCCAGCTGGCCGAAGTCCTCCAGTCCCTCGCTACTCTACATCAGAGCCACCAACAGTCCCTGCTTGAGCTCAGGCAGGACCAAGATCGGCGGTTCTTTGAAATCATACGGGCTCAAGCAGAGGATCGTCTCGCCATCCGGAGCCTACTCAGCCAGGTGGCCGCACCAGCCACAGCCGCGACCCCGGACACCCACGCCATGTCGCCCCCGATCACGTTACAGAAGATGGGGGCGAGTGATGATGCAGAAGCGTTCCTCGATCTATTTGAGCGAACAGCTGAGATTTGGGGCTGGCCGCAGAGTCAGTGGGCAGCCCGCCTGGTTCCCCTTCTGTCCGGGGAAGCCCAACTCGCGGCTCAACAACTGCCAGCATCAAGCCTCCTGGCCTATGGGGACCTCAGAAAAGCCATTCTGCAACGGGTTGGTCGGAGCCCCGAGGAAAGCCATCAACACTTCCGGGCTATGAAGCTGGAGAAGTCCGACCGCCCGTTCGCCTTTGCCCAGCGGCTCCGTGATGCCTGCCGAAGGTGGCTGCTAGTGGGGGACCGCGACGCCGAGGGGCTCATCGATCAGGTGGTGCTGGAGCAGTTCATTCATCGGTTGCCCAGGAGAACGGCGGAGTGGGCCAAGTGCCACCACCCGGCGTCACTGGAGGCAGCCGTCCAGTTAGCGGAGGACCACATGTCAGCGATCCCAAGGGCGGATGAGCCCTCTCTCTCTCTCTCTCTCCCTCTCTTCCCCCTCCCCCTGTGTTTTCTTCCGCTCTCTCCCATCCCCCTCAACCCTCTCCCTCTGTCCTCTCTCCAGGTCCCGTTCCTGCTCCCCCGCAGGCGAGGAGCCTGGCTGAGACCAATATCGCAAACAACAGTCTCGTCCCGTCCCTTCCCCACAAACTACAGCCGCTCTCCCCCTCAGGTGAGAGCATCCGCCGAAGCAGGTACGGGTGTCGCCCCTGGGCCGGCCTGCTGGAGATGCGGCGACCCGAGCCACTTCCGTGATCACTGTCCGATTATGGAGGTGGGGACGGTGGTTCGGGTTTCCGATCCCCCACATGCTGCCCCCGATCGGGCTGGAGCGTACCGGATTCCGGTAAGAATCCAGGGGGGTACACACCAAGCTTTGCTGGATACTGGTTGTAATCAGACCACCATCCATCAACGCTTGGTTCAACCCGGGGCTTTGAGCACGGCTAAGCGGGTAAGGGTGAGGTGTGTGCATGGGGATGTTCACAACTATCCGATGGTGACTGTGCTAATTAAATTCCAAGGGAAAAAACATAGAGTAGAGGCAGCGGTTAGTTCCTGCCTCACACATCCTCTGATTTTGGGGATCGATTGGCCTGCATTTAGGGAACTATTAGGGAGTATTTGTAAGGATGGGTCCTGCACTAAAATAGGGAGATGTGCGATGTGCGACGCTTTGGCAGGGGAGGCAGAGCCGGGGCCGTCCTCAACCGTTCCAGATCGGGATGACGAGGGAAGGGGCGGGCCTTCCGCCCCTCCTCTCCGCAGGGAATTCCCTGACGTGGATTTCCCTTTGGAGCAGTCGCGGGATGAGACCCTTAGGCACGCCTTTGACCAGGTGAAGACGGTTGATGGACAGCGTCTTCAGCCGAGCGCCGCTCTCGCATATCCCTATTTTGCGATTATAAATGACCGGTTGTATAGAGTGACGCAAGACACTCAGACAAAGGAAAATATTACTCAGCTATTGATTCCACGGAGCCGCCGGGAAATGTTATTCCAAGTGGCTCATTACAATCCCATGGCAGGTCACCTAGGAGAAAGAAAAACACTTCTCCATCTAATAGCTGGAAAGAACTCAAATGATTCCCCATCCACCTGGCTAGCACTGTCCAAATTTCTAAATTCTTAGCTCTGCTGGCCCCCCTGCCCGAGATTCAGTTTTCACGATTTCATTTATCATTCATCAACCTTAGCAAACCTGCTTTATTATCGTCTGCCATACCCCTTTATCACTTAGACAACTCATTTCTTACAACATTACATATTTACAGCATTAGGGACAAATCAGCAGGATGGGGATAACTCTTTCACCCTCCACTACAAGCCTCAAAACGCTCCCCTATATCTCCTCTCCAGAATGGCTCACCGCCAACTTGCAATTCTCCTTTGTGCTGCTTTTACCACCAAGGGTCTGAGACTGGCTCCCTTGTGGGGTGGGGGGAGCATGGGCTGGAGGGGGGCGTTTAACCTTAGGGAGAACATGCCTCCCCTTTCACTGCGCCTCCACGGACCTCCTCCTCCACTGCAACTGCTGGGGCCGGCTCTACTCTGTACACCTCACTTTTTAATGCTCCTCATGTTAGATGGCCAACATTCACATTCCTATTTAAGAATTAAGGTGTGCTGTGTGGAGGGCCTGAAGAGGTCCTGCACTGTTGCCCCCCACTTCTTTTTAATGCATCTCATATCATACATTTAATCACACAATCGATCAATAGGTAGGGAAATGGGTGGTGCTTGAGGTTGTTCTGAATAAGTTCTACCCCTTGCGCCGCACCTCTTTTAATGCACTTAGACTTAATTTAGACCCTAGAAGACATAACACAGGGATAGTGGGGTGGGTAGATGAGCTGGCCCGTCAGTAGAACAGCAACTGACGGCGGGGGCAGAGGAGAGCAGAAGTGGAGAGGGGTTCTGGCACCGTGTGCCTCTGGATTGGGTCCCCTCAACCCCCCCCCCCCCCCTATCTCCTAGGATTAATATGCTCCTCGGCCCCGGTGAGGGCTGGAGCAGCCAGAGGAAAGATCCGTTGCGCTTGACCCAACCCAACCAATCCCCTCTTATAACCAGGACACAATACTTTAATTACAACAATTCATACTATACCAATCCTGCTGATTTCAACATTCAAATACAAAACACTCAATCACACACAAACTTACACGCATGATATTGTCCATTCTAGCACACATACATACACACACACACACACACACACACACACACACACACACACACATAGCCTTCCTTCTCTACCCTCATGGTAATTTATCCCAAAAAATCCCTTTTTTTTTTTTTTTGTCCTGTCAATTACTGTTCTTATTTGTTTCATGTTGAATGTGTGATACATACTCTCTCTATATATATATATTTTTTTATAATATCAAATAATCATTGTATACGGTACGTTTTATGTCTTTTACACTTTGTTTGGGTTTTGTATTGTGTGTAAGGTTTTGCAAAAAAAAAAAAAAAATGATAATAATAATAGCCCATTTTTATTGGCCGGGCATTTCCGGTGACGTCCGCAGGTGGTGTGCGGCGTGCGGTGAATGTCAGCTGATAAACCCACTGGCCACCCCAAAAGCGCCATTGCGCCCTCTTCCGTTAATCGAGGTTCCCTTCGAAAGAATTGGAATGGACCTCGTCGGGCCATTAGAACGGACAGCACGGGGACATCGTTTTGTGTTAGTCCTAGTGGATTACGCAACTCGATATCCGGAAGCAGTGCCTCTAAGCAACATCTCAGCATGTAGTGTTGCTGGGGCACTCTTCAAAATAATCTCCCGAGTGGGGATTCCAAAAAGAAATCCTCACCGACCAAGGCACAACATTTCTGTCACGCACACTTCGCGAACTTTACAATCTGTTGGGCATTAAATCAATTCGCACTAGCGTGTACCATCCGCAGACAGATGGCCTAGTGGAACGTTTTAACAAAACCCTCAAGAACATGATTCGTAAGTTCGTACACGAGGATGCTAAAAATTGGGACAGATGGCTCGATCCCCTATTCTTTGCAGTGCGAGAGGTCCCGCAAGCCTCAACCGGCTTCTCTCCATTTGAGCTACTGTATGGGCGACGCACACGCAGTGTCTTAGATGTCATACGTGAAGACTTGGAGGAGGGACCTTCGAATAGTAAAAATGAAATTCAGTACGTCCTTGATCTCAGAGCAAAACTCCACACTTTGGGGAAACTAACACAGGAGAATTTGCTCAGGGCCCAAGAACGCCAACGCCGACTGAACGACAGGGGAACGCAGCTAAGGGAATTTGCACCAGGAGATAAAGTTCTTGTATTGCTCCCCACATCGAGCTCCAAATCACAATGCCCCGGTCATTTGTGGAGACCACCTCTCCCCGTGCCAACGAGCAGAGGTTGCCAGGTTGATAATAGTTGCCAGAAAATAGTTCGGGATGAATTGGATGCAATGCTCGATATGGGGGTAATAGAAGAGTCCCACAGTGACTGGTCCAGCCCGGTCGTTCTTGTTCCCAAGAGTGACGGGTCTGTCTGGTTCTGTGTGGACTATAGAAAAGTCAACGCGGTGTCTAAATTTTACGTGTACCCAATGCCTCGGGTTGATGAACTGCTTGATCGGTTAGGTACGGCTCGCTTTTATTCGACCCTGGACTTAACAAAGGGTTACTGGCAGATCCCCTTGACACCAATTTCCTGTGAAAAAACGGCCTTCACCACGCCGTTCAGACTACACCAGTTTGTGACACTTCCATTCGGTTTGTTTGGGGCCACAGCCACGTTCCAGCGTCTGATGGACCGAGTCCTCCACCCGCACTCCGCTTACGCCGCTGCCTATTAATTATTATTATCTATAGTGCAGCGGCATATACAACATCTGAGGGCGGTCCTGAAGTCGCTGTGGCGAGCGGGGCTCACAGCAAACCCCAAGAAGTGCGCGATTGGGCGTGTGGAGGTACGGTATCTGGGGTTCCACTTGGGTCATGGCCAGGTGCGTCCCCAAATTGATAAGACCGCGCCGATTGCGACTTGCCCTAGACCTAAGACCAAAAAGGGGGTGAGGCAGTTCCTGGGGCTGGCTGGCTATTATAGAAGATGTGTGCCTAATTATTTGGATGTCACCAGCCCGCTGACTGACCTCACTAAAAAGGGGGCTCCAGATCCGGTCCAATGGTCGGAGCAGTGCCAACAGGCGTTTACACGAGTAAAAGCCACACTCTGTGGAGGGCCGCTCTTGTATTCACCTAACTTCTCTCTCCCTTTCTTATTACAGACGGACGCTTCAGACAGAGGGCTGGGGGCCGTACTCTCGCAGGTGGTGGAGGGGGAGGAGCGCCCCGTGCTGTACATCAGTAGGAAGCTCTCCTTAAGGGAAACAAAGTACAGCACCGTGGAGAAGGAGTGTCTCGCCATCAAGTGGGCGGTCCTCACACTTCGCTACTACCTGCTGGGGCGGGCCTTCACTCTCTGCTCGGATCACGCCCCACTACAGTGGCTCCACCGCATGAAGGATACTAACGTCCGGATCACCCGTTGGTATCTGGCTCTCCAGCCTTTTAAGTTCGAGGTGGTCCACAGCCTGGGGGTGCAGATGGCTGTCGCCGACTTCCTCTCCAGAAATGGGGGGGGAGTGGTAGGCAGGCCCGATGATGCCCCGGTCTGAGTCGGGCGGTGGGGGTATGTGGCAGCGGGGGCGTGGTCAAGCGCCCGTCCGGATAGGGAAAGCGGTAAGGGCTCTTGCATCTGAGCTAAATTATGTCTAACACCTGTCTCTAATTTCAGTGAGTATGGGGAGAGTGGCATAAAAGAGCACCAGTACCTCCAGTCCAGAGAGAGAGAATCTCGCCAGTTTAGTGTTGGCCAGTCGAGAGAGAAAATTGCACATTTGAAAGTTTATGTTCAAAGTTTATGTCCCCACATCATTGTTTGAAATGAAAAAGCCTTACCTTTGTGTTCAACCCCGTTTCCGTGTCCTCCTTCCTCTCTGGAGAAGCTGAAGCTTGTTACATCTAGTAACTGTTTTTACCTAAAAAAAATAAATAATATCAGATAGCCAATATCTGAAAATTTTATGCATTGACAAGATTTTTCCCCCTCATTGCTATAGCGTTTTAAACTACATTCAGTGATGAAATGCATTACTTTTGTTCTTTGGATATATCTGGCTGACAACAAATTTAGTGGGGCCTAATTTTAAATGTATCATATACCAATATTTCAAATATTTAATCAAAGCATGGCCTCATATGCCCCCAAATATCCACTAATCCTAGAACTGCCCCTACACTCAACCCTCTTAAAATACACATTCTATGCTTTTCCTGCCAAACTCCAAACTCTGTAAAGGTCTTTCTAAAATTCCACTTATTCTGTTTACTGTAGATCACATTCATGCATCATGGCTGTCTTGATGATTGAGTCTAACACCTGTACAAGTGGAAAAACAGCTGTGGCTGGAGACCAAAACCATTATAGAAGAGTACAACCACAGTGAGAGAAGCCATTACTGCAAAAACAAGTGATCTGGAGTTATTACACACATAGCGATGACGATTTGATTGATGACTGCCTTCATTATGTTTATAAGCTCACTGACACTGTTAAAGGAGTGTGTGTTAAAAGAGGTTTAAAGTGTGATATTGATCTGTAAAGCAACACATCTTTCCAATGAAATGTTCCTCCCATAACAGAATCACACTCATCCTCATCTCTTTCATTTGTGGGATGGCTATGTGCCTAATGCCTTCGTTGGTTGATATGTCTTTGTCAGAAAAGATGAGACGCAACCATCAGCTGAAGAATGCCCACTGTTCTCACCAGTCATTCCAGTCACAGCACACAAAAGTCCATAGCATTGGAGATCTTGCCTGTTATTTCGTCAATGGAATCATTAACGGGCCATTTAGCTGGATGAAAAGGCCTGTCCTTTCACATCAAAGATAGTGTTTCCATGCTGCTCTGGAGGTCTTTTTAAGATGTCGGCACTGGACACATGTGGTTAAGACATACCAAAGAAAAAAAAACGAAAAAAAAAAAAAAACAACAACAACAACAACATACATCAATGAGTGACTGTTCTCCTCCTTGTGAAGGCATTGCTGCAAGTCAGCGTGACATCAAATTTTGGGTCCTTTGCACTCATTGTCCTGTTTTGATTAATGAATCAGCAACTGCATAGTGTCTCTTATCAGAGATAAAACACACCACTTTATCTATGTCCAACTAGAAGCTGTGATAAGCAGAATGGCCTTCACAACTCCTGCATGCTAGACTGTGCTGTAATACAAGTCCACTGGGACAATTAACAAGCTGAATACATGGCACCAGAACTAATTGCATCTCTGTCTAGTGGTAATCTTCATAGAAAAAATAATAGATTCCTAGAATGTATTTCTGTTTGAAATAGACATACAACTTTCATTATTACAGTTAGAGCACAGAAATATGTTTTGGAGTCTCTATTTGCACCAGGTGTAAATAGCATTGGCCATACAGCACAGCTATTTGCAACCCAATAGTTTGATGGAGCTAGATAAAGAAACTATTGTTATCAATCCCCATTCTAAATGTAAAATAAATGTGCCAAAATTATTAAAATAAAATATGTGTAATAACATCGCAATAATATAGTAATTACACATTATAATATGTAAAATTTTATTTGTTATAATATGTTATATGTTCTGTTCACACAGAACGTGTTCTCAAGTACACAGCGAAATGAGACAACCTTCCTCCAGGACCATGGTGTAACAACTCAAAAGTCAGAGAATAAGACTCACGTATACAGGTTCTTTACTGGACCATTACATTTTTGCGTGGGCAAAACCAAGAAACCAAGAAAAACTCTTCACCACCCAATGCTTGGTTCAGTTATATATAACAATTTTTTATGTACAAAAGGTCTTAAATTTTAAACACTATAGGGAGCAGCAGGGTAATAATACATGCAAGAGATATTAAGAGCCTTGTTTACATTGTCTAGATGTTCAACAATATATCTACAAGCTTTTAAACTGTAAGCACATCAACACCAATTAATATTCAGCAAAGGTTTCAAAATCCTTTTATCCTGCATGCATTAAATTAATGACTCATGTGAACCCCAATACACCGCAATTCAGTACATATCCAACACACACACATTCATAAATACCTCACAATAAATACACATCAAAACAAAATATCAAAAGTACATACAATGGATACCAATCAACTAAATACATAACTGTCGTTGATTAGCTACAGTAGAGCAAGCATGGAAATTAGGAAGATAACCTGCCCTCATGCCCCCACTGAATCACACACACACACACAAATTACAAGCGCCGGGGGTCACTGGTCTATTAATACTCCCAACTGCACCCCAGCAAAAAGAAATCCCAACAAGTCAAACCTTAATTCATAAATTTACAATACCTTAAAACCGGACTGCTGGCCTTCTTACCTGCTACCGGACATGGGTACCTTGCTCGGAGAAACATCAAGGACTAATCAGTTACTCCGACATCAAATTGTCCCTCCCAATTTTACTTACACGTGCGCGCAATACGACAGTCAACGACCCACATCCCAGCACGGCAGCGTTAGTTTTGGAGCTCAACACAAAACACAAAACACCCCCCCCCCCCCCCCCCCCCCCCTCACAGGAAACATACTTTATAACTTTGAGCACATTAATCAAATAACCAACATACTGTAACGAATTGCTGTAAAAATTACATCATGATTTTACAGTAAGCTGGCTGTTTTTCAATAATACAGTAGATTGCTATCAACAGCAATGCATTCTGGGGCACGCGGCAGTTTATTGGAACGTTGTATCACATGTGCAGCATACTGCTGTAAATTTAAAATGTACAGATGCATTGTGGGATATTTACCGGTCGAGATTATTGGCGGTAGAAAGCGGCAAGAAGAGTGATTCACGTAAGTTACACTACACTTTTAAATATCACGTCAGATTTATCAATTTTATCAGATATTTATAATATCATATATTATAGGTATCATTCACTTGCCGACTTAGACGCTGTTGGCAAAAACAATGAACAATGTTCTTATCATAGCGATCTTGCGGAAGCACGAGCCTGCCGTAATTAGTTATTTTTAGGTGGTTGTTGCATTTATTGGCTGTAGAGCAGTGATTTAGTGCGATAATCCAGTCATCAATTTTAGCTGTGGGAAAATCTTTTTCTACCGAGGATGGCTGTTTTTACGTCCATTATTTGTAGCTCTGGTATCAACATGGTCCAGTGTTAAATTAGCATGAATTAGCACGTATTTCGGGGTGTTTTTAAATGTAAGCAATGAGGTACGTGTAGAGCAGTTAACTGTTTAAAAGACATAAAAATATCTGCGCATTTTTCTTTTTTCACACCCTATCTGCCTTGTTCCCTTTCACTGATCACCGGCATGATATCCAAAAGTTTGAGAGAACCTTGCAAAAATGTGATGTGTTTTTTCCTCCTTGAATTGACAGAGGTGTGCCTCAGCAGCAGATCTTCAATATACACAACATTACTGGGACCCCGCAAATCATTGTGCTTGGTAAGTATACACTGAGATAGTGTACATACACTTGAGTGACTAGAACATTAGAAACCCATGTACAGTATAATTCAGCCTACTTTAACCGTGTACTGTGTATCCCAATGTTAGTCTGATAATGTTCAATTTTTTAAAGAGAAGAGTTGATTTAACCTATTTAAGGTCTTGTTGTAAGGTTTTGAGTTATGAGTGTTTCTAATATTGTGTTCTTCCATTTAAGTTTCATGAAGTTAGTATTTTTGTAAAGGTCTCTTGTTGGATTACATTTGATTGATGTTTTTTGTGAATACTGATTCAGATTCAAGTAGCTTTATTGGCATGGCAAAAAGGATTAACATTTTTAATATTAAATTACAGACAAACACATGTACAAACAATAAAAAATATATAAAATAATAACAATTAAACTACTAATACTAATAAAAACAAGTATAAATAGTATTTATATTTGTTTTTCTTGCTCTCTATCCTTACTTGTTCTATTATATATACTAACAATAACAAGTATATTCTGTGAAACTTACTCATTTGTTCCCAATGCCTCTTGTTAGCTTGGTTTAAAATAATGGTTCACTCAGTCATAAATATTAAAATAAAGTTTAAATGTCAGAAGATTTAAGATAAAAATGAAATGGCATGGTTTAAAAATAACTGGTGTCATGTGTGGTGTTGATTGTTTCAGGAGACACCTTGACTACTGGGCACTGGATGCTGAGCATTGAAGGCGAGTTTGTGAGTGAGGGCACTCGGCCCACCTTCCTGTCTGGCCTTGCCACACTATTTGCAGAGTACTACCTATTCAACCTTGAGTACCAAGACAAGGTGGTGTGTACATTGGAGTTTATTCAAAGGTAAAGGGTGAATTCTAACAACCTCAAAACCTGCCGTTTATATATGTAGTTGTTTTATGTTTTATATCTGTTGAGTCAACTAATATTATATGGTGGTAGGAAAACTTCCAATTCCAAAAATGATTATATGCCTCAAAAGCTAAAACCTGCATTAAAACGTTGTGTGTTTCATGACACTTTCAGGCGCTTTGTAGGCATTAACAAAGAGAGACAGACAAAGAAGTCAAAAGGAAAAGTGATCTCTATAGCCACTGGGTGACTTGTACAGAAGAAACAGGTTGCAGTGGACCCACACGTCTCCACTCTACTCTGCAAACTGATGGACTAGCAGTGGAATTTCTGAAATTGTAAGAAAAAGCAGACACACACACACACACACACACACACACACCAAGATCTCTCTCCCTATACTTTTATTAAAACACATTTAACAGTGACCAGCTACAGAAAAACAAATATATCCCCATTATACAAACACTTCATTGACACACTGTCCCGCATACACACACACACACACGCGGACACACTGTCCCGCATACACACACACACGCGGACACACTGTCCCGCATACACACACACACGCGGACACACTGTCCCGCATACACACACACACGTGGACACACTGTCCCGCATACACACACACACGCGGACACACTGTCCCGCATACACACACACACGCGGACACACTGTCCCGCATACACACACACGCGGACACACTGTCCCGCATACACACACACACACGTGCGGACACACTGTCCCGCATACACACACACACACACGCGTGGACACACTGTCCCGCATACACACACGCGCAGACACACTGTCCCGCATACACACGGACACACAGTCCCGCGCGGACACACACACACACACTGTCCCACAAACTATCATTACTCAAGACATATTGAAGAGACAACAAAAAAGCACAAATAACTAACTGTATCTATCATCCCTCTATCCGTCTCTAACTGTACCATCCCTCTATCCATTTCTAACTGTATCTATAATCCCTCTATTCGTCTCTAACTGTACCATCCCTCTATCCATTTCTAACTTTATCTATCATCCCTCTATTCGTCTCTAACTGTACCATCCCTCTATCCGTCTCTAACTTTATCTATCATCCCTTTTTAAAAAAAAATTTTTTTTTTTTTTTTTATATGTAAGTAATATATTTTCCTCTTTGTTCTTTTCAATATTTCAAGCCACTCCTTGGACTCTCTGATGGATCAGGATCAGGACATGAAACTGTATTTGAAACTGTTTTATGATGACCATGTTGATCAACTTATGTTTATATTTCTGTATTGTTTGAATTGCCATGTTGGCAAATATGGTTGTGCAAATATAAGCTGTGAAGTGAATAAAAAAAATATTTCATGTACAAAATTAACTTTGCATTGATTTTAGGACCATGTTCTCAAATAGTCTCCATAAATGTATGTGAATGTGAAAGTCATATTTTAAATTTTTATCAGTTTTTCAAGATTTATCAATACATTGCAAATTATTTTTAATATGTTTTGTGAAATAATAACTTTATTAAGTTATTATACAAAATAGATGGCAAACATTATGCAATTAATGAGCAGTTTAAATTTAAAATTCAGCTGAATAGACATTCAGCAAAATATACTGGACATACAGTATTTTATGTATTTCCTCCAAAATAGTAAATTCACACAATCAAGTAATATACTGTAAAAATTACAGAATTAAACTGCTAAATGCATCTGGAAAATTACTGTATTATTTTAAAAATACAGTATTTTTCTGTATTCTATAATTACAGTAAATAACTGTAAATTACAGTAAAGTCACTGTAAAAATTACAGTAACTGGCTGGCAACCCTGCTGCCAGTATTTTACTGTAAATTTTACAGGAATTTTTTTACAGTGCAGGTGTGCGGTCCCATTCACCACCAAATGAGACAGGGTGGAAACGTTGCAAACACATGATCCCTCCTCTTGTTTATATTCAACAGCCTACAACGGTGCTACATAAAACAACATAGGACAAACACAGAACCACATGAGACTACACAAACTAAATAAAATACCTATATAAAGTGCACCTGCAAACGTGTGCAAAAAGTACGGGACAGTACAATAAATTACTAACAATGAACAAGGACAATAGGCACAGTGAGAGACAGTGCAGCGCCGACCAGTACACAGTAGTGCAAAAAGATGACAGTTTCTAAAAATGGCAAATGTAAACATAACATACTTTGAGATAGTGTTCTATGCACATAGCAGTTATTGAAGTAGCAGACAGTTATAAAGTGACAGTAATTAAAGTGTAACTCAGGACATGTGTGTGTGTGTGTGTGTGTGTCAAACCAGTCTCTGAGTATTGAGGAGTCTGATGGCTTGGGGGAAGAGGCTGTTACACAGTCTGGTCGTGAGGACCCGTATGCTTCGACCTCTTGCCAGATGGCAGGAGGGTGAAGAGTTTGTGTGAGGAGTGTGTGGGGTCGTCCACAATGCTGGTGGCTTTGCGGATGCAGTGTTTTTTGTAAATGTCTTTGATGGAGGGAAGAGAGACCCCGATGATCTTCTCAGCTGTCCTCACCATCCTCTGCAGGGCTTTGCGGTCCGAAACAGTGCAAGTCCCAAACCAGGCAGTGATGCAGCTGCTCAGGATGCTCTCAATAGTCCCTCTATAGAATGTAGTGAGGATGGGGGGAGGGAGATGTGCTTTTCTCAGCCTTCGAAGAAAGTAGAGACGCTGCTGGGCTTTCTTGGTAATAGAGCTGGTGTTAAGGGACCAGGTGAGGTTCTCCACCAGGTGAACACCAAGGAATTTGGTGCTCTTGACGATCTCCACAGAGGAGCCGTCGATGTTCAGCGGAGAGCGTTCACCTTGTGCTCTCCTAAAGTCAACAACCATCTCTTTTGTTTTTTTGACATTCAGGGACAGGTTGTTGGCTCTACACCAGTCCGTTAGCCGCTGCACCTCCTCTCTGTATGCTGACTCGTCATCTTGCTGATGAGACCCACCACGGTCTTGTCATCGGCGAACTTGATGATGTGATCCGAGCTGTGCATTGCTGCACAGTTGTGAGTCAGCAGAGTGAACAGCAGTGGACTGAGCAACCCCCCCCACCCCCCCCCCCCCCCCCGGGGGGCCCCAGTGCTCAGTGTGGTGGTGGTGGTGGAGATGCTGTTCCCGATCCGGACTGACTGAGGTCTCCCAGTCAGGAAGTCCAGGAACCAGTTGCAGAGGGAGGTGTCCAGGCCTGGCAGGTTCAGCTTTCCAATCAGGTGCTAAGGAATTATTATGTTGACTGCTGATCTGAAATCTATGAACAGCATTTGAACGTATGAGTCCTTTTTATATAGGTGGGTGAGGGCCAGATGGAGGGTGGTGACTATGGCCTCGTCTGTTGAACGGTTTGGACGATACACAAACTGCAGTTGGTCTAGTGAGGGGGGCAGCTGGGTCTTAATGTGCCTCATGACGAGCCTCTCGAAGCACTTCATGATTATTGGTGTGAGTGCGACGTGATGGTAGTTGTTGATGCAGGAACCTGAAGACTTCTTTAGCATGGGGACAATGGTGGTGGCCATGAAGCACGTTGGAACGACGGCGCTGCTCAGAGTGATGTTGAAGATGTCGGTAAGAACATCTGCCAGCTGGTCTGCACATTCTCTGAGCACTCTACCAGGAATGTTGTCTGGTCCAGCAGCCTTCCGTGGGTTGACTCTACGTAGAGTTTTCCTCATATCCGCCGTGGTAAGACAGATCACTTGGTCGTTGGGAGGAGGGGTGGTCTTCCTTGCCACCATGTCGTTCTGCACTTCAAACCGAGAATAGAAGTCGTTAAGCGCATCTAGAAGGGAGGCATCTTTGTCAAAGGCGACTGATGTTGTCCTGTAGTTGGTGATGGCCTGGATCCCCTGCCACATGCGCCACGTTTCACCGCTGTCCTGGAAGTGACTGTGGATTCTCTGGGCATGTGCGCGCTTTGCCTCTCTGATGGCCTGGAACAGTTTGGCCCTCGCTGTTCTTAGGGCTGCTTTGTCACCTGCTCTAAAGGCGGAGTCTCGGGTCCTCAGCAGCATGCGCAACTCCGCAGTCATCCACGGCTTCTGGTTGGAGTGTGTGATGATGATCTTGGAGAAAGTGACATCATCAATGCACTTGCTGATGTAGCTGGTCACTGATGCTGTGTATTCCTCGAAGTTGGTAGAATCGCCATATGTTGCAGCCTCCCTGAACATGTGCCAGTCAGTACACTCAAAACAGTCCTGAAGAGCAGAGATTTCACCTGCTTCTGAAGCGGTTTTGTGCATCTGAACAGTGGTCTGTTTGCTGGAATTAGTATAACAGAGATGTGGTCTGAGTAGCTGAGGTAGGGGCGGGGCTTCGCCCGGTACGTGCCTGGGATGTTTGTGTAAACAAAATCAAGCGCGTTCACCCCTCTTGTTGCAAAATCCACATACTGATGGAATTTAGGGAGCACTGTCTTGAGATTTGCATGGTTGAAATCTCTTGGGACAATAAACAGTCCGTCGGGGTGAGGCGAATTGAGGCGAGCCCGTCTAGCTGAATGGCGGCGTCCGGAACTCCGTGAAAACAAAGACACAGCAGTCTCTAAACTCACGCTGCGTAGCCTGCTGGAGTCGGGTGTAGTCCAGTTTATTGTCCAGGGAGCAAACATTTGAGAGCAGGATAGATGGGAGAGCCAGTGGCTAGGGTTTGTTTTAGCCTAGCATGGACCCCCGCCCTCTTGCTGCGCTTCCGCTTTCTCACACACCGCTTGCGACGTCCTCTCCCCTGTCCACCGGCATCAGGCAACGTCGAGAACTGGAGGCCTGGTCTCCGCACCAAGCCGAGTGCGCCTCCTGTAGGTCATCATGCAGCTTGGTTGTTGCATGAATCCTTTATTTGAGCAGTGTCTGGCAATGTTAGACATGATGCTCTGATGTCCATATGCCACAAAAGTCGTGTTTTTTAACAAAAATAGCACCATTTTGGATCCGGAGTGGTCGCTGCGTGCTACCGCGCTGCCATATTGTATAAAAATAAATAAATAAATAATTGTTGTATAGAATTGTTGTCTATGTACATGTACGATGACACTTTTGGAGCATCTTACTGGTTTTCAGCATCATAAGCGCCACATTCTTTGGACACTGTTTCAAGTTAAAAGTACTATAGTATGAAACTATAAAAATTGTGTCTCGAGACCCCAGCATTCTGTCGTACCTTGTCCATTCTGTTGTAAGGCGTCCTGCAATTGGCTGCACTCCCTTTGGTGTGCTGACTGCCCCCTGCTGATGCAGCTAGTAAGAACATGAAGATACTTCAAGCTTTAATGTACTTCAAGCTTTAATCGCTCCTATGATAGAACAAGACATACTTTTATTATTGAATTGACGTAATTGCATTTTTTGTTTTTGTTCTGTTTTATCAAAGTGCATGTGAGGCAGAAAGCTTTGAGGAGAATAGGTCCAGTTGAACCATATCTTCGTTTCTCAGTATAGCCTACTGTTGACTGTGAAGTGAAAGTGGTACAAGACAGCAATTGCTGTTCCCTTTACTTGGATGGATTCAGTGGCAAAATACTTGTTGGTGCTACTCATATTAAAACTGTATATTTTAAATGAGCAGACTTTATATGCAGGTTAATATCCCCCTTGTCAAGGGTCTCAGTCCCTCATGCTGTGATTTAGCATTTGCAGGAACTGTGCCTAGTGCATTAATAACAATAACAAAAGCAATCGAATCTGTAAAGACAATATGTATGCCCAGAATCTCTTGCTTAAAGCTCATCTCATCAAATTGAAGATTAGTGGCAACTCTAACTTTATTAGAGGCTGAGCTAGCGTAGAGAGAACATAAATAATTCAGTGAGATGTCTATTGGAAAGTGATGTGATTTAATTCTGCAGAATAGAGTATACACTCTATGAAACAAGAGTTTCCCCCATTTTTTTTCTCTCTCACTGTCTGACGCTTACATTTTACATGCCCCCACCCCCACCATCCCTATGTACAGTGTTCACTTTGTGATTAATTTTTCATCGTCATATAGCGCCATGGCAACACTCTTGCCTACCACATCAATCTCTCAGGCATGCGCACTCAGCAGGAAGAGACAGAGTGAGAGAAGTGGGAGGGCAGCAAGGAATGAGAGAGGGAAGCTTTGTTTTTTTTCCTCTAGTGGGAGGATTGCTCTATGAAAAAGGTGTCAGAATAACCAAAATGTCTGCAAGATTCAAATGTCATGAGCACTGACTGGTCTCAACTCTCAACTCTATTAAAAGTTTATAATGTCACCCCTGCCATTGTTGTACTGTTGCACAAAATCTGGAGAGCTGCCCAAGGAGACAGCATTTTAAGGTATCAAAGTTAAATGTGTTCCAAAAGGTAGGCAACTTAAAGGAACATTTCATCCAAAAATTTAACTTCTGTCATTATTTACTCACTATTTTCTTACTAATACCACTACAAATACATATGAATTTCTTTCTTTTGTGAAACACAAAAGGTAAATTTCTTCACAGGTATTATTTGCCATACTGTATAATGAAATTGAAAACTGACTCTGTCAAGCTAAAATGAAGTCACATATAAAGTGCTGAAATAAAATATGATGGCTATGTCGATAACGTAAAACCTCATTAGTTCTAGCAACATGACGTCATGATGAGAACCAATAAGATATGATGTTAACAATGATACTTGGAGAATAGGATATAGTGTATGAGTTGTATGAATTACTTTTTAAAAATCACATATCTATTCCACGAAAGAAAGACAGTCATAAGTCTTTGGACTTACATCAGGGTGAGTAAATATTGACTGAATTATTTATAAAAAAAATATTTGGGAGACTATTTCTGTGATTTTGCAAGATAACTTGTTTTTGACCAATTTATAAGGCAAAATAGTATTTATCAAGCATTACAATCCCAGAATACATTGCAACAAGTTGTGAAAAAAACAAACAATCCAAGGTGGTGGACAAGAGAATTTATAATTCATTTAATACAGAGAAGTATTGAGACAATCTGTTCAATAGAAATATATTATTTTACCCAGTATTTGTGTGTGCTATTTATTCATGACTGAGTTCAGGCATGAAACTCTGAATGGTGCAAGCTGATTTGTCTGTTTGCCAATCAGCTTTCTTACATGTGAAATGTCAAGCATATCGACTCATATCGACTAATTGGGTAGCCAATCAACTTGTGTACTCACTCTTTTCCTAACATTTAAGTTTGCTCAGTTTGCAAGTAAACCGGTTTCACTGCAAGAGTTTTCTCTGAAACCCCACACCTCCCCAGGTCCACATGTCTAGATATGTTACATGGGGATGACATTTATGTCTAATTGTGAAGCAGCATGTCATAAATGCTTGATGCAGCATGTCTTGAGTTTTCTAATTGTGCAGCAGTAACAAGTCCACATGCCTAATTCAGTATGTATGTATGTATGTATGTTCCAGCAGAAGCAAGTCTCCATACATGCACTGCAGAAGCAGCAACAGCGTAACAGTTCTAGTCCACCAAGACCAATATCCTATCAATATATCATATTTGCATTAACATGCTTAATATTTCTGAGAGTTGGCATGACTGAACTATGCTTATTAGAGTATTGCATTGTCAGAAGGTCTCACCTTTATTGAAATAAATTGCAGAGCCTGATTTCATGAAAAGTATGCCACTGTGTGGTGCTAAAATTGAGATTTATTTTTCTCCAGAGTGACTACACTAGGTGTTAATAGCACCTGCCACACAGCGCCACTATTTGCACTCCAATCGTCTAGTGAAAACTCAGAAAGAGGATGCTTTTTTTATGCTATTTACACTTAGTGTAAATGCTTTTGTCCATACAATGCAAGTCAACGGGGACAAAAAAATGTCAAGCTCCTCAATAGACATAATGGCATCATAAATATAATCAATGTGACTTGAGTGATTTAATCGATGTCTTCAGAATTAATAAGCTCAGTTCCCCGTCTGTCACTGTCCCCGTGTGTCAAAGAAGCTACACTAAGGGGTCTCTCTTGAGCACCGAATATGCCTCTGGTCTATGAAAAAAGGACAATGAGAAGTTGGCAGACAGTATTTGCATACCCCGCCCTGGACATACGGGTATAAAAGCGGGGAAATACATCGAGTTCATTCAGAAATTTTCTTTGGAGCCGATGGTTGTGTATGCAGCCAGCTGCGAGTCAAACACCAGTTCCTGCCCTGTTCCTCTGACGCTCTGCTTGCTGTTGGATCTACGGCGCACTTCAGCGGCTTTTCTCCTTCTCTGCACGGCAGTGCAGCTTGCCCCTGGGAGCTTCGACAGTGCAAGAGAGTTAAAAGATTAATATAAAAGAGTGACTTTCTCTATAAAAGAGTATTTCCCTCTAAAAGAGCTTTACACAGCGGCGTTGAATGTCCTTTTCAGGACGCTTCTTTTTAAAGATGCCATTCCGCCCCTGTGTAGTTCCTGGATGCGGTAGAGTGCTCTCTGCTTCAGACGGCCACAGGCGTTGTCTCGTGTGTCTGGGCAGCGTTTGTGGATGGTTCATGCTCTCACTGGCTCATGGCTTGCTTTCAACAGAAAGTCCTTGGGCGATCTGGGGATGGCAGCCTGTGCAGCTCCGCCAGGTACGCCCCCTCGGACCACCCGCCCCCAGCACGCTCGTTGACTCCCATCCGTGCTCGAGGCAACAGCGGCTTTCCTCACAGCCAACCTGCCTATCCTCTAGAGCTCGAGGTGGATGAGCTCGCCCCTGTGACGTAGAGCGCGGCATCTGACGCTTATGCCTCCCCTTGGCTGCCACCTTCGGGCAGTTGGATGACTGGTTCCTGGGGTCTGCGCGCCGCTCACAGTCCCCAGTCCCGTTTTTCCCGGAGGTGCACGATGAGCTGATGTCTTCGTGGAGAGCACCCCTCTCCACTCATCACAAAGCCTGCTCATCCGCTCTCGCTACACTCGACAGGCCATGGATATATGGCAATTCCCCAGGTGGATAGGGCTGTTGCGCTCCATCTATGCCCCGGAAACGCCACCACCTGGCAGGGTTGCTGTGTTCTCCCTTCTAAGGCCTGTAGGACAACATCATCGTTTACTGCCAAAGCCTACAGCGCTGCTGGACAGGCCACTTCCGCCCTCCACGCCATGGCCATCCTGCAAGTCCACAGGCCAAGGCGCTCAAAGATCTGCATGAGGGTAGCCCTGATCCTGATGTGTTGCAGGAACTGCGCTCAGCGACCGAACTTGCCCTCAGGGCCACGAAGGTCACAGCGCAGTCACTCAGGCAGGCAATGGCCACGCTTGTGGTCCAGGAACGTCATCTGTGGCTGAACTCTGTCAAGATGTGTGAGACCGACAAGGCTCGCTTTCTCAACGCCCCCGTCTCCCAGTTCAGCCTCTTCGGCAACACCGTCGAGGACTTCGCCCAGCAGTTCTCCGCGGTGAAGAAGCAGACGGAGGCCATCTCACATATCCTGCTCCGCCATAAGCCTGCCACCATGGGCCATGCCCTGTCTGCCCGCCGAGGGTGTCCCCCTGCGGCAAAGAAACACCCTGCTCCGCCTCAAACCGGGCCCAGCTCTCAGCCCCAGCGTCGAGCACACTGCAGGAAGCAGACGCCCGCTATCTCACGGACCCTCTCGAGGACCCATAAGGCTCCCAGGCACTCATGAGACGTCCGACCCAGGGACCAAGACGTTAGCTCCGGAGACCAGGTGGAGGGCCGGGAGGAGAATCTTTTGTTGGATTTATTTCATTTGCGCACTCATTCTCAGTAAAAGAGCTATTTCCGTTGTCTCTGGGTCACCTGGCCCGCAAATGCCATTCTCACGGCACTCTGCTGCCAGATTTCAACAGTCCCAGCACGCTGGACACAGAGCCCCCGCCTTCAGCACCACGACTGTTCCCTGGCTGGCTGGTTCCGACGATTCTAGAGGACACCTACGTTGGACCTCCTCCTCAGTCGCTAACCTGCCCCCTGCCGGGTGTGCGGAGCACGGTAAGTGCTTTGAGTCTTTTCTCAGCACCAGAGCCTTGCGATGCATCTTCGCCTCCCGACGCCGTTTTACCTGCTCCGTCCTGCTGCGAAGCCCCGCCGGGTACGTCAAAAATAATCATCCCCTTGGTGCCTCTAGCACAGAGTTTGGATGCGTGGATTTCACTTCCCAACCCGTCTTGTTGGCTGGCCCGGACCATCCGACTCAGTTACACAATTCAGTTTGCCAGGCCTCTACCCCCCCCTTCACTGGCGTCTGCTTCTCCACAGTACACGGCGAACATGCCAAATCCCTGCGCGAGGAAATCGCTACTCTCTTACTCGGTCTGTACAGCCCTTACTTCATCGTACCCAAGAAAGGCAGTGGCTTATGACCTATCTTGGACTTGTGAGTTTTCAAGCAAGCTTTGCACAAACTCCCGTTCAAAATGCTCACGCAGAAACACATCCTAACCTGCGTTCGGCATCTAGATTGGTTCGCACTGGTAGACCTGAAGGACGCGTACTTCCACATCTCAATTCTGCCTCGAAACCGACCCTTCTTACGGTTCGAGTTTGACGGCCTAGCGTATCAGTACAAAGTCCTCCCCTTTGGCATGTCTCTGTCCCCTCGCATCTTCACGAAAGTCGCGGAGGCAGCACTTGCCCCGCTACGAGAAGCCGGCATTCACATAATCAATTACCTTGACGACTGGCTTATTCTGTCACACTCATGAGAGTTACTATGCGCTCACAGAGACCAGGTGCTCAGGCACCTCAGCCATTTAGGACTTCAGGACAACTGGGATAAGAGCAAGCTCACCCCGGTCCACAGCATCTCTTTTCTCAGCATGGAGTTAGACTCAGTCTTAATGTCAGCACGTCTCACCAACGAGCGTGCACAGTCAGTGTTGAGATGCCTCGCCACTTTCAGGCCAGGCACAACGGTCCCCTTAAAACTTTTACAGAGGCTCCTGGGGCATATGGCATCCTCCGCGGCGGTCGCGCCGATGGGGTTGAATGTGAGACCGCTTCAGCACTGGCTTCAGACTCGAGTCCCAAGACGAGCATGGTGCCGCGGCACGCACCGTGTGACGATCACCCCCGCCTATCGCCAAACATTGAAACCCTAGAAAGACCTCTGTTTTCTACGGGCAGGGGTACCCTTACAGCAGGTGTCCCGACGTGTCCTGGTCACGACCGACGCCTCCAGATCGGGTTGGGGTGCCGTATGCAACAGGCATGCAGTAGCAGGCCGTTGGAAAGGGGCCCAGCTGCGTTGGCACGTCAACTGCCTCAAGTTGTTGACTGTCTTTCTTGCCCTGCAGAAGTTGCTCCCATTAGTTCGAGACAAACATATCCTGATCAGGTCAGACAGCACCATTGCGTTGGCATACAAAAATTGCTAAGGCCGCGTACGCTCCCGCCACATGTCACGACTCGCCCGTCGTCTCCTCCTTTGGAGCTCTTCATGTCGCTGGGCGCCACTCACATCCCCGGCAACCTCAATGTGGTAGCGGATGCGCTATCACGACAACGCTTGCCTGGTGGAGAGTGGAGGCTTCACCCCCACTCGGTTCAGCTGATCTGTGAATGGTTCGGCAATGCCCAGGTAGACCTGTTTGCCTTCCGAGAAACCTCCCACTGCACGCTCTGGTACACCCGCTCAGAGGCTTCCCTCGGGGCAGATGCACTGGCACACAGCTGGCCAGTGGGGCTACGCAAGTACGCATTTCCCCCAGTGAGCCTTCTTGCACAGGTGCTGTGCAAGGTCAGGGAGGATGAGGAACAAGTCACTCTTGTGGCTTCTTATTGTCCCACCCGGGCCTGGTTCTCGGACCTTGTACTCCTTGTGACAGCCCCTCCCTGGCGAATTCCCCTGAGGAAGGATCTTCTTTCTCAGGGATAGATCACGCTCTGGCATCCTCGCCCAGACCTTTGGAACCTCCATATCTGGCCCCTGGATGGGACGTGGAAGATCTAGCTTGTCTACCACCCATGGTCGTAGTCACAATCAACCAGGCCAGAGCCCCTTCTACCAGGCAACTCTATGCCTGAAATGGCGTCTGTTCTTGAATTGGTGTTCTTCCCGGGCAGAAGACCCACAGAGGTGCACAGTTAGGTCAGTGGTCCTGTTCCTACAGGAGAAGTTGGAGGGGAGGCTGTCCCCTTCCACCTTGAAGGTGTATGTTGCCGCTATCGCAGCTCACCATGACCCAGTAGACGGCAAGTCTCTGGGTAAGCACGACTTAATCGTCAGGTTCCTAAGAGGTGCCCGGAGGTTAAATCCCTCCTGGCCAAACCTGTTCCCCTCCTGGGATCTCTCGGTGGTCCTCACCGGTCTTCAGAGATCCCCCTTCGAGCCATTTGAATCAGCTGGACTCAGGGCCCTCTCCCTAAAGATGGCCCTGCTGATTGCGCTCGCCTCCATCAAGAGGGTCGGGGACCTGCAAGCGTTCTCTATTAACGACACTTGCCTGGAGTTCGGTCCGGCAGACATATATGTGGTCCCAAGATACCGACCAGGCTATGTGCCCAAGGTTCCTACCACGCCCTTCAGAGATCAGGTAGTGAACCTGCAAGCGCTGCCCAGGGAGGAGGCAGACCCAGCCCCCTCACTGTGTCCGGTACGTGCCTTGCGTGCCTACCTGGAACGCACTCAGAGCTTCAGGCGCTCTGAGCAGCTCTTTGTCTGCTTTGGGGGACAGCAGAAAGGGAACGCTCTCTCAAAACAGAGGTTGTCACACTGGGTGGTGGACGCCATTCTGTTGGACTATCACACCCAGGCCGTGCCACCCCCCACTACGGGTTCGAGCCCACTCTACCAGGAGTGTGGCATCCTCATGGGCACTGGCTTGGGGCACCTCCCTAGCAGACATTTGTAGGGCTGCGGGCTGGGCAACACCTAACACCTTCGCAAGATTTTACAATCTCAGGGTTGAGTCAGTCTCATCCGTGTTTTCTCAGGTAGAACTCGGTACAGTCTGACTGGGTGAATCGCTTGCATCCAGCGCCCTTTCCCTCTGCCGAGGTAAAACAGTGCGCCTTCTTTCCCAGGAGATCCCTCTAGGTCCCTGGTCGATTCCTCCCTAGTCCTCTTGGGTCCGCAGTTCAGCGGAGCAACTTGCCGACCCAGTCCACTACGGGTACCCCAGGCTACCAATACTGGAATAGGTGCTCCACAGGTCAGGCCTCCTACACGGACTCCTCCTGTGTGTACTTCCGTGGTACAGTCACCTTACAAGCTGACCCGCGTCTCCCTTAGGCAGTCTTTCGCTGCCCTCCGGTCGCCATATTGTAGCAACTCCCCCCTCCTCGAGGTTGGATCTACCACCGCACCATTCTTTCCCACATGTGACCGTAGAGGCCCTGTGATGTATTTTCGCCACCTTTACCTCCCCTTTGGGCAGGTGTGGCCTCCGCATGGTTTTTTCCCTTGAAAGAATAGGAACTCGGGTAAGAACCCCTTCCCACGATGCAGTAAGGGCCCCGGCTGCTCTTGCTCTATGCCGAGAAAACAGAGAGAGAAAAGAGGCCCAGCCAGGCTTGGCCCGTTCCCTAGTTGGAAGCGTCGCCTTATTCCCCTCTAGGGTAACCAAAAGGATCTGACGACTTTTTTGAGGCATTGGGGAAGGGTAGGTGCAGTCTGAAACACAGATGGTCACTTGTGCACGTGGAATTCCTGCCCACTTCTGTGTCAACAGTACACGTACACGGCTCAGCGCATGGCGTGATTTGAAGTGGACTCCTAGTGTCGCTTCTTCGACATGACGTCGAAGTGAACGACAGACGGGGAACGTCTCAGTTATGTATGTAACCTCCATTCCCTGATGGAGGGAACGAGACGTCATTTCCTCCCGGCCACGTCACTGAGCCGCTGAGGTGGCCGGACACTCCCGGCTCCTCAGAAAAATCCTGAATGAACGAGCGTATTTCCCTCACCTTTATACCCGTATGTCCGGGGGCGGGGTATGCAAATACTGTTAGCCAACTCTCCTTGGCCTTTTTTCATAGATCAGAGGCATATTCGGCGCTCAAGAGAGACCCCTAGTGTCGCTTCTTCGATACAACGTCTCGTTCCTTCCATCAGGGAATGGAGGTTACATACGTAACCGAGACGTTATCGAACGTTCATTTTCTTTAACAAAAATATTACTAGCATACGATCTTTTAACACATCTAATGTCAAATAAATGAACTTACGGCATTGCCTCTATGATGCTTCATAGCGAAATCAAATGTATCATTAGAGCAATCACAACATGGCTGTCTCTTCTCTTTTCCACAGAACCACTTAACTGCGAGTGACGTCATCGCGTGACACAAATAATATAAATTTTACAAACAAGTCTGTTAAACTGTAAAGTAATTATCAACTTATTTGAGCTAAAAATAGGTACTAGCAAATGTTTAAAGAAGCCATTTGAGAAAGTCATTTAGAGCAACACAGTAGGCATGGAGATAAATGAGCATGTGAGGCTGCAGTACAGACTTATGGGAGAAAATAAATAACATTCATAAGAACATGGTACAAATGAACAATCTCAATTAGAAATCATTCATAAAACTAAACCAATCTGCCAAACAATCTAGACGAAAGAGGCTTGTAACAGAGAGCTTCAGATTAGGGTTCCTGTTATTGCTGTGATAAATTTTGTGTTGAAAGGTTAGTATCTATTTACACTTAATTTCAATAAAACAGTTAAACAAATGAGCCCCTAACAAGACATATTGTATGAGCCCAAAATGAATTGTCACGCCTTCTCTGCCAAATAGGCTTTCCTTAAATTTTAACCTATACCAGAAACATGATGTTTTAAGCAGAATTATTTATAATTTTAGTTGAGTACCTGTATTAACTGAACTTCGGATGTTGTTCAGTTAATGCGTCACATGATCTTTAACAATGCATGTTAATATTAGGGATTGGCATTTTCAAGTAATTTTGAAGTTCGAGTACTCTCAAAATCTACGAAAAAAACAAGTACCCGATTACTCATAAATTAAAATGCATTTTAAAATAATACGTATAGCACCAAAACTTGTTGTGTTCACAAAGGTTACCTAACATTTGAAACTAATGGTTTCAACATTAGCTAACTTCAACAAACTATTCTTTTCTTTTGAGAAAAACATTATATTAACAATAAGCTTAAAAAAAAAATGGAAATCAAAACAAATTTAAACTAACAGAAAAAACACCACTAGAGGATACATAGAAACCAAGACTGATTACATTAGGGTAACAAACATATAATCTCTGAGTCTACATAAAGGTCATCACATTTTTAGAATTTCACATGTTATTAAACACAATTACTCATATCTTTCCCACTTAAAAGCAGATCCTCCTCTGTTGGTTTGTATGACTCCAACAAGAACTGAATACAAATAGAGTAGTAGTCAATAAGAATCAAAATATTACAAGTATCAACCTTGCAATATAACTTGGCTTTAGAAGCAGTCTCATCCAACACCTCAATGACACACATCCACAGCACCCCAATAGACTCAGCTGTAACTTCAAGATTTGGTGAGAGATTCTGAGGGAAAATACAGTGTAATTTATGCGGAAAGGAAAATTAATTTGCGATATTCGAATAGTGATTCTTATACTCGAGTAGCTGGTGCCGAACGAGTACTCTATTACTCGAGCACATCCATAATTGATATCAGGCATACAGAAGAAGTTATTGGAGTCTTGTGTTTTTATATTTATGCATATTTTCAATGTTTTTTAGAGGATGATTACTTTCTTTTAAAATGGCATGTAACAAGCACAGTTTAAAACCTTTGTTGTACCAAAGTGGTTGATTAACATGCAGGTGGGCCTTCTTTGTTGTCCGTGAATGCATTATGACAGATTAGCATTTACACTACAAAATGCAATGTGGTCATATGCAGCTATCTCCAAATGCAATGTTGGGTAAGTCATTGAAAACAAGTAATTCGCTACTAATTACTTATGACCTCTCTAAAATTTTTAGAATTCTTCGGAGCCAAAGAATTCTTCGGGTTGTGTATCCGCAAGCTGAATTCCACTGCTGTTCCACTCACCTCTACAGAAGCGTTTGCTGCTGGATATACACCACATTCCAGCGGTTTTCTCTGCATCTGCAGACTCAGTGCAGAGTACACCCCTGGGTTCGTAGACAGTGCTAAATGTGTGTATTTCTCAAAAAGAGTAATATTTCCTCAATCAAAGCAAGCACATTGACGTGAACGTCTTTTTAAAGACACGTCTTTTTTAAGATACCCTTCCATCTCTGTGCAATTCCTGGGTGCGGTCGTTACCTCTCCGTCTCTGATGGCCATGATCGCTGCCTCGTGTCTGGGTCAAAATCACTTTGAGGAAGCGTTGTGGATGGTTCATGTTCTCACTGCAAGAACATGACCATGGCAACGTTGCGGTCACAGCCTTTCTTCTTCCGGAGGAAAGCCACTTCAGCTGTCTCCCCCTTGGACCTTCTACATATGGTATGAGGCCGCCCCGGCTGACGCTGAATGCGATTCGGGGGCTTCAGTGGGTATGGTTCCGCTGAATAATCCCCACGGACCACTCATTCCCCGATACGCGTTTGCTCCCATCCAGTTCTGGGATGAGACAGGCAGCTCACATTACTCTGGAGCTGGTAAGCAGACCACCCTGTCCCCCGGTAGAGGGCCGGAAGGAGAATCTTTTGTTCCCCTTTTCTTTTATGTTCGCCGCACCCATACCCATATTGTCAAAAAATGAGCAGTTTCCTCTCTCCTCGGGTCACACTGCTAGTGCCTACATTCGCCGTTACCTTCCACAGCCAGGGCCTCATGAACGCGGCTCTCCACCGACAGCCCAAGATGCCCCCTGGTGAAAAAAAAATATGCTAATTATACTTGAAGCCAGACTAAATATAAGTATGCTTCAAGTGTGTTAATGATTAGTTAACTTGAAGTGTGCTATTTTGTACTAAATATATTTTAGTTGTAATTAAATTGTAGTAAAGCATAACTTTAAGTGTATTTAGTGTACTTATGTGTGCTAAATTAGAACAACTTCAAGTATACTTAGTATACTTTAAGTATATGCCAGTGTTGGGTAATTACATGCTTGATTAGTGATATTAAAGTGTACTTTATTTGTGTTACAAGTACATTACAAATTAATTGCGAGTGTCTTCGAAACATACAAAAAATATACCATAAGTTATATTTGAGTAAAAAGGTTATGCTCAGTAACACCTTTGGCTTATTCAAAATACTACAAATTGCACACTTTGTCTTCAATAACAAACTGTTATTACTGTTATTACTATTACAAGACAGTATTTTAAATGTGTTTCCTGCATACACTGTAAAATTTGACATGTTCAGTTTACTTAAAAATTAAGGAAACCGATTGCCTTATTTTTGCAAAGCAAACTTACTAGCTAAAATTAAGTTATATTAATGTTCCTATGCAAGTTATGTCAACTTGTTATTATTAAACTTGATAGTAAATTTCTAGTTAACTTTCCTTGCTTGTTTTTTGTTAATTACTATAAATTAATTAGTAACCTTACAAATTATTTATTAGTAAGATTACTCTATTAAGTCAATTAACTTAAAATTAATACAATTTGTTCACTTTACATTTGAAATGCCACTAATCTCAACATGAGTTTACTGTGTCACTTTGAGTTGTGTACACTTAAAATACTACGTGCAATCGAATTCCACATTCTCTTTAAGTAAACTGAATATATAATACATAATTTTTCTAGTTCAAATAACGCACTTAACTAGTTTGAAATTCTCAACTGTTTATTTGTGTAATAAACAGCTGAAACTCTTTAAGAACAACACAATAAAAAAATATGCCTTTAAAGCAATCTGTTCTCAAGACTTAGACCTATTGCAGCACTCTGCTGCATGACAACATAATAACTAGACCTAAAACAAGGTATAGAGCATTTGCAGAACAGGCACTGTGCGATACTCCAAAAAGTATTTATTTAAAAAAAAAAAAGAAAAAAAAAGAAAGAGCCTTTACAATTTTTAAAAACCTGCATGTGTCTTTGGAAAGATTCTTAAACTGAACTGCAATTACAGCAAAATATGCCAGAAACTTTCAGAAAAGTTCAGCTTAAAAGCCGGTTTAAAAGGGTTTGGGTTTGAAATTCTTTCCTACCCAAAGACAGAAATATCCGCTGAATAAAATCAAATGTGTTCCTCATTGTCTTTGGATGGTCTAAATTTAGAGCATAGATCAAAGCAAATGGAGACTTTTTGAATTTGGGACATCATCCATGACAATTCTTCCCTCCATTGCATCCATGTTGAGGGCATGTGGACATTTGGCAGGCATGCCTTCAGGTAAAACTGTGAGCAGTCCAACATCTAATAAACTGAAGCTTGCATCTACATCTGAATCACAAGTTCACAAGAAAATCACAAGTTCAATGGAATACTTTATTGTACTTTTACATTGTTCTGAATTATTAAAGGGTTAGTTCACCCAAAAACTACAATTATCCCATAATTTATTCACCCTCAAGCCATCCTAGTTGTATATGACTTTCTTCTTTCAGTCAAACACAATATGAGTTATATTAAAAAATATTCTGGCTCTTCCAAGCTTTATAATGGGAGTGAATGGTACCTTCGATTTTGAAGCCCAAAAAACACAGAAATGCCTTAAAATAACGCGTAGTGAATAACGTGTTTGAGCAAGTTCTTAACATAGATAATGCGTCACACAAAACAGCATGAAAGCAACAAAGTACAAAAAACTCCAACAATTATTGAGAGTATTAAACAAATAAAGCAGAAAAAGAGGTTTAAATCAAAATATATTACCTTGCATTTACCGAAGAAGAACGTCGAATCCTCAGTCCATGTGCTTCTGCGCTGTGTGTGGGAGGGGAAATTGCCGTCCAGTGCGCATGCCCAACATCACGTCTTGAACATTTTGAGTAGTTAGTTAGTTAGTTAGTTAGTTAGTTAGTTAGTTATGGGAGCTATGTGTTCGAAAATGTCAACAACAATTACAATTTTCAAAAAAAACATTATGGTTAAATTCAAGTAAACATACTAATATTTTTAAGTAAGGAATACTGAATGCACTTGTTTTCAAGGCTATTACAATAAATAACATATACAAACTTCAAAAACAGAGTGTTTATTTAAATCTCACATGGTTTTATAATATAAACATAACAAAACGTACCAACTGTAGCTCCGTCCAATAACAGACATGAAGCGCGAGGTCATAGTTAAAAGACCCCTTATGAGGAGCTATATCTTCCTTTATTTTTCTCCTCCTCTTCTTTCTTCTAGGTTTGTCGGCTTGCATGTTTATTACTAAGTGTAGCTGTCGCTAATTTATTTTCTGTCTTCTTTTTTGGCGCTTCACTCAACAGATGTTTTCTTAATTAGTTACGGGTGGAACACTAGCGTCACAATGAATAGTTCTGCCTCCAAACTACTATTACTATAGGTACCAAAAAATAGCAGGATAAACAGCTATAATTTAAACTGCACACTTGCGCCTGATGGCCTCTCACCTAAAATATACTATTATATTTATACATGTGCAATGGGCATGTAGCTGCCTGTTCCTTTATAGGATGAGGAAGAAGTCACCCTTGTGGCGCCATATTGGCCCACACAGACTTGTTTCTCGAACATCACGCTCCTCACGACAGCACTTCCCTGGCAAATTCCCCTGAGGAAGGACCTTCTTTCTCTCCCTGAAGTGGCATGTGTTCATTAAGTGGTGTTCTTCCTGTATCGAAGACCCCCAGAGGTGAGCAGTCAGATCATCTATATAAGAGACATGTCTAGTATGGGAGCAGGCAGCACCAGTTGCGGCCTTTTATCTCTAAGTTTTTCTCTCCACAGAGTATTAGATTCTGGGCCTTTTAATACTCAGAAAATGCGCTGGGGAAGGCGTTCTTTTCCTTTCCAATTCTTTCGGAGGAAAAATCCAGTGTAGACCACACCCTGCTCCGAAGGTGGGGTAAACATGTGGCAACTACATCACATGGGCTCAGGGCCGCACATGGAAGGGGCACAGTGGTAGGTCCTGAATTTCGAAGGGGAGGAGCTCTACAAACACAGAAACTGGGGCAGAGAAGGCTCTGCCCAAGGGAGAAGCAGGTCTACCGAAGGGATTCCATGCCGCGGAAGATACATCACAGGAGGTAACCGGGGTAACCGACACCTGTGGAGCACTTACCTGGGCATGTTAGCACACATACTGCGTCTGACTATGACTTCCTCTGCTGAATTCGTGAGCCGGAGGGCTAGGAGGAAGGACATCTAGGGTTCACGTTCATGAACTGGCATGGGAGAGAAGAGCACACGGCTTCACCTACTGGAGGGGAAAGATGCTATATGCAAGCGGTACACCTGGAACAATGTGGCGTTTCATATAGGTACCCCTAGTGTCACTACATCGACACAACGTCGAATGAGTGACAGAAGGGGAATGTCTTGGTTACTGTCGTAACCTCCCTTCCCTGATGGAGGGAACGAGACCTTGTGTCCCTCTTGCCACAGGCTGTACTACCCGCTGAAATGTCTGGTACCCTGTCTCAGCTCCTCAGCACAAAACCTGAATGAACTCTGCATTCCAGCTCCTTTTTATACCCGTACATCCAGGGGAGTGGCATACAAATTCCAATCGCCAATTCTCATTGGCTTTTTCTCAAAGATATGAGGTGTTTTTGGGCTCTCAAGAGTGACCCCAAGTGTCACTACATCGACACAATGTCTCGTTCCCTCCATCAGGGAACAGAGGTTGCGACAGTAACAGAGATGTTTCTCCCTTACAGTGACTCGTTGCCCTCCAGCTGTCACAGAAATGCAAAAATGCAAACATGAACATAATTCATGTTTTGCATGCATTTTAAATGTTGTGTAACCCAAGTAATCTATTTAAAATAAATTAACTTACTTGAAAGTCAGTAACTGTAATCTGATAACAAGAATTTAAAATGTAATATTTTACACTATATTTGTCCTACTTCAAGTAAATAGATTGCAGAAATAAATTATTTTGTTATTCGATTACACCCAACATTGTCAAAATGTGGTTTAAGTGTAAGATCACACTTTTGATTGGATCACCTGAAATGGATCTTAAAACAGGGTTTAAACAAGGTCTTTGTCTATTTATTATGTTCTATGTGGAATCTTCTGCTTTGCCACCAAGTTGACAGAGATGAAGGCCGCCGTTCACCTGCTGATGTCTCATTACAGGAGTCTCTTGGTGTGTCCCAGAGGATTTCACGTCAAAAATGTGTGATCTCTCTCTCAGCTGGAATGACTTCAGAGGAAAAACAGATCTGATGACATTTCCAAAGCCTTGACACATGAACAATATTATTAACAGTCTATTATTTTCTGTGTTTACATATCAGGTGCTCTGTCTTTGGCCGTGTACTCTTATTTGTCTGAATGTGTATTATGTACATGTAAAGAATTTGTGTACTCACATGGATGATTTTATTTAACACGATAATAGCATGTTCATGTTCAACAGCTGGATAGACAGATGCCTCTTATCTACCCTTGTGTTCACAACATGTGTGATGGCACACTCATTCATGAATGCTGATGGCGCAATGCTGTTGTGCAATGCTCTCTCTCTCTCTCTCTCTCTCTCTCTCTCTCTCTCTCTCTCTCTCTCTCTCTCTGATCCCTTATTCCTATTTCCCACTTGCTCCACTTATCTATTGTTTGCAAAACAACAGGCCTACCTGTGTGTTTTTGTGTTTTGGAATAATATCTAAGATCAAGAGGCTCAGAATACTGCTTATAATACAGTAACAGTTAGGTTATGTGTGTGTGTGTGTGTGTATATATATATATATATATATATATATATATATATATATATATATATATATATATATATATATATTTTTTTTTTTTTTTTTTATTTATTTTTTTTTTATTATTCTTTTTTGCTATTTTGAAAATGCATTGTACTTTAACTTGTATACCTATATGAAATTTAAAACTGTGCATGTCAAGTTGCATGCTGAAATTTAATATTTAGTGTAAGGTGTTTAATCAAACTGCTAAACATACTTTTATAATAAGCAATAATATTGATGCTTGCCTTATTTTATGTGTAATTTAAAGTGGTCAAGGAACAATACTACAATTGCAGTAGCTGTAATATGGCTCTGATATACTGTGTGTGTGAGTGTGCGTGCGTGCGTGTAATATGATATGATATCAGATGTAAGTCTCAAACAGAATTCAGTGTCCCATTTTTTTGAGACTGATAATGTAGCCCTTATCACTGTGATGTGTAATGTGTTATTCAAGTGTTTACCCAGAAAATCAAGAGCATTTGTTTATTTATTCTCATTTAATTGCTTCCGTCATACCTGGTAAGTCTAAAGGTAATCGTGCTCTTTCCATTGAACCTTAAATTAATAAATTACTCGTGCAACTAACTGGTTTGGAGTGTTCAATTGTTCTGTGGGCTTAAATATAAGTGAGGGTGAAAACCCATCAGTCAGTTCTCTAATAGAGCACAGACCTTGACTTCACATTCTTAACAGCCTCAATGAAACATCAATTACTTTCCTTCATGGTGCATTTGAAAAGGGTGGAATAATAACACCAATTCTCTCCCAAATCTCTGTCATTTTCTCTCTCTCTCTCTCTCTCTCTCTCTCTCTCTCTCTCTCTCTCTCTCTCTCTCTCTCTCTTTTAAAATCTCAATATTAATTTTTGTGAATATAGTTTATCAATCCAATGTTTACATTGTTAATGAAAACTAACACAAAAACTTAATAAAACATTATCATCAACTGAAATAAAAATGAAAACTGAATTTAATTGGAAAAACTGAAACCAAAATACAATTTCATGACTCCAAAACTATCTAATAAAACGGATAAAATACAACTGACCACCAGTTAGTTTTAGTTTTTAATACACAGTACATTATAAAATGTTAAAACTTTACATACCGTCCTTCATTAAATTGAAAATGCCACTAGATAGCAAAAATAATAAGCCCTGATAAATTTAACATCAGTAAACTTATATAAATCAAATATAATTTGGCAAATGTAAAATAATAAACTTAAAACTAAATGTTCTGAAAAATTCAAACTAAACTGAAACTAGAAAACACTGCCAGGGGAAAAATTAAAACAGTCATAGAATGAAAACCTGTTTAAATATAATATAAATTACAAATAAAATATAAATAAAAAAATACAATTTTAAAACAATATAAACCCTGTCTTAATGTCTCTCTGCTCCTGTTTCTTATTTCATCTTTGGCCTTTGGACAAAACCACCTTAAACCACCTGGTTTAATCTGGTCTTCCAACCTAGTTAAGCTGATCTGTTTTGATGGATTTAGAGGAAATTTGGACACTTTTCAGCTTGTCAGGCTGGGAGAACAGTAAATCCAGCTGAGCACCAGCTTGGCAAGCCTGGGAGACCAGCTAGACCAGTTTAAGCGACTAAAACCAGCAAACCAGTTTGGGCTAGTTTAAGCTTTCTCTTTCTTTTTTTAGTTTATTTCCCTCCATCCTCCCTTCAACCTTTCAAAATATTTTCCTCTACAAAGACATGGCAGGTGGTGAACATCACCTGCATCCTAGGAACAAAGCCTCTAGCCCCTCAGAGCTGCAGGAACCAGAAAAAAAGCAATTACTGTGACCTCCAGAGCCTACATTGGGGAAAATAACTCACCATCAGTGAGTGCTAAGAGTGAGGCAGAGTGCGATGGGCACACATTCACACTCCCCTCCCCAAGTGCCAACCTTTAATAAGAAACACCTCTCTCTTCTTGAAGTATGTTATTTGTAGCTCTCCCCACCTCTACCCTTCATTCCCCACCCTCCATTTCTCATTTCCCTCTGTACATTATTATTATTTTCTTCCTGCCTCTCTCTTCTATCACCCTCTTCCTCCTCCTTCAATCTCTAATGCAACTGAGCACCATCACTCTTCCCTGTGCGCCTATCTTCTCTCTCTCTCTCAGTGATAAGAAATTGGCCTGTCTGCAACGTGATTGTGTAGTTGTCAGTTAGTACCAGTCTGCTGATATAAATCTTAATATCCTATTTAAGGCCTTGATTCATTGTTCAGCTGATTTATTAACTGAACCTCTCCTCTAATTCATCAAATTAATACCAGCCCAAATTCCCAACAGACACAAAGCTTTAGAAAACTGACCTAGAGAACCAACTTGCTCCTCATTTTTTGTTCTAGCACATTCTGAAATAATGGCTGCGTTCAAATATGCATACTGTCCTACTATTTAGTATGTCAAAAACAGTATATCAATGGAGCAAGGTGTCCAAATCCTTAGTATTCATAAAAGAGTAGGTGAGAAATACCTGGACGACATAATGTTTCCACCCAGATACTGAAATGCACATCCACTGTAAACTTTACAATCCAGATTTAAATGTCTGATTAAAAATGCTGAATTTAGAAAAAATGGTGGAGAGCCATGAATCTGGTGTCTAAGGCTGATGTTACTACATCTATTTGGGTCACGGTGTAACACCGTGACCCAAACCGATCCCTTTGAGTGTGTTAATACTTCCTATTTTAATAAATAGGGGAGTGTTACATAGTGGTGGCCCGTACGGGGAAACGTGCTGTTTCTGTTTTGTTAAATAGTGATTCTGGTGTTTATAAAATGGAGGAAGAAGCATATATAAATGGAGGAGGAGATCGAAGTATACATGCTGATATCATGCATATGGATGTGACTAATTTAAGAGGTAGCACTGATGAAGCCCTAGTGGCTGATTTCACAGCAGGCCCATTTGTTACCAGACGTAACCCTGCTGCTGAAATAACATCTATGCTGAGTTCCATGTATATTTCTGATGATGAAAAAACTGATGATGAGGATGATGAAAAAGAGGTATTGAATGTAAATGTTGTACAAACAATGCAATCTGAGATTGACAAGCTAAAGGTGGATTTATTGGCTCTTAGTGCAAAAGTACAAAATAATGAACAGGAGGTAATACTGTCCGTAGATAGTTCTCTTAATAGAGAAACCAGTTTCCGGGAGGCAGTGAACGCTAGCTTGGCAGATTTAGAAGATCATTTCCAAGGGTCTATAGAGAAATTGGAGAGAGCCGTGGTTGACTGTTTTCTGAGGAGAGATGCAAGATGGGAAAGTCAAATGAAAAAGTTAAGATTCACCAGTACCCCATCTCGTTCTCAAATACAGACTTTTGACCCCGTTCCTTCCTATTCTACTGTTAAAGAGGTGAGAACTCCCATTCCAGCAGCGAGAGTTAAAACCCCACCTGCCACTAGGATCAACGCTACCTATGATGTCACTTCTGGAGCTCCACTAACGAACATGGCTCACCCCTCACTTATGTCCAGTATCTCGTCTTTCTGTGGGAGACCCCCAATACGACTCGAATTTCCTTCCTTTGGGGAATCATGTGAGACATCTGATGTGCTCCAGTTCATTGAACAATGTGAAAACTTCCTGGACATCAGGCCTCTTCCTAGCGTGGAGCTCGTTGGAACTCTGAGTACAGTACTCAAAGGACCTGCACAGAGCTGGTGGAAGGCTGAAAAGGCAAAGGTAACTAATTGGAAATCTTTCAAGGATGCTTTTATGTCTGCTTTTCTCCCAGAGGATTACCTTACCGAAGTGGAGGATAAGTTAAGAGCCCTGGTTCAACAACCCTTTCAGCGGTTGAGAGATTTCGCCTACGATTACCGAGCCCTCTGCCTAAAATGGAAGCCAGCTATCACTGAAGAGGAAATGGTGAGCCGAATCCTTAATAACATCAACCCAAGGGTTGCGGGCTGTCTGAGAGGGACGGTGAAGTCTGTGGAACAACTGGTGAAGGTAGGATCCATGGTAGAGAAAGACTGGATGGGAGCAAAAGATTACTGGCAGAAAGTGGGCAATTTGAACAGTAAAGAAAAGGCGACTAAAAGACCTCCTGAACGGAATACCTCTAAAAGTCTAGCTGGATTATCCTTTTTGCTGGCTGTTTTTTGGAGCATTACATGCCGTTCCTTGGAAGAGTACGACCAGATAACGCTTGTTTGGATTACTCAACTCTGTGGACTTATAACAGTCACTTTACCGCACTGATCCTGCTCACGGCTTGAACATACACCGGTGAGACCGATCTAACATTGTTTGTTTGTGCGTGCACTCTGGATAACGAGACTCTTTACATACCTACCTGACATTCCCACCTCAACATATATATTTATATATATATATACATATCACTGTCTTGTCAGCGTTGTTCCATTATATGTTTGTATATATCTGTGATCTCTTAAATACACTTGGGTTTATTGTTAAACATCTGTGTTTGAGTGAGATTCTTCCTCCATATTACGAATCACTTAAGAGCAGCACCGATCACTTTGAGTGTGTTAATACTTCCTATTTTAATAAATAGAGGAGTGTTACAACGGGACAGTACCCATGTTCCTGTATGAAGTTTGTGTGGGCCTACATACTATTTTGACAGACGAGAAATACATTCTTCATTAAATGCAGTTCATTCTCCAAATTGTAATGTGTAATTGTAATTCTCTTAATTGTATGTTTTCCCTTTCAACAGTGTTTACAGTTTTCCTCTGTGCATTTACTGAAATCCCTGAATGAGGTGTGTGTGTGTGTGTGTGTGTGTGTGTGTGTATATCTTTAATAACTAAGTTACATACTTTAAATAATATTTGTCTAAAACACTGTAGCAGAAATCATCCATTTACAGCCCAGTCTAAATTTGGTCAGTCCGATTGAGTTGCACCTCCTACAGAATATTTGGTTTAAACTTGGTTCATTAAAAACATTTTAGGTCCGGAACCTAACCCATGTCCACTTGCACTAACATATCTTACACTTGTATGCACAACTACTAAGTTATTAAAAAGGTTTTTTTCTCTTTGGTCATGTGTAATGTCGTCTAGGACACCAAGTGAGCCAGGACTGAGGGATGATGATTGGGTGTTGAGGCATGTGGAGGTGAACGCACTTTGTAGGCTACAGGAATTGACAGATGGCATACTGTTGATCCTCACAACATTCAAATGTGTGCTAATGAATGTGTCAGTAGTGTTGTGTATTCACGAAACGAGAATTGACCCTGATGGGTTTCTGTTATACGTACCGAGCAATGTTCAACATCGATTGTGTACGCAAAGAAAATGTTTTAATTTCTAAAAAGATTCTACATTTTTGTTTTATAATAAACAAGTAGTTTGATTCATGAAACAAACTGTTCCCTTTACAAAAAGCTTCACTATCATGCTGCGCTTTCCTAAGTGCTATGGGAACGATCCTAGTTGTGACCGAGCTGTGAATATGTGTGTAACACATCAATGAACATTGACCGGAATTTATAGCCTCAGCTGATGTAGTCATTAAACGCACCTGTGGCCAGGCTATAAATGGATGCATCACCAGGTGTCATCAGATCCTCTTTTTTTCAGAGTGATTCTGTGTTTGTGTGTGTGTGTGTGTGTGTGTGTGTGTGTTTTACAAACCCTGTCAAAACTTTCTTTCCTCTGCTAGGAATTAGAATTTGTGAGGCAGTTGGCAGTGAACCTTTTCTCCTTTCTCTTCTGTCTAGAAAATATATATATATTTTTAAAAACAAAGAGAGTATGACTGAAAGCTGTAAACAATGCATCAGTTTTGCTCTGATTGATTGAGGGAAAAGCACGCTGCTCTCGCGTTGCGTGCTCGCCTCGCTTGCTTCCGGGAGTCAGCACCCACACTTCATTTGTGGGGCTCTCGTATGGATCTGACTGAGGAGCGAGAGACGGGTTCATCCCTTTCGCTCGCTCTCTCCCCAGATCCAGCTGTCCTCGTAAGCCTGAAGCGCGCCTCGGCCCCTCTTCGGTTCACGAGGACACTGAACCTCTGTAAATCCCGCGCATAATAATAAAGCGGCTGTGGAATTAAGAGACAAATGTGAGAATTGCGATCTGCTTTCGGACAAAATGCTTCGCTCTCGCCTCGCTCACTTCCGGGAGTCAGCGCCCACATTTCATTCGTGGAGCTCTCGCATGGATCTGGCTGAGGAGCGGGAGACAGGTTCGTCACTTTCCCTCGTTCTCTCCCTAGAACCAGCTGGTCCTTCCCGTGATTTCAAAGCGCGCTTCGGCACCTCTTCGGTTCACGAGGGGGGCGGGGCGCTGAACCTCTGTATATTTCACACACACAATAATAAAGCGGCTGAGAAATTACTCAAGGTGATTACGCGGGCTGTGGCCAGACTACAGCTAGACTGGCCACGCGAACAAGAGACCCTCCCCCAAACGCTCCAAACTAGAAGACAAATTTCTGTCTGGTGGCCAAAATAATTAAATAAATAAAAGAGGGAATGTATAGGGCTAGGCCAAATGGAAGAACCCGATACTGGAAGGCTTCACCCCCAAAAGCGAACCTCAGGAACTTCCTGTGCTGTGGCCTATATCAGTCCCTTCCTTTCTTCTATGACCTCCATAACAAGTATTTTCTTTATGGAGGAAATTTATACTTCCGTGTCTTCGTGCCCTCGACGTTGGTGTATTCAACTATCGTGGGTACTGAAGCTCAGGGGTATTCGATGATGTCGCCGGTAGAAGAGACACCTGGGGGTTTTCTCTCGCCTGGATCGGCATCATCGCTAAAGAGACCTACTCTCCCCACAAAGCTGTGCAGGACCACCTCCACGCTTGTGGGGAAAGCTTATCAGGCAGCAGGTCAGGCTGGTGTTGCCCTGCACACTATGGCAGTGTTACAAACGCACTAGGCTAAATCTGTTGAAGGACCTGAGTGTAGGCACCTCACTCAGGGGGAGAGGCCATCGGCCACCCAGCCCCGCCCCGGTCCTTCTAGACGGGAGGCTCTAAAACAAAACATGGCGAATCGTGCTCCCCCTCGTAAAGACTGGGGTCCAGTTTGTCACCCTCAGCAGCCCCCAATGCAAGACCTCAGGGGTGTGATTTCTAAGAAAAAGAAACCCTGACGGTCTTGTACCCAGGCTTGTGGGGGTAGTTCCCCTCAGGACGGGGTGCATGTATCATCCACTTCGGCCCTCTCGATACCCTCACGAAACCTCTTCACTCCCGCCGCCTTTGGTGTTTCGGGTGATAGAGGCTTCCAACAAAGAGTTGGGTGTACCGTTGCTTCCTGCCTTGATCCAGGACGCAGAACACTCGACATCCCCTCAACAGGAAGTGTCAGAAATAATACCCATCTCAGAGAACCTGGCAGCGTGGAAACTTCTGCCAGGTATTTCTATGTGGGTTCTAGAAACAGTAGAAAGAGGCTACAGAATTAAATTTGCTCGCCGTCCTCCCCGTTTCAATGGCGTGGTTCCCACTACCGTGAAACTGGGACAGGCATGTCTACCGTGGAAAGAACTGTAAAATCTCTTGGTCAAAGGTGCCATTGAACATGTTCCCCTTCCAGAGAAAGAGTCAGGCTATTACAGCAGATACTTCCTGGTTCCCAAGAAAGGTGGGGGGTTGCGTCCGATTCTAGATCTTCGAGGCTTGAACTGCTCGGTGTTCAAGTCCTAGATGCTGACTATCAAGATGATCGTGTCATAAGCCCAATATCACATTTGGCTGGTCACCATCGATCTCATGGACACATATCTTCATATAGAGCCACAGCACAGGAAGTTCCTGAGGTTCGCTTTCGGGGGTGAAGCCTTCCAGTATCGGGTTCTTCCATTTGGCCTAACCCTATTAACCCGCACATTCAGGAAATGCATGGATGCAGCACTGGCTCCTCTGCACTCCAGGGCATCCGCATTCTGAATTTTATAGATGACTGGCTGATCCTAGCGCAGTTCCAAGAACTGGCAGTTCAGCACAGGGATATAGTTTTGACGCATCTGGGGGTTATATGGAATTCGGTCACGATGCAGGCACAATCGTCTCCCGCACGAATCGTTTCCATTCAGAACACCCTGAGCAAGGTCAGGCTAGGTCGAGGTTGTACTGCTCATCAGTATCATTGAATATTAGGTCTCATGACATTGGTGTCCGCGGTGATCCCTTCTGACCTTCTGCACATGAGACCACTTCAGCTGTGGCTAGAAGCCAGGGGGTTTTATCCGAGGGCCGGTCCCCTAAGGCAAATAAGGGTTACGCACCACGTGCTTTGTTCCCTTTCTATGTGGTTCAGACCCCGGTTCTTACCTAGGGTCCCATTCTAGGTGCGTCTTGTCATCACAGGCTGCTAACAACAGACGCCTCCCTGACGGTCTGGGTAGTGGCCTTAAGTGGTTGTCCGGCTTAAAGGGATAGGAGGGTTGTCAGTTCGGTTGTCACAGTAACTGTCTCGAGCTGATGGCTGTATTTCTAGCCCTGAAATACTTCCTCCTGAGGCTGCCATGTCTTGGTGCGGGTGGGCAATACAGCGGTAGCCTCTTATGTAAACCATCGGGGGGGATCCACATTCACGTCAGCTGAATTTCTGGCACGTTGGATCCTCCTTGGGGCCCAGGGCAGCTCCTGTCACTTAGGACAGTTTCGTCCCTGGATGCCCGTGTGTGTGGGAGCAGATTTACTCTGAGGTAGTGAACAAATCTGGGTGAGATTTCACAGGGCAGAAGAGGACCTCTTTGCCTCTATGTTAGCGCAATGTCTCCTCTACTTCTCCCTAAGTCACCCACCTTGGGTCTGGACTTAAAGGCACATACATGACCCTGAATGCGTCTGTATGCGCTTTTTCCTCCGGTTTTTCTGCTCCCGGGAGTCTTGGCAAGGTTCCCCAGCAAAGGTCTTGCCTCCTTCTGATAGCGCTGAGCTGGCTGAACAGAGTATGGTTCTCGGAGTTAAAATCTCCCCTCGATGCCCCGCCTCGGCGGTTCCGAACAGGACCTTCTTTCTCAGGCACAGGGGACTGTATATCATCCCCAGCCCGAATTGTGAACCTTTCATGCTTGGCCCCTGTTGGGTACCAACTGAGGTGCACAGGTCTTTCTCCTGAGGTTATCAAGGACATTTTAAGTGTTAGGCCTCCCTCCACTTGGAGAAGATCTGGGTAGATTTTAAAGGGCAGAAGAGGACCTCTTCGCCTCTATGAACTGCACAATGTCTCCTCTACTTCTCCCCGAGTCACCCAGTCCCCTCCCGTGGTGAACGTAGTGGAGCATCTCGTTCCGCTTTTTTCAGGGAACAAGGGTTACACATGTAAAACATGTGCCTTTGAAGTTGTATGCGATCAACCAGTGGCATCTGTACGCACCGTAGTTCAAATCAAAACAAGCATGCACTGAGTTGGCATAAGTGAAAAATATTATTTTACCATCAGACACATTCCTTGAACTTACTTTTGCAAAACATCTTAAATTGACTCTGACATTGTCGATGGGCACAGCACATGATGACATATTTGATGCAGGTTCAAGGCTGACACAAGGTTGACTTTACCTCAAACTTGTGTCTTTTATTCCTTTGCGGAACACAAACAAAGATATTTTGATGATGATATGATGTGTTCATATCTATACAAAGCAAGATGTTGTGGTCCAAAACTTTCAAGGTCCAAAAAGGATAAAAAAGGCAGTAAAAACATAATCAATACGACTTGAGTGGTTTAATCTATGTTTCCTAAAGTGAAGGCCAGATGTACAACTAAACAAGAGGATAAGAACATCAGAGTCTCTAGTTTGACAAATAGACGCCTCATATTACCTCAGCTGACAACTTCATTGAATATTACCTGCTTAACACCAGTTTCATGTACACCAGTAAAAAGAATACATGCAGGCCTTATGGGAAGATTTGTAAAGAAAAAGACACTTTTGAATCAGAAAAACAAAAAGAAAATGTCAGAGTGGGCAAAGAAACACAGACATTGTACAACAGATAATTGGAGAGAGTGTTATGGATCTTAACCCAATTGAGCTTTTGTGGGATCAGCTAAACTGTAATGTGCATGAGAAGTGCCCACAGGAAGTGTGGAAGAGTATCTGGATAAACTGACATCTAGAATGCCAAGGATCTGCAAAGCTGTCATTGCTGAACATGGATGATATTTTGATGAGAACTCTTTGAAGTTATTTCAAATTGCAATAATAGCGGTTCATGTGTGTTTCTGTGGAGGTACTCTGCTGGTTTAGCAAGGAATGTGAGGCATCATGACATGAGAACTGCATGTGTGTAGACCACCAACATGGAAGTGATGAGCCAGAGAACAGAAGCTTGGCTCAGTGTATTTGAAGTTCAGTCTTTAAAAGACCTCTTGTGTTTGCTTTGAGCTAGTAATAGATTGTCACTCAAGCCTTCTCTGACATCCATTTCTAGAATCTGTGATTATAAAATGCCTCACGCATTTCTGCACACCGCCGTATCAGACAATGAAAACAAAATCTAATTTAATTTTTTTCCACGGATAGGCTGAGGTTGATATACTGTATGTGTTTGTCTGCAAGTGTTTTGACCCCAAACCCTCGCAAACATTTATTTTTAGAATAATTTTTTCAGATATTCTCACTTTACATTTAGAATACTTGTTTTCCATTTTCAGTTGTTTCTCATCTACATACAGTATGTGTTAGTTAATTAACACTTGTTATCTCTCTGTATAAGCTTAACTCACGTAATATTTTTTGGTATACAAATTTTTTTTGTGAAGTAATGTTCATAATCTGACAAGGTGCACGCAAGCAAAGGACATTTGCTTATCATTCTGTTGTGCACGGCCATAGCTTTGCACAATCATGACCTGAGAAATGTCTTGCAGGCCAGGCTGGAGGAATAATTCATACCCCTCTGACTTTAAAAGGCAGTTGGATGCCCTGGTTCAAGCTGGTGACATGCGAGTGGATGATTTATTTTGTGCAGTCAGAAATTTGTATTCAGCATCAGTGGATTACTTCCAAAATTGGAGCTGCTCATTGGAGAACACAGATTCATTTTAGTGGGCCCTACAAATAGACATCCCAGAGTGGAAAGACATTCAGAGCAGCCTCACTGAAGTAGAAGTAGAACACTTCAACTTCAGAATCCCTGCTCTCAGTTTTATTGACAAAACCATGCTCTTTGATGAGTGGGCTTGCATAAAAATCATTGTCACTCGTCGCATCACTGAGTGGAAGATGAACAAAATGGCCGTGTCTGAGAGATGGACAGATGTTTTTCGTGAGCTGGAGAGCAAGACCATCAACTTCGAAGTCTTAGCCAAGGTCATGGAGTTTGTTTATTGCCTGCCTGGGACACCTGCACTTGAAGTCTCATTAATGAATGCAGCATGGATACCAGATAAATCTGGACTCAGTGTCACTAAGGCAACGCTTTTTGTACATTTTGGACTGGACTGCTCTGTATTTTACTATAAACTCTATAAAGACAAGTGCACACTGATAAAAATTGCTGCCAGTGAAAAGTACAAGGTGACACCAGTTACAGATGCGGATGCACCCTCTACTTCACATTGATCTTCACCTAGTTAAGGAATCAATTTCATTTTTGCTGGGAGGGAGCTGTCCTGTTTCCACAAGCAAGAATCTGGTCACCTAATATAACATAATATAAAATAAGTGAAAGTTGGCTCTTTAAACAATCAAACATCTCAAATCGTTTGTAATGACCCTCAACTTGAGTATCAGAATATGCATGTTGACAACATGACATTGATTATTTAAGTGCTTCTGCTGTCCATTGTGAAAACGAAATGCGTTTCACATGACTTACAAATTAATTCTTCCTTTCCATCTATGTTATTTTAGTGACAGCTGCTCTCTCGGCTGTCATTGTGCCTGAAGGGCCCGTAATATTCTTAAAGGATTCTTGGCTATGACATGATTAAATTATCATTGTAGTTGCTAATTGTTGTGTGTTTCTGTTCAGCATTTGAGATCTACAATAATTTAGCAAGTGTTATATTCTCAGCTATCTGTCTGATTATAAGTAGCAGAGAATGGGCAACACAATTACATCACTATAAGATGTTTTGGTAAGAACACACATGCTAGGAAAATGAGTGCAAATGTAAGATGTCAGAAGGAAAATAAACCAGGCCAAAATGATAATGCTGATGTCTTCTGACTAAGTCAAGTCAAGTGGTTTTATTGTCGTTCAACCATATACAGTTAGTACAGTATACAGTGAAACAAGACAACATTCCTCCATGACCATAGTGCTACATAAAACAACATAGGTCAAACACTGAACCACATGAGACTACACAGACTAAATAACATACCTATATAAAGTGCGTGTGGAAACGTGTGCAAAAAGTATGGGACAGTACAATAAATCACTAAAAATTAACAGGACAATAGGCACAGTGATAGTGCAATGCCAACAAGTACACAGTAGTGCAAAAAGATGACAGTTTCTAAAAATGCCAAATGTAAACATAACATACTATGAGATAGAGTTCTATGCACATAGCATTTATTGAGGTAGCAGCCAGGTATAAGGTGACAAATTAAAGTGCAACTCAGGACATGTATGTGTGTGTGTCAGTCCAGTCTCTGAGTATTGAGGAGTCTTATGGCTTATGGGAAGAATCTGTAACACAGTCTGACCGTGAGGGCCCGAATGCTTCGGTACCTCTTGCCAGATGGCAAGAGGGTGAAGAGTTTGTGTGAGGGTTATGTGTGGGGTCATCCACAATGCTGGTTGCTTTGCGGATGCAGTGTTTTTTGTAAATGTCTTTGATGAAGGGAAGAGAGACCCTGATGAGTGTTTCGAGAATAAAGCTGAGAATACAGATTGGAATGCTATACGTCCTATATTTGATGGTAGATTAGAATGAGAAAAAATAGTATGTAAAGGGATCACCCAAATTCACCCAAAACTAAATTTTTTGGACTTTCTTCCATAGAACTAAGCACTTCTCTAACACCATTAACTTGTATTGTATGAAAAAAAAAAAGATGCAAGTAAAGTGAATGGTGACTGAGACAAACATTTTGCCAAACATTTCCTTTTGCGTTCCACAGCCCCATGTTTAAAATAATATTGGGGGAAAAGGCTGAATCTATCCTTTTATTTTTTTATTTTTTGCAAGATTAGAATTTGTACAAAATAGAATGTTAAAATGATAGTTGACTCAAAAATTCCTTTTTTTTCTTCCATAGAACAAAAAAGCAAAATTTTTGTCTCAGATACCATTCACTTTCATTGTATGGAAAAAGGCGGAATAAAAGTAAATGATTACTGAGACAAAAATTCTGCCAAACATTTCCTTTTGTGCTCCATGGTAAAAGAAAACCACACGGGTTTGAAATAACATGAGGGTGTGTAAATTATGACGGATGTGGGCTGCACAATATTTGCAGTGGAATTTAAACGTATTTATCCATGCATGTGTTTTGGAAAATATTGCATACATTGTATACGCAAAAGAAAATACTTTCTGATCGCCAGTAAAGTACATATTTTTCATACTTAGTAGAGAAATGCAAATTGGGATACAGCCAAACACCAGAAAGGGATTAGCAGTTCTACAGTATGTCTTTACCAGATTCACACATGAGATTCTTTAGCTTTCAATCTGTTAAGCCAAGCGCATCATTTTTTTTTTTTTGTAAACTCTTGTTTTACGCCATACTGATACACGCACTATAGGACTGTAGTGTATCAACTACACGAGTCACAACCATTCATCCTTGACTAAGGCCATGTGTACACTGGTATTAAAAATGTGGTTTTGGTGATCCAATCACAAATGTACAAGCGAGTTAAATCACCATTACACCTGGTCATCTCTTTTGACCACTTGTGTTTGTATTTCGAGGAGAGAGTTTCTGATTACAATAGGACATACATCAATCATTACGTCTGTGTTTTACTAATTGATAATAAATGCTCTAAAAAGTGTTAAAAACGGGCGGATAGTTTCTATTAATTAATCGCAAACATGACTTATAGAGCAAAATTCTGAGTTATTTTATTGCCGTACTTGTAACTGCGCTTCTGATGTGCATGCTGCTCATATCTGTATCCCTATTGTACATGTTTATTAATTCGCATTTTAACATTTTCTGATTGTATTTCCCTTTAAATCTGCACATAACAGGTGAAAAAAATTCTGTTTCAGCTGCCTTTAGCACCATCCAGTTTCAGAATCCTTGGCTGTTGCTCACTGTCGGTCTCGCACTCCTCATGACAGTGCACACACCTGACAACAAGACGTCTAGGTATCAAGTTTTGAAAACTGTTGTAGCATCTGGGACAAGTCTCGGCATGTCGAAGGAGTACGCACACAACAATACGTCTCGTCGTGAGATCTGAAACTTCTCGTTGCAGACCAGTTGCCTATTTCTATTCTATGTACTGCAGTCTTTGCAATCTAGAAAATACATCAGCTCAGCTGTAAGTTGATTATGTTCTACAACAGTCTGTTGTGACAAGTCCTAGAATGATCATCAATGGCATGTTCCAGAATGGTCACTTTGTGATCCTCTGTAAATACCCATTATGAGGTAATGAAAGCATTGTGTGAGATCCCACAACCAAAACAGTGATTTCCCATGGATATAGTGATGGGGAGTCGAATCCAAAAGAGTCGATTCCTCAACTCTGACTCATCCTAGAATTGTGATACACAAATCTATTATTTTGTTTGACTCCATAACTTAACAAACAGGATGTTGTGACAGGCACAAAATTATAAATTGCCGTTCTTAAGAATCAGTCACATCCTCTACAAACACCTGCTGGTTGATGGGACACCACCTCATTAATCATGTTCGTTTGAGTGAGAGATAATGCCACGCACAAGGGGCAGTGGTTGGAGAAATAGATTCTCCCAATTTGTCTAGTTTCTATAGGACAATTAAATTATTTCTTACCAAGCCTGTTTCTTGTTATATTCCCTCTTAAAATTGAATATGAGCAGCAACTAAGGAATGACATTGTTACCGTCATTTTAAGGTAAAGTTGTGCAATGTCTCTAATTATAATTAGACAAAAGCAGGAGTTTATGTCTTCATGTCACACATTTTAAAAACTAAGTTTAGTGTGCGATTAAAGACTGCAATCTCCACAAGGCCATCGCCAGAACATATGGAATAGTAAACACTATTAACTTACAGGTAAGCTAGTGATATTTTAGCACAGCAATAACCACATCAATATATCTTAATTAAACCCACTGCTATTTAACCCAATGTTGTCGAGACTGTTGAGTTTAAAAAGCTGCCATTTTAAAATGTTCCCCATACGTTCCATTAAAAAGTTATTTCACGTACCATACTGTTCCATTTAAAAACAATGGTGCAAATCAGTTATTTTTATTTTATTTTATTACATCTCCATAAAATGCCTATTATTTGAAGTGAATCAAGCTTGAAAATATGTGTGATTTTGTTTTTCCATTGACATGGAAGTCATGGAGTAAAGTAAGCTTCTCCCATCCCACTAACATTAGTGTTTGGATTTGGGTTGAGAAACTGACCAGCAGTTACAGAAAAACTTAAACTTTATCATAGAGCAGCAATCAGACACAATAAGCAGTGGACTTAGAGAGCTATATACGAGTGAAAATTAAACTATGATTTTTATAATTCCTTTGATTTTCAGGCAATTTTATGGGTGAATATATGTCACTTTGGAAGGCACTGCCCACTAATGGCCATCCCTGGTGACGGCCCCAAATTTGGAAACAATACTGATTGAAAATAAAAGTCGAAGATTCGATTCCAACAGCTGGAGTAAGGAATCGGAGTCTACTCCAAAAAACTTGAAATCGAACACATGATCACCAGACATGATCACCGTTGTCTGGCTGTGTACACAGCTTTCCTCCACCTTATTCACAGAAAGGTGATAATAACACTAATAAAACTGCCTGCTGTGTCCAGGCAGTATTGCTAATGCTCTTACTCCCAGCAGAGAAGCGTTCAGTAGGGTTTATGCAGGCAGAATTCCCTCTACATCAGCTGGGAGCCTGAACATCACTTTATTCAGGCTAATTGGTTTATACTGACAGTAATGCACTAGCAAGCTTCACACATGCCACCTAGTAAACTGCACCGATATCATCAGAGGGTGGAGATTAAAAAACATTAGACAGAGAATTAAGTAATTTTACTTCATTGCGATTAATAAAAACAATTCCCTCTCTACATGCTTACAGTGAAAATAAAGTTAATTAAATTTTTGCCTACATTCTCTGGTAGTTAGCATGGTTAATATAGTTGAGGATAATAATGCTCATAATTAGAGCTGTGACTATTTAAATTATATTAGTTATGTCCAGAGTCTGTGTTGCTGGCTTCTAACAAGAATGCTGCTCTTCTACACTCACTTAACACTTTATTAGGAACACTATGGTCCTAATAAAGTGCCCGACGTGGTCTTCTGCTGTTGTAGCCCATCTGCCTCAAGGTTTGAAGTGTTGTGCATTCTGAGATGCTATTCTGCTCACTACAATTAGCTAGAGTGGTTATCTGAGTTACCGTAGCCTTCCTGTCAGCTCAAACTAGTCTGGCTTTTCTCCATTAACCTTTCTCTACAACATTAAGGAACTCTACAATATAAGGAAAATTAGAACCTTCCTCTCTGAACATGCCACTCAATGCCATGTTCAGTCACTTGTCATTACTAGACTAGATTTAATGTAATGCTTTCATTGCAGGCCTCCCTGCATGAGCAATTAGGCCTCTGCGAATGATCCAGAATGCAGCACCACGTCTGGTCAACTAACCAAAGAGCTCATGGCACACAACTCCTTGTCTCACTATGTTAGCTGCCAGTGCTGCATTTATCAAATTCAAGGCTATGATGCTGGCATACAGAACAGTCACAGGGTCTGCTCCAGTAACTATAATCTTTCGTGCAGAGCTACGTTCCCACTAGAACCCTGCGGCCAAATCACTTTCAAACACTTTTGGCTTCACTGTACCTCGTTAGTGGAATGACCTTCCCAACTCCATCCGTTAGGCAAGACTCACTCTCGATCTTAAAAAAATGGCTAAAAACATATTTCTTCCATGAGTATTTGGCCATGCCCTCACAATTTTTTTATTATTATTCCTCGTTTGTAAGTCACATTGGATAAAAGCTTCTGCCAAATAAATACATTTAAATGTAAATGTCTTCCAATAACAAGGCATTTCCGTGCGCAGAACTGCCACTCACTGGGTGTTTTTTTGTTTTTGGCACCATTCGGAGTAAACTCCAGACAATGTTTTGCATGAAAATCCAAGGATATCAGCAGTTAAAGAAATACTCAAACCAGCCCGTCTGGCACCAACAATCATGCCACGTTCAATATCACTAAAATCAATTTATTCTCTGATGGTTGATGTACATTAACTGAAGGTCCAGACCCGTATCTGCATGATATTATGCATTGCACTGCTGCCACATCATTGGCAGATAAGATAATCTTGTGAATATTGTACAGCTATTAATAAATAAAGTGCTCAGTGAGTGTAGTTTAGCAATGAGCTATTCATGTTATATTAAAAAGTAATTAGCTACTGTCTGTGTTTTTGACTACTTAAACTGTAGCGAAGACGACGGGGCAGTAAATGTTAAGATCCATATGCAATTTAACAAAAGTATAACAGAAAGTAGTAAATAAAAAGTAGTAAATAAAAGGGTAAACAAAATGCAGGCAAGGGTTTGGTACACAGGAAGACAACCCAGAAAGGCAAACCAAGTAAATCCGAGAGACAGAAAGGTAATCCAATAAACAGGCAATAAGTCCAAAAAACACACAAGCAGGCTGGGAAATACGATAAACAGGCAGGAGTCAAAACACAGGGAAAACAGGAATGATAAATAATGCTCAGAACTGCCGACTAGGCAGAACAAGACTTACTGAATGAGTGTAAACCGAGAACTTAACCCTCTGGGGTCGTCCAGCGCGTCCTGCTGGATATTTTCGTCATTACAGCAGAAACAACTTAAAATACTCCTTAAAGTCATTTTTGGGTATACAGATAAGTGTAAGACATCATTAGAGACTATAAAGGGTCTACTTTTATTTGTATACACTCATAACAATTAAAAATTATGCTTTTGTAAAATAAAGAAAATAAAAAGGGTGAGCTTTCAGCGGTCTCTGTGTTCACGAGCATATTTTAGGAACACGTCACAAAAATGAACTGAAACTGCGAATTCTTATCACACAAACATGACACATATGTCTAAAGAAAGCTTTAAATGTCTACTTTTTAATAAACCAATTCAAATTTAAAACAAACATTCTCCTGCAATGCAATCTGTTTGAAACAAAGTGATGTACAGTTTCTCCTGGTCTATCTAATTATCTGTAATGTGATCCCACCCACCAGCAGAGCGCACCATTCATACGCTAATGTGCTGAGACGATCAATGCAAATGTACACGCCCCCCGACTGTGAGTTATAATGTTGTGGCAGCGGGGGCGTGGTCAAGCGCCCGTCCGGAGAGGGAAAGCGGTAAGGGCGCTTGCACCTGAGCTAAATTATGTCTAACACCTGTCTCTAATTCCAGTGAGCACGGGGAGAGCGGCATAAAAGAGCCACAACACTGCCAGTTATACAGAGAATGCCAGTCCAGTGTTGGCTATGAGAGCGAGCCCTTATAAAGATTGTTTTGTGTACACTGTTTCCCCAAATATCAATTAAAAGCTTACCTTTTTGAGTTACACCCCCGCCTCTGTCCACCCTCCTCGTCAGTCTTCTGAACCCGTTACAAATGTAAACAAAATTCATTCCGTTTTCTGTGCGTTTGCAACGATACACAAGTGAGAAAGCTCCAGGATTGTAAGGAAGAGTTAACATTTTCCTTAGAAGAAGAGCGGGACTCCGATGAACGTTTGTATTTTGAAGAGAGACTTGATCCAGCCGAGGATAAAATTCGGACGAGTAAGTCAATTAGTTTTCAATAGCTGACATGCTATTTTATATAAACTTGAACATATTTTACTAGTGGGAGTGTTTCTAGACTTGCCAGACAGGATTCAGAGTATTGAAATTTGAAATATGTCCTAATAAGCAAGTTTTAGTTACATTTAAATGCTGTTTCGGCTAAAGCAGGTATTTAAATTGTATGCTGTATGATATAAATATGATATGTAATATGATATAAAAATAATATGAATGTTTAGATTATATTTTAACTAGTGTTTATAATGCCTCATTATCACCATCAATGCTTGTGCTTGTGTTAGTGTTAAATGAGTAAAATGCACTTTAAATATGCCCATATTAGAAAATCAGCATCTTATAATGATTTCTGAAGGATCATGTGACACTGAAGACTGCAGTAATGATGCTGAAAATTCAGCTTTGATCACAAATGCAATTTACAATATATTTAAATAGAAAACTGTTCTTTTCAATTGTAAAAAGAGTTCAGAATATCAATGTTGTTTCTGTATTTTGGATTAAATAAATGCAGTCTTGGTGAGCAGAAGAGACTTCTTTTAACATTAGTGAAGGTCTAAAATTAAGTAATGTCTTTATGTAAAGAAAATATGTAGTCAGATTACTTCTTTTAACTTAAAACTTGATTTTGATCATTAAGTCACATTCCTCATTGATAGGCCCAGGGGAGGGTCTTCGTATCCTCAGGTGTGAATTACAATCCATATTCATGATCATTTACGCCTCCTTGGATATTACCTTTCAACACTAAAAGTCTCTTACAAAAGTTAAATTACTATATTTTTTTGTATGAATGAGTGAACAGGATGATTTTCACATCCTTTTGTAGCAAACACTCTAGGCTACAAGATCCAGTTCTCAAAAGTCTTGTGGACAAATGTTTAGTATGTGTTATATGACCTTATTTCAGTGACTTAAAATTTTTGTTTTTTCAAAAACAATGCATAAACGTTATTTTCTCAAAAATACAAACCTGTACATGCATGTTGCTCACATATTATTGTAGCCCAGTTTGTGCTGAATACAGTGTAATCAGACTTTAGCCATTAATATGTTTTAAGCAACTGAAAAAAGCACAAATGTCAAGGCATGTCAAAACTTCTCCAGGGCCCAAAATACCCTCAGACCCCAGAGGATTAAGGCATTTTTTTCAGATACAGTTTATTTAAGTACAGTTAGAACTTTGCGCTCACTGTAAATTTCTTTGTTTATATTGTTGTGGAAGTTTGGTGCAAACCTGTTTCAGAAGCAGTTATTCTTCACATGCTCTTCAGGAACTGCTCTGAGTGTGTTCCGCAGTGTGGAGCAGTTTAACTGAATGAGACACAAACATTCATTGCATTTATATATTTTCATTTTAAAAAATTTTTTACACCTGGTCACTTAAATGCATCTCCAGTAACCACTTGTGTCCAAATTTGGAGGGGTCTCTGTTTCATGACGACATACATCAGTCACTATGTCAGTGTGTTACTGCATGATATTAAAGCGCAACAAAGTCAGAAAAGACAAAGAAGGTATGAAAAAACAGTGCACTGTTTCTCCCAGATGCAGATTAAATTTAATCTAAGCACAACCACAGCATGTCACACAGAATTATCTGTTATTTTAGTGGATCACCTGTATTAAAAGAGCTTCAGCTGTTCATGCTTATCACCGCTTGTTGATATCAGACACAATAAAGAAGATCCGTGAAGCTCTCATAATTGTGTATGTCTCTGCTTTTTTAAAATTTTCTGATCAGATGGTTATTAGGGCCCAAGCACTGAAGGTGTGGAGACCCTATTGTTCTTCTAAGGATTATTAAGGAACAAGCACTGAAAGTGCAAAGGCCCTATTGTTCGTCTAAGGATTATTAGTGCCCAGCAGTGAATGTGCAGAGACCCTATTGTTCTTCTAAGGATTATTATTATTATTAGGGCCTAAGCACTGAAAGTGCAGAGGCACTATTGCTCTTTTAAAGATTGTTATTATTATTATTTGGGCCCAAACACAGAAAGTGCGGAGTCCCTATTGTTCTTCTAAGGATTATTAGGGCCCAAGTGCTGAAAGTAAGGAGAATCTATTGTTCTTCTAAGGATTATTATTTTTATTATTAATTTCAAGGTACTTCTGGGTTAATTACTTTTCAGTACTTTTGGGTTGCTTAATATGTGTGAAAACTCTTGAAATTTTGCACACAAATAAGAGACATCGGCCATTGGGCTGGGCTCTGTAGTGCCCCCTGTACTAGGGACATTTAAGGGAATTTTTGTAGCACCCCCTTTTTCACCTACATCACCTTTTTCACCTTTAGCAATACGGTTATTAGCTCCACCCAACAGGAAGTCGGCCATTTTCGATTTTCTGAAAATTGCAGGCTCCGAACTTTGAGATACTCCTCCTATGGGATTCACATGACTGGCACCAAATTTGTGCAATTTCCTACCAAGACATTGTAGATGCTAAATTACAAACAGATTCTGATATTTTGAATGGTGTCACCAAGGCAAACCAATAAATTTATAGCAAAAAATGGGAAACAGGAAGTGCCTTATATCTTCTGTGTGCATTGTGTAATGTTGATGAAAATTCAGCAGTATGTTTGTATTGGGGGCTGATCTCATGTATGCGGCTTTCATGTGTCACGGTCATAGCGCAACCAACTGGCAGCAGGAAGTATGGCACTTTTAACAGTCTTTGTAATATCCCCATTATGTTTACATAAATTGTTTCAAATTTCTTTAGAATAAGCAAGAATTTTGAATTTTGCACACACATCAGAGTCGTTGGCCATTAGGGTTGAGCAAATTTGAAGCATGGGCATGGGGGGGGGGGGGGGGGGGGCTCTGTAGCACCTCCTTTAAAATGGGCATGTAAGACAGCCTCTGTAACACCACCATTTTCACCTACAATCACCCAAAATTGGTTCATATATAGTCCTCATCATGCCAGACAACTTTCATAATCATAGTTATTAGCTCTGCCCAACAGGAAGTCAGACATTTTGGATTTTTTTTTAAATATTACAATCTCTGGTCTCGGGAGCTAATCTCATGGGTGTGACTATTTTGGATCACGATCATAGCACCACCACCTGGCAGCAGGAATTGTGGCTCTTACAACAGACTTTAAAATAGTTATCTTATATTTACCCAAATTGCTTCAAAATTGTTTAGAATAATGTCAAATGCCAAATGCGTGTGTCCACGTTGCATTGTTTTCTGAAATCCACCGGGTGGAAATGGACTCATGGTGCCTGGGTCCTTAATCGCTGCTTGCAGCTATACTTTCAAAAAGTTAAAACTCTTGTTTTAGCACAGAGGTTGAATGACAGGACATACAAGACAGATTAGCATTTGCACCTCAAATGCGATGTGGTCACGTGTTTTTGACCACATTTATATGTGGTTTTTGTGATCCGATCACAAGATGTTTTAGAACCCATTTAGACCCGTCTTTAGGGCTGGCCACATGTGATAGGATGACCTGAAATGCATATCAGGTGGAAATGGGGTCTGTGGAGGATTGAGTTTTTCTACACATACTGTATTAGGTTAGTGTTGCTATACAATCTGATCATTTATAAATGTTTGTATTAATCATATTCTACAGATGTCACTGCATGATTTGATCTGTTCGTTAGCGGTATTGACAAGTGTTGGTGATCAGAACTATTATACTATTACACATTGGTAGTTGTCAAGACTGCTTTAAGGGAGAGGAGATCGCCGGTGTGTGAGAGCACAATTACCGGCATATATACACTCACCTAAAGGATTATTAGGAACACCATACTAATACTGTGTTTGACCCCCTTTCACCTTCAGAACTGCCTTAATTTTACGTGGCATTGATTCAACAAGGTGCTGAAAGCATTCTTTAGAAATGTTGGCCCATATTGATAGGATAGCATCTTGCAGTTGATGGAGATTTGTGGGATGCACATCCAGGGCACGAAGCTCCTGTTCCACCACATCCCAAAGAAGCTCTATTGGGTTGAGATCTGGTGACTGTGGGGGCCATTTTAGTACAGTGAACTCATTGTCATGTTCAAGAAACCAATTTGAAATGATTCGAGCTTTGTGACATGGTGTATTATCCTGCTGGAAGTAGCCATCAGAGGATGGGTACATGGTGGCCATAAAGGGATGGACATGGTCAGAAACAATGCTCAGGTAGGCCGTGGCATTTAAACGATGCCCAGTTGGCACTAAGGGGCCTAAAGTGTGCCAAGAAAACATCCCCCACACCATTACACCACCACCAGCAGCCTGCACAGTGGTAACAAGGCATGATGGATCCATGTTCTCATTCTGTTTACGCCAAATTCTGACTCTACCATCTGAATGTCTCAACAGAAATCGAGACTCATCAGACCAGGCAACATTTTTCCAGTCTTCAACTGTCCAATTTTGGTGAGCTCTTGCAAATTATAGCCTCTTTTTCCTATTTGTAGTGGAGATGAGTGGTACCCGGTGGGGTCTTCTGCTGTTGTAGCCCATCCGCCTCAAGGTTGTGCGTGTTGTGGCTTCACAAATGCTTTGCTGCATACCTCGGTTGTAACGAGTGGTTATTTCAGTCAAAGTTGCTCTTCTATCAGCTTGAATCAGTCGGCCCATTCTCCTCTGACCTCTAGCATCAACAAGGCATTTTCGCCCACAGGACTGCCGCATACTGGATGTTTTTCCCTTTTCACACCATTCTTTGTAAACCCTAGAAATGGTTGTGCGTGAAAATACCAGTAACTGAGCAGATTGTGAAATACTCAGACCGGCCTGTCTGGCACCAACAACTATGCCATGCTCAAAATTGCTTAAATCACCTTTCTTTCCCATTCTGACATTCAGTTTGGAGTTCAGGAGATTGTCTTGACCAGGACCACACCCCTAAATGCATTGAAGCAACTGCCATGTGATTGGTTGATTAGATAATTGCATTAATGAGAAATTGAACAGGTGTTCCTAATAATCCTTTAGGTGAGTGTATATATATATATATATATATATATATATATATATATATATATATATATATATATATTTCAAATATCAAAATTCAATAACCCAATAAAGTAAACTATTTAAAATGTCAAGAAAACAAACAGAAATAAACAGCCTCCAACACGTAAACTTACACTGGGGTCCATATGTATGCTTGATCTTTGTATGTGTGTGTGTGTGTGTGTGTGTGTGTGTGTGTGTGTTTGTGTGTGTGTTCTGCGGGGATGTGAACAGACATTTTGAGGGGCAGTGGCTCAAATTGAGAAAAAAAATTATATATTCAGTTCAGAAGCAGTTCAAGGGCTCACTTATACATAATTATTTATCATTTTAGAACTTTATAATTTAGCTGTGCAGCAATTTTAGTAGTTGGGCAGTCAACACTTAGGTTTATATATCAATAAAAGAAAGGAAAAGTTTAGATTTAGACATACGTTCATGGATTGCACAGACATTTTGTGGGGCCTATGCTAGCTTCAGACGGAATGCTTTCCCCCTAATAAGACCAGACTTATTGTCCGAATCAATCTTTGCCAGGATTTGATGGCGTGTCCAGTTACACTCCATTCCATTTGACCAAGAGAGAGAGGGAGGCAAATGAGAGAAGGATGCAGAGAGAGATTAATGGCTAGTGAGGATGCAGTCAGCTGCAATGCTTAATTGAAATGGAGAGATTATGATCAGTTCAGGTTCTTTCATGCCAGCTGCAGAAGATTGCAGGATGTAAATGTGTTAGTGTTTAGCAATCCAGAGCCAACTACAAGAAAAATTATAGAAATTATATGTGTGTATACTCCATGTGTATGTGATTTGACCAAAATAATATTTATCATGGAAAGAGTATCATGTTACACTCCAAAAAATGTTGGGTTATTTATTTTACCCAATAGCTGGGTTAAACATATTGGGTCATTCTGTTAGGTTATTCCTAACGTTTATTGGGTTGTTTCTATAATAATGTACCCAGTTGGGTTAAAACTGGTCTCGCGAGGACATTTTTTAATTTCAACGGTCGACCAGTGCCACTGCCAACAGAAGATACAGATGTAAGTTAATAATATCACTTGTATTGCTGCTCACTTGGCTACCGACATAACACATGCTATAAAGACAGCCTATTTTAAACTATGGTGTAGAAACTGTCATGATATGTAATACATGAGTCACCTATGGAAGCATAAATGTAATGTTGGGGTTACGGGGCGGGGTCAAGGCAGATAAAGAGTTGATGGTTAAAACCTAAAACAGGTCTCGTGTCTTCTCCTTACCGTACATCGAAACAGAAACTATTAATTGGGATGCTCCCGCTCACTTTCTGTTATACATAATATTTCATATATTTGGCCGACATGATATATTTCATATCATCGGCTGTGCCAATGAAGGATTAATAGTGGCGTTTTCCTTATTATATGACGTGTTGTTCTGAAAGCAAAAAGAAACAAATGAAACACGGAATGTAGGCTGTCATCCGCGCAGTCTGACCGAAGCAAAGTGGGCGCATTTACTCGCGCAATTAATCGAAAGAGAAGTGCTGCTGGCTCGTGATGCGCGAATGGCTTGCACGCGCAGCGCCAGTCTCATCACACTTTAGCTTCCCATTTAGCTGACGAAAACACGCTGCATGAGGAAGGATTACATCAAGATGTAGATTGGAATGCAGGTGCAGAATTTATATAAATATAGGCGTCCCAATGATTACGAGATTAACCCAATAATGGGTCGGTGCTATATCAACCCACCATTGGGCTATGTGTTGGGTCATTTTAACTCAGTTCTGATTTTAGTGAGTATAGGGCTAGTTATTTTTGCAGGAAATTCAACCCAAACATTTTTTATTTATTACATAACCATGCCACATTTTGCAGCATTTAATGGCTATTTTTAAATATTATATACAAATATAATATAATATATTTTATCTAATTTGGATCTTGATGAATGCCACTCACAAGATAGGGATATTCATAATAAATTAATAATAAGTCTGGTAGCAGTGAAAAAACAGCTTCACATTACAGGTATGTTACACTTGCATAGAAAATTACTCAAATCAGTAATAGGCATACATTATACGAAGGTTTCCCAATTAGTTTTCACCAAGGGCCAAATTCTGACAACAATACAAAGTCAAGGGCCATGGCTGTCTTTTTTTGGTGCTGCTGCTATTATTATTATTATTATTATTATTGATGTTTTTATTATTAAAATAGTCAAGCATAAATATTCTGATTTTATTGTTTTTGTTATTTTTATCAGTATTAGTAGCCCATTGTTTTTATTCAAACAATTATGAACATTTTGTTTGTATACAGATACACAAAACAACACAACTTTGCCTGCTAAAAGAAAACCAAGCAAATTCAGTTATTAGACCTATTAGCATTAATATTGTCATTGTTCAAGCATTGCAAAAATGTAAATAAAGAAAAGACCATATGGAAATGTTTTCTCTTAAATAATTTTTTAATATTAGGCTATGCATAATTGTTTTATGTACTATGCTGTTAATGTGCACCATTCCACATGTATATTTCAGTACCTTGTGTTATATTATACAGGCAAGAGTAGTTGATTTCTGGAGTCCGTTTGGAATATACTTGTAGCAAAATACATGTGCAAATATCAATAGGATATATATATACATATATACATATATATATATATATATATATATATATATATATATATATATATATATATATATATATATAGGAGTTTGCATGTTCTCCCCGTGTCTGCGTGGGTTCTCTCCGGGTGCTCCGGCTTCCTCCCACCATCCAAAGACATGCAGGCTAGGTTAATTGGTGTCTCCAAAAAAAAATTTGCCCTAGGTGTGGATGAGTATGAGTGTGTGTCTGTCTATGTGTGGCCCTGTGATGGACTGGCGACCTGTCCAGGGTGTACCCCGCCTTTCGCACAATGTTAGCTGGGATAGGCTCCAGCCCCCGCGACCCTGTACACAGGATAAGCGGTTGACGATGGATGGATGGATATATATATATATATATATATATATATATATATATATATATATATATATATATATATATATATATATATATATATATATATGCAACATGCTCTTTAATCATCTCACTTGCATAAAAACACAGATAAACTCCTCAGAATGCATCAACACCATGAAAATAATTTAATGACGTAATAATGTATAGAAATGCTTTTATACAGTGCTCGAATTGAGGCAGGGCTGGGGGGATCCGGGACCCCCCATAAGGCATTAGGGATTATGGGCTTTGCTTGGCGCCGCTCTGGTGAAGCCAGGGACGTCACTAGGATTGGAAGACAGGGGGGCTTAGCCCCCAGGGTATTTGTAACTTGCGTTTGCAAAATCTTTGCACTCACATCTAGAGCTACACTTATGTCAACAACCAGTCAAGAAACCAAGATGTTAACAAGTAAAACGTGACAGACATATCCTCTTCTTCCATTTCTACTCTGTTAAAGAAAAGTTACTGTAATGTTAGCTTTTAGACACATCAAAGCTGCATGGGGGAATTTACTTAGGCCAGACTTTGCTGCTGATGATTTATTCTATAAGCAATGACTTAAATGCTATCTGTCTGCTCATGTAAATGTATGATAAAGTAAATGATGTCCAAAAACAGACAAATAGAGGCCAGACAGCTAAAAAGTTGGTAAGTTAAACAAATATGACAAATAGCAGTACAAGAAAAAGAATAAAATAGGCATCACTGCATACTTTATCATGTAAGCTATTGATACGGATCCTATTTAAAGTGGCTACTGTCTAAATACAATAACCTGTTGGCGGAAGGAATAAAAAAATTTGGAGAAATGATTACTGAATATATGTACTGTATGTAGGATTGCTTTCATTTTAGTTTCACATGTGTATCTGTGGGCATTTGCTCATCTTTAGCCTACATTTAGGTAACATCTACGTATTTATTTAATTTATCACAGCCAATGAATGCTGAAAGTTAAATTGGTATAGCTAGCATATATAATAAATATAATTAAATAATTTAGATTTGGCTATGCATAGTGCCTATACCTGCCAACAAATGCTTATTGTTAGAAGAAAACAAAACAATCCTTAGACCTATAGACCATTACTGACCTCAATCACACCGGCTCCCTCAGAATCAACTGACCTGCCAATCTCCTGCGGCTGCTTCTCTTTCTCTCTCTGCTAAAATATCTTTGAATATCCATCTTATCTGCTCAATGAATTGAAGGATACAACGGTAATAGCATTAACAGGGACCCTATGACATTTAGTTTTCAGTGACAACAACAATCTATGGGGATTGATATTGTTTTATATGCCTATTATAGAGAGAGGTTATATTATTGGCAAAGAATAAAGAGTTGTGATTAGCTTGCCAAGTTAACCATTTCTTGTATTTTGCTTGTTCACTCTAGATAGACTACAGTTTTCCATAGCAAACCAAAATATCCCCTTTCCTTTACCTCAAGAAAACGTAGCTAAAGGTAAGCAGGTAATTAAAAACAACTTTTCACTCTGTATCACGACACTTACCAATCTTCCTTTCACCGTTAGCGTGTGTATCGGTGTGTGTGGGCGGGAGGGTGCATAGCGAGTTAAACTTCAGACCAAACTAGAGTAACGACGAGACGAGATGAATCCTCCAGTTACGTGCAGCGCTCCGGTCTGCAACGCTCTGAAAGCTGCCACAGTTCACACCAATGCAACGAGACGCTGCAGTGCATCATCTTGATAGCACAACGACTCTGTACTTCTGTCCAACTTTTCGGCTATTTTTTGTAGCTGGATATGTATCATTTGTTGCGTCTAATTCTAAATATGAACGAGGATACGGTTATTGATAAATCGAATTGTTATTGTTGTTCTTATTATCATTTAGGGGGGCTTAGGAACATTTTGGGGTAGCTTCAGACCCCCTAAAATAGGCCTAACGACGTCCCTGGGTGAAGCTAACTTTTGCTAAAAAATTGAGAATAATAAACCTCCACTCGCAGTCGGGAAAAGAAAGCTTCTTACTGACATTATTGAGGGGTAATTTTCTCTCTTTCTCTCTATATATATATCTTTCTACTATATCTATGCACTCCATGTCAGAGCATTTGTATTCCTTGCATAAATTGGAAACATTTAATCATCTTCTACTTTCTGCTGTTTATATTGAAAAAGAGACTTTCCTTGATTGATTCCTTACTGTTATTTCTCGATTTTCTTAGAATATTCACTCAGCTAATTCAAAGTTATATTTTGGAACTACTATGTTTATTCCTACCTGCATTGACAAACATTATGTTCAGTTCTCAATTTCAGTTGTGGGCAAAGACACTGAGTTTATACCTAGCCTGTTTGAGTTTCATTCCTCATTTGAGATTTTCTTTATCCTTGCTTCTGAAGAAATTTGATGCATACCAGTGATACTTACCTGTCCTGAGATCTGTTCTAATCCAAGGTGATGTTGATGATACTAGCCAGTGAATACTTACCTGTTATGAGTTTTGGTTTATGTCTTCACCAATTGATTCCTGAAATTTCCTTGACAGCTGTTATGGATGAATGCTGAGTTGACTTGAGAATCTCCTGTGGACATGCCTATGTTAAACTTCTGAACTATTCTAAAGACTGTATACTGTTTGCCCAGTGGTCCTGCGCTCTTTGAATAAAGCTCCCGCACCTGGGTTCATACCTAATCTCCTCTATATTATCATTTCAGCCTGATAGTATTTTACCATCTTTTGCTACTGTTTAAGTAATAAAAGGACATTTTGAAGTTACTGACAGCTCCTTTATCTGCTGAATCTGACAGTAGCACCATCCAGTGAGTCTGGAAGCCATCTGATTATTTTCTACTGTTTTTGAGAAATTTCATTCACCTTCTGTCACTCACTCAATGTTGTGTCGAATGAAGTGACACAAGGGGTCTTTCTGGGATGCCAAACATACCTCAGAACTTGAGAAATGGCCAATGTCAGGTTGGCAGACAGAATTTGCATGCCCCGCCCCAGACATACGGGTATAAAGGGAAGCGGGGCAGCGACTGTCAGTTAGAATTTTTTTTCGGTTGTGCAACAGCAAGCTGAGTTCACCACTGTTGCACTCACCTCATTTGGCAAGACGCACTGCTGTTGGATCTATGTTGCATTTCCAGCTGGTGTTCTCTCTGCACACTGTGCAGTCCCCTGGGTGCTTCGACAGCACTTTCATTGCCTGAAAGAGTGTTCTCTTCCTAAAAAAAGTTTATTTCCTCTAAAAGAGTTTGAGTTCCCACTCATAAAAGAGCAATACACAGCAGGCGTTGAACGTCCTTTTCAGGACGCGTCTTTTTAAAGATGTCTTTCTGTGTAGTTCCTGGATGCAGTTGATTTCTCTCCATTTCTGATGGTCATAAAAGCTGCCTGGGCTGCGATCAGACACAGGCAGCATTTTATGAATGGTTCATGTTCGCGGTGCGAGAACATAGCCATGGCAACATTGCGGTCGCAGCTTTCTTTTTTCATGAGAGAAAGCCACTCCCCACGGGATAGAGGACGACCCGGCTGGCGATGAAGGCGATTTGGGGATGACGACGGGCTCGGTTTCGCCGGGTAAATCCCCATGAACCCCCCCCCCCCCCATCTGATGCTGATGACTCATCTGGGCTGCCAACTTCGGGTCTGCTCTCCCAGTCTGAGGCTGACGCACAGATGTCCGCTGTGCATTCCCGGGCCGCCGTGAGCGCGAGGCTGAACTGGAAACCTCCATTTCCCCCCGCTCACGGCTACTCAATGCTGCTCATAGCCATGCTGATACGTGATACGTGATAGAGCCCGTCCCTCCAGCCAAGATGAAGAAGGGTCTCTACCACACTTGCTTCAACGTATGTTCTCAACTGGGTTTTGCACAGACTCCCGTTCAAAATGCTCATGGAGAAACACATTCTTACCTGCGTTCGACAGCTAGATTGGTTCGTGACGGTAGACCTGAAGGCCACATACTTTCATGTCTCTATCTTGCCTCAACACCTACCCTTCCTACGGTTCCTGTTCGAAGGCCGGGCGTATCAGTACGAAGGTCCCCTTCGGCCTGTCCCCTTCATGAAGATCACAGAGGCAGCTCTTGCCCCGCTAAGGGAAGTGGGCATCCAAATACTCAACTACCTTGATGACTGGCTCATCCTGGCCCATTCTCGAGAGTTAATATGCGCCCACAGGGACCAGGTGCTCAGGCACCTCAGCTGTCTAGGGCTTCAGGTCAACTGGGAAAAGAGCAAGCTCGCCCCGGTTCAGGGCATCTCTTTTCTCGGCATGGAGATAGACTCAGTCTCAATAACAGCGTGCCTCACCAACGAGCATGCTCAGTCAGTGCTCAGGTGCCTCGCTCTCTTCAAGCCCGGCACAGTGGTTCCTCTAAAACAATTCCAGAGGCTCCTGAGGCATATGGCATCCTCAGCCATGGTCGCGCTGCTAGGGTTGATGCATATGAGACTGGCTACAGACTCTAGTCCTGAGATGGGCATGGCACCACGGCACATACCGTGTGACAATCAACCCTTCTTGCCATCAGACACTTAAGCCATGGACAGACCTCTGCTTCCTGCAGACCGGAGTCCCCTTGCAGCAGGTGTCCAGACATGTCGTGGTCACCACAGACGCCTCTTAACAGGGTTGGGGCACCGTGTGCAATGGGCACGCTGCTGCTGGCTCCTGATCAGGGCCCCGGCTGCGTTGGCACATCAACTGCCTAGAGTTGCTGGCTGTATCTCTTGCCCTATGGAGGTTTCTCCCACTAATCCCTTTATCTGTTCAGACAGCAACGTGGCGGTAGCATACATAAATCGCCAAGGCGGCGTGTGCTGTCTCGTCATATTTCACAACTCGCCCGCATCTCTTCTTTTGGAGTTAGTTGCGACTCAGTTCTCTGCCCACTACTCACATCCCTGGCAAACGCAACATGGCGACGGACATGCTGTCGTGGAAGATTTCATCCAGTGGAGAGTGGAGGCTCCACCCCCAGGTGGTCCAGCTGATCTGGGACTGAATCGGCATTCACAGATAGATCTCTTTGCCTCCCAGGACAACTCTCACTGCCCGCTCTAGTACTCCCTGACAGAAGCTCCTCTCGGGACAGATGCAGAGGCACACAGCTGGCCCTGAGGGCTTCACAAGAACGCATTTCCCCCTGTGAGTGCCTGGAGTTTGGTCCGGCACCTTCTCATGTCATCCGGAGGCCGCAACTGGGCTACGTTCCCCAGGTTCCTACAACCCCCTTCAGGGATCAGGTTGTGAACCTGCGAGTGCTGCCCCGGGAGGAGGCAGACCCTGTCCCTTTGTTGCTGTGTCCAGTACGTGCTTTGCATGTCTATTTGGACCGCACGCAGAGCTCTAGATGTGCTGAGCAGCTCTTTGTCTGCTTTGGTAGACGACGGAAAGGGAACGCCGTCTCCAAACAGAGGCTAGCTCACTGGGTCATTGATGATATTTCCCTAGCCTATCACACCCAGGCCGTGCCCACCCCCTTGCAGGTTCAAGCACACTCTGCGAGAAGTGTGGCATCCTCGTGGGCACTGGCTCATGGCACCTCCTTAGCAGACATCTGCAGAGAAGCGGGCTGGGCAACACTCAACACCTTCGCCAGATTTTACAGTCTCAGGGTTGAGTCGGTCTCGTCCCGTGTTTTGTTAGGTCTGAGCCGGGTGTTCCACTTGCACACAGCACCCTTCACCAAGTTGATCCAGTGCACCTTTTATCCCAGGTTAGCCACTAAGCGTCGCTCCCTGGATGTTCTCCTCCCTAACCTTCTGGCCTGCGAATTCAGCTGAGCAATTCGTGGCCAGACCCACTACGAGTCACAGGTGCTCTGTACTGGGGTCGGGCTCCACGGGCTTAGTTCCCTTCTCAGGCAAACCCACGTACGGATTCACAACCCTCATGGTATATTTGCCACATTACCTCCCCCTTGACTGGGCAGGATGTGGCCTCCACAGGGTCTTTTCCCCCTGAAAGAATAGGACCGGGAAAGACCACCTTCCCTGACGCATCTGATAGCGTTAAGAGCTCACGTCCTATGCAAGAGACATAGTGAGAGAAAAGGCCGTGGCTGCCGTGCCTGCTCCTATGCTAGTCATGTAGCACCTACAACCCCCCCCCCCCCCCCCCCCTCCCCTCAGGGGTGCCGGGAACCTAAGGTCTGTATGTGACATCTCTTTGGGGGCGTTGGGGAGGGCTACGTGCAGCTGACACAGTTGCCTCTGGCACACAGTAGCCTGCTTGCACCTGTCTCAACAGTTCACCTAACACAGTCATTGTGTGGTTTTTATATATGGGACCCCTTGTGTCACTTCATTCGACACAACATTGAGTGAGTGACAGAAAGGGAACGTCATGGTTACTGTCGTAACATCCGTTCCCTGAGGGAAGGAACAAGACATTGTGTCCCTCCTGCCACAGAACTAGACCTACCACTGTAAATGGCCGTACCTTATTTTCGGATCCTCAGTGCAAAATCCTGACTGACAGTAACTGCCCCGCTTCCCTTTATACCCCTATGTCCGGGCGGGGCATGAAAATTCTGTCTGCCAACTTGACATTGGCCTTTTCTCAAGTTCAGTGGTACGTTTGGCATCCCAGGAAGACCCCTTGTGTCACTTCATTCGACACAACGTCTCGTTCCTACCCTCAGGGAAGTAACCACAGTAACCATGACGATTTATTTTGAAGTCACATACTTTTACGGGTATTCAAGTGCCTTATATGTAGTCCCCTGGTATATTTGCCATAGTTTCCCTTTTGGGTCTGTTGTTTGTCACCCTCTAAATCTAGTATTACTTGGAGTAAGCCATTTAAAATAAGAAAAATAGCTTATCTCTCTCTCTCGCTTTGTTATATAACATTGGACTGAAAAAACTTTTTTTTTTTCATTCTTTACCAACACAAAAGCCTGTTCTTTTATGTAAGCCTGTTTTTAATAAATAGTATATAGTTATGCATATTATGATAAAATAAATATTTTGTATAAATTGTATATTGCGAGACACACAAAAACCACCAAAAATAAAAAGACTTTATTCCGTTCAAGCACTGCTTTTACAGCGTTCAATATATTAATCTCTAACATTGACAGCTGGGCAGGGCAGGAGACCGTTATAAGGGTTTGTAGAACACCAACAGCGCCACCTAATGTACAAGGTGAAAATGTTTTCAGATTTATTTTTTACACACTGTGTACAGACCTTTCATCTGAAGTTTGTCTTGCAAAATCATCACTGATTTGGTGTGAGCAAGCCTTTAGTGTGGGCCAAACATTTGTATCGCCGGGCTTCCATTGAGGAATCCTGCATTATGCATTCTGACTGGATGAGCAACATTTCAACCATGGACGCAAGCTTTAAATGGGGCTCAAATTAAAAAGACTGTATACTAAGAATCTGAATACTTTGATTCGTTGAGAAAGAAATTTGGAAAGGTGAATGAAATACTTCTGAAACCTTGAAAAACTGAGAAAGATTTAAAGCTGTCAAAAGATGTTATTACAGCCCCTGAACATGAAAAACAAAACTAAAAGTTGTTGTTTGTTGAATAAAGAAACCATTAACTAGACTGATGAGATTACTGTAATCCTTGTGAAGCAGTCATTTATATAGAAATGTTCCCATGGCTCAACCACCGCCCCAGCCCACCCTCCTCTGGTGGCTATAATTAGTTCTGGATTAAATCAAAAGCTATATGTTAATGTTAATTGATTTATCTCAAGAGTCCATAATTACATCCTCCGAATGGAGAGATCTCCAGTGTGTCACTGGAAGCGGTGAGAAATTGTGTGCGTGACAGTGGGTGACTAAATATGAATGTGTGCTTGCATTCATGAATGTGTTTGTATTAGGTATGGGGGAGATGGATCCTAAAGTATCGATACTTCCGATACTGATGTTGTATATAAAATATCGATCCTGACAAAATAATATCGATAATTATTTAATTTTTACTTTATTATTATTTTGTTACCATGAACAATAATCATAGCTTCAAATGGAAATAAAAAGGATTAGGCTATATTAGCAAATACTTGTGCAGGAGGGGAACTATTTATTCTTCCGCTGATCTTAACATGCATGCTCAACGACACAAGCAGACAAGTGCTTGCGCCGACACCAGGCTTGTTCAAACAAGAAAAAGTACTGATAGAAAATCAGAAAAATATCTTCTGGACAGTAGTTTAGACTAGGGCAGATTTTCCCATGATGTCAAGCAAAGTGGCACTGAGATTGAAGGTAGGCCTTAAAATACATCCACAGGTGCACCTCCTATCAGAAGATAATTGGCTATTTACCTAAAGGATTGATATAAGAGAGAGAGAGAGAGAGAGAGAGAGAGAGAGAGAGAGAGAGACTTTTTTTGACTTTTAACCCACCTTTATTACAAAAATATCAAGGTTTAATTAAACCTCACATAGTTTAAAAAAAATAATTTAAAATACAAACATACAATAATAAATAGCACAAAAACCAAGCAAAAAAGAAAAAAAACAAAAAGCACAATTAAATATAAATTTGCAAAGCACCATCAAAATCAGATTCACATATGCACTGGTTTACTCCCCAAATATGATTGAAAGTCTCCAGGTCTTTAACCAAGTTATAGTATGCATATTCCACCTTTAATCTAGTTTTAATCAAACCTTTTAAAATTAACATTGCATCAGTTGACCCAGCATTATTTATTTTGCTTTTACGTGAAATCCAAATTCCCATTTTTGCTTTCCCAAACAAAAAATTAAGCAAAACATGGATCTGTTTCTGCTATACTTTGGTCCATAGATAAATAACATGGGTGAAAACACTTCTCCCAAAACTATACACCATTCTTCCAATAGAGAAAGTAAAGGCACAAGCCTCCCACATTGAAAGAATAAATGAAAGACAGTTTCAGTCATCCCACAAAAAGGACATCCCTCCTGAACCTGGGGATCGAGGTGTGCTCTGTATCTGTTTGTAGCTATTAACCCATGCACAACTCCCCACTGCAGGTCTCCAGACCTTTTTTCAATGGGAGGCTTGTACAAGGCCCTCCAACAACCCTTCGGGGAAGAGCCTGATCCAAATAGCTCTTGCCATTTTGACTCTTTAACTCCTCCTAAAGAATGAGAGTGTGAAACTTTTACACATGTAACGTACAGTGCTTTCTTCTCAGTTTTACTGAAACAGTCCAATACAGGTATCTTGAAGGTCAACAAAGATCCCTCCTTTTCTTCAAAAATATCCACAGACGGAATTATTCTTAGTTCAGGAAAAGTTAAATCCATATCTTCATTAGTTGCTTCCACACTGCATTTAAATTCCGTCGATAGGCTATCAAGAATTTCATTTAACAGTCTTTGTGCCCAACGAGTTGATCTTATTCCAATCTTGGAAGCTAGCATTTCAGGAGACATCCATCCATCTGAAGTTATTAAGTGTCCAATCTTTACAACTCCTGCAGCCTTTAGAAGATTCCTCATCGATGGTGATTTTAAAATCACTGAGTCCACTATAGAGTTGTGCATTAGAGGTTCTTCCCTTGACCAGAGACCTCCCTCATCCATTGCATCTCTTGAGATATTAAAGGTCCTTGAGATGGTAAAAGGAAGTTAGTCCAGTCAGATCAACATTTTGAATGTCCAGGAGAAACAAGTGTTTATCCAGCCCCATCCCTCCTGCTCTTCTAAGGAGGGCACAGGCTATTCCAGACCAGCTTACATCCACTCCATAGAGATATTTTTTTACTGTCTGTAGTCTGAAAGTCTTAATTCTGCTTTTTATATCCACCAGTCCTTGTCCACCTTCTTGTCTGGGTAGAAACAAAAGTGATGCTTTTATCCAGTGGTTACCGGACCAAAAAAAGTCTGTTAAGCGTTTTTGGATTTTTTTCAACCAAATCTTCAGGAGGTTCCAGAATGTTCATTTTGTGCCATAGCGTTGCGGCTACAAGGTTGTTGCAGACCAGGACTCTTCCCCTATAGGATAACTGTGGTAGCAACCAATTCCAGCAAGACAACCGAGCACACACCTTCTCCACCAGACCCTCCCAATTCTGTCTCTTATAATCCTCCCTTCCTAAAAACACCCCCAAATATTTTAACCCAGATTTTCCCCATTTTAAATTACTTGGGAGAGCTGGAGTGTTGTGGTCTAAACCACACCACAAAGCATCACTTTTTACCCAGTTAACTTTTGCAGATGAAGCTTTACCATAGCTTAATAAAATCTCTTTTAAAACCTGAACATCTTTAACATCCCTTAAAACAACAGTAATATCATCAGCATAGGCTGAAACCTTTACATACTCATTAAAAATAGCACCTTTTACCTTCAAACCCATTAAACTCTCTCTTAATTTACATAGAAGAGGTTCTATAGCTAAACTATAAAGCTGACCAGAAAGTGGGCATCCTTGTCTGGTACCCCTCTGTACCTTGACAGGGACACTCAAACCTCCTGCTATCTTTACCATACATACTGGATTATTGTACAACAACTTTATCATTTTTCCAAATTTCTCTCCAAACCCAAAAGCTTCTAATACTTTAAAAAGATATTGATGATCAACACGATCAAAAGCTTTCTCCTGATCAAGTGACAGTATTCCTACATCAATATTATTACACATTGCATAATCAATGACATCACATACTAAATGCAAATTATCAGCAATACATCTATCTTTTATACAGTACGATTGATCTTTGTGTATTATTTTGAACAATATTTTGTTCAATCTATTGGCAAGGCACTTTGATAAAATCTTATAATCAGTGCAGAGAATTGCCAGAGGTCTCCAGTTCTTTAATATGGTAAGATCGCCTTTTTTTGGAAGCAATGTTAAAACAGCCCGTTGGCAGCTCTTGGGTAGAAAGCCATTACGATTACATTCCTTAAGCACCTCAAATAAATCATATCCAAGTATTGTCCAGAAATGTTTATAAATTTCACCAGGAAGTCCATCTATACCTGGGGTACGACCCGACGAAAGACCCGTTACGGCATCACTTAATTCCACAAAAGTTAATCCAGACTCCAATGCTTGTTTATCTTCTTCATTTAGACAAGGAAGATCTTGTAGAAATCCATTTTGTATCGGGATGTCTATGTCCTCAGGTGAGTATAAATGTGAATAAAAATTCACTGCTATTCTGCGCATTTCCACAGGGTCAGATGTACATTGTCCATTGTCATCCTTCAGGTTATGCATTTGGTTAACTTGTACACTCTTGCGTTCTAGATTGGAAAAAAAAAAAAGAGGTGGGACTGTCCATATCACTTATAGATAAGAATCTATTTCTCACAAGAGCTCCTTTAACCTTTTCATTTAAAATAGAGCTTAGTTTTAATTTCTTCTCAGACCACTCATGCACAATGGAAGAAAGATCTCTTATCATGTTTTTCTCAATGGCAAGGATTTCCTTTTCAAGCCATTCCAGAGACTGTTTCAAACGAAAACTAGAGTGAGATGTATACAGCTGGCAAAAATCCCTTATGTGAGCTTTACCAATTTCCCACCAAAGAATAACACTATCAAATCTTGTTTTTTCATTTCTCCATGTCTCCCAAAAGTGTTTAAAAGAATCACAAAAACTCTTGTCTTGTAGCAATTTGACGTTAAAATGCCAGTAAACACTTCTATTTTTCTTAGAGTTCAAGTTACAATCAATAGTGATTAATTTGTGATCAGTGAAAGATGTGGGGACAATAGCTGTATTAAAAATTCTACTTTTCATGCTATTTAATAAGTACAGTCTGTCTAGTCGTGCTGCTGAAATCCTCCCATCACTAACCTTTACCCATGTATATTGCTTAACAGAAGGATTATTTTCTCTCCATATATCAGTAAGATTAGAGGTTTTAATGACATTATCAAGTACTGTAGATGACTGAAAATGGGGTTCTTCTCCATTTCTATCAAGCAAAGCATTAATTGTACAATTCCAATCCCCAGCTAAGATATTATCTTTCTGCTTTCCTAAAAAACCTTTTAATTTATCAAAAAGAGTTAATCTCTCAGCTCCTATGTTAGGTGCATATACACTCACAAACATAAAAACAAGACCATTTAAATCAACCTTAACTGCTAAACATCTTCCTGGTTCAATTTCACTTTTTTCCAAAACTTTGGCTTTTATAGAAGGAGAAAAAAGTATAGCAGTTCATGCACTCAGATTAGTACCATGTGTGAGCACATGTTCATTCCTCCACCACAATCGCCAGTCAACCTCATTGTTTGCATCACTATGAGTCTCTTGTAAGAAAATAACATCTAATTTCTTTAACTTAATAAAATTAATCACTGTATCAGCTTTACTCTTATCCCTCATCCCATTGACATTTAAGGATCCCACACGTAGGGTTTCCATAAGAAAGAAGAAGATTAGAAAAAAAACAATCAGACAGAGATGTGTATTAGCCATAGCGATTAGTTATATTTTCCTCTTTTTAGTTTCCCTTTCCCTGTCTTAAACTTTTTCCGAATTTCAGTTAAATGTTTCTTTAACCTAAAACGTTTCTGTTCTGATAACTCATCATTACTGCAATGTTTCCTTGCCCACATTACAGGTGAGATAAACTTTTCCAGATCTGGGAAAAATTCACTCACTTCTATGCTTTTACCTTTTGTCTCATCCAGAAAAGCATTAATTTGTCCCACAGTGTACAAATCTTCTGTATCTACTTTTGACATTTCTGACCCTTCAGACCAATGTCCATCATCTTTCATACTATCTTCTGTATACTGAGATAGCCCATCTATATCATCCACCGAACATTTCTCAGCTATTTCTGTAACAGTCTGAGATACAACCTCATTTTCTTTTACTTCCTCAACATCATCATTTATGACAGGCGAAGAACTACATTCAGCCTGCTCACTTCTCTCCACGTCCATACCAGCATCGCTTTTACTCACCTCATTGTGCCCGTAGACCTCCTCCAACGGCCTTTTGCTTGGTTTCATAGGTACCTGTTTATCCTGTGTTTTTACCGTATTGTCCTCGATATCACTGGTATCATTGTGATGAACTGATCCATTTTCAGTAACATTAACAGGCAGCTGCTGCTCAACATCCGCTTTTTATTAGGGCAGGAGAAACGTTTATGGCCTATATTTCCACATTCAAAGCACTTTAGATTATCTGTACTTGCATACAGCATATATGATCCATCTCCATGACTTACACGAAACGAAATATCTAATGTGCGCTCTGTTGAAGTCAGAAACATTAACACTTGTCTCCTAAACGACAAAACGTGTTTGAGATCAGCATTTTTACATCCCAATGGGATATTCCTAACAGGACTTGCGATTTTACCGTATCAGGTTAGCTCTTTAACAATCGCGTCATTTGAAACAAAAGGCGGTACGTTGGAAACAGTGACTTTAGTTGCCGGAGCCGTTAAAGGAGTAATGGGCACAAAGGTTTCCTTGATCCATAAACCATTCTCACACACCCGATTGACTAATTGCTCTGTTTTTAAAAACACGATAACAGCTTTGTTCATACGCGATGCTGAGAGAAAATTGTCAAAACCTATAATTTCTCCCACCACCACGAGAACATCCTCCACACTCACGCCAATATCAGGCACACACCTGCAACCATTACGCATCGACAGGTGCGAGACTCCCTGCCTAGCTTCAGAAGCCATACCGACACGCGACAAAAGCCGCGAGCGGCTTTAATACTTAATAAACTTAAACCAAATGAAAATAGTAAGACCAGAAAAAAGGAGAAGAGAAATAGGAAAACGGAAAACACTTTCAAAAAACTCAAAATCCGCGCTCGCTCTAACCAGCACGCTCACTCGCCCTACCACACTCGCACATGCGCAGAGAGAGAGAGAGAGAGAGAGAGAGAGAGAGAGAGAGAGAGACTTGACTTTTAGGGTCTCTTTTATTTTACAAAAATGTTTTCCTTACAATCTAAAAATTTTAAACCAGAAAAAATTATATACCATAGACATAAATATCACAAGGAAAAAAAAAAAAAAAAAAAAAAAAAAAAAAACAACATTTAAAAAAAATTTAAATTTCCATTGTAATCAACATCACAAACACACTGGTTCATACCCCATTTAGATTTAAAAGTTTCAAGGTCATTGACCAATTTATAATAAGTGTACTCAATTTTTAATCGTGACCTTATTAAGCCCTTTAGGACTGATTCAACATCACAGGACACATTACCACTCAGTTTTTCTTTACGTGACATCCAAATAGCCATTTTAACTTGTCCAAGTAAAAAATTCATTAAAACATGGGACTCCTTTTTACTCTTTTTATACTTAGGACCATATATGAAATACATAGGTGAGCAAACTTCTCCCAGGGTCTGACACCACCCATCAATTGTTGAAAACAACTGTTGTAATCTAGTACAATCTAAAAATAAATGAAAGACAGTTTCTGATATCCCACAGAAGGGGCATCCCTCCCTCACCTGTGGATCAAGACGTGCTCTGTGTCTGTTCGTAGCTATTATACCATGCACTATCCTCCATTGAAGATCTCCAGATCGTTTTTCAATAGGAGGTTTGTACAAGGTCCTCCAGCTGCCCTTGGGGGAAACACCTACTCCAAACACCTCTTGCCATTTAGACTCTTTTACGTTTGTAAGAGCATGAAGATGCAGTATCTTCACACACAATGTGTACAGCACCTTTTTCCCTGCATTGCTGAAAATTCCTAACTGAGGTGTCTTAAAAGATAAAATTCCACCCTCAGTTTCTTCCCAGCTTCCAGTCTCAGCTGCAATGTTTAAATCTGGGAAGTCACAAATGTTCAGCTCTCCATTATCAGTTTCTAAGGAAAGTCTATAATTCTGTGGCAAAAAATCAGCTATCTGAGTCAAAATTTTCGTTGCCACTCGAACTTATCTTATTCCCAATTTTCCAGCAAAAGTCTCAGCTGATATCCATTCACCTTCAGGTATTAAGTGTCCAATTTTTGTGATTTTTGCAGCCCATAGACTTTTCCTGAATGAAATGTCTTTGAAAATGTCCAGATTCAATGCAGAGTTAAACAGCAGCGGTTCTTCTCTCTGCCACAAACTATGGGCATTGTTTGACTCCCGAGAAATCTTGACAATTGTCCATGCTTTTAAAACTGATCTATAAAACAATGTCAATCCTCCAAGATCCAACTTGTTTATATCCATCAGGAACAGGTGACGATCTAGTCCCATATTCCCTGCTTTCCTCAATAGAGTACACGCTATCCCAGCCCAGCTCACATCCTTCCCATAGAGAAGTCTCTGGGCTACTTTAAGCCTGAAGGTCTTTACTCTGGATCTGATGTCCACTAGGCCTTGTCCTCCTTCCTGTCTGGGTAGAAATAGCACTGGAACCTTTAGCCAATGCTGTCCTGACCAGAAGAAATCCACCAGACATCTCTGAATTTGTCTCACAAGGTCTTCTGGAGGTTCAAGGATCATCATTCTATGCCAAAGAGATGATGCTATAAGATTATTACATATCAGCACCCGTCCCCTATAGGACAGCTGGGGCAGCAACCATTTCCAATGAGACAACCGCGCACGTACTTTCTCCAACAGGCCCTCCCAATTTTGTTTTCTGTACTCAGATGTCCCCAAAAATACTCCCAGATATTTGAAACCTGCCCTTCCCCATAGTAAACCACCAGGAAGTGATGGACTCTTTTCAACTTGGCCACACCACACAGCATCGCTTTTACCCCAGTTAACTTTGGCAGATGATGCCTTTCCATAACACTCTAGAGCATGCTTTACCACATCAACATCTCTATCTCCTCTGATTAAAACCGTTACATCGTCCGCATATGCAGATAATTTAACAGATTCCTGGGGTTTTAGAGAGTTAATATGTAGACCTGTTAGGTCTTTCCTTAATTTACATAGCAAGGGCTCAATAGTTATACTGTAAAGTTGGCCCGAGAGGGGACAGCCCTGTCTAATTCCCCTCTGGACTTTCACAGGAGTACTTAGACCACCAGCCATTTTTATCATGCATGTGGCTTCAGTGTACAATAAACGTATCATCGAAATAAACTGATCACCAAACCCAAAGGCTTTTAAAACATCAAAGAGAAAAATGTGATCCACCCGATCGAAAGCCTTCTCTTGGTCCAATGATAAAAAACCCACTTCAATCTTGTCAACAAAAGCATAGTCATACACATCACTCACTAAATGTAGATTATCTACAATAGACCTATCTTTAATGCAGTAAGATTGATCTTTATGAATGATTTCGTGCAAAACATTATTTAATCTGGTGGCCAAACATTTGGAAATTATTTTGTAATCCGAACACAACACAGCCACAGGTCTCCAGTTCTTTAAGAGTGTTAAATCCCCCTTCTTAGGGAGTAGTGTTAGCACTGCACGCTGAAAGCACTTAGGAAGTATTCTTTCAGTGACACTTTTTTGAAGGACTTCAAAGTAATCATGTCCAATAACAGTCCAGAAAGCCTTATAAAATTCGGCAGTTAGTCCATCTATTCCAGGTGCATGACCTACAGAGAGTCCCATAACAGCAGCCGTGACTTCTTCATAGGTAAGTTCAGTCTCCATAAAAAGTCTGTGCTCTGGAGTTAAAGCCGGAAGATCATGAAGCAATTCATTTCTACATTGTTCATCTGATTTTTCAGAGGTGTATAAGCTTGAATAAAAATCCACAGCCATTTTACGCATCTCCATTTGATCAGAAGTATCTCGACCATTACAGTCTTTTAAACAATACATCACTTTCTCTTGTCCTTTCTTCCGCTCTAGATTAAAAAAGAAAGAAGTAGGAGCATCCATATCCCTTACTGTTGAAAAACGACTCCTTACAAGAGCTCCCTTCACTCTTTCATTTAAAATTGAGCTCAACATATTAGTCTTTTCAGTCCACAGATCTTTAAAGTTTACAGTGTCATTTGCAATCATACACTGCTCAATACCAATAATTTCCTTTTCCAGACATTCCAAAGATTTTTTTATATAGAACGAATAATGTGATAAATATTGTTGACAAAAAATCTTTATTTGTACCTTCCCTATTTCCCACCATTGAATACAATTTTCATAACAATTCTTCTCACTCTTCCAAGACTCCCAAAAAGACTTGAAATTTTCCAAAAAAAAAGAATCTTCTAATAATTTTGCATTAAAATGCCAATAGTGACTTTTATGCATTCTTTTTAGTAAGGTACACTCAATAGTAACGAATTTGTGATCAGACATTGACGTGGGAAAAATATTTGAATTTATAACTCTATTCCTCATATTACGTGACGTATAGAGTCTATCCAACCTTGCAGCAGAAACTATCTCATTTCTAATCTTCACCCATGTATACTGCCGCGAATACAAATTATGCTCTCTCCATACATCAGATAGGTTTAGATTTTTGATCACATTGCTTAAGCACAAAGCACTCTGTATATGAGGTTCTTCACCATTCCTATCCTGTGTAAAATCCAGAGTACAATTGAAATCTCCCCCTAAGATAATGAGATCTCCTTCATTTTGTTGTCTTAAAACATCTTCTAATTTAGTGGACAACCGTATTCTCTCTGCACCTATGTTTGGAGCATAGATATTCACAAAAAGAAAAATAAGATTGTCAATTTCTGCTCTCACGATCAGCAATCTCCCTGGATCAACTTCAGTTTTTGACAATATTTTAACTTTAACAATAGGGGAGAAAATTACTGCCACTCCAGCACTCAAATTGGACCCATGACTAAGGACTGTCTCTCCTTCCCACCATAGGCCCCAATCAGCCTCATTTCTTATATCACTGTGAGTCTCTTGTAACAAAACCACTCCTATATCTTTCAAATGAGTAATCTCTGACAGTAATCTACTCTTTTTCCTATCTCTCATCCCATTAATATTTAAAGATCCCACCCGCAAGACTTCCATGAGAAAGAGGGAGAGAAGGAAAGAAAAAGTACAGAAAAAACAAGAATTAAAATTCATCATTATTATTGTGTTTTTCCCTTGCCTTTCCCCTCGTCATACGTTCATTCCCTATTTGTTTTCCTTGTCTAATACCAGTTATGTGCTTTTTTAACCGAAACCTCTTCTGTTGTGAGAGCTCTTCAAGGCTATTTGTTTTCCTTGCCCATGTAACAGAGGCTATAAACTTTTCAAGATCCGGAAAAAAATCACTGACTTCTACACCTGTTTTTCCTTTTGTTTCATCTAAAAAAGAGTTGATCTGTTCAAGAGTATATATATCTTTTTCAGCCACTCTTGCAATTCCAGATGCATCAGACCACTGCTCTTCATTTCTCAAACTAGCATCAGTACATTGGGACATTTCATCAAACTCATCAGTCATATTTTCTTCAGAAACTCCTGCTGGTGTTTCTTTAAGCAGCCCTTCATCACCTCCCTGAGTTTCACTCTCATCAGTTACATCAGTCACAATCTCAGCAACGCCAACCAACTGCTCACTACCTCCAGCATGTAAATTAACATCACTCACCTCTTCTGAGGCTGCTTTCTCCTGTGTCTCAGTTCTCTGTTCTATATTCTGTTGATATTGGTTTGCATTGTTGTCATCTCCACGCGATGTAGACGGCCGCTGATCGTCTTTATGTGGGCATGTGAAGCGTTTATGTCCTAGGTCACCACATTCAAAGCACTTCAGACTTTCAGTACTTGCATAAATCATATACGAGTTCTCTCCTTGTTTAACTCGGAACGAAACCTCCAATGTGCGCTCAGGCGAAGCCAAAAACATAAAAACTCGGCGGCGAAAAGAAGTGACATGTTTAAGCGCGATGTTCTTACAGCCTAAAGGAATCATTCTCACTGGACTTGCTATTTTTCCGAATCTTAGCAACTCTTTCGTAATGACTTCATTACTAATAAAAGGTGGAACATTCGCAATCGTGACTTTTGTTGCTGGAGCGGATAGTGGGGTAACCGGAACAAACGTTTCCTTAACCCATATTCCGCTCACAGTCAACTGGTTAATCAACGTTTCAGATCTCAAAAAAACAACAACCGCTTTGTTCATGCGTGAAGCTGAAACTATATTTTCAAAACCTACTTGCTCCCCTACAACTACAAGCAGATCCTCTATTGTCACGCCGGACTCTGGTGCACACCTGCACCCATTTCGGAGTGATAGATTAGGTGGTGTTTGACCAGGAATTGACGCCATCCCGGCGTCTAAAATTCCACGGGCACACGATGGAACCGTATCCCTTTTTTTTTAACTTAAGTCGGGGGGGGGGGGGAAACGAGGGGAAAGGGAAAAGGAAAAAAAACCATAAAGGAAAAGAAACATAGAGGCCTAAGAGAAAAGTTTTTCCTTTCAGTCACTCTCAGAAACGCACTCAGTCCTCCTCACCCACACTCCCAACATCCAACACGCAGAGAGAGAGAGAGAGAGAGAGAGAGAGAGAGAGAGAGAGAGAGAGAGAGAGAGAGAGAGAGAGAGAGAGAGAGAGAGAGAGAGAGAGAGAGAGAGAGAGAGAGAGAGAGAGAGAGAGAGAGAGAGAGAGAGAGAGAGAGAGAGAGATTGATTTTTTTTTTTTAAGTGAACAGAGATTCTCTCTATACATGCATGGAGCTGCAGGAGCACAACGTTCATTTCAGACATGATTGGATATTTGCTAAGCAATAACAGTTTCAGTGAGGGGTGGGACATTTCCAGCATCTAATGCACAAGCATCCCTGGAGTAACCATAATTTGCACTGTAAATTTATTTCCCTGCTAAAATGTAAATAAATGTATATACATTTAAATTACATTTATCCAATTAAACTTACTGCATGTTATTGCACCCCTGCTTGTTTTTGAAGCTCTTTTTTTTTTTTTTTTTTTTTTTTTACATCTGTCGGTGGAGCCTTTTTCTCGTGATATGATATAATTTTAATGTATTGTTCAAAGTAGAAAAACAATTTCACTATACATTGAAAATCACATTATAGTACACAGTTAAAACAAATAACCATTAATTCTTATGTAGGCTACATTATATATGGTAATACAAGATAACGTGTTCACGTGAACATTACTACACTCATATTAGCTATACAATGCTTAAAAGTTTATTGCGTATTCTGAATTTTTTTATTAGTTAGAGTAATAGTAATGTCACGATTCACTGTTGTCTGCCCAGTGTTTCTCCCCAGTCATCTGTTCCCGGACTACACTTCCCATAATTCCCTGCTTTCATCACTGCTAGCTGTCCTTCATCGTCCTCACCTGTGTTTAATTTAGTCATTATCCTTTGTGTATTTAAAGCCCTGTTGTCTGCACATTCTTTGTCAGTGATTGAATGTGTTTAGACCTACCATGTTTTGCCTGTGCCCTTCGTGGATGGTTTCTCCTGTTTATGTTCTTGTTTCCCATTGTGGATATTTTATTTGATTCTGTGTCTACCAGTTATTTGTATTTGTTTTTGTTTATTTTCATTAAAATCCTAGCCGCACCTAGATCCAGCTCTCTTGACTTCTTCCCAGCATTACAAGTATTAACAGTTTGCATTGTAGCCTAATAAAAAGAACATTAATGACAACTATTAATTTAAATAAATATTTAACCAAGTTAGCATACCACGGTCCTTAGCAGTGTACTCTTCACCATGCCAGCAAGAAACTTACCCTGATATACATTTTGTAAGTTTTTGTGGGACTATAATAACAGTAATTTTTTTATGGAATTGATACATTTCTTACACATTTTACATATGTACTGTACATAAATGTAAATTTAATTTTAGAAATCGCATGCAAATTTTCTTTTTTTTTTTTTTTTCATAAAATCACATTATGCCCACCTCTTCAGGCACTACTACACCACTGCTTCTGTAGTAAAGTCTCACTAAAATAACAGCATATCAAGGGTAACATTTCTTATTTCTTGTAATTGTTGTTAATAACTAATTTTAAAAAATTAACCATGGTCGTACTGGTCACATGATTCTATGCTCGGCTCACTTTGCTATTTTTAATACTTTTTATGACATAAACCGGTGAGATTCAATACACCCTGTTCCATAACTGTTCTAGGAGGGCAATATGTCAAAGAATTCAAAAGGTCTCTGGAGACATTAAAAGACACTTACGTGCTCAAGCTGATTCCCCTGAGCAGGCTGCGGGCCTGGGAGTCGCTTGGTCGGAGAGCTGCGGAAAATGCAGCTGCATATGCTGAACGTGTCGGCAATGCTGACGAAGGTTGTTGCTGACTTGGAGGATCTTGCTGTGATAGGTTGATCGATCACCACCATGGAGGCGAAGTTCACTGATGAGGTTACAAAAGTGGGGGATGTCGAGAAATGTATTGACTACCTGGACTCATCAGAGAGGGAAGTATCTTCTAATCCGCTAGCAACCGCTTGTCCGCTTGGAGAAGCCGGCAGAATAATGTCCGTATCGCAGATGTTCCGGATGGAGTAGAGGGTCAGGATATGGTGAAATTCCTGGATGGGCTCTTTCCGAATCTGCTCTACATAGCAGGCAATCAGCTGTAAATCTAGTGAGCTCACAGGGTGCCTGCTCAGCGATCCGCGGAGGGAGACAGGTCCCGATCAATTCTGGCCAAATTTCTGAGATCCTCCAATAAAGATCTTGTGTGACGTGAGGCAAGGAGGAAAGGAAGGCTTCCTTGGAAGAATCACAGCATTTTCTTGTTCCCAGAGTTTACAAACTCGACAAGAGAGACACGTGATCGATTCAAGGAATGCAAGAAATTTTTATATCAACGGAAGGTCACTTTTGCACTGATATTCCCTGCCAAATTGAGAATATATGCTAAGGATGACCATAAAACATTCACATGCCCACAGCAAGCGATGTCCTTCATAAACCCAATGGAGTGAGTGAGCCATCGTGTTGTACTCATGTTGTAGCCGAGTGGAACGGCTCACTGAACATTTGCTTGACTGTTTGAGGAGTCTGTGCGCCTTTTTGTGCTAGTTCTGCTGGAGTTCATTTTATAGAGTAACACACCTTCAAGACAGTTTTATGGATGAGTCTACATGCTCTTTGTGTTTGTTCTGCCTAGCGGCTGGAATTCATTTTGTAGAGTAACACACCTTCAAGACAGTTTTATGATGAATCTACACACTCTTTGTGTTTGGTCCGCCTATCAGCTGGAGTTCATTTAGTAGAGTAACACACCTTCAGGACAGATTTATGGATGAATCTACATGCTCTTTATGTTTGTTTCGACTATTGGCTGGAGTTAGTTTGATAGATTATCTTTTGCTGTGTAATTCTGTCTCACAAAATTTGTATTGAAACATCGGACTTGAGCAATCTGACAGCAAGGATGTCGCGGGGACTCTCATCGGCGTCCATGGACTGTTTGAGTTTGGAGGGATGGATGCCAGTTGGCGCTGTTATGCGCAGGGTTAATGCACACATTTGCATTTTTTATGTTTTCTGTTCTGCGCTAGTGTTGGAATGTGGTCTTTATAATCTTGTTTTTGACAGACAATCTATTTTTTCATACATGTCAAAATGTCAAATGTTAATATGAGTGAATTGTCTCTCTCCACGTGGAATTTGAAAGGGTTGTGGCACCCCATAAAAAAGGTATTATTATTTCTCTTCATAAGCGTAAGAAATGTGATCAAGTGTTTCTTCAAGAAACGCACCTTTCTCTGCAGGAAGCTGAACAATTTGGAAAGATATGAGGTGGGCATTTTTTTATAGTGTTAGCTCGAGTAAGAGCAGGGAAGTCATTACTCTGATAAGTAAACATCTACAATTCATATGTCTCAAACAGAGTAAAGATAAGTTAGGAAGAGTCATTATTGTTTTAGCTGAAATTCAGGGAAAAAGTCTTATTTTGGCAAATATTTATGCACCTAACGTTGATGATCAGGGCTTTTTAATAGATCTTGAAGGGATGTTGCAAGTCACTGGCACCCCTCATGATATAATATATGTAATATATTAATCTTTTGATAGACTCAGTCCTTGATTATAGTGAAGTAAAAGTGTGTAAGCCACCTAGAGCAACATTGACACTTCACAGGATGTGCAAAAATCTTGGACTTACAGATATTTAGAAACTTTTGAAACCCATCTGGTAGGGACTATAAATATTTTTTTTTTTTTAAAAGTCTATCTAGATATCTAAGTCCATAATTTTATCTGTTGTTGATTGCTCAATTGGAAACATTTTAGTCTCAGATCATGCCCTGGTGTTTTTAGAGGTGTTGCCACATATGGAGAAAAAGAAATCATATAGTTGGCACTTTAATGTATCCCTTTTGCAAAATCCTGAATTCCAATAATGCTAAAGTCTGAAATCAAAGTCTGTATGGAGACAAACTGGTCCTCAGTATCCTCTGTGGGTGTGGCTTGGGAGGCACTTAAGGCAGTTCTTAGGTAGGGATATGTACATGGTTTCTGGACAAATGCCCATTGAAATACTTTGTGCCATTGGTCACATGATCAATTTTGGATACTGTTTGCCTAGTACCTATGTGACGAACTGGACCCTAATTCTCTGTATGTTCAAACTGGCCCAATCTCTCTGTATGGATGCCTGTAGGGGGCTTCGTGCTCTATCCCAGTTACCCCGGTGCCATCTCCCTTGCCACGTATCATCCATGGGGACATAGTTCCCATATTAAGCATCCACAGGGCTAGTATCGTGTCCCCTTACTCTATAATCTCCCCAAACTCTTTCTCATGTCAATGAATCCTATATAGTGCCCACTTACCCAGTATTCATCCTCTGTAGTCTACCTCACGTCTACAGACACAGTATTGTGCTCATTTACCTGGTGGTCTTCCTCTTGGCCACAGATTTGTCCACTTACCAAGTAAAAAGTGCTTTTAAATGCCTTTTGACCCAGAGTGCCCCCTAATGCCATACATAACCACGATTGGTACTGGGCAGCACCCGTGCATCCCACAAGATAATCCCAGGTGCTTTTATGGACCTTCGTGGCACTTGGAATTTTTTTGCTCTTTTTAACTTGAATTTGCCTCAGAGCACAAGGTGGGTGCCCACTGTGCCTGCCGAGTGCCCTTTCAATGCATTTCTTGACCATCGGCCAAAAAGTTTCCGAATCATTTGACCTCCTAGCATCTTAACGAGGGCCCCTCGGGGTGCCACCCTGTCAAATGTGGGGTCTCTGGGACCTCTGGGAGCGATACGGGGGCACATCCCACATGTAATGTATTCTATTCATTTCTATACTTGTTTGGTGGACGGTGTTCAGAAAGCTCCAAATGTCCCGAAATCAACATATGTGTTCTCAGACAGTTTCCAGAGTTACGTGACCCTTTGATCGAGCCCCTATATTTGGGGGCTTAAGAAGCTTCAAGACTGAATTTTCAAACCCTTCCCTAGATGACTTTGATCATTCTAAAGGCTCTGACTGGGCATTAGTGGAAGAAAGCTGTGTGAGAGATTCTTGCCTAAATGGCCAAAAAAATTGTTTTCTTATTTCTAGAGCCTTGTCCTCTTAATATGTTGTTTGGGGGACCTCAGGCTGCAACCGTGTGATATTTGGGGCCTGTGGGACCTTTCTAGAAAAATTCCACCTGCAATGTATTCCATAATTTTTTTTATACTAGTTTGGTGCCCCAAAATCATCATATATGTCTTTTGGGGGTGTCCTCAGACAGTGTCCAGAGTTACGTTACCCTTTGACCTCTTTTGAAAAAAAATTTCCCCTTTAGGGACGGCTTCCAAAAATCAAGTATGCAAATTACATTGGTTTACATGGCGAGTGGGACGTCTAGAAAAGAGCTATCAAAAGGACGTAGGACCTTAAAAATTGAGATCATTGACTGTCAGGGGCCCCCAAATCACAAGTATTAAAGGCTCAGATGAATAAACTGCTGCATACATGCCTACGTGGCAGGCTGTCTCATTGTTTCCTATGGCAGGAAGATCTAATGAAAATAATGAAAAATACTTTTCTGCCTCCTAGGCCTTAGTCCCCTTAGTATGTTATTGAAGGGCACTAGACTGTCAACGTGTGAAATTTGGGGTCTGTACAACCTACCAACTCGATGCCAAGCCTTCACCCACGTGCATTATGCAAAGCACTCCGAAACCTCCAAATGATTCCAATTTGAAATCTATATATTCTCAGGTGTCCCCTAGACAGTTTGCAAAGTTAGAAGTCTTAATAAGTTGCTTAAGTGCTAGATTGGCTGACTTTTGAGTGAAAAGTGATAGTTATTTTTCCAGAACATTTTTCCAGATTTTTTTCAAGTACTTGCCCTACACCGATCGAAATAAAACTTCAATATGTTGTTCATGAGGGCTCAATAAATAAGCATTCGAAGCCCCTAGGTTTTTGCACCAAATTTAGGGGTATTTTGACTCTGTCATGCAGGTAGGCCCAGCTGCAATTGTATGTAATGGCTACCAAATACATGGTCAATGACAACTCATTTTTAATGCAAATTATGCATACTAGTAAGTTACATAAATGGGTTGTCCTGTTGCAATGTATATGAATGGGGAAAGCGCCCATGGCTAAACATCTGCTGGGGGATGTGGTCTTGCCACCCTGGCGATGGCTGAACTGCATGTTGTTGGGGGCCTAGCACGGCCACCGTGGGGCACATTTGCAGAAGGCATTAGAAGGCATCAAATATTGCCTAGGTCGCACTGTGCATTGTCCAGGAACCCAGTACCATGGAGCTATAAATTAGGTTGTTCATTACATCGGGGTCTACCCACTTCCCTTAGGGAGGGGCCGGATCATACAGTATGCCTCATTCACCAAAAATCCAAAGCACAAGAACTCGTAGATTTGGAAGGGAATATTAAAAGTGCAGAGGCAGAGCTGAAGCGTGAATGTTGTCTAATGGCCTCAAGGAATTGACCTGATTGAAATACAGATATAATACTGTTTTATCGCAGAAGGTGGAGTTTCAGGGCAAGTCAGTCATACTTTGAGTCAGGAGAGAAGGCAGGGAAACTTCTGGCTAGATATACAAAACGAAAAAGAGTCTTTTTCTACCATTCCCTTAGTGAAATCTGCTGGTGGTGAAATATTTACCTTGGCCATTGATATTAATAATGCTATCAAAGAATTCTATTTTGATCTCTATAGTTCCATGTCTTTGTCTACTGATGAAGATACTAGAAACTTTGTGGACAAGTAGAACTTCCTAAACTGACTTAAATTCTAAAATTCTATTGATTCTGAGATAAACTTGGAGGAGCTTTACGAGGTAATTAAGGCCTTGTAATTTTTTAGATCTTATGCTACAGAACTGGCTCCACATTTGCTAGAAGTTTATACAGAATCATTGTGGGAAAGCTTCCGCAATCCATGACGCAAGCCTGGATGATTCTAAAAAAGGACAAAGACCCAAGCGAGTGTAAGAGTTACTGTCCAATTTCCCAGATCCAGCTGGACGTTAAAATATTGGCTAACTGATTAAATAAAGTTATGCCATCTCTTACACATATAGATCAGGTGTGGTTTATTTGGGCCATAACTCCCGTAACATTAGGCGTTTCATTTATGTCAAACGGGCAGTGGCAAATGATCAGACTCCGGTCACTGCCATCTCACTAGATGCCGAAAAGGCATTTGATATGGTAGAATGGGATTATCTTTTTAAGATTTTGGAAATGTACGGGTTGGGAATACTTTTATTGGGTGGATTAAGTTATTTTATAGACACCCGGTAGCGGTGGTACAAATGAATGGATTAATTTCAGATTATTTTACTCTGGATAAGGGCACCCGGCAGGGTTACCCTCTTTCTCTTATTGTTCTGTCTTTCCTGGAACCATTAGCAGCCACGATAAGAAAGGAGGATGATTTTCCAGGGGTGGTGGCAGGAGGTGTGGTGCAGAAACTTTTGCTTTACACAGATGATATTTTATTATTTGTCTCCGACCCACTCTATGCCTTGCCTCCACAGAATTATTATTTCCTTTTCGAAGTTCTCAGGATACAGAGTGAATTGGTCTAATTCCAAAGCATTGGCTCTGACAGCGTACTGCTGAGTAACAGCTTTTCAGCCAGGCGCCTTCCAGTGTGCCCAAACAGTGATTAAGCATTTGGGTATTTTATTCTCAGCAAATTTGGGTGATTTAGTTACAATTAATTTTGACCCTTTAATAAAAAAAAATTCTAGCAATGTGGGTAGATGGGCTTCATTACATTTATCTATGACTGGGAAGGTTAATGTTATTAAAATTAATTGTATTCCAAAATTCCAAAATTCAATTACCTGCTACAATCTCTCACTATAGATGTCCCCCTCTCTTATTACAAGTAATTTCATATTTCATATTTCAATTTCATAGTTTTACTACAGTAAATAGCTCAAGATGGCGCCGAGTATGGCTGCTACGTCACAAGCTCCGTCAAAACACTGCAGTTTATTGTTTGTTTTGTTTACAGTTTTGTGTTTTTTTTGTCTTGGATGTTGTCTGCCTTATTGTGTACAACAGACAAACGCTTTTGGACATTGGTTCGGCAATCACACCGAAAACCGGACTTCAAATTCCTCAAAGCCGACCCGCGGTTTACAAACACGCCAGCGGAGCCCTTTGTCTGGGCTGACCGGCCGCGGAAACGCAGAAGGAAAAGGGGGAAAAGAGCCAGCGTTCTCATCAGAGTAAGGCGTCGCGCAAATCAACCCCCGCTACCCAGTATACTACTGGCAAATGTTCAGTCTCTGGACAACAAGCTCTGCGAGCTGAGAGCGCAGATCTCTTTCCAAGGAGAGACAAGAGATTGCTGCGTTATCTGTTTTACGGAAACCTGGATGTCCGCAGAGATTCCAGACTCGGCCATCGAACCCGCGGGGTTCTCCGTGCACCAAGCGGACAGAGTGAAAGACCTCTCAGGTAAAAGCAGAGGTGGAGGTGTATGTTTTATGACCAACAAATCATGGTGTGATCAGAGGAACGTACATTTTATCAAGTCTTTCTGCTCTCCTGATCTGGAATATCTCATGCTTCTGTGTCGACCATTCTGGCTACCGAGGGAATTCACAGTGGTCATTATCACTGCTGTGTACATCCCCCCAGAAGCCGACACAGACCGGGCACTCAGGGAACTGTATGGGAGTATAAGTGAGCAGGAAACCGCGCACCCTGAGGCCGGGGACTTCAACAAAGCCAATTTTAAAACAATAGCACCAAAATACCGCCAACACATCAGCTTCAACACACGAGGGGACCGGGTTTTGGATCATTGCTATTCTCCTTTCCGGGATGACTACAAATCCCTCCCCCGCCCACCATTTGGCAAATCCGACCACTCTTCCGTTCTGCTTCTGCCCGCTTACAGGCAGAAACTGAAACGGGAAGCACCCACCCTCAGAATGATCCAGTGCTGGTCGGACCAATCAGACTCTGCGCTACAGGACTGTTTTGATCATGCGGACTGGGAGATGTTCCAGTCCGCCTCCGATGATGACATCGAGGTTTACGCTGATAGCGTAACGTGTTTCATCAGGAAGTGCGTAGAGGACGTTGTTCCAACAAAAACAATACGGATCTACCCCAACCAGAAACCATGGGTTAACAGCGATGTTAACCCACTTACTGCGCGGACCTCCGCTTTTAATTCCGGGAACGCGGAGGAGCGTAAACAAGCCAGTTATGCCCTCTGTAACTCTATCAGTGCAGACAAACGCCAGTACAGGCACAAAATCGAAGGACAGTTCAACACCACTGACTCTAGAAGTATGTGGCAGGGAATTAACACCATCATGGACTACAAACGGAATAAAAACTCCGCCATGAACACTGCTGCCTCTCTCCTGGACGAGCTTAATAAATTTTATGCTCGTTTCGAGGACAATAACACTGCCCTCGTGGAGAGAGTACTCGCGGCTGATACTACAGAGTAACCCGATCCTTTCGACGGGTGAATATCCATAAAGCCGCGTGTCCAGACGGCATTCCGGGCCACGTCATCAGAGCGTGCGCGAACCAACTGGCTGGTGTTTTTACTGACATTTTCAACCTGTCCCTCTCCCTGTCTGTAGTCCCCACATGCTTCGAAACATCAACCATTGTGCCTGTACCGAAGCAATCAAAAATCACTTGCTTAAATGACTGACGTCCTGTCGCTCTGACCCCCATCATTAGCAAATGCTTTGAGAGGCTAATCAGAGATTACATCTGCTCTGTTCTGCCCACCTCTTTGGACCCATTACAGTTTTCCTACCGCAACAAACGCTCCACTGACGATGCCATTGCATCTACAATACACACTGCTCTCTCCCATCTGGAAAAAAGGAACACATATGTGAGAATGCTGTTTGTAGACTACAGCTCAGAATTTAACACCATAGTGCCCTCCAAGCTTGATGAGAAACTCCGGGCTCTGGGCTTAAACAGCTCGCTGTGCAGCTGGATCCTGGACTTCCTGTCAGGCAGAAGTCAGGTGGTTAGAATGGGCAGCAACATCTCCTCATCACTGACCTTCAGCACTGGAGCCCTGCAGGGCTGTGTTCTCAGCCCACTTTTGTATTCCCTGTACACACATGACTGTGGCGACACATAGTTCCAATGCCATCATTAAGTTTGCTGACGATACGACGGTGGTAGGTCTGATCACTGACAATGATGAAACAGCCTATTAGTCCAAACAGCCTACAGAGAGGAGGTGCACACTCTGACACGCTGGTGTCAGGAGCACAACCTCTCCCTCAACGTCAGTAAAACCAAGGAGCTTGTAGTGGACTTCAGGAAGAAAGACAGAGAGCACAGCCCCATCACCATAAATGGAGCACCAGTGGAGAGAGTCAGCAGCTTCAAGTTCCTCGGTGTCCACATTACTGAGGAACTCACATGGTCCATCCACACTGAGGCCATTGTGAAGGCTCACCAGCGCCTCTTCTTTCTAAGACAGCTGAGGAAGTTCGGAATGAACCACCACATCCTCACACGGTTCTACACTAGCACTGTAGAGAGCATCCTGTCTGGCTGCATCACCACCTGGTACGGCAATAGCACCGCCCACAACCGCAAAGAACTGCAAAGGGCGGTGCGAACTGCCAGAAACATCATCGGAGGTGAGCTTCCCTCCCTCCAGGATATATATACCAGGTCGGTGTGTGAAAAAAGCTTGTAGGATCATCAGAGACTCCAGCCACCCGAGTCATGGGCTGCTCTCACTGCTTCCATCAGGCAGGCGGTATCACAGCATCAGGTCCCGCACCAGCCGACTACATGACAGCTTCTTCCCCCAAGCAATAAGACTTCTGAACACATGATCTCTCACGATCAACAATCAGCACTGCACTTTATTAATCTTCAGTCTGCCAAATATATTCTCCCCAATTCAATTAGTGTATATATATTTTTATATACCCTTATCTAGTGTATGTGTATTCTATATTGTGTGTATTGTTTACTGTACATTGTATATCAGTAGTGTAATTGTATATCTACAGTAGTGTAATTGTATATCTAGTTGTGTAATTGTGTACATTTGATATGTAAATTGTTGTGTAATTATGTGTACATTTGTTATGTAAATTGTGTTGTGTAAATATGTTGTTTATTGTAAATTGGTTTATGTCTCGTCACTGTCATGACTGCTATGTTGCTCGGAACTGCACACAAGATTTTCACCTACTGTTGCACTCGTGTACACAGTAGTGTGACAATAAAGTGATTTGATTTGATTTGATTTAAAATATGGTTTAACTAAATGCCATGGTTAAACCAGTAGTGAAACCATGGTTCATTTTTGTAAGGGTAAACAAAACATAAGTCTAATAATTTTCTGTTTAGGCTCACAAATCTAAAAATGAATTAATTAGGACTAAAAATAATATATTAAATTGCCCATTTTCCATCCATCCATCGTCAACCGCTTATCCTGCGTACAGGGTCGCGGGGGGCTGGAGCCTATCCCAGCTAACATTGGGCGAAAGGCGGGGTACACCCTGGACAGGTCGCCAGTCCATCGCAGGGCCACACATATACAGACACACACTCACACTCACATTCACACCTAGGGCAATTTTTTGGAGACACCAATTAACCTAACCTGCATGTCTTTGGATGGTGGGAGGAAGCCGGAGAACCCGGAGAGAACCCACGCAGACACGGGGAGAACATGCAAACTCCACACAGAATGGCCGGGGCAACCGGGGTTTGAACCCACGACCTTCTTGCTGTGAGGCGACAGTGCTAACCGCTGCACCACCGTGCCGCCATTGCCCATTTTATCCCCCATTTTATATTTTATTGGTATTGGTATCACCGATATTGGACTTGAAATTATTGGTATCAGATCAAAAAGAAAATAAGTGGTATCGCCCATTCCTTATTTGCATACTATGCACAAATAATTGTGTGTGTGCATGCATATGTGTGTGTGTTTGCCTGTAAAGTGCATACATTTTAATGCTTTGTCAGTGAATGCAGAAGTCATGAGAGGTGATGCAAATAAACTTATAGTACTGCAATCAGACACAACTATGGATGTAATTGCTTTGTTAGACCCACTGAGTTTATCTGTTTTATGTTTTACTAATTTTGCTGTCTAGTGGATCAGCTCTGTGTTAGTGACCCTAACATCCCTCTGTTTGTTTTTACTAACAATGTTCAATGTTACAGTTATCCAGCTGTTATGAGATCATTAGACCTTGTTTAAGATGTAAGTCTAGATCATACATAGATTTACCAATGGAACCTTGTAAAGTGTTACCATATTTTAGGTGTCAAATCAAAAACACAATTCCTGTACTTAATGTCAAATTACAGAAGACACCAATGAATTTATCCCATACATAATATTCTTTCTTGTGTCTGTGTGTGAACTCTTCTACTCTAGAGCATGGACCTCTATCTGTTAAGTGACCTATGATTGATAGTTCATTATTGGCTTAACTGTGATTGTCCCTCAGATAATGTCTGATTTTCCTTTAATAGCTCACTTCTGCTACATTTATAATGTGTTATTTCAACCAATAATGAATTCTTTCTCATTCTATTCATGAACATCCCTATCATTTGGAATAAATTGTCAGAGAGCAGAGAAGTAATTCCCCTGGTAGAATGCTGAGATGCAGTCAGGGAAATATGAATTATCACAGTTCATCCACAGTTGGGATATAAGCCCTTCAGTAATGTATGAGTAGAAAAGGCTATTTAATCACACTGTGGAATGACTGGCACCTTACAGCTGTAGATGCTGTCTTCCTGTCGCACTGTGTTTCTGTTAAAAGCTGTTTTAGTTAAAACACCAGGAGACTTTAAACAGCCAATTTAAGGCTACTCTAAGCTTTGTGCATTGTGCTCCAAATTCTGTGTAAATATGCAACAACTTATTACAGGAGAAATGTAATTTCTATATTCATAAAAATAAATACTACATATCAAATTGATTTTTTTGTGTCATAATGGTGAATTATCAGTATCCCCAATCAGAAAAATGATTTTTGCTGCTTGTTCCATTTACTTATTTAAAATGAACTAAAGCATAATTGTAGATAATTCAGTAACATCTAGGTTATGGATGTAACCTCCGTTCCCTGATGGAGGGAACAAGACGTTGTGTCAAAGAAGTGACACTAGGGGTCTCTCTTGAAAGCCTTTCACATCTCTGATCAATGAGAAAAGGCCAATGAGAAATTGGCAGACAGAATTTGCATGTCCCGCCTCCGGACATACAGGTTTAAAGGTAGGGAAATGCATCTGTTTCATTCAGGATTTTTCAGAGGAGCTGACAATGAGGTTTTGACGCAACAGTGGCTCGGTTCAGCGACGTGGCCGGGAGGACTCGTTCCCTCCATCAGGGAATGGAGGTTACATCCGTAACCTAGATGTTCCCCATCTGTCGCTCACTTCAATGTTGTGTCAAAGAAGCAACACTAGGGGTCCAATTTAAATCATACCATGCGCTGAGCCATGTACGTGAACTGCTGACACAGGAGCGGGCAGGTATTTTATGTGTCAAAGTGACCGGCTGTGTCAGACTGCACGTACCCTTCCCCAACGCCCCATAAAATCGTCAAAGCCTTCTGGTTCTTTACCCCTGACAGGGAGGGGAACAAGGCAGCGTGCCAAGCATGGGAGCAGGCCGAGCCAGATGCGCCTTTTCTCTCTCTATGTATCTCGCATAGAGTTAAAGCGGCTGGGGCCATCTTAACGTTATCATACGCATCGGGGAAGGCGATCTTTCCCAGTTCCTATTCTTTCAGGGGGAAAAGACCCTGCGGAGACCACACCTGCCCAGACTGGGGGAGGTAAAGCGTGGTGAATACATCATGTGGGCTTTTAGGTCACATGTGGAAAGTGGCATGGTGGTAGATCCTGCCTCATTGGGAGGGAGGAGTTACTAAAGACACGGCGACCAGGGGGCAGTGGGAACTGCCCAAGGGAGACGCGGGTCCGCTTGCAAGGGGACCGTACCATGGAAAATACACACAGGGGGATAAGTCCATGTAGGAGCCCATCCTGTGGAGCACCTATTCCAGTACAGGGTAGATTGAGTACCCGCATTGGATTTGGTTGGCGAATTCCTCCGCTGAATTCGCGGACCAGAGGGCTCAGGAGGATTCATCCAGGGAGCCGAGTTAGTGGGATCTCCTGGGATAAGAGTGCATGGTTTTACCTCAGAGGAGCGAAATGGCACTAGGTGCAAGCGGTCCATCTGATCATTTTGTCAGCATGTACTGACTTCTACCGGTTCGGACCTGAGAAAACACAGGACGAAACCGACATAACCCTGAGATTGTAAAATCTTGCAAAGGTATTGGGTGTTGCCCAACTCACTGCTCTGCATATGTATTCTAGGGAGGTGCCCCTGGCCAGTGCTCACAAGGATGCAACACTTCTTGTTGAGTGTGCTCAGACCCGCGGGGGGTGGCACGGCCTGGGTGTGATAGGCCAATGTAATGGCGTCCACTACCCAGTGTGAAAGCCTCTGTTTGGAGACAGCGTTCCCTTTCCGCTGTCCACCAAAGCAGACAAAGAGCTGCTCAGAACATCTAAGGCTCTGTGTGCGGTCCAAGTAGATACGCAAAGCACGTACTGGACATAGCAACGAAGGGGCTGAGCTTGCCTCCTCCCAGGGCAGCAAAGGGAGTGTTAGGAACCTTGGGCATGTAGCCCAGTCACGGTCTTTGGACCACATGAGTGTCTGCTGGACCGAACTCCAGGCAGGTGTCGCTGACAGAGAACGCTTACCCTTTTGATGGAGGCGATCGTGATCAGGAGGGCCGTCTTCAGGGAGAGGGCCTTGAGTCCGACTGATTCTAGTGGCTCGAAGGGGGGTCTCTGAAGGCCCAAGAGGACCACTGAGATATCCCAGGAGGGGTACAGGCTTGGCCGGAAGGGATTTAACCTCCTGGCACCTCTTAGGAACCTGATAAAGTCCAACGTCGGTTGTAAGCCACTGCCTTTTTTGGGTACGATGAAGTAAGGGCTGTAGAAACCCTTCTTCATCTCGGTTGGAGGGACAGGCTCTATCACGTTTTTGAGTAAGAGAGTCCCGATTTCCGCACACAGGGATTTGGCATCTTCACCGTATACTGCGGTAAAGCAGACGCCCCCGAAGGAGGTGGGGGCCTGGCAAATTGAATTGCATAACCGAGTCGAATGGTTCTGGCCAGCCAGCGTGATTGATTGGGAAGTGAGAGCCACGCGTCCAAACTCTGAGCTATGGGCACTAAGGGGACAATTATTTTTGACATACCAGGCGGGGCTTCACAGCGGGGCGTCGGGAGGCAAGGGTGCGGGGAACAGTCGTGTGGCTGAAGGCAAGAGGTCTGCGTCCAGTGCCGTGAGAACGGTATTTGCGGGCCAGTTGACCCAGAGACAAAGGAAATAGCTCTTTTATTGAGAATGTGGGTACCGCAGCCCGAAGGGGGTGCGGCAAAGGAAATAAATTCAACTGAGGATTCTCCTCCCAGCCCTCCACCGGGGGACAGATTGGTCTTCTTACCAGCTCCGGAGCGAACGTTTTGGTCTCTGGGTCGGGCATATCAGGACCGCTTGGGAGCCTTCCAGGTCCTCGAAGTGTTGAGTGATGAGACGGGGGTCGTGCACTTCCTGTGGGGCGCTCGACGCAGGGGCTGAGAGCTGGGCCCGGGTTGAGGCGGAGCTGAGCGTTTTTTGGAAGCCGCAGAAGGACGCCCTCAGCGAGCAGACGAAGCGTGGCCCGTGATGGCAGGTTTGCGTCGGGGCAAGATGTGAGATATGGCCTCCGTCTGCTTCTTCACCGTTGAGAACTGCTGGGTGAAGTCCTCGACGGTGTCACCGAAAAGACCGAACTGGGAGACAGGTGCGGCGAGGAAGCGTGTCTTGTCCATGTCACGCATCTCGACCAGGTTCAGCCATAGATGTCATTCCTGAACCACAAGAGTGGCCATCGCCTGACCGAGTGACTGCGCTGTGACCTTCATGGCCCTGAGGGCGAGGTCAGTCGCTGAGAACATTTCCTGCAGCACGTCGGGATCAGGACTACCCTGATGAAAAAAAAATATGCTAAGGATACTTGATGCCAGACTAATTTAAGTATGCTTCAAGTGTGTTAAATTAGTTAACTTGAAGTGTGCTATTTTGGAATAACTAATTTTGTACTAAGTATATTTTATTTGTAATTAAATTGTAGTAAAGCATAACTTTAAGTGTATTTAGTGTACTTTTGTGTACTAAATTGGAACAACTTCAAGTATACTTAGTATACTTTATGTATGCCAGTGTAGGGTAATTACATGATTGATTAGTGATATTAAAGTGTAATTTATATGTGTTACATGAGTACATTACAAATTAATTGCGAGTGTCTTCGAAACATACAATCAATATACCATAAGTGTATTATATTTGAGTAAAAAGTATATGCTCAGTAACACCTCTGGCTTATTCAAAATACTACAAATTGCACACATTGTCTTCAATAACAAACTGTTATTACTTGGCTATACTTTGTACAATATACTTTAAACATTACATCATCTTACACAAGACAGTATTTTAAATGTGTTACCTGCATACACTGTAAAATTTGACATGTTCAGTTTACTTAAATATTAAGGAAACCGATTGCCTTATTTTTGCAAAGCAAACTTACTAGCTAAAATGCAGTTTATATTAATGTTCCTATGCAAGTAATGTCAACTTGGTATTAAACTTTATAGTACATTTCTAGTTAACTGTACTTGCTTTTACTTGCTTGTTTTTTGTTAATTACTATAAATTAATTAGTAGCCTTACAAATTATTTATTAGTAAGATTACTCTGTTAAGTCAATTAACTTAAAATTAATACAATTAGTTCACTTTACATCTGATATACCACTAATCTCAACATGAGTTTACTGTATCACTCTAAGTTATGTACACTTAAAATACTACGTGCAGTCGGTTTCCACATTCTCTTTAAGTAAACTGAACATAATTTTTCTAGTTCAAATAACGCACTTAACAAGTTTTAAATTCTCAACTGTTTATTTGTGTAATAAACAGCTGAAACTCTTAAGAACAACACAATAAAAAAACTGTGCCTTTAAAACAGTCTGTTCTCAAGACTTAAGCCTCTTGCAGCACTCTGCTGCATGACAACATAATATCTGGACCAAAACATGGTATAGAGCATTTGCAGAACAGGCACTGTGCAAACTCCAAAAAGTATTTATTTAAAAAAAAAAAAAAAAGAGCATTTACAATGTGGAAAATGTGTCTTTGGAAAGATTCTTAAACTGAACGTCTCGGTTGTCTATGTAACCTCCGTTCCCTGATGGAGGGAATGAGACGTCGTGTCGAAGAAGCAACACTAGGGGTCTCTCTTGAGCGCCGAAAGATGCCTCTGATCTATGAAAAAAGTCCAATGAGAGTTGGCGAACAGTATTTGCATACCCCGCCTCCGTATACTGATATAAAGGCGAGGGAAATACGCTCGTTCATTCCGGATTTTTCTGAGGAGCCGGGAGTGTTCCGGGCACCTCAGCGGCTCGGCTCAGCGACGTGGCCGGGAAGACACGACGTCTCATTCCCTCCATCATGAATGGAGGTTACATACGTAACCGAGACGTTCCCCGTCTGTCGCTCACTTCGACGTCGTGTCGAAGAAGCGACACTAGGGGTCCACTTCAAAACTCGCCATGCGCTGAGCCGTGTACGTGAACTGCTGACACAGAAGCGGGCAGGTATTTCTACGTGCACAAGCGACCAACTGTGTTCAGGCTGCACGTACTCTTCCCCAATGCCCCGAAAAAGCGTCAGAATCCTTTTGGTTACCCTAGGGGGGGGAACAAGGTGACGCTCCCAACTAGGGAACGGGCCAAGCCTGGCTGGGCCTCTTTTCTCTCTATGTTTTCTCGGCATAGAGCAAGAGCAGCCTGGGCCCTTACCGCATCGAGGGAAGGGGGTCTTATCCCGAATTCCTATTCTTTTAGGGGGAAAAGACCCTGCGGAGGCCACACCTACCCAAAAGGGGAGGTAGAGGTGGTGAAATACATCACATGGCCTCTTGGTCACATGTGGGAAGAATGGCACGGTGGTAGATCCAACCTCGAGGAGGGGGGAGTTGCTACAACACGGCAACCGGAGGGCAGCAAAGGACTGCCTAAGGGAGACACGGGTCAGCTCGTAAGGTGACCATACCGTGGAAGTACACACAGAAGGAGTCCCGTAGGAGGCCTGATCTGTGGAGCACCTATTCCAGTAGGGGTAGCCTGGGGTACCCGTAGTGGACTGGACCAGCACGTTCCTCCGCTGAACTGCTGTGGGCCCAAAGGGCTAGGGAGGAATCAACCAGGGACCTAGGTCCTCTGGGACAGAAGCGCACTGTTTTGCCTTGGCAGAGGAAAACGGCGCTGGAACAAGTGATTCACCCGGTCAGATCGTCGACGCGTACCGAGTTCTACGGGCTTGGACCTGAGAAAACACGGGACGAGACTGACTCAACCCTGAGATTGTAGAATCTCGTAAAGGTGTTAGGTGTTGCCCAGCCCGCAGCTCTGCAAATGTCTGCTAGGGAGGTGCCCCTAGCCAGTGCCCATGAGGATGCCACGCTCCTAGTGGAGTGGGCTCGGACCCGCTTTTAGGGGGGGCACGGCCTGGGTGCGATAGGCCAACTGAATGGCGTCCACTACCCAGTGGGACAGCCTCTGTTTGGAGACAGCGTTCCCTTTCTGCTGTCGCCCAAAACAGGCAAAGAGCTGCTCAGAGCGTCTGAAGCTCTGGGTATGTTCCAGGTAGGCACGCAAAGCACGTACCGGACACAGCAGTGAGGGGGCTGGGTCTGCCTCCTCCCGGGGCAGCGCTTGCAGGTTCACTACCTGATCTTCTGGAGGGCGTGGTAGGATCCTTGGGCACATAGCCCGGTCGAGGTCTTAGGATCACATGTGTGTCTGCCGGACCGAACTCCAGGCAAGTGTTGTTAGTAGAGAACGCTTGCAGGTCCCCGACCCTCTTGATGGAAGCGAGCGCAATCAGCAGGGCCGTCTTTTGAAGAGAGGGCCCTGAGCCAACTGATTCTAACGGCTCGGAGGGGGATCTCTGAAGACCGGTGAGGGCCACCGAGAGATCCCAGGAGGGGAACAGGTTTGGCCGGGAGGGATTTAGCATCCGGGCACCTCTTAGGAACCTGACGATTAAGTTGTGCTTACCCAGGGACTTGCCGTCTACTGGGTCGTGGTGAGCTGCGCCAGTGGCGACATACACCTTCAAGGTGGACGGGGACAGCCTCCCCTCCAACCCCTCCTGTAGGAACAGGAGCACTGACCTAACTGCGCACCTCTGTGGGTCTTCTGCCCAGGAAGAACACCAATTCACGAAAAGACGCCATTTCAGGGCGTAGAGTTGCCTGGTAAAAGGGGCTCTGGCTTGTTTGATCATGGCTATGACCGTGGGTGGTAGACCAGCTAGATCTTCCGCATCCCATTCAGGGGCCAGACGAGGAGGTTCCAAAGGTCTGGGTGCGGATGCCAGAGCGTGCCCCGTCCCTGAGAAAGAAGGTCCTTCCTCAGGGGAATTCGCCAGGGAGGGGTACAAGGTCCAAGAACCAGGCCTGGGTGGGCCAGTAAGGAACCACGAGAGTGACTTGCTCCTCGTCCTCCCTGACCTTGCACAGCACCTGTGCAAGAAGGCTCACTGGGGAATGTGTACTTGCGCAGCCCCACCGGCCAGCTGTGTGCCAGTGCATCTGACCCGAGGGGAGCCTCTGAGCGGGCGTACCAGAGCGGGCAGTGGGAGGTCTCTCGGGAGGCAGAGGGGTCTACCTGGGCCTTGCCGAACCGTTCCCAAATCAGCTGAACCGAGTGGGGGTGAAGCCTCCACTCTCCACCAGGCAAGCGTTGTCGTGACAGCGTGTCCGCTATCACATTGAGGTTGCCGGGGATGTGAGTGGCCCACAGCGACTTGAGTCGGTGCTGGCTCCAAAGGAGGAGACGACGGGCGAGTTGTGACATGTGGCGGGAGCGTACGCCGCCTTGGCGATTAATGTACGCGACCGCAGTGGTGCTGTCCGACCTGACTAGGATATGTTCGTTCTGAGTTAACGGGAGAAACTTCTGCAGGGCCAAAAGGACGGTCAACAACTCGAGGCAGTTGATGTGCCAACACAGCTGGGCCCCTTTCCAACGGCCTGAGGCTGCATGCCCGTTGCAAACGGCGCCCCGACCCAATCTGGAGGCGTCGGTCGTGACCAGGACGCGTCTGGACACCTGCTGTAGGGTTACTCCAGTCTGTAAGAAACAGAGGTCTGTCCAGGGGTTGAATGTTTGATGGCAGGCGGGGGTGACTGTTACCCGGTGCGTGCCGTGGCGCCATGCTCGTCTCGGGACTCGGGTCTGGAGCCAGTGTTGGAGCGGTCTCATATGCATCAACCCCAGCGGCGTGACCGCCGCGGAGGACGCCATATGCCCCAGGAGCCTCTGGAAAAGTTTTAAGGGGACCGCTGTGCCTGGCCTGAAGGCGGCGAGGTAGTTCAACACTGACTGGCCACGCTCGTTGGTGAGACGTGCGGACATTGAGACCGAGTCTAACTCCATCCCGAGAAAAGAGATGCTCTGAACTGGAGTGAGCTTGCTCTTTTCCCAGTTGACCTGAAGCCCCAGACGGCTGAGGTGCCTGAGCACCTGGCGGAGCAGGGCAAGAGGTCTATCACTGCGAACCAATCTAGATGCCAGACGCAGGTTAAGCGTGAGCATTTTGAACGGGAGTTTGTGCAATGCTTGGTTGAAAACTCGCAAGTCCAAGATTGGTCATAAGCCGCCGCCTTTCTTGGGTACGATGAGGTAAGGGCTGTAGAAACCCTCCTTCATCTCGGTTGGAGGGACAGGCCCTATCGCGTCTTTGGCCAGAAGAGTCGCGATTTCCGTGCGCAGGGACTGGGCATGTTCGCCGTATACTGCGGAAAAGCGGATGCCCATGAAGGGGGGGCGGGGGCCTGGCAAACTGAATTGCGTAACCGAGTCGGATGGTCCGGGCCAGCCAGCGAGACAGGTTGGAAAGTGAAAGCCACGCGTCCAACCTCTGTGCTAGGGGCACCAAGGGGACAATTCATTTTGACGTACCCGGCAGGGCTTCGCAGCGGGCGGAGCAGGTAGGGCAGCGTTGGGCGGCAACAGGGCGACCCGCAGCTGGGGTGCTGAGAAAAGACTCAAAGCACTTACCTTGCTCCTCACACCCAGCAGGGGGCGGGTTAGCGACTGAGGAGGAGGTCCCGGGTAGGCGTCCTCTAGACTCGTCGGAACCGGCCGGCCGGGGGGGCAGTCGTGGGGCTGGAGACGGGTGGTCCGTGTCCAGGAAGCCGGGACTGCTGAGGTCTAGTGGCAGAGTGCCGTGAGAACGGCATTTGCGGGCCAGGTGACCCAGAGACAAAAGGAAATAGCTCGTTACAGAGAATATGAGAATGTGAAAACTAATTAGACAAAAAATTCTCCTCCCGGCCCTCCACCGGGGACGGAGCGGTCTTACCACCTCCGGAGCTAACATCTCGGTCCCTGGGTTGAGCGTCTACGGACAGCCCGGGGGCGTCTGCTTCCTGCGGAGTGCTCGACGCTGGGGCTGAGAGCTGGGCCCGGGTTGAGGCGGAGCAGGGTGTTTCATAGCCGCAGGAGGACGCCCTCGGCAGAGCAGACGGGGCATGGCCCATGGCGGCAGGCATGCGGCGGGGCAGGATGTGCAGTGGCCTCCATCTGCTTCACCGCTGAGGACTGCTGGGCAGAGTCCTCGACGGTGTCACCGAAAAGACCGAACTGGGAGACAGGTGCGGCGAGGAAGCGTGTCTTGTCCACGTCACGCATCTCGACCAGGTTCAGCCATAGATGTCATTCCTGAACCACAAGAGTGGCCATCGCCTGACCGAGTGACTGCGCTGTGACCTTCATGGCCCTGAAGGCGAGGTCGTCGCTGAGAACATTTCCTGCAGCACGTCGGGATCAGGACTACCCTGATGAAAAAAAAATATGCTAAGTATACTTGATGCCAGACTAATTTAAGTATGCTTCAAGTGTGTTAAATTAGTTAACTTGAAGTGTGCTATTTTGGAATAACTAATTTTGTACTAAGTATATTTTATTTGTAATTAAATTGTAGTAAAGCATAACTTTAAGTGTATTTAGTGTACTTTTGTGTACTAAATTGGAACAACTTCAAGTATACTTAGTATACATTATGTATATGCCAGTGTAGGGTAATTACATGATTGATTAGTGATATTAAAGTGTACTTTATATGTGTTACATGAGTACATTACAAATTAATTGCGAGTGTCTTCGAAACATACAATCAATATACCATAAGTGTATTATATTTTTATATTTGAGTAAAAAGTATATGCTCAGTAACACCTTTGGCTTATTCAAAATACTACAAATTGCACACATTGTCTTCAATAACAAACTGTTATTACTTGGCTATACTTTGTACAATATACTTTAAACATTACATCATCTTACACAAGACAGTATTTTAAATGTGTTACCTGCATACACTGTAAAATTTGACATGTTCAGTTTACTTAAATATTAAGGAAACCGATTGCCTTATTTTTGCAAAGCAAACTTACTAGCTAAAATGCAGTTTATATTAATGTTCCTATGCAAGTAATGTCAACTTGGTATTAAACTTTATAGTACATTTCTAGTTAACTGTACTTGCTTTTACTTGCTTGTTTTTTGTTAATTACTATAAATTAATTAGTAGCCTTACAAATTATTTATTAGTAAGATTACTCTATTAAGTCAATTAACTTAAAATTAATACAATTAGTTCACTTTATATCTGATATACCACTAATCACAACATGAGTTTACTGTATCACTCTAAGTTATGTACACTTAAAATACTACGTGCAATTGGTTTCCACATTCTCTTTAAGTAAACTGAACATAATTTTTCTAGTTCAAATAACGCACTTAACAAGTTTTAAATTCTCAACTGTTTATTTGTGTAATAAACAGCTGAAACTCTTTTAAGAACAACACAATAAAAAAACTGTGCCTTTAAATCAGTCTGTTCTCAAGACTTAAGCCTCTTGCAGCACTCTGCTGCATGACAACATAATATCTGGACCAAAACATGGTATAGAGCATTTGCAGAACAGGCACTGTGCAAACTCCAAAAAGTATTTATTTTAAAAAAAAATATATCTTTGGAAAGATTCTTAAACTGAACTGCAATTACAGCAAAATATGCCAGAAACAAGTTCAGCTTAAAAGCTGATTTTTAAGGGTTTGGGTTTGAGATTCTTTCCTCCCAATTGAATAAAATCAAATGTGTTCCTCATTGTCTTTGGATGGTCTAAATTTATAGCATAGATCAAAGCAAATGGAGACATACAGAATGTGGCAAATTTGGACATCATCCATGACAATTCTTCCCTCCATTGCATCCATGTTGAGGGCATGTGGACGTTTGGTAGGCATGGCTTCAGGTAAAACTGTGAGCAGTCCAACATCTAATTCACTGAAGCCTGCATCTACATCTTAATCCTATAAGAGAATTAAAAATAGGAAGTGTGAATTCCTTATTCATTGCAACAGTGCTGGATATATTCTAGTGACCAGGGGCTGTTCATAAACCAAAAAAAATTAAACTTAATTAATTTTTGTTAACCACAGCAGGTGTACAGTGATCAATGTAAACATCAAGCACAAGGAAATGTAATCAGGCTTTAAATCATGAGAGAGATGACAAGATTTACAGTGTTACAAAACAGATCATATTGTTTCAGAAGACATGGATTAAATCACTCAGCACAAGGGTGAATTATAATTTTTGGGTGAACTATAATACTTAAAAAAATAAAACTATAAACTTTGTTTTCTAGTTTACTGTATCATATTGCATGTCTTCAGAAGACCTAAAAAATCACCAGTTCAAAAAACCAACCAGTTCAATGGAATACTTTTGTCACAGATCTCCCTGTCTTTCCTTGCTTTTATGCTCCACGCTCCCTCTCCACTTATCACTAATCACCTGCACCTGTCTCTTGTTTCCGTTCCACTCTTTAAATACTCGGTTCTCCCCTCACTCTTGGTCTGGTCTCGTTAATCGTTAATCGTTTATCATATACAGACTCACTCCTTCGTTCCTATGATCTGGTCATCTCCACGCTCCTTCGTTCCTGTGATTTTCCTGTCTCCACGCTCCTTTGTCGATCCTCCTATCTCCACGCTCCTTCGTTCCTGTTAACTTCCTATCTCCACGTTCCTTTGCTCCTTCTAACCCAAGCTCCTCGCTCCTTTTACTCCAGCGGAGCTCTCGTAAGCTCAACCATCTCGGAAGCTCAACGATCTCGGAAGCTAAACGATCTCAGAAGCTCAACGTTCTCTGTAGCTCCACGCTCGTCCAAGCTCCGCGCTCATTCACTCCAGTGACGTCACTCCAAACTCCGCGCTCATTCTCCAGCTCCACGCTCATTCACTCCAGTGTCGTCACGCCAAGCTCCGCGCTCATTCTCCAGCTCCAAACTCATTCACTCCAGTGACGTCAACCTAAGCTCCACGCTCGTCCAAGCTCTGCGCTCATTCTCCAGCTCCACGCTCATTCACTCCAGTGACGTCACCTCAAGCTCCACGCTCGTCCAAGCTCTGCGCTCATTCTCCAGCTCCACGCTCATTCACTCCAGTGACGTCAACCTAAGCTCCACGCTCGTCCAAGCTCTGCGCTCATTCTCCAGCTCCACGCTCATTCACTCCAGTGACGTCACCCCAAGCTCCATGCTAGTCCAAGCTCTGCGCTCATTCTCCAGCTCCACGCTCATTCACTCCAGTGACGTCACCCCAAGCTCCACGCTAGTCCAAGCTCTGCGCTCATTCTCCAGCTCCACGCTTATTCACTCCAGTTATATCAGCCAAAGCTCCACGCACTTCTGATACTCATCTCCTTCCCTTAACACTCTTATTAAATAAACACAACCTCCGGGTTTAAGACTACTCCTGTGTCTGAGCGCATCTGTTACAACTTTATTGTACTTTTACATTGTTCTGAATTATTAAAGGGTTAGTTCACCCAAACATTACAATTATCCCATAATTTATTCACCTTCAAGCCATCCTAGGTGTAAATGACTTTCTTATTTCAGCCAAACACAGAGTTATATTAAAAAAATTATCCCGGCTCTTCTAAGCTTTATAATGGGAGTGAATGGTAACATAGATTTTGAAACCCAAAAAAGTGCAGCCATCCATCAAAAAAGTAATCCATATGGCTCCAGGGGGTTAATAAAGGCCTTCTGAAGTGATGCGTTTTTTTAAGAAACATATCCATATTTATAACTTTATAAACTATTATCACTGGCATCCGGTAACGGCCGTCCGCACGTTCACAAGAGAGTCGAGTTACGGCGTATGACGTAGGTGTAGCGTAAGCTCCAGTGATAAATGTGAAAGCGCAGCGGATAGAGGAAGCCAGTGAATGTTTGGGCGGCCGTGACCGGAAGCCAGTGATTATAGTTCATAAAGTTATAAATTTGGATATATTTCTTACAAAAATGCATCACTTCGCTTTAGAAGGCCTTTATTAACCCTCAGGACCTGTATGGATGGATGTGCTTTTTTGGCTTCAAAATCGAAGGTAATATAGGCCTACACCTAGGATGGCTTGAGGGTGAGTAAATTATGGGATCATTTTCATTTTTGGGTGAATTCATTTTTGGGTGAATTTTCCCTTTAAGAACACAAAATTGAATTTATATTTTTTTTTATAATTTTATTGCATCAATTTAAGGAATTTAAATCAACAATGTCTCAAATCAGAATTTTTTCAGAAGAGACAAATACAGTATCGACTGTTAAAGTACACCCAGAACTTTTTCATAACCTAATCTATAATATCATGTAATAAAGCAAACTGACCATTTAAAAAAGTATAAACGGCAATAAAAATACTTACGAAGCTCATCCTGAAAAATTCCTCTGGGTCATCAGGAGGATTGGAAGACCCTGAAGTACTGCAGTGCGAACATATGTTACATCAGATGACAACGGAAAAGTAGAAACAGGTAGACGTGAGGGTAACAATCACAGCCAAATCATGATTTAAAGATGACAACAATCACAAAGGAATACCTTGAGTGAACATGATGCATAATTTCATCAAGTGTTCTTCCCTGATTTCCTCCTTTTCTCTGAAAATTTTCAGTCAAACGTGCAGAATACGTGTTCAACGCTGCATAGAACTCAGATCTCAGATTTTCCCCAGATATGCGATTGAATTCTGCAAAGACCTAAGCAAAAATATGTGGTTATTAACATTCAAATACACAATTCATAGAAAAAAGTATTTCTGGGATTTGGAGGATGAAAAAAACCTGGCTTTCTGTGAAAAGTGCTGGCCACTTCGCCAAGATGTCACTGTCATGCACAATAACGTGAAGTGTCATCGACATGGCAAACTAAAACTACAAAACAAAGATAAAAGGATATTATAAGCTGCCAAAGGGAAGGAGTCATTTATTAGAGAAGGCTGAACAACTTGCAGTGAATGCAAACTGCACAACTCATAAGAGCTCAAATGCTCAACCATGCAGTCTGTGGTTTGCAGAGGAACATTATGTCAGTGTTGATTGTCAAGATTTTCTCAATCCGCATGAACTTGGGCAAACCTGAACAACATCCAACTGAAACCACCATGTCTGGGCAGTACTTAATGCCATCAATGTAAACACTGGATGAAACGAGTGGCGTACTACAATTAGGACTCCGCAGCTGCAGATATTCTTGAACATTGTCAGGAAAGGCTACAAGTGACAAGTGAACTACACACTCTGTCCTTTGTACTCTTGGCTTGAAAAAAGAAATGGCATCCATATGATGCTTCTTGGCCAGCATTAAAATAAAAATGGACATTTTTGAAATTTTGTGCATCACAGATCACTTTCTTGAAGAACTTATGTTTCCTCTCAAATCAAATTGTCCATAGATTTCTCAACGGCCCATACATTCCTTTAGATTTGGTTGGAAATAGATTTTTGATAAATGTACTTTTAATACGTAGAATGACATGGAAACTTGGAATGGAGACATGGTATTGAAACAATTCGAGAATATGTTCCATGGCTTATGCAATAGTGCTTAAGAAGTTGTGCCCTCTTTTCAGATGTATAAGTACAGAACTTTCCACTGCATAGTAGGTCATCATCTGGTACTCTACAAATAATAATAATAATAATAGTTAATCCATCACTCAAAAGTAAAAGAAACAAAATCAGATGCATATGTTTCTTCAAATTTTGGGCCACTTACAATGTTGGACAATGACTAAAATGGAAACGGGTATTAAAAACAAAGCCTGTTGAAGTTTCTGTGCTGATTTATATTTAAATAAGATATACATAATACTAATAATGATAATAATACTCTACTTGAAGAGGTGGCTGCGATGGGGTCTGCTGAAGACTCGCTGATAAACTCGATTGAAAAGTACCTCAGAATTACTCCCCTTTCTTTTTTTCTTTTTTTTTTTGGTGTCTGCAGACTACTGTAATAATCATAATAAAAAATCATATTATTTTCGCCGCAACCGGCTTGACTGGAATTCACCACACATCATTGCATTTTTAAATTAGATATGTCACGTATCAAATTAAAAAGAGTTACTTTAAAAGAACCAGGCACAAGATGTCTTGGTCTGTTACATCCATTTGTACTTTGTATGGATTCCGCTCTCTCTAGGGTGAATGCATCCATGTCAGTCTGCGCTGCCTCGTTCTAATGACCAGTCTTCAGTTCAAAATACTCTAGTACTCCCATACTCATGCCCATCAAAAACATTTTCATTTAAAAATTATTTACTATGCAACCAGTCAGCTAATTTTACAGATATGAAGCGGGCAAAGACTAGTTTTAACAGAAATGCCTTCAAATAACGCGTAGTGAATAACGTGTTTTTGCAAGTTCTTAACATGAGCTAATACGTCGTCTGCCATCCAGTGCGCATGCCCAACAGCGCGTCTTGAACATTTTGAGTAGTTAGTTAGTTATGGGAGCTATGTGTTCGAAAATGTCAGCAACAATTACAATTTTCAAAAACTCAACATTTTGGTTAAATTCAAGTAAACATACAAATTTTTTTTAAGTAAGGAATACTATTACATTTTACAGTGTACTGAAGGCTGAATTTCTTGGAGGACTTTTTTTACGCAATGCTGAATGCACTTGTTTTCAAGGCCATTATGCTAAATAACATATAAAAACTTAAATAACAGAGTGTTTATTTAAATCTCACATGGTTTTATAATTGTAAAACATAACAAAATGTACCAACTGTAGCTCCCTCCAATGACAGACATGAGGCATGAGGTCATAGTTAAAAGACCCCTTATGAGGAGCTAAATCTTCCTTTATTTTTCTCCTCATCTTCTTTCTTCTAGGTTTGTCTGCTTGCATGTTTATTCCTTAGTGTAGCTGTCGCTAATTTATTTCCTGACGTCTTTTTTGGCGCTTCGCTCAACAGATGTTTTCTTAATTAGTTACGGGCGGAACACTAATTTATCTAATTTTAAAAACACACTTTTAAAAAATAAACAGAATTTTCACTTCAAGTATATTTACCTAAAATATATTTTTTAGATAATATACTAAAGTACAATTATTTTAAAGTGTGTTAAATGTTGTATTGTGAAAACTGGTGAAAGCATGATGCTGATATACTTTAAATATATTCAAAGATGGTACAATTTTGGTTAGTATATTTGCAATATACAATGGAAAAAAAATGATATTTAAAATACAATAAAGTATACTTTTTTTCACTAGTGTACCCAAGTGCAAATCTTTAAGTGCCTTGGCCTGGTGGACTTGCAGGAGGGCCATGGCATGCAGGGTGGAAGCGGCCTGTCCGGTTGCGCTGTAGGCTTTGGAGGTCAATGAAGACGTCATCCTACAGGTCTTGGAGGGGATCACAGGGCGACCCTACCAGGTGGCGGCGTTCTCAGGGCACAGGTGGATTGCAACCGCTTTGTCCACCTGGGGAACCGCCGTGTACCCGTGGGCCGCTCCGACATCGAGGGTAGTGAGAGTGGATGAGCGAGAGGCTTTGTGACAGGTGGAGAAGGGTGTCCTCCACGAACTCATCAGCTCATCATGAACTTCCAGGAAGAAAGGAACCTGGGGGGGTGCGGCTGTGAGCGGCGCACAGACCCAGACCCATCCAGCCACAAAGGCTGTGGGGAGGATGGAGGGTTCCAGTCCAGCCCCACGCTGATGGCTGCCCAGGCAAGCATGTCGGACATCTGGGCGTCAGCCTCATACTGGGCGTTCTGGCCCAAAGGCGGCAGCCCAGTCGAGTCATCTGCATCAGACACCGGACTAATCTCCGATGCAGCGGCGAGCTCATCCAGCTCGGGGGGCTCAAGAGGATAGAGCCGCTGTTGCCTCGAGCCCGGATAGAAGACAACGAGCGTTCCAGGGAGCGGGTGGTTCGAGGGGGCGTACCAGGCGAAACCGAGCCCGCTGCCATCCCCAAATCGCCTCCATCGCCGGCCGGGTCATCCTCAATCCCGTGGGAAGAAGGAACGATGTGGGGGGTGGCTGGAGTGGCATTCCTTCTGAGGAAGGAAAGCCGCGGCCGCAAGTTGCCGTGGTCATGTTCTCGCAGTGAGAAAATGAGCCATCCACAAACGCTGCCTCGGTGTGATCGCTGCCCAGACACACGAGACAGCTGTCAGGAGTGGAGAGCACTCTACCGCATCCAGGAATTACACAGGGGCAGAAGGGCATCTTTATAAAGACGCGTCCTGAAAAGGACGTTCAACGCCAGCTGTGTATATGCTCTTTTAGAGAAAATAACTCTTTTAAAGAAATAAAATCTTTTACTGCGCTGTCAAAGCACCCAGGGGCAAAGCTGCACTGCCGTGCAGAGAAGGGAGAAAGCCGCTGATATGCACCGTAGATCCAACAGCAATCGTATTTCAGAGATGGGAGGAACAGTGTGTGACTCGCAGCTCGCTGCATACACAACCAGTCGGCTCCTAAGAATATTTCTGAATGAAACAGACGCATTTCCCTCCCTTTACCCGTATGTCCGGGGCGGGACATGCAAATTCTGTTTGCCAATTTCTCATTGGCCTTTTCTCATAGATTAGAGATGCGAAAGGCTCTCAAGAAAGACCCCTAGTGTCGCTGCTTCGACACAACGTCGAAGTGAGCGACAGACGGGGGACTACTTGATTTCATTGTGTTATATCCATTTCAATTTGTAAAATGGAAGTTTACCTAATCCATCTGAGTTGGGACTACTTGAATACATTTTGTAGGAATAATGTAGCATTGATTAAACTGGGCAGGGATTTCCATTTCCTGGCAGGCTTTACATGGGACTCGATTGGGTGAATAAACAATGCAAGGGTGTTTTCATGCAAGATGAACATAAAGGGTTTAATTGTTAGTGTTTAATGTTTTGTTATGTTGACATTTAGAAGAGTTTCTGTTATGTTGAAGTTTTGGGGGTTAGGTAGAGCTCACAAATTAAATTGATTATTTGCTTCCTTGAGCAATTGCTGTGCTAACCAAAGAATATTTACTAAACTACACTCTGTGGTGCTACCAGCAAGCACATATTTAGCATGCTAACATTCACTTTCACTAGTTAGTACATAAAAATAAGAGATTTATTTGAGTTACACTGATATATCTAATTTTGTTTGGTTTACCAAATTCAACTAGGTTCTTTTTACACAAATTGTTTGTGTTGAAATGAAAAATAATTTCTAACATATGAAACCACTGTGCGTGATTGAATCAAGTTCAGCCAAAGAGATATTTTTTGAGTGATGCATAGATATACATATTATACATGCATGCTATTTCTTACTCAATGTGGCTCTGTTGTGTGAGTGATTGACTTGATATAAATTTGTCATTGCTATTTGATGAAGAAACAATGTGGAAGTAAACTATAGCAAGTTCAACACGAAAGGTATGATTTGGCTATTGTCATTTGGGTGTACTACTGAAATTATGTAAATTGTGCATCTATTTAGACTCAATAAGTGCCTGAGGTGCTCATTTTGAAGTCTTCAGTCCAAGGACACTGTATTTCTGAAAACCCCCACAGAGACAGACAGACACACACACACACACACACACACCTACCTCCCATGGGAAACTGTCTACTGTGCAGCTGCCAAGGGTCTAAAGAAAATACTGCATCTTATCACTGTCACTTTCAAAGGCAGTGGAAACAAAGGCACTAACGTGACCCACATGCATACACAAACAACACACTGTAGATTTACGACTTAGGATTCAGCAGCCTCCTTTTCAAAATGGTAACTGGTTATAATGAAATAAAAGAACAGGTAATGATGTTTTAAAATGAGAGTAGCCTACACTGTACAAATAAGCTCTGAAATTAAATAATGACATCACATTTATCACTGCTAAATTTATTGAGAAACAGATGCTGTTGAAACCTAAGCATGTTATTTTTGTATTTAATGTATTTAATTTTTGTATTAGTCTACAGTACATTGAAAAGTCTGTCTTAATAGATGGAAAATAGAGATATGACACCATAACAAAGATTATCCATGACTGGTGTACTACCATAACACCATGACTGATTTTTGATAGATGACACATTTACGGCAAATGTTCTTGATATAGATTCTGGCCTGTTATTGCCATTAGCCCTGGAAAGTTGAACTCTTCCCCGTGCAGGTAATGAAAAGATTCAGGCAACAGGACATGAAATAATCCTAAAGTTTACAGTGAAAATTCATTGGTCTTTTGATTTACAATAAATTATCAGAATAAAACTGTAATGTTATTAACCTGTTACTAGCCATTTAAAAATAAAGTTTTGACTCTGGAACACTTGAAATTGATTATTTACCCATCCAAAAAGTTATTATGTTCTGTAAAAAAAAAAAAAAAAAAAAAATCAATAATTTGTAATGCCTGTTTACAACATACAACATAAACCATGGTAGTGCATGTACAGGAGAACTTTCCTCACCCTCCTATTTGCAATTAAAGATTAGTCACAAAGCAGCAGCAAAACGAGGCCTCCTGTTGCTTATTCTTGCATCACTGTTAGAAAAGCAACAGCTAAAATAAGCATTGAATTAATGTTTTACTGACATGAACACGGGTGGGGACATGTCAACACTGTGTTGTTGCATCTAAATAACATAATTGCCATCCTATTATGCAGTTATGGGCACTAATTAGGCATGTGCTGGTGAAGAGGTGTTGGACATATGATAAATAGACCTTTTAACATCTCTAATTATGCAAGTGTTGCACCTGTGCATACTGGAAACAGCTTTGTGACTGTGGCTGCAACATCCTTTCACACAAGCACTTTGGTGCACACCCGGATTCGAATAACATCAAAGTTCAGATGGTTTGGATGATGTGAAAAAAAAATTCTGAACTCGTGAACCACACCCGAGTCTGATTGAAAAAGTGTTCTGGGGAACTCTGGCACGATTCGCTGCTGATACGAATGCAATCACGTACCACATTGCGGAAGTGAACCGCTTGTGATGATGTATAATTTGCGTCTTAGCAGGCTCCCGATCGCAATTATTATGGTATAATGATTTCTCAAATCTGCTTGTGTCCAAATAAAGTAAATTCAGAGAGCAGTTCACATTCTCCAAATCTCTTGTACATCTCCGCATGGGTGGGCTCAAGGCAGACAAATGCTAACATTCCTCACACCATTGCACATTTAATGCATCCGTGGGAGACAAACATAAGTGTTGTTCTGTGTCGTTCCATAAAGTAATGGCAGTTAATTCAAAGAGACTAATACTTTAATAACACAGTGAAGGTGATGTCTTCTTGAGTTGTTACCTAGTTACAGTGTTAAAGCTAGTGCTTGTTCTCACGTTGATGATGTAATCGGACCATGGTTTGGACCCAAATAATATGATGTAAAAAGAGACCGGGGGAGCAGGGACGGGGAAGGAAACAAACTCGGTTTCAGTCCAAGCAATCGAATCAAGTATGAAAGCACCTTAATTCTCTCTTTCTCTCGGTAGGCAGATGATAGTATGATGGTTTAGCTGGAGAATGATTTCTATGCCATCCTTTTGTCAGTTTTTGACTATGGGACAGTGGGTTGAAGGCAGAGAGAGGAATGGGTGTTGGTGAACAAGTGCAGCTTGAAAAGACAGTGGTAGAGGCATGAAATTTGCACTGCCCTCTCCATTTGCCCTCTCTGAGAGGCAGTGACAAAAGACTATTTAGACCACAGCCACACCAGCGAGCATATCGCTCTCCCCTCCCCCTGCTCTCTGCTCACACAAACACACACATACACACACAGAGAGAGAAAACCTGCTTCACATTCATAACTTGCTAAAATTGTGTTTCAGAATTGGTTATCACAAATACTACGGCCCATATATTTTTGTGGAGACAGCACAGAGAAATTTATTCTACAGGATTTCAGTTTCTTCCTTCTCTTCTAAAAGGTCAAAGACCTTGCAAAAATGCTGGTGTGTATTATTTCTTCATTTTTCATTCCCCCACTCTCTCTATCTGTAACTCTTTTCATTGTTTCCCTGTCCATTTGTCTCACTTTGTGTCAGTCTCTCTCAATTATATTTTCATTTTCACTTTCACAGTACTTCATTAGCATGATTGTTTTACATACAATGCATATTTTTTATTATTCCATTTTATGTAATAATACAAATATAAGTTAAATACCTGCTGAAAACAAAACAGCTTTGACCACTATGGAAATCCACGCTAGTTCAGGATGTTTTATGCTGGTTTGGTGCTGGTCAACCAGCCTGATCTTTCTGGTGAAGCTAGAAGACCAACACACACATAACAAGACATCCCCATATTTACATTTACACATTTGGCAGATGCTTTTATCCAAAGCAACTTACAGTGCACTTAATACAGGGACAATTCCTGGAGTTAAGTGCCTTGCTCAAAGACACAATGGTGGTGGCTGTGGGGATCAAACCAGCAACCTTCTGATTAACAGTTATGTGCTTTAGCCACTATGCCACCACCACTCCATATACAGTAGCAACTCTTTCCCTGTGCCACTAAAATGTTATCCACCGTTCATTGTCACTACATCACCAATCGTCACCATTTATCCATATTTTAAATGACACCCTGATGGCGTATTCAACTAATTTTTAGAGGATTTCAATACTTTATCTGAGGCTACATTTTAAATGAAAAGAATTTAAGATTCTGCCATCATTTACTCATTGCTAAATTTATTTATTGATTATTTGCTTATTGCTTTTTTATTATTATTTTAATTGGGACAATGTTGCAGCTCAAAAAGTGAGAAAAAGACCATAAAAATGTACATAAAAATTATCCATGCCATTTGTGCACTGTATTGCAGATCTTCCGATGCCGTGACACTTTGTGTGAGGAACAATCTTTATGCAACAATTAGCATCCCCATCCATCATAACAGTTAGATCCCAACCCATGATAATTTAAACAGTCAAAGTTGCTGCCTCAACAAGCATTATGACAGCTTTGACTTTGTCAAATGCCATTGTGTTGTGATCAGTTTTGGGAGGGTTACTTTTGAAATGTATTCTACTACAGGTTACAGAATGCATGCTGTAAAATTTAATTTATAATGTATTCCATTAGATTACACAGGGTCAGTAATGTATTCTGAATACTTTGGATTACTTCTTCAGCGCTGGTAGATTTTTTTCACTTTTTTGACTATATAAACTCTGCCAGTAAAGTAAGACAAAATACATTCTCTGGAAAACATAAATATCTTATTCAGTGTTGTTTCTAAAACAAGATCAATCAAATTAAATTTTTATACGATTTTTTCCCTGATAACAAAGGTCATACTAGAAAAAGAAATTATGATCCAACGTGAATTTTCTTGATAAAAAGTATGATCATGTCTGGTAATGTGCATGTTAAATGGCTAGAAATAGCATTTTAGCTTAGCGTAAAGCTGACAATTTATGTAAGGTTTACTTCTATTTCTTCTACTCCAAACACTTAAAACTTCTCTGTCTGCTCGTATGAATGTAACATATCATAAGAAAGTGTTTCACCGCTGTTCAACTACACTATGGATTGCATCATTTATATGTATAAATGTTTTCCATCTGAAAGGACTAAATATTAAATGAAACAAATGACAATAAAATGCAAAGTAATCTCTTCAGTAATCAAAATACTTTTTGAATGTAACTGTATTCTATTTACAAATGATTTAAATTGTAGGTGTCTCTGCGCCAGAGTGTGCCTCAGCTGGATGCAGTTTCAATCTCTCCAGTTATTTATGTTTTGTATTTTAAAAATGTAATCCCGTTACATGTATTCTGTTACTCCCCAATCCTGATTGTGACTGATATGTGACTGGCTTTATGAAGATAAAGATTTTCATTGATTAAAACCTTCTCACATTAAAACAAGCTCATCACACAGAGCTATTGTATGGTTTCAGAAGGCTTTAAATGCTTTTGGAATAAATTATTGTTACTGTACATTTATTTGCTTGCTACATCTTTATATCATTGGTTGGTATATATTGTTGTCATATTATTGATTAGATATTGGTGTAGGGGTGGGTTAGGAGTTCAAGAATATTTATATTATAATGTGATTTAAATAAAATGATTGAGAATAAATTTACCTGCTTGTAACATGTCCCCTGTCTGTCCCTCACTCGACATTGTGTCGAATGAAGCGACACTAGGGAACTTTCTTGAAGGCCTCGATTACCTCTGAACTTGAGAATAGGCCAATGAGAATTTGGTAGACAGAATTTGCATGTCCCTCCCCCGGATATGCGGGTATAAAAGGAGGGAATTTGGTAAAACAAGTGATCATACAGATATATTTTGGGACTGTCCAGTAATCCTTGCGTATTGAAAAAATATTAAAGAGATGGAGAAAATTGTAAAAAGAGAAGTTCCCTCAAATGTACGGTTTTTCTTACTGGGTGTTATATCAGTTGATGTTTTCAATGCTGACCACAGATATATTTTACGTGTATTACTACTAATTGGCAAAAAAAAAAAAAAACATTACTGCTAATTGGAAGTCTGTGAAATCACCAACTGTAACTGAATAGAAACAGAGACTAAAACATATATATATGATGGAAAAAATGACCGCATCATTACAATTGAAAATTGACCTTTTTAATCAGAGGTAGCACATGGTTAAAGAATACTTAAATCTATAGTTTTATTTTATTTATTTATTTATTTTTATATATACATTATATATTTTATATCATTATATGGCTGTATATTATTGTATCATGTTTGTGGAGATGTGAACATTCATATTTGGTGCAGCAATATATATATACAGTTTATATATTATTTATATATATTATTATTATATTATATTTTTATTTATTATTATTATTATTTTTCTCTGTATTACTCTTGTTATTTTATCACTTGTCTCAGATAATGTTCCTTTTGTTATGTTCTGTGAAAAATATAAATAAAATTTCTAAAAAAAAAATAAAAGGAGGGAATTGTGCATCTGTTCATTCAGATTTCTTCTTCTGAGCCGAGCAGTTGTGCGATCAGCGAGCTGAGATCACTCCTGTTCCACTCACCCCTGTAGAGCTTTTGCTGTTGGATCTACGGTGCATATTAGCGGCTTTCTCCTTCTCTGCACGGCAGTGCAGCTTTGCCCCCTGGGCGCTTCGACAGCATTTCCTTAAAGAGCAAATAGACATGTAAAACAGTATATTTCCTCTAAAAGAGAATACATATTGGTGTTGAACGTCTTTGTAGACGTGTCTTTTTAAAGATGTCTTTCCGCCTTTGTGTAGTTCCTGGATGCGACAGATATCTCTTCGCTTCTGACGGTCATAAGAGCTGCCTCGCATGTCTGGGCTGCGATCACACGCAGGCAGAGTTTTATGAATGGTTCATGTTCTCAGTGCGAGAACATAACCATGGTAACGTTGCAGTCCTCTGAAAGAAACCCACTTCTGCCGCCCCCCCCCCCCCCCCCCCCCCACACCTCCTTCTTACGGAATTGGGGCCGGTGCGGCTGGTGATGAAGGTGATTTGGTGAGTTAAGCGGGCTTGGTTTTGCAGAGTAAATCCACATGAACCACCCGCCCCCACAGCACGCTTGTTGCAGCACGCTCGCCCCATGGCCAGTCGGATGTCTCCCTCGGACCCCGCAAGCTGGATGATGATTTCGCCACTGCATCGGAGAGTGTCACAGTGGCGTCTGATGCTGATGACTCGACTGGGCCGCCACCTTCGGGTCTGCTCGTCCAGTCCGCCCTGCATGCCATGACCCTCCTGCAAATCCATTAGGCTAAGGCACTTAAAGATCTGCACTTGGGTAGTCCTGATCCTGATGTGCTGCAGGAACTGCGCTCAACAATCGACTGTGCCCGCTGGGCCACGAAGGTCACAGCGCCGGCACTCGGACAGGCAATGCCCACACTTGTAGTCCAGGAACGACATCTGTGGCTGAACCTGGTCGAAATGCGGGACCCCGACAAAGCTCGCTTTCTCAACGTCTCCCAGTTCAGCTTATTCAGCGACACGATTGAAGACTTTGCTCAGCAGTCTTCGGCAGTGAGGAAGCAGATGGAGACGGCTCCGCTTCAACCTGGGCCCAGCTCACAGCCCAGCATAGAGCTCCCCGCGGGAAGCTGACACTCCGTCTCACGAACCACTACCGGGACCCAGAAGGCTCCCAAGCATTCCTGAGATGCTTTTCCATCCGCTTTAAATCTATGCGAGAAACATAGAGAGAGAAAATGCACGCTGGCATGGCCTGCTCCCATGCTTGGCACATCGCTTTGTTTAAAACAGTATTTATGGGGTGTCGGGGAAGGGTATGTGCAGTCTGACGCAGCATGTTGCTTTGGCACACAACTGCCTGCCCGCACCTGCTTCAGCAGCTCACGTACATGGTTCAGCGCATGGCGTGATTGAAGAGGGACCCCTAGTGTCGCTTCATTCGACACAACGTCGAGTGAGCGACAGACGGGGAACATCTAGTTTACTGTTGTAACCTCCGTTCCCTGATGGATAATAAAACACTACAATAGAATACTATATTACAGATGCACACAGACAATTGAGTATGATGATCAAAGCAGTGAATGCATTCTTGAAGCTAAAATATGAGTTTTGCATGTGTGTCCTCCCCCAGTGACATTTGCATTTTATTTTTTTCCAACAATCTTAAAAAAATATGTAGTATGATGTTTGCAAGTATCTTCTTCTTTCAATCTGTCACATCACCCTCATGTAACGTCACTCTGTTATCACAATGTCACAAATTCAGATTGACTGTATAATACATTAACTCTGAGACTGAGATTATTTATGGCCTGGTGCCACCAAACACCTCATTAATTAATACAGCTCCCATTCCACATGTTTTCTGCTCGCATTACATACTGGGGTACAATCAAAGATTAGTAAATAGCAATGCCTAATTAATAAATGTATAAAAATTTACACATTGTTTTTTTCTCCTTTATGGATCTGCAATGAAAAAAATGGAAAGCATCTATATTTACTATACTATACCAGTACAATGAAATACCTAATACTTTTATGTTTGAGATGAGAACATAATTATATTGTGTAAAGTCAAAGTAAAATTCAACACAGTCATACAAAAGTTATATGATTAAATTGATATGAAATAATCAAATTAATGCAGACTTCTAACAGATAGTGTTCACTCAACACGATTTTTACTGCTTTCTAAAATTACTTAATTAAATTGAGTTAATCCAACATAATTCTTTAGCATTTGGTGTCAACTTAATTTCATTGTGTACAATCTAACTATGTGTGCTTAATCCAATTGTGGAAACTTCCCAGCATGCTTTGTATGAGAATGGATTGGGAGAGTAAATTTTGAAAAAACATGTTATTTTTATGTATTTCAACACTAAATGAAAGAAGGAGAATTGTTAGTGTTTAATTTCTGTTATGTTGGGATTTACAGAAGTTTTTGTCATGGTGGATATTTGTCACGGAGGTTACCATTGTGGAGAAGAATGAAGCTAATGGTTAGGTCGAGAATGGGTGCTTTGCATCATTTTTGCTGAACAATTTGTGAAAAACTGAAAGAAAATCAGTTTACAGAGTGGTTGAGGATGACCCTTAGCAGGACCATTCTTGTCAAACTGCACAAAAATATATCTGTAATCTAATTTGTATTGTTGCTAGCTTGCAGTAAGCTGTTAAATTGAGTGGAGTAATTGAAAGAACTAATTTAATTGAGATTAACTTTAGTCCTTTTGATTTATGCGACACAAAACATTTAAGTAGAGCTTACATTTTCATTTTATATTAAGGAAACTAATTTTCATTATGTGGAACCATTGTCCATAATTAAATTACGTAAAACAAAAGGGAAACAAAATTCAGTGCGTAAAGTATGTTTACTGTGCTCATTAGACTCTTGCTGTGCCACTGACTGTGGTCAGAATAGATTATGTGTCTTTCTTTTTTTTTTTTCATATGGTCATTAGCAGAGACTGTGAAACATGTTTCCCCAGAAGGCAAATCCTCTCCCATGAGTGCTTCTGATCTGTCTCTGACTGCTGGAAATGAGGCTGAGAAAGATGGTTGTAAATTGTTTGAGCATCCCTCAGTTTCAGTCTGACATGAGATAGCTTGGGGGAGATTGGCGGTCTAGAGCTGCAAGAACAAAAGAAAAGAGCCTTGCTTTTTGTCTGTCTTTTTATCTGTCTCAAGTCTCTCAAGCTTATTTGTCAAAGAGCCCCAGTAATAGCTGCTCTGAAGCTCCATCCAGCAGAATGCAAAAATTTGTCATTCTCTCTCTTGCCCTTTCTCTCCTCTGGTGTAAGGTGATGGCCACGTGTGTGTGTGTGTGTGTGTGTGTGTGTGTGTGTGTGTGTGTGTGTGTGTCTCCAGGCAGCATGCCTCAGGGATTATAACAAGCTGCAGAATGAAAGATTGATGACCCCCAAGAAATGTGTGTGTGTGTGCGTGTGCTTACACTCGAGATAAGGAACATGGGAGAAAAAGGAGAGAGAGAGAGACAGAGAAAGAGAGAGAGAGAGAGAACACAGACAGAGGCAGCATTAAAGAAGGCACAATGTTATGCAGACCCAAAGGGAATCACTGACTCTTCTTGGTTCTTGGCTGGGAGGGTGACTCATACACATGTGTCTCAAACCAGCATAAACTAATCACTCAGAAACACTGTATGATGGCATTAGATATTCAGTCAGTGCCTGTCCATCTAATAATTTGTGCATGAAAAGTAATTGAATACTAAAGGATGCTTGAAACTCAAGTGCATGTTCTGGAGTGGCTGTTAGTGAATATGTAGGCTCTGTTGTTTTGTCATGGCTAATCGCTAAAGCATAGTTGCAAGGTGTACAACAGGACTGAGCCAAGTTGGACGTATGTTCCTGGATAAATATCCTTTGTTGGTCCTGCTTCATAGTCCTAATCCTGCTCCTATCCCAAACCCTAGCCATAACCAACCCTTAGGCCCTGTTTACAACTGGGTTTATTAACCTTTGTGGCAGCGGGGGCGTGGTCAAGAGCCTGTCCAGGGAAGAAAGCGGTAAAGGTGCTTGCACCTGAGCTAAATTATGTCTAATACCTATCTCTAATTTCAGTGAGCATGGGGAGAGCGGCATAAAAATGGCCACAGAACCTCCAGCCAAAGGAGAGAGAGACACGTCAGTTTAGTGTTGGAGTCATGAAAAAGCAGCTAAAGAGTTATAAGAAGTTTATGTTTGTTGAAATACAAAGTAGTGAGCACTACTGTGGCCATTAAAACCCTGATTGAGAAGTGCAATTCGTCTTCGCCTCCTCCTTGTTTATCATACCTCGTTACAACCTTCTATAGTGATTTGATCACAATTGTCGTCACATCACATCACTTTTTTACACCTGGTTGTAACCTGTATCACATTTGTGTCTCCTGTGACTTTTGATTTCATTATGAGAGGAGAGTCTTTGATTACATACATCACGTACTTCGTCAGTTGTTACTGCATGTTTAAAAAGTTAAAAAAAGAAAAAAATATATAAAAGAAAGAAAAAATGAAGAGCGAAAATTAATGCACCATTCATCCAAAATATACTTGAATTTTAATCACAAGCAAACAACATGTTAAAAGTACCAACATAATGTTTTGAGCAGAATTTTAGCAGTATTAAGTGAACTTGGGCATGCTTCACATGACCTATGTCACTGTATGTTAGGGTTGCCCCTCCATTGGATGCCGCCATCCCATATTTAAGCACTTTAAAGGCTCCAGTATTCTGTATTCGCATGGCGAAAAATTGACAACCCTACTGGAAGTTGATATCAGGCATATGTATATATCTGAGCATTCACAAATTTTCTACCATATGATTATGTTCTATAAAAGCCAAAATTTCAAACCTTTGTTTTAACACAGTGATTTATTAACAGGTGATTGATAAATTAACAGGTGAGTAGTGGTGCAAATTGAAGTGGATAGTGCCATTCCATCTTGCACATGATTGCCCGACCAGCCTTTTAAAGTTGATCGCAAGCCCATATGTTCATATTCAACACATGCATAGTTGACTGTCCGCGTGTATAGAAAATCTGGGCTGCACAAGGACAGTCCGTGCTGATGACGAAATTTGCATCACGCGCACTCTGTGCGAGACACACTGAAACCCGAAGTCAAGTAGTGCTGCAAAAAACTATTATTTTGATAATCAACTAATCTAATGATTATTAAAACGATTATTCGACTATTGTAACGATTAATCATTAGCTCTTAACCAACTATTCAGCTTGTGCCCTGACTTAAAAGGCTGTGTTTAATGTTCTTGCTCAGTCAGGCGTGAGCTGCAGTGCTGCTTTCGCATGCCATCATTAGAGTTTCATAGGATCTTAGATGACAACAAACGACTATTCGACAACAAAAAATTTTGTCAACAATTTTTTATTGTCGACGTTGTCGATAATGTCGACTAATCATTTCAGCCCTAAAGTCAAGGATCTACGCCCCTGCCCAAAGTATACTTTGACCTTAACTTTAAAGCATAAAGTATACTTTGGTCAGACGCAAATGCTAGGTGTCTGCTTACGGGCTGCATGGTGCAAATTTAGTCATCATCAGAGTGTTTGAGCACTGAATGCATGCGGCACGATTTTTCGAACCGCACATACTGTGAACGCGCAGTATGCATATGCATATGCACCTGGAATTATTTGCACTAATTAGTGGGTTTACATGGTTGCAACGCTCACATTTGAGACATGGCTGTCACTAAGAATGTTAGAAGATGCTAAGTTTGTATAAACTATACAAACTATACTATATAAAATTCTAAATTTATCTCTAATTCTAATCCTACAATCTGTGATGAGCTAAAGCTTCAGACTCATTCCATGAACTCTATTTGCGAAAAGAGCACAGATGAATTCCACCTCTGTTGAGAATGTTAGAGGCATTTAGCCCCTCAGCGAGGGGTGATATTCAGCAGTAAACAACTGTAATAGGGGTTGAAAATGGGTTAATTTAGTTATGGGGAAGCAGAGAAACAGAGGTCTATTGCCACTGGCTAAAATAGAGAAAAAGAGTGAAAGAGGAAGAATGGGAGAGATAGGGAAAAATAGGGAAAGAGACAGATTGGAGGTATTACTGTCTGCAGTAAAACCCCTCCTCTCTTTCTTTTTGGACAGGGTGTCATTATAATTAATGCAGCTTTCTTTTGTGTGACCCCCAAGGTCAAAGGAACAGTGGGAGTGAGGGGTGACACTGAGGGGGGTAAAGCAGTACATAATTCACTCTTGCAACCAGCACCTCTCTGCTGCTCTAATCTGAAATTTAATCAAACTTGCTATAATGCAACTGCCTGTGAAGAGCGGAGGATTCAGGGGGTGGAGGAGAGTGATAGTGCCAATTCTGGACAGTCCATATGCATTCAAACAGACACAGACTCATGCATGCAAACACACTGGATCAAGAGTCATATTGTACACAGTTTAAATACAGGCTAATTAAAAACTCTCATACCACTGCACACACTGATTCACAAAAGTATATGCCAGTTACATACATAAGTTCATACACCGATGAGCATAGACACATTGGCATGAATCTGCACAGCTCTTTACATCCTTTGTGTTAAGGCAGCACAGAGCTCTTCTTTCACCAGTAATATTATGTTTACCTCGTTTGTCACTGCACATAACGTGATTTTTCCAAGTAGAAAATGTATCTGGATCAATCAGTCATATTAAATGACAGGAATGGTACAGTTAAATCTAAAAAAGAGGAATGCAGCTCTTGGCCCCAACGTTAATGCAGGCCCTGGGAACTTTAATGAATAATATGTTCCCTGAGAAGACTAAAGTGAAGACTTTAGATCTCATTCACAGTAGCGCCATCTTTGATTTTTGACGGGAATGAAAACGAGGCTGTGAGGGATAGACTTACCGCCTTTTCAATAACATGAACTGCATAATGCTGTTAAAAAGCTCCTAGAACTCTTGATGTTTAGAGTTTTTTGTCTACTGAAATTTCTTAGAAAGATATGTTTTCAATGTTTCGTCAGCTGAACGAGCAAAAAACATTTGAAACAACTGTACAACCCATTGAAGAGTCTGTAGGTCTATTCCTCACAGCCTGTCATTCCTGTCAAAGGAAAATCAAAGATGGCATTGGTGTTAATGAGGTCCATAGATAAGACAAACACTTGCTGATGTCAAGAGCCATCAAAGGGTGGGAGTCACGTGATGCCATGTGAGGTTCAGACGTGTGAACGGCGAGCTATGCGCACTTTGCTAGTTTTAATACTTTTTATGTCATAAACCAGTGAGATTTGATACACCCTGTTACTTATCTGTTCTAGGAAGACAATTTGTCAAAGAATTCAAAATCCTCAGTTTCTGTAGACATTAAAATACACTTACATGCTCAAGCTGACGGCCCCGAGCAGGTCGCAAGCCCAGGAGCAATTTGGCCAGAGAAGTGGCGAGAATTGTTGAACGTGTCGGCAATGCTGACGTAGGTCGTTGCTGACTTAGAGGATCTTGCTGTAATAAGTCAATCGATTACTGCCATGGAGATGAAATTCACTGAAATTCACTAGTGACCAAGGTGGATTTGGAACGCATCTGGGAGAAGTTGGAGGACTTGGAGAATCGTAACAGGGAAATTCACTAGTGACCAAGGTGGATTTGGAACGCATCTGGGAGAAGTTGGAGGACTTGGAGAATCGTAACAGGCAGAATAATGTCCGAATTGTAGGAATTCCTGAGGACAAAGAAAGTCGGGATATGGTGAAATTCCTGGACAGGGTCTTTCCGAGTCTGCTCGGTATAACAGGCCATAAACTGGAAATTGAGCGAGTTCACAGGGTTCTGGCTCGGCGATCTGCTGAGGGAGACAGGCTCGATCAATTCTGGCCAAATTTCTGAGATCATCGAATAAAGATCTTGTGTTACGCGAGGCGAGGAGTAAAGGAAGGCTTTTTTGGAAGATCCACAGCATTTTCTTGTTTCTAGACTTTGCGAATATGACGAGAGAAACATGAAGTTTGGGGGTAAGTTTGGGGTTTGATTGTTGCACTAATGTAGGGATGTGGTCTTTATAATTTTATTTTTGACACACAATATATATTTTCAAATATGTCAAAATGTTAAATGTTAGTATGAATGGATTGTCTCTCTCCACTTTGAATATGAATGGGTTGGGGAACCACATAAAAAGAAGGAAAGTTATTTCTCTTCTTAAATGTAAGAAATATAATATAGTGTTTCTTTAAGACATGCATCTTTCCCCACAGGAAGCTGAAAATTTTAGGAAGATATGGGGTGGACATGTTTTCTTTAGTTCTGGCTAATGTAAGAGCCATTAAAAAAAAGTCATTACACTGATGAATAAGCATCTACCATTCAAATGTCTCAAAAAGATTAAAGATAAATTAGGAAGACTCATTATTGTTTAAGCAGAAATTAAGGGGCAAAGTTTGATTTTGGCTAATATTTACACACATAACGCTGATGATCAAGGCTTTTTATAGATCTTGAAGGGGTTTTGCAAGCCACTGGCACCCCTCATGATATAAAATTTCGAGGAAACTTTAATCTATTTATGGACTCAGTCCTTGATAGTGAAGCAAGAGTGTGCAAGACCCCTAGAGCAACATTGCCACTTCACAGGATGTGTAAAAATCTTGGTCTTACAGATATTTGGAGACTTTTGAACTCATCTGATAGGGACTATACATTTTTTTTCATCAGTCCATAAGATTTATTATAGAATAGTTTTGTTTTTTTACATATCTAAGTCCCTCATTGTCATGTTGATTATGTTGTTTCATGTTTTTCATGTCTTTTATTTTGAAAATCTAGTTTCTTGTTCATGTCATGTGTTCCCTAGCCATGTGAATCCTGTTTCCCTCCATGTTCATGTGTCTTGTTTTCAATGGTCATGTATTTGTTAAATTGTAATCAGTTCTGTCTGCTCATTGTTCCCTCTTCATTATTTTACCCCTTGTCAAAGTATTTAATCCATAATGTTTTCCATTGTTGTTTGTCAGGTATTGTGAATGTAACTTTGTTGTATAATTTGTTGTCAAGCCAAGTCAAGTTTATGTAAAGTCTAGTTTTAGTCAAGTTTAGGTCAAGTCTAGTTCATGTTTAAGTTTAGTTCACGTTTATAGTTAGGGTTTTTGGATTTCACAACTGTAAATTAAACTGCACTTGGGTTCTTCACACCATCGTCTTTGTCTCCATGTCATTGCCTGCCGGCATTGTTACAGAATACCTGACCGCCCATAATGAATCCACCAATTTGGCTTCTTCGCCTACACCAGGGGAGTCTACCCCTGGAGGATTATGTAGAGGACTTCTGCGATCTGGCCTGTAGGGTGGACTTTAATGAGGTCGCCCTCAAAGACTGTTTCCGTTTTGCATTGAGTGAGCCAATCTCATTTTTGATGCCTGGTGGTCGCAGTTCCCTCAATCTGGTCCAGTATGTCGACCTTACCTTGCAGATTACTGGTTCTACGTTCGCTGTGGTCGAGGCGGAGTCCCATATCATGGTCGACAAGCCAACAACAATGCCTGCCGCGGTTAACAAGCCAGTACCAGAGCCAGTAGCCTTGACCGTCCCAGAGCCAGTGCCAGTAGCCTCGACCATCCCAGAGCCAATACCAGTAGCCTCGACCGTTCCTGTAACAATGATCTCAGTTGCCCAGAAGAAGAGGAGGAGAAGGGCTCCTACTTACATTTACATTTATTCATTTGGCAGATGCTTTTATCCAAAGTGACTTACAAAAGAGTAAAACATAAGCGAGTTCTACTCCCGTCTTTGACCACGCTCACGACCACAGAGGTCGTTCCCAAGTCTCTGTCCATGTTCACGATCACAGAGGTCGTCTCCGAGTCTCTGCCCATGTACACAGCCATGCCTGAGTCTGCTCCATGCTATGACACGCCACACCTGAGTCTGCTCTATGCCATGTCACCGCCAAGCCTGAGTCTGCGCCATGTCACCGCAATGCCTCAGCCTGCACAATGCCATGTCACCGCAATGCCTCAGCCTGCACAATGCCATGTCACAGCAACGCCTCAGCCTGCTCCATGCCATGTCACAATAATGCCTCAGTCTGCTTCACACCATGTCACAGCCAAACCTCAGTCTGCTCCATTCCATGTCAGAGCTAAGTTTCAGTCTGCTCCATGCCATGTCTCAGCCAAGACCCAGACTGCTCCATGCCATGTCACAAGCAAGCATTTGGTCCACGGTCCAGGCCCACCTATGCTCCAAGTTCCAGGCCTGCCTCTGCTCTACCAGGGACCTCCATCCCTGCAGCGCCGCCTTGGTCCTCAGCCCCATCGGCTCCGCCCCTTGAGCCTCTCAGGGCCCCACTTTCCATTGGCTTTGCCCTGTTCCCACACCCCACACCCTGTCTCACCAGGCCGCGCACCACATCCTGTCTCGACAGGCCACGTCTCAAGGAATCTACCACCCCCCATAAAAATTTGTATTATGTTTTGGGCATCGGGAGCCACCCCTAGATGGGGGGATATTCCATGAATATTCTGTTGGTTCATGTTTTTCATGTCTTTTATTTTGAAAGTTTCTAGAAACTAGTTTCTGTTTCATGTCATGTGATTCCTGTTTCCCTCCAAGTTCATGTGTCTTGTTTTCATTGGTTATTTGTCTTGTTATCTTGTTATCGGTTCTGTCTGTTCATTGGTTCCCTCTTCATTGTTTTACCCCTTGTTCATGTATTTAAGCCCTCATGTTTTCCATTGTCCTTTGTCAGGTATTGTGAATGTAACTTTATTGTATCATTTGTAGTCAAGCCAATTCAAGTTTATGTCAAGTCTAGTTTTAGTCAAGTCTAGTTCATGTTTATGAATTTCATGTTTATAGGATTTCATGACTGTAAATAAAACTGCACTTGGGTTCTTCACTCCATCATCTGCCTGTCATTGCCTGCCAGCATCGTTAAACTCATTTCATCTGTTGTTGATTGCTCAATTTGAATTTTTTAGTCTCAGATCATGACCTGGTGAGTTTAGAGGTATATACGGCCACATACGGGGAAAAAGAAATCATATAGTTGCCGCTTTAATGTACCCCTTTTGCAAAATCTTGAATTCCAACAAATTTTAAAGGCTGAAGTCAGTGTCTATATGGAGACCAAATGGTCCTCAGTATCCTCTGTTGGCATGGGAGGCACCTAAGGGTGTTCTTAGGGGTCGAGAACTCAGCACGAAAGCATGAGAACTCGTGGAGTTGGAAGGGAATATTAAAAGTGCAGAGGCAGCGATGAAGCGCCAAATGTCGTCTGATAGCCTCAGAGAATTGACCTGGTTTAAATACAGATATAATACTATTTTGTCATGGAAGGTGGCGTTTTGGGCACAACAGTCATACTTTGAGTTGGGGGACAAAGCAGGGAAGATTTGGCTAGAAATATAAAGCAACATAAGAGAGAGAGAGAGAGAGAGAGTCTTTTTCTACCATTCCCTCAGTGAAAACTGCTGAGGGTGAAATATTTACCTTGGTTAAAGAATTCTATCATGATCTCTATAGTTCCACGTCTTCGTCTACTGATGAAGGTATTAGACACTTTGTGGAGCCATTAGAACTCCCTAAATTTTGACTAACCAATTAAGTTTGACATACTAAGTTATGACATCTCTTAAACATATAGATCAGGTAGGGTTTATTCGAGGCTGCAGATCTTCTGATAACATTAGGCATTTCATCAATATCATGTGGTCAGTGGCGAATGACTTGACACCGAAAAGGCATTTAATATGGTAGAATGGCATTATCTTTTTAAGATTTTGGAAATATACAGGTTCGGGAATACTTTTATTGGATGGATTAAGTTACTTTATCTAGACACCCAGTAGCAGTGGATTAATGGATTAATTTCTGATTATTTTACTCTGTATAGGGGCAACAGGCAGAGTTGCCCTCTTTCCCCTTCATTGTTCTGTCTTGCCCTGGAACCATTAGCAGCCACAATAAGAAAGGAAGATGATTTTCTAGGGGTGGTGGGAGGTATGGCGCATAAGCTATAAAAATTATTTTGTTATTTGTCTCGGACCCCACTAGATCTATGACTTGCCTCCACAGAATTATTAATTCCTTTTCTAAATTATCAGGATACAGAGTCAACTGGTCTAAATCTGAAGCTTTGGGTCTGACTGCATACCGCCCAGTAACAGCTTTTCAGCCGGGTGCCCTCCAGTTGCCCAAACAGGGCTTTAAGTATTTGTGTGATTTAGTTAGACTTAATTTTGACTCCTTACTAAAAAGGTTTTTGAGCAATGTGGGCAGGTGGGCTTCATTACATTTATCTATGATTGGGAAGGTTAATGTTATTAAAATGAATTGTATTCCAAAATTCAACTACCTGCTACAATCTCTACCTGTATCCTCCTCTCTTATTTCATGCAATTTGATAGCATAGTGAAGTCCTTCATTTGGAATGGTAAGCGTCCCATATATTACTTCCACCTGAGAGAGCCCCTCCCTGGTTTTGTATTGAACATGAAGTTCTTGCCCCTATTTTGCCATTTCAAAGCCTTTCTATTAAACTAACCGGAGAAGTTAAGTGTGTTTAATTCAGACACTAATTTAAATGTTGCCTCGAGCATATGGCTGAACCCAAAATTATGTATTAATAAGTCCCCTTTCTGCTAGTCAGAGTGGATTGTAAGGGTGGTTAATACGCTCAGTGACATATTAGAGTGTTGAGATCCTTTGAATTTTTTTTTCAACATTTTAGCATTCCCAGATCTCAGTTCATTAGGGATTAACAGCTGCGCTGCCTGCTCTTTACTATTTTTGGGAGTAGCATGCAACCCCCTAAAGCAGCAGATCCTCTGGAAGTGGTGATTACTGCTTTATTAAAAGGTCATGAGGCATCAGTGTATTACTCCCTGTTAATTCAGAGTCTGGGGGATGAAGCTTTAATTTCTCTGAAGAGATTATGATTAAGATTTAAACTTGGTATTGGAGGAGGAAGTGTGGGTTAGGATTCTAAAAAACATTGAGTCTAAATCTAGAGATGCAAGGGTGCGTCTGATGCAATTTGTACTTTTACTGTTTTACTGTTGAACACCCTCAAGATTGTATAGGCTTGGTCTGAAAGACACACCCACCTGCTGGTGGTGCCAATCAGAAGACAGGGACATAACCCATGTTTTTTGGGGATGTGTTAAGATCATGAATTTTCGTTGAGGGTTCAGAGCTTTATGTGTGACATATTGAACACTCAATTTTCATTTTGCCCCAGACTCTGTATCTTAGGCAATGGGCAGGTCATTAATATTAGGGATAGACATTTAAAAAGTTGGGTCCTAGCCGGATTTATGATCAGCAGATGGATCATCCTCAGGGGATGGAAGTAAGTTGGGGCACCCTCGTATTGGGAGTGGAGCGGGGAGATGGGTGGGGTGGCGGCATTCGAGGAGGTGATTTATAGAATGCTGGGAAAATGGGATTTGTTTCGCAGGAAGTGGGGTGGATATTTGGCTTTTTTTGGAGGGTTCTCGGGGAGGGGTAGTAGAGAGGGATTTGTAGTTTAGATGTGTATGTGCATTCCTGTTGTTTTCTTGAAAGTATCCTTTTTATAATTTTTTTTTTTATGTTCTAATTGTTGGTGACCACTGTAGTGTGTGTTTGTGTCTGGTGGGAGGACGGGTTTAATGTATATAATTGATTCTGTATTTTATGTTGTGTTTGTTTTATGAATGGAATCAATAAAAATTGTTATTAACAAAAGAGCCATCAAAGGTTCTAGAATAAGTCCATTCGAAGACATCAAATCTCCCACTGTAGTGTTAGGATGATCCGAACCACAAATTAAATAATTGATAACATATTTGCTCTTAAGAGTCAAGTTTTACATTCTCATGCTTGAGATATATAGAAGTAGCCCTTAACTATTTTAAGTATTTGCCTAGGATTACATAAGAGAAGATCACAAGATTTCAGTTGGTGAATGTTTGGGTCATTCATTCAGATTTGTACAAATTCATGTTACATCTTATTAAGTCTGTGGTGTTCCTCTTTTTCATTAAACAAGTACACATTTTTCATGAAATAATAGTCAATTTGAGATATTTTATGTTTATACAAGCTAGCTAAAGTGGTCTATTTGAAGTGATTTCGGATGGTGATGTCCTTGGTGTTGCTGTGTTTGATACTACCACTTGTCACAAGAATATCACCAAACTGTCTAAAAAAAATGATTAAGCTTTGAAACCTTTGGTAGAATAATGGTAAAAATGCTGCCAAATTGAGTTCAAATAGTGTCAACACACAAGTGTATCCCCTGTAAATGTGGCTGGACTGAAGGCACTGGGCGCAACCTCAGGAAACTGATCCATTAATATTATTTAGGTCATAAAGGCATATAAAGGTCATGGTGCTATCTCATTTACATCTGTATCAGGATGCTGACAGTGCTTCGCACAAAGGTTTTGCTATTATAATATGCAGAACATTTTGTTGACCAGCAAAAGTGTTTTAATGTGATAATAAAGTGCACTGAAAGATTACTTGTTTGTTGTATATCTTTGCATGACTGATGGCTGATTTATTTTTTCTTTGAGGAAAATATATATATTTCTATATATTATTGTATTATGTATCATATGTTTTTGGTATTTATACAGCATTACATTTAAAAGAAGCCTTATATCCAGTTAGCCGATTACACAGAGCATATATAATGACGCCTTCATAACTGTTTGCCTGCTCTCACTCTCTCTCTCTCTCTCTCTCTCTCTCTGTCTCTCTATACCCAGTGCCCATTATCCACTTTTCCCTGTTCACTTGCAGGTGAAACAAAGACAATGCTTATCAGCTCCTCATTATTCATTTAAACCCATGAAGGCAATCAATTAAGCCTAAGTGTCCAATAAATCTGATTAACCAGTCAAGTCCCAAAACACCATAAAACCAGCACTGGTCTGATTTTCCATAATTAGTTTGATGAGAGAGGCTGAGCCACAACAGTGTTTTGAGAGCAGCAACAAGAGTGTTTTTTTTAATCAGCTTTATGGCTTATTATTTTGTATAATTATGTGTTACTTATGATTCATACGACAAATTGTTGTGGGAATTTTTAATGTAGCTGTTTTGTGTGCTGTATATAAGTCTTGTAATTATATACATCTTAAATTATAAGAATATGCCCCTGAAAATTTCAGTTTAAGTTGAAATTAAAACTACTACAGAAACAATGAGTCCCCTGGTGGTGTCAGTTGTGAACAGGTTTTATGTAAAGCATATGATATTTTATCATTTAGGTATAACATTTTTATTTTTATTTTATATATACATTAAATATGTGGTGTTGGGTTATTTTAATTTCTTAGAAAATGAAACTCCCTCCATAAACAAAATCAACAACATTTATCTATATTTTCTTTCCATAGCCTTTTCCTCCCCCTTTTTTGTCCCATGGGAAATTACAACACAGTGCCTGGACCCTGCTGCATGACTCTTTCTCTCTCTTTCTCTCCCTCTCTCACTCTCAATTTTTTATTTCTAAATATCACACTAGAAATCACACTATGTAAAACAGTAGTCAGGGTCTATGGTCTACACACAGTGTGATTGATGCTTCCTGCTGAGCCAGTCTGAAACACACATTGTGGTTGGTTGGTTTGTTAGTTGGTTGGTTGAATGAACTCTAAATGGGCGCTTAGAAACGATTTATGGGCAGGGTTCCTCCGTACAAATGCTTGCTTGCCCATTGGCTGATTGAATAATATGGAAATTACCTTAGCGACGCCCCTCCCATTGTAAATGATGTTCCCGTCTGCTGTGTGCCTGTGTTGTTACTGAACAAAATGGCAACAGAGGTTTTATTCTGTCCCGACGCTCTCAGCGCTTTCTTCGGACACTCCGAATCCCTGGATATTTCTACTCTAGTATTTGTAACACCGCTGGATTTTTTTTCTCGTGGTTGCAGCCAGACTGCTCACTACATCGCTGGCTTGATTGCTCGCAATTTTTTATTTTTATTTTTTGCACTTTACTGAAACCTCTCGCATCTCCTGTCAAGACAGTATCAACGTCAAACTGCCATATTCTTCATTTTGCTCCGTAAATCAGATTGCTATTACTGATGACCAATTGACGCCACTGTACTTAACAAATTGCCTCTCCAGTGTTAATGTCAGTTTTCTCTCTTTTCGATGGTATTTGTTAGCGTTTATGTCATGCAAATGTCGTATGCTGTTTTTCATGCATGCATGCATCTCCATCAGAGTCTACGTGAAGATTTCACAACAGTCTTTTCCCTCGTACATATCTTTGAATAGTATGTTTAGTTTTATTGTCATTATTTTGCCTTTTCGGGACACTTTTTGAAGTTCAGCTGCTCATTCAGTACAGTGTTACTAGGGTCTGACTGTTTTTACTGGCACTTTTTTCGTGTGAAAGGGTATTTTTGTACCGCTCTACAACATGCAACACTGTATTTACTGAAAGCTATCAAAGATCGACTTGTGAACCTAAAGGTAAGTCGACACATTGGTTATGCTTCAACCTCAGCTGCTGACACTGAATGCTCATATGAATACCAACAATGCTGTTGAAGTAGGGAGCTCACTACGTTTCAAGACACAACCATTGATAATGTTTAAAGCAGGCTGTAAAATCAGTCTAATCCTTTTGAGACACTTGTAGGACGAAGTGGTTAAAGATTTGAGCTGAAAATGTTGGTTCTAGTCCAACGATTTTTATTTTTCCCATGACATTTGAAGAAATGTCCGGGTAAGCTTAAACGACAGCATTTATGGCACAATGTTGAATACCTCAAAATAATTTCTAATCCCTATTAAAAAAATAAAATAAAGATACAATAACTTACAAGGGAAGTGAATGGGGCCAGTCCATAAACGTTAAAAATACAGTTTCAAAACTATAGCCACATGACGTGAACATTATAGGTGTTAACATGCCTTTATGGTGATAAAATCGCCTACAAACTTTATCTGTGTTCTAGATCTAGGTTATATCCAAATATTGCTTTGTTGTCATAAGTAACGCTGGTAAACCCTGTAATCCTGGTACGCGATTTTATCACACTAAAATAATGTAGAACTGCGATGTTATCACGTTAACATGTGTAGACTAATGTTTACGCCTTGTGGCTATACTTTTGAAAGGGTGTATTTTAATGTTGACCCATTCACGTCCATAAGTGGTTTATTATAACTTATTTAGAGTCCCACAGACACCAAGCACCAACCCCTAACCTTACAAATGTACAATGGTTTTACTACAGTAGTACTATTACTACATAGTATCACCATGGTATTTTGTAGTAAAATCCTAGTAACAATATTATTATACATAGTTAATATATTTACATCATAATACTGTAGTAATTCCATGGTTAACTGCATAAAAATATGGCTTCTGCCTAAAAACATGGTTAATACAAAATTACTATTGTAAAATGTTAATTTTACCCTGATCAAACTTTTTTTCTCAACTCCCTGACCTTCACTGTGACCAATTCACTGCGAGGCAATTAACCTTTTATATTCATTTTTATTTCTTATTATAAGTAGCATTAAAGGAAATATTAAAAGATGAAACAGGATGGGGAAAAGTTGGACAAAAGGGGAAATCGAGCCTGGGTCGTCTGCATGAAAAAAAGCACATCCACACCATCTTTACACACTTCGCCATTGCAGAGCATTCTGTCTTCAGTTTGTCTGTTTACACCTAACTATTTGATTGTAAATAGCCATGTGTTTCAGGTGCTGTTTACACCTAGAGCAAAGTAGTCAATTTTTTTAATAAATGAGGGAAGATTCGAAATTATTCTGTGGTAATCAACATTATCCTACAATCAACATTATCCTGCAGGTTTGCCTGACTGCTGTTTAGCCATGTAGGCTATTCTGTATTTAAAGCCTTTATTCAGAGTGGAAAAATGTCTATTATCTTTGTCATGTTTTTTTTTTAATACAGTGCACAGATATATAAATAACCCTGCAAAGTTTTCACAGTTTACTGTTGAATGTAGTAACTATGGGATTTTGGTGTGCAGTTTATTGTGGCAATTTTTGGTAAAGCAGTTGATATCAGATCCACACTGTCAGCACCAAAAATGACTTAAAAAGGTAAAAGAGGGTTCTTGCTTCAGGTTAATACTTTATCTCTGTATTGTTTTTGGGGCTTTCCTGAGCAAAGGCGTTACAAGGAGGAGCTTTTGTCTGGTGGCAGTTACTCCCAAAATTGTACAGTGATGTCACGTGCATTTGATGCTATTAAACAATCCCATGAAATCCCTCCAATTAACAGTGTCATCACTGTTGCTGTGTTCCTTCAGGAAATTTTTTATCATGTGTGTTTATCATAAAATTAATTGGCTTGTTTTCTGAATGTGATTTACAGCAGGAACACATAAAGAGGACAGCATAAACAGTGGATATATAAAGTCTACACACCCGTATTAAAATGACAGGTTTTTGTGATGTAAAATAAATCATGTCAGAAATTTTTCCACTTTTAATGTGACCTATAATGTGACCAATTCAATTGAAAAACAAACTGAAATGTTCATGGGGGAAAAATGAAAATGAAAAACAATAACTTATACAATAACCTGGTTGCATAAGTGTGCACACCCTCATATAACTGGGGATGTGGCTGTGTTCAGAATAAACCAATCACATTCAGACTCATGTTAAATAAAAGTCTTTACACACCTGCCATCATTTAAAGTGACTCTGATTAATCACAAATAAAGTTTGGCTGTTCTTGTAGGATTTTCCTGACATTTTCTTAGTTGCATCTTAGAGCAAAAGCCATGTTCAGCAGAGAGCTTCCAAAGCATCAGAGGGATCTCATTGTTGAAAGATATCAGTCAGGAGAAGGGTACAAAATAATTTTCAAAGCATTAGATATACCATGGAACACAGTGAAGACAGTCATTTTCAAGTGGAGAAAATATGGCACAACAGAGACATTACCAAGAACTGGACGCCCCTCCAAAATGTATGAAAAGACGAGAAGAAAACTGGTCAAGGAGGCTTCCAAGAGGCCTACAGCAACATTAAAGGAACTGCAGGAATTTCTGGCAAGTACTGGCTGTGTGCTACATGTGACAACAATCTCCCTTATTCTTCATATGAATGGGCTATGGGGTAGGGTGGCAAGACTGAAGCCTTTTCTTACAAAGAAAAACATATTTCGTTTTTGGAATGAAGCCCGGCTGAAGTTTGCAAAAACAAACATCAAGTCTCCCAAAAGCGTGTGGGAAAATGTGTTATGGTCTGGTGAAACCAAGGTTGAACTTTGGCCATAATTCCAAAAGGTACGTTTAGCGCAAAAACAAAACTGCACATCACCCAAAGAACACCATACCCACAGTGAAGAATTGTGGTGGCAGCATCATGTTTTGGGGCTGTTTTTCTTCGGCTGGAACCGTGGCCTTAGTCAGGGTGGATCATGATCTTAATCATGAACAGTTCTAAATACCAATAAATTTTGGCACAAAACCTTCAGGCCTCCGTTAGAAAGCTGAAGCTGAAGAGGAAGTTCACCTTTCAGCATGACAAAGACACAAAGCACACATCCAAATTCACAAAAGCATGGCTTCACCAGAAGAAGATTAACGTTTTGGAATGGCCCAGCCAGAGCCCATACCTGAATCCAATTGAACATCTGTGGGGTGATGTCCTCGCACTCTGACAGATTTGTTGCGCTTTTGCAAAGAAGAGTGGGCAAATATTGCCACGTCAAGATGTGCCATGCTAATAGCCTCCTACCCAATAGGACTGAGTGCTGTAATAAAATCAAAAGGAGCTTCAACAAAGTATTAGTTTAAGGGTGTGCACAGGTTATTATGCAACCAGGTTATTGTGAGTTTTTAAATGTTTCCCCCTCAAAGATTTCAGTTTGTTTTTCAATTGAATTGTTCACGTTATATGTCACATTAAAGGTGGAAAAAGTTCTGACATGATTTATCTTTGTCTCATTCTTTTACATCACAAAAACCTGGCATTTTAACAGTGGTGTGTAGACTTTTTATATCCACTGTAAGTTCAATACGTTGACATTCACAGTAAGCCAGAAGAAATGTCTGTGAGACAGTTTAAAAAAAAAAAATGTTTTGTTGTTTATCATAGTTATTTGTGAAATAGCAAAATATTTTTCTTTAGGTAAGAATTGTCTGTGTTCTTTATAAGAACAAGGCAAACGTTTAGATTTGTTATTCGCTCTTCTTATTCTAGTTGTTTTTTTTTGTTTTTGTCCTGGGACATTTGCTTATAGCTTGCATTTCTGTCTTGCGTTTCTTAATCGAGAACCATAATTACTGTCTTCAAACTATTTTCCTCTCTCGGATTTCATGTCACACTTGGCTGATGCTGAGATACAATTAATAGGGCAGTTCACATGTAATTCATAACCTGTCTCTACTTGTGTGACTAATAACTCATATCTTAAGGCACTGCATAAGTGTGCTGCTCAACCTTAATTATAAATCACCCCAAAAAAACTTGGGAACTCCAGTGCACCTGGCCACCAGTCTCAGCTCCCCTCTTCTCTTGTCTGGGGTCTAGGGAACTACCATCCTTCCTGGCATTGCAGGGGATTGGGGTTAGAGCTTGGAGGCATGAGACGCCAAAGTGTTCAGCTTGTCAAAAAGGCAAAAATGTTTCTCTTTTATGGATGAGTAAACTCACTCTGGACTGCGGGGGTACACACAACTCCCTGAATCTGTAAGCAGATGGGTGGCTAGTGTTAGGAAAAGGATATTCCTTGTCCTTCTTGGGGTTGCCGTATTTAGCTGGATATAATTTAATTTTGGTTTCTGTGGTTGTACATTGCCTCTGTGTTGCTCTGATCAAATTAGAGTGTATTGTTCTCCTCAGCACAAACTTTATAGGCCGTCTGTGCTGAACACTGATTTTTGTTTGCAGTTTAGTAGGCTAATAGTACACTGTTACTTCATTATAATTTTTGCCTATCATTTTAAGAAGGTCGTTTTCTTTACCAAGCGTGCCAACTAGGAAACCAGGGCACGTCTCCGTTACTTCTTAAATTAAGATATTGCATAATAGCTGCTCTTTAGGCATCAAAAACTCCTGTGTTCATATTAGAGATGTAACATCTAATTGCTTTCTACTTGAGCCATATATTTCAGTTGAAATGTATAATAGGAAATGGCTTTTACCCCCCTGATGTAAAATTTTGGAGGCTCATTCAGTATGTCTTTCCATCTGTCTTTATCTCATTACCTCATCATGCACTACAGTCGAGTTCAGCTGAACATTGAGCCCCCTGATATGAGAGCCTGATATCCTCTTGTCCATGTTAGAGTGTAATGGCACACCATGCAGCAGGACAGGAAGGGGTGTGGGGAAGGGAAGAAGGTAGAGAAGAAAGCAGTGTTGTAGTAGGCTCTACTTGAGACTGGACTTGGTCTCGAGTCTGAATCCAAGACATTATTTTAATGGTCTTGGTCTTGTCATGGACTCGTGAGCAATTTGACTCTGTCTTGACTTGAACTTGAATATTGTGGACTCGGACTTAAGTCTCTTTTCTATAAATATACAGTGAAAGCTTCAACTTCAACACATTTGACACAATATCAAAGATTTTCTCGGTTGTCCTGCATTTCAGTCTGCTGTGTAGAATCATAACTAGTCATGCCCAGTTCACAAATAAATCATTCTTTTGTGTCTGTTCTTTTTAGTGAATTGGCCAAACTGGTTAGCAAAAAGGTCAGAATCGACTGGCTGTTCAGTTTGATTAGTTCGAACTGCTATCTCACTGAATCATTTTCAGCAGTTTCTCACTTATTAAAACAGCATTGGGATATTTTAGAAAACAAACGGTGTCTTGTTAATAAGGGGCTGTTCACACCACACGTGTTGATTCATCCATCCATGCTGTCTTTCAGTTGTTTTTCTATGTAAACATACTAAACGGATGTCTTTGACCATTACATTATGGATCGCTGTGTTTTTGGCATCTCGTCAAGTTGCATCTCTTAAAACATGACTCGAGACACCTGTGTTATACTCTATTGCCTGATAGCACACGTACAACACCCAGACCTCTATTTAAATGGGGTGTGTTTACATCTGGAAGGTGTCTATTTTACATTGTTTGATCATCTACAATCTGTCTATAAAACACATGTCAATAAGTATGCCTTGGATGTCCATAAAACATTCAGCAAATGTCTTTTGAGACATTTATGATTAAGAATAATTAGAAATCTGATATTTTAAGATGTTTATCAGATGCTTTCCAGATGAAAAGATCTAAAAAAAGACATCTCTAAGACAGACGTGCTTTCTGCACTGTTAAAATATTGTGCTGGTTTTAGTAAAACAAATTGAGGCAACTATTTGTATCAGCTTTTTGAGTATTTTGAACTTAACAATTTTTGTTTTACATATTAGACTTTACATGTAATGCCAACTTAAATTTATAAATTTACAGGCCATTTTTTAAAGTTATAAAGGCAATATTTATCTTGTAGGTAACTACCATTATCAAGTAATATTTACTTATTTTTTAATACAGATTTTTAAGTTAAACTTGATTTTCAAATGCATTTCCTAATATAGCCTATTTATTATAAAAAGTGTAGTCAAAAAGTGTTTCAAAAGAAATTAAAAATATTTATTAATATTCCAATGTTACAAATTCATTATACATTTCAACAGCAATACATTTGTAAATACAAATAATCTCTGAGATGAAGGGAACGAGACATTGCGTAGTAACGCATATGGGAGTGCCTTGATACACAACCTTTTTGAAACCACTCTATACTAACGGCAATATTCTAATATTGGCTATGGTGTTTGAGCCCTGCTTGTTTTGGCGTGAAACAGACCACTATAAAAACAGGTGCACAGACAACATATCCTCAGAATTTCTGACTGAGAACAAGGAGTGCGTCGCTCGTGCCTCAAAAACTCTGAATCTCAGGGAACCAAGGTTATGTATATAACCGAGACGTTCCCTTACGTCTCAGTCCACTTGACATTGCGTAGTAACACACATGGGGAACAGAATCCCATCATGCCGCACTACACGACATAACTTCCCCAAGAGGAAAAGTGGCGGTGCAGTATTAAGGGATGGCGACCGACATGAGCATGCCACAGTGAGTGATCCTCTTGATGGCCAGGAGGAGAGCGCTCATAATGAATGTATGAACTATAGTCATAGTATAATTAATTAACTCCTTATGAACCCAGTTGGGAAGGGAGTTTATTTATAATGAAAGTGCTTGTGACATTATGGTAATTATACATTCCTTTTGTGCATCCTCCATAGCATATAAAGAGCTGGGGAGAAGGGAAGAAGGTCAGAAGGTAAACCACCTGCGCTTTGAAGGGTGTGGTCAGGACCTTGGGTACATAGCATTTCCTGGGTTTGACAGTAGCTCATGACAGACCGGGGCCAAACTCATCATGAATTGTCGACTGAGAGTGCATGCATATCACCTACCCCTTTTTTTGAGGCCAGAGCCAGCAGTAGTGCGGTCTTAATGGAGAGCATGCGCAACTGAGCATACATCATTTCTGGTGCCAGATTGTGCCAAGGCACATGAGAGGAGATCCCTCCTCAGCCACTCAGTCTCAGAGAACCGCATAAATGCACTTTGTGAATGTGTGAGGAGCCAAAGAGAGTCCGAAGAGCAGGACTTTGAATTGATACACTGTTCCCACGAACACGAATCTCAAAAAAATCCAGGATTGGCCGAACCCCGCCATCTTACTTTGGAACAAGAAAATAACTGCTGTAAAACCATTTTGTGCTTGACAATTCGGCTTAATCTGTAGCACGTTTTTCACTATGAGACGGTGTATTTCGGCTCGCCATCGGGCGAATCCGTGGAAGACAGAACGCTGTTGAAACGGGGTGGCCGGTGTGCAAAATTGGACCGTATTACCATGTTCAATCGTTTTTGCACCCATTCTGAAATACCATTAGGGCTGGGTATCGAGTTCGATACGTTTTAGGCACCGACCGAATTGCCTTTAAACATTCGAGTATTGAAAAATGTCTTGTCGTTCGGTACCAAATTTCGATACCTAAGGGGTTAATCTCGTCAATGTCAGTGATAAGCATGAAGCATGCTAGATGTGCCCAAATCTAAAAGTGCTGGTGATGGACTGTTTAGGCATCGAGGAAAAATACTAGTATCAGAAAATGGTTTGAGTTCCAGGGCTGAGAAAGTGTGTTATCACTGACATTGCTAACACTGTTCTACATTACAGAGAAATACTAAACCATAATAATGAGCCTTTAAAATATAATTTTTACAAGCACACGCAGGAAGCGAGCTCCAGCAACACCAGGAAAAGCGGTAATGATTCTGAATGTGTCAGAAAAACCAGAAAGAGACTGTCTGAACATTTAGTTAATTTATAGAGAGAAATGCACATTCGGTTTGAGCAAACAGATGATGATCTCGGGATCAATGGTGGTCAGAGTGATCGCCAATAGCTGATGCCTTTGATTTTTTTTATTTATTTTTATATATATATATATATATATATATATATATATATATATATATATATATATATATACATATACACTCACCTAAAGGATTATTAGGAACACCATACTAATACTGTGTTTGACCCCCTTTCGCCTTCAGAACTGCCTTAATGCTACGTGGCATTGATTCAACAAGGTGCTGAAAGCATTCTTTAGAAATGTTGGCCCATATTGATAGGATAGCATCTTGCAGTTGATGGAGATTTGTGGGATGCACATCCAGGGCACGAAGCTCCCGTTCCACCACATCCCAAAGATGCTCTGTTGGGTTGAGATCTGGTGACTGTGGGGGCCATTTTAGTACAGTGAACTCATTGTCATGTTCAAGAAACCAATTTGAAATGAGTTTTGTGACATGGTGCATTATCCTGCTGGAAGTAGCCATCAGAGGATGGGTACATGGTGGCCATAAAGGGATGGACATGGTCAGAAACAATGCTCAGGTAGGCCGTGGCATTTAAACGATGCCCAATTGGCACTAAGGGGCCTAAAGTGTGCCAAGAAAACATCCCCCACACCATTACACCACCACCACCAGCCTGCACAGTGGTAACAAGGCATGATGGATCCATGTTCTCATTCTGTTTACGCCAAATTCTGACTCTACCATCTGAATGTCTCAACAGAAATCGAGACTCATCAGACCAGGCAACATTTTTCCAGTCTTCAACTGTCCAATTTTGGTGAGCTCTTGCAAATTGTAGCCTCTTTTTCCTATTTGTAGTGGAGATGAGTGGTACCCGGTGGGGTCTTCTGCTGTTGTAGCCCATCCGCCTCAAGGTTGTGCGTGTTGTGGCTTCACAAATGCTTTGCTGCATACCTCGGTTGTAACGAGTGGTTATTTCAGTCAAAGTTGCTCTTCTATCAGCTTGAATCAGTCGGCCCATTCTCCTCTGATCTCTAGCATCAACAAGGCATTTTCGCCCACAGGACTGCCGCATACTGGATGTTTTTCCCTTTTCACACCATTCTTTGTAAACCCTAGAAATGGTTGTGCGTGAAAATCCCAGTAACTGAGCAGATTGTGAAATACTCAGACCGACCCGTCTGGCACCAACAACCATGCAACGCTCAAAATTGCTTAAATCACCTTTCTTTCCCATTCTGACATTCAGTTTGGAGTTCAGGAGATTGTCTTGACCAGGACCACACCCCTAAATGCATTGAAGCAACTGCCATGTGATTGGTTGATTAGATAATTGCATTAATGAGAAATTGAACAGGTGTTCCTAATAATCCTTTAGGTGAGTGTATATATCTTTTCTTTTTATTTTTTATGAGTGCTGCAAATGACCTCAGACATCACAATTCAGGAGGTGCTTTGAGTTCAGTTCACTTTATTTCCACAGAGCAGTTTATTGTGAACTCATCCTGTAAAATAATACAAACTATAAAAAAAGAAATGCATAAAATAATACAAAAACACGTTCACCTCGAACCATGATTTATATTTCAGTGATTTATTGTCATCATTATAATTATAATTTTTACATTTATAAATGTTTTCATGTCTTTATGTCTTCATTTGTGTAAGTAATTTTCTGCCTGCATGTTTAGACAGATTCTTGCCTGACTGTAAATGGAAAGGTGGTTATGTGTATGTATATATAATTTTATCACTTTATTATTTATTTATTTGCTTTTTCGTTTCATTTGGAGTGCAATTTGAATTTAGAAATGTATTTGATTTAAGTTTCGTTTTTTTAAATAAATTATTACATATTCAATGCAAAATCAATTAAGCAAGAATATTCATTAATCCCTCATCCCCGAGGTTTTCGATGTAATAATTTTTTTTATTTATTTTTTTCGACCAAATATCGAAAAAAGTAGCATTTAGGAACCGGTATCGAAGTCAAGATATCTGTATCGATATCGAAAGTTTTCGAACGATACCCAGCCCTAGAATTTTTCTGAGGAGCCGGGAGTGTCCGGCCACCTAAGTGGCTCGGCTCAGCGACGTGGCTGGGAGGACACGACGTCTCGTTCCCTCCATCAGGGAACCTGTAACCTAGACGTTCCCCATCTGTCGCTCACTTCGACGTTGTGTTGAAGAAGCAACACTAGGTGTCCACTTCAAATCACGCCATACGCTGAGCCTTGTACGTGCACTGCTGACACAGGAGCAGGCAGGTATTTCACGTGCCAGGACGACCAGCTGTGTCAGACTGCACGTACCCTTCCCCAGTGCCCCATAAAAGATGTCGGAATCCTTCTAATTACCCCAGCAGGGGAACAAGGCGAAGCTTGCCAACCTGGGACGGGCCGAGCCTAGGCGGGCCTCTTTACTCTCTATGTTTCTCTCATAGAGCCAAACGGCTGGGGTCCTTACCGCATCGTGGGAAGGGGGTCTTACCCATTTTCCTATTCTTTCAGGGGGAAAGACCCTGCGGAGACCACACCTGCCCAGGAAGGGGGAGGTAATGTGGCAAAATACATCACATGGGCCTCTTCGGTCACATGTGGGAAAGAATGGCGTGGTGGTAGATCCAACCTCGAGGAGGGGGGAGTTGCTACAACACGGCAACCGGAGGGCATCGGGAACTGCTTAAGGGAAACGCGGGTCAGCTCGTAAGGGGACTCTACCGCAGAAAATACACACAGGAGGAGTCCTGGAGGAGTCGTAGGAGTGGATTGGGTTGGCGAATTCCTCCGCTGAATTGCAGACCCACAGGGCTAGGGATGAGTCATCCAGGGAGACGAGTGAGTGGGATCTCCTGGGAGGGAAAAGGGCACTTTTAGGGAAAGGGCAGTGTGTACTGAGTTCTACTGGCTTGGACAATTCAATTCTATATCTCCCTGGAAATTAAAGAAGCCTAATATCAATTTGGATTTGGCTCATCAGAGGAAAGGAGTGACCCATCCAAATGTATATAGACAGCAATATTTGGACATAAGAAACCAATTCCCTTCCCATGTACCTATATTCACAGATGGTTCGAAGGTGAAAAATAGTGTAACGGCAGCAATGGTGACTGGACATCAACGCTATGGAATCCGTATTCCAAAACAGTGCTCAATTTTCTCTGCTTCAGCTTTGGAGCATATTGAAAATACACTACAAAAAAATTCTATAATTTTTACAGACACTAAATCTTGCCTTCAAGCAGTGGACACTTTAAAAATTGATCATCCTTTAGTGGACTGCATCTTAACCAAAGTGGATTATCTACTAAATCAGTTCTTCAGTATTATTTTTTGCTGGGTTCCAGGACATGTTGGCCTTTCAGGAAATGAACAAGCTGATGCAGCTGCTAAGGAAGCTCTTAATCAGGAAGTTAATGAATGTCAAATTCCTCCCTCAGATATCAGACCGATTATTGACCGATATATTTTAAATAAGTGGCAAGAAGAGTGGAATATGTGCAAGAATAATAAGTTGTATGAAATTCCTCCGGAAATTACAAACAGACTTTTTATCAATTTTAAAACTAGACTTGATCAAGTGGTCTACACCAGATGCCGTATGCTAGTAAACATATTTTACTAGATTGTCCTGGACTTAACGCAAGTAGAATGCTCTTTTATGAAGTTACTTCATTGAAGGACATATTTAATGAGATTATGCCTGAAAAGGTTTCGGATTTTTTATCATATGTTAATCTAAAAAACAAATATTGTATAATATGACTTGCTGTTTATATTTGTTTTGTTTTTATTGTATTTATATGATATTTGTATTTTTGTAATTGAATTTTTGCCATGAAAATAGCTTTGATTGCTGACATGGCATTAAATAAAATAATCTATCTATCTATCTACTGGCTTGGACCTGAGAAAACACGGGACGAGACTGACTCAACCCTGAGGTTGTAAAACCTCGCAAAGGTATTGGGTGTTGCCCAATCCGCAGCTCTGCATATGTCTGCCAGAGAGGCGCCCCTACCCAGTGCCCACAAGGACGCAACACGCCTTGTTGAGTGTGCTCGGACCCACGAGGGGGGGGGCATGGCCTGGGTGTGGTAGGCCAACGGGATGGCGTCCACCAGCCAGTGGGAGAGCCTCTGTTTGGAGACAGCTTTCCCTTTCCGCTGTCCACCAAAGCAGACAAAGAGTTGCTCAGAACGCCTGAAGTTGTGCGTGCGGTCCACATAGGTGCGTAAGGCACGTACCGGGCACAGCAACGAAGGGGTAACCGTGGGTAACCGTGCTTACCCAGAGACTTGCCGTCTACTGGGTCATGGTGAGCTGCGATAGCGGAAACATACACCTTTAAGGTGGAAGGGGACAGCCTCCCTTCCAATTTCTCCTGTAGGAATAAGATCACTGACCTAACTGCACAACTCTGTGGGTCTTCAGTCCGGGAAGAACACCAATTTGCGAAAAGGCACCACTTTAGGGCGTAAAGTTACCTGGTAGAAGGTGCCCTGGCTTGGTTGATCGTGTCTACGACGGTAGGTGGTAGACCAGCTAGATCTTCCACGTCCCATCCAGGGGCCAGACGGGGAGGTTCCAGAGGTCTGGGTGCGGATGCCAGAGCGTGCCCCGTCCCTGAGAAAGAAGGTCCTTCCTCAGGGAAATTCACCAGGGAGGGGCTGTCGCGAGGAGTACGAGGTCCGAGAACCAGGCCCGGGTGGGCCAGTAAGGAGCCACTAGGGTGACTTGTTCCTCGCCCTCCCTGACCTTGCACAGCACCTGTCCAAGAAGGCTCACTGGGGGAAAAAACAGTCACCAACTCTAGGCAATTGATAGTCAGCGCAGCGGGGCCCCTTTCCAATGGCCCGCAGCTTCGTGCCTGTTGCACACGGTGCCCCAACCCAACCCCAGGACGCGTCGGGACACCTGCTGCAAGGGTACTCTTGCTGAAGAAAGCAGAGGACTGACCAGAGTTTGAGTGTTCGACTGCAGGCGGGGGTGACTATCACACGGTGCGTGCCACAGCGCATGCTCGTCTCGGGACGAATATGCATCAACCCCAGTGGTGCGACCGCCGCGGAGGATGCCATATGCCCCAGGAGTTTTAAATGATTCGCTGTGCCCGGCCTGAAGGAGGCGAGGCATTTCAACACTGACTGAACACGCTCGTTGGTGAATCGTGCCGACATTGAGACTGAGTCTAACTCCATGCCGAGAAAACAGATGCTCTGAACTGGGGTGAGCTTGCTCTTTTCCCAGTTGACCTGAAGCCCCAATCGGCTGAGGTGCCTGAGCACCTGGTCACTGTGAGCGCATAATAACTCTCGGGAGTGAGGGAACTCTCGGGAGAGTCGTCGAGGGAATTGAGTATGCAGATGACAGCTTCTCGGAGCGGGGCAAGGGCTGTCTCTGCGACTTTAGTGAAGACGCGAGAGGACAGAGACATGCCAAAGGCACATCGGGATCAGGGCTACCCTCGTGCATATCTTTAAGCACTTTGGCCTGGTGGACTTGCAGGAGGGCCATGGCATGCAGGGCGGAAGCGGCGTGTCCGGCGGCGCTGTAGGCTTTAGCAGTCAGTGTAGATGTCATCCTTCAGGCCTTGGAGGGGAGCACAGGGCAACCCCGCCAGGTGGTCGGGTTTCCAGGGCACAGGTGGAGCGCAACAGCCCTATACACCTGGGGAATCACCGTGTACCCGTGGGCCGCTCCGCCGTCGAAGGTAGCGAGAGTGGAGTAGCAGAGTAACGAGTGGCATGACGAGTGGAGAGTGGCGCCTTCCACGTAGACATCAGCTCATCATGCACTTCCGGAAAAAATGGGACCGGTGGTGTGCGCGGCTGTGAGCGGCGCGGTGTTCCCAGGAACCAATCATCCAGCCGCGATGGCTGTAGGGAGGACGGAGGGTTCCAGTCCAGCCCTACGCTAGCGGCGGCCCGGGCAAGCATATCGGACATCTGCGCATCTGCCTCAGCCTGGGCGTGCTGGCCCGAAGGCTGCAGCCCAGGGGAGTCGTCTGCGTCAGACGCCATGCTCTCCGATGCAGCGGCGAGCTCATCCACTTCTAGCTTTAGAGGATAGGCAGGCTGGCCGTGAGACGAGCCGCTGTTGCCTCGATCATGGACAGGAGTCAACGAGTCAACGAGCATGCTGTGGGGTGGGTGGTCCGAGGGGCCGTCCCCAGATCGCCTCCAGCACCAGCGGCATCGTCCTCAATCCTGTGGGAAGAAGGACCGATGCGGGGGGTGGCTGGAGTAGCGTGCTTTCTGTTGAAAGCGAGCCGCGACCGCAACGTTGACATGGTCATGCTCTCGCAGTGAGAGCATGAGCCATCCACAAACGCTGCCTCGGTGTGATCGCAACCCAGACACACGAGACAATGCCTGTGGCCGTCTGAAGCGGAGAGCACTCTGCATTCAGGAACTACACAGGGGCAGAATGGCATCTTTAGAAAGATGCGTCTTGAAAAGGATGTTCAACGCTGCTGTGAATTGCTGTTTTAGAGGAAAATACTCTTTTTACAGAGAAAATCACTCTTAACAATTTAAAACTCTTTTAAATTTGTGCTGTCGAAGCGCCCAGGAGCAAACTGCACTGCCGTGCAGAGAAGGAGAAAATCCGCTGATGTGCGCCATAGATCTAACAGCAAGCAAATCATCAGAGGCATATTCGGCGCTCAAGAGAGACCCCTAGTGTCGCTTCTTCGACACGACGTTGAAGTGAGCGACAGACGGGGAACCCTTGTTATTAATGACACCTGTGGCCGTTAAGTAAACTGGAGCCAGCTACCTGTTACTCGTGCTCGCTCTCGTGCACACACTCCAAAGGGATGCGAGTGAGCTAGCATCAGCCAAAACAATGACGTAACGTACAAAGAGACTGAATGTGATCCACCGGCATCATGCTGACAGATGAGGCAACATAATTAAATTTACAGTTATAATTTTTTACTACAAACTTTGAGACTAAACTAAAACTAATTCAGTTATCAGCTAACATAGCATACAGATATACAGCTACATACTACTGAACTATACCAGTTAACTGTTGCACTGTACTGTTATGTTGCACTATTGTATGTTTTGTATGTCATATGTTGTTCTACGAATAAGAAACCAGCGTATTTGCTTTAATTTATCCTGTATACCTGACTTTTAGTATAAAGAGAGGATTGTTGAGAGATGAAGCAAGGTAGCTTGTAATTCGTCAGCATTAGCAGGCAAGATCAAGTTAGCTAAAATTACACAGATCAATCCTTATGGCACTATATGTGAGCTTACCTGTCCAATGAGAAGAACGCTAATTCAGGGTTGGTTTTGATCCCCAAAACCAAACAAAGTTCCCTCCATGAATCAAATGCCCTTGCCAATGTTCACTAGTTTTCGCTCGACCACGATCACGTTCCCACTTAGCCAGATGGGATTCAGTAGATAAATGTTGTCGTTTTTTTTTTTGTGTGTGTTTTTTGGCTTACTCAGAGTTTGCGTAGGAGTCTGTGTTGTTTGCTGGATTCCATCTCTAAGATAACGTTACCTAGTGTTGCAGTTTGTTGTCGCTGTTGAATAGCAGAAGAGAAGCTATTACTGTTTGAGGCAAGGCTCTCGGGAGCACGCATAAATGTCACATCCTTTGGATTTTCCCGGCAAAAGCGACCCGCTCCCTTCGCACGAAAATCAGTCTACGGTCTTTAATAGGCAAACTAGGAAGTCTGGGAAGGGCTCATTTTTAAGTTGTGTTAAAAGCCTTTCACACATTGAAAATAACATATTAATATTACATGAAAATTGTTACATATTGCACCTTTAAACACAGGCACCCAGATCTCTGAGCGGAGTCAGGATTCAAACAGAATTCTTATCAAAGTATAGGAAAAAAAAAGACAAACGCTATCAGATATTTGCAAAAATTAAACCGATAAAAAAACGTGAAAACGCAAAAAATAAATGTGATAATTTTTGGATGAGCAGAATTATTGATTCCAGACCTTTGAATGCACAACACATGGTGGTGCGTTGGTCCATCATCAAATATTGCTTATTTAACATTTTAAAAATAGTTTCTTTCAGTTTCTTAAGTTCTTCCAATTACGGGTCCCCGTCGCCGTCTGTCTCTCACTCTGTTCAGCCTTCACAAATGTTTGAAGTGGCATATCTGTATCATGCCCACATCTGCGACACAGCATTGCTCGGTTACAGGTATACAGAAAGTGATCAACCCCAGATAAAAAAATGAAAATGTGCTGTGAAACAAACCGAAGTGGAAAAATGTAATCAAAACCATCCAAGTTAATGCACACCTGTGGTGTAACGGTCGCTGTGCTTCGCGTCCGGATTAACACCTCGAAATTACATTTTCAGTAATTCTTCAGTCAATCATTCCTTCATATGTTCAAAAATGACTAAATAAAAGAATAAAATAACAACTTACATCTTACATCTTTCAGTTTGCTCTCTTGCACATGGTCTTGAAAATGATTTGAAATTGTTCTTAACGACATACATTGTTTCTTTCATGTCTGCATTTCTAAACCATTGACAAACACACATAAGAACATATTATTAATCCAAATTACCAAGAACAAACAAAGCACAACTAAAGCTCCTTGGCTGAATTCACATAAAATTCAAGCAAAATTATGTTGTTTACGTAACTCAAGTGGCAGGTAATCATTGATTTATGGCAGGACTAGCTTTAACAATGTACTTGCAATGCAAGGCTCATCACAAATTTAAGAATCAGTTCATTTAACAAGCATTTTGCCTCAAGAATGAATTAATGTTGTTACATAAGGTATGTTAAGTAAATTAAACTAATCAAACTAATTTGATTCTTACTGTTGGAGCTATATTTTTATTTTTGTTTATTTTGGGTTTAAGTTAATTTATAGCCTAATTTATTTCTTTTTTTTTTTCTCTTGTTAAAGTTAATTTGGTTTTATTTTGTATTTATGCTTTACTTGTATTGTCGTTTATTGGTCACATGGTGTTATGTTCATTTGCATAAGTAGGTCAAGGTGGGAGGTACTTCAGGCACGAGGGCATATGGTTTTTTACCAGCGTGAGAGAGGCAGCAGAAATGTCTGTGAGCTTGCTTATGTGTGTGAATAAACCTCCTCAAACTCAATCTTGTTATGGACATCACTTTGCTTTGGTACCTCTAAACCTGCGTAAAGCCTAACCATGACGTAGCCTCAAGTGGCCATTTGAGAAGTTTGTTATTATTTGTTTTTGTTTAAGTTTATGGACAAATAGCCATTATATTAAGTAAAAAACCCGCCCTGGATATATCGTTGGTTTACGTGGATACTGGTTTTGTCGTTTGCTGGATTACCGTTTCGAAAGTGGATTGCTCACCTGGATGCGGGAGACAAACAAAGGAAAGGGCCTAGGAGTGACGGAGGCGTGGGCTGGATACAGTGCGAACATCGACCCAAATACGACCCCATCCGACAGTGTAAAGTTTCCCTGGACACCGTACTGGATAACGGTGAAGCTACTGGAGCGCTGGAGCTGCACTACGGAGTGGAGGATATTATTGGCTGCAATTTGAATTCGTAAAGGCCCAAAGCCTTCACAGGTGACGCGCACGGCCGCGCGCAACAACAGCTACTGCGTGCATTCAACTCCGTGTACAAAGGCAACCACCGCAACAAACAAAGTTCCGCAAGGTATGTGCTTTATTCAATCTTTGCAAACAACTGTGTGTGTACATGACCGACATCAACAAAGGGTAAAATGTCTGACGTTGCATCTAAAGCCACAAGCGACACGGCGCTTCCTATAAGAAGACGCACAAGTTTTACTGCTAAAGGAATGATGTTTTTTATGCAAACGTGTCAGGAAAAGAGATCGGTGCAATGCAGACGAGCCAAATCGTACATGAATCAGATGGATAAGTTGATGCATTCTGCAGACAATATTGATGCAGTCAAGTCTCTTTTGGATCAAATAATAATATGTGTTGATGAGGCAAAACAACATCATTTGTCATTTGTGTCACTGGACATACCTCAGGATGAGAAGGAGAAACAAGATAAATATTTTGAACAAAAGGAAAAGTGTTTTTCAAGCTTTATTGATGACGTCAAAGGTTGGTTATCAAACACAGGCCATTCATATGAACTTCCAATTAAACCACCTGATAATCCAACTGATATTGGGCCTGAGGACAGTGTATCCAATAAAGGTTCTGCAACGCGTTCAAAGGCTGGTTCTAAACTGTCAAAAACTTCATCCAGTGCATCTGCAAAAATATTAGTGCAAGCAGAAAGAGCAGCGTTACAGGAACGCATGGCTGCTCTAAAACAAAGGCATATTTTGGAGGATCAGGAGGAACAAATACGACTTGAACAAGAGGACTTACGGAAGAAACAGGAACATTTAAGGAGAGAAAAGGAACAACTTGCTCTGGAGGCAGAATTAAAGGTGACAAATGCAAAATTGGAGGTTCTGGAAGTAAGCTCAAAGTGTGGCTCTAAAGTGTCAAGATGTGCATCTCAAACATCAGATGGCATGAATTCTTACTTGAAAAGGTCAGAAACTCAAGGGACATATGAACTAAATCCGAATGCTGAACGCTATGTGCCCACCAATAAAAGCTCTGAACTTACCTCCAGTCGCTTGTTAAATGCTGTCCTTGTTGGTGTTCAACCCAAACATGTTGTAAAACAACTATCCATACCTAATGTCATTCCTGTGTTTCAAAGGCAAGGTACACAATCACTGGGTTTGCAAGATGTTTGTGACGATAATCAATCCATCAATTCTCCGGACATTTTGAACATCGTGCAGCGTCAAAATGAAATAACTGCGCTGTTGGTCCAACAAAACACAGCCTCTGCTCTGCCTATGAGAAATATACCTGTATTTGATGGTGATCCCTTGTATTTCAAATCTTTTCTCAGAGCCTTTGAAAATTGCATTGAGGATAAAACTCAAAATTTCAGTGATTGTCTGTACTTCCTAGAACAGTACACTAGGGGGCAACCAAGAGACATTGTAAGATGTTGTCAGCATATGCCCTCTGAACCAGGTTATCAAAGAGCAAAAACGCTTTTGATTGAACATTTTGGCAGTGAACATAAAATCTCTTCTGCTTACATGGACAAAATCAACAACTGGCCCTCAATAAAACCTGAGGATGTTAATGCTTTGCAGTCATTTGCTTTGTTCCTTCAAGGTTGCTCCAATATAGTACATCATATAAAGTGTATGAAGGAGTTGGACATGCCAGCTAACCTCAGGACGATCCTAATGAAACTCCCATACAAGCTGAGGGAAAAGTGGAGAAATGTGGCATGTGACATACTGGAACAAACTGGAAGCAGAGCTGTGTTTGTTGATTTTGTGAATTTCATTGAAAAACAAGTCAAAATTGTTTCGGATCCTCTGTTTGGAAATATTAATGATGTTCCTCCAGCCAGCTATACAAAGCTATCCATGCAAGTTAAGCAGAAAAGGAAAAGTGGTACATTTGCCACCAGCATTAATGCACCAAAGGATGGACATAAAGAAATGGAAAACTTGACAGCTCACAGTAACCAGCTCAAATGTATGTTCTGCTATCTTACCAATCACACTCTGGAAAAATGCTTTCAGTTTAGAAGAAAGACACAACAGGACAAGATTCAGTTTCTAAAGGAGAAGGGCGTTTGTTTTGGGTGCTTGAAACATGGACACACAAGCAAAGACTGTAGGAGTCGTTTGGATTGTGAAGTGTGTCACAGGAAGCACCCATCTGTCCTGCATGTGGAGAAGGAGGATACTACAAGGATAACCTCCAAAGAAACTGTGAGCACGGTATCCGGGAAGCAGCAGACGTGTGGTCATATTGGGGCAGGTGAAGAGGATACTGCTGTTTTTTCCATTGTGGCTGTGCAGGTGAAAAGTCAGAAAAGTAATAACGTTGTGCATACTTATGCTTTTCTGGATCCTGGGAGCTCTAGTACCTTCTGTACTACAAGTATGGCTGAAAGGCTGGGAGTATCAGGAAAAAACTGTAATGTAGTGTTAAGGACAATGGGGCAGACTAAAACCATTAACACTACTATAGTAACCGGTCTGGAGGTGTCTGGATTTGACACCGATGACTTTATTGAGCTACCATCTTTTCTGACACAAACAAAAATGCCTGTATCTAAAGTCAATGTGCCATGTCAGGATGATGTTGCCAAATGGGCGTATTTGAGCAGCATTAGGCTACATGAAGTAGATGCAGATGTAGACTTGCTCATTGGAACCGACTCTCCTAAAGTTTTGGAGCCATGGGAACTGATAAACAGTCAATGTGGTGGACCGTATGCAGTGAGGACCAGAGTTGGCTGGGTCATAAACGGGCCTCTTCGTGCTGGAGACTCTGAAGGTACTGGTGTCAAATCAGGATGCATTGTTGTAACTGCTAATCACATATCTGTGGAACACTTGGAAAGTATGTTGATGCAACAGTATAATCATGACTTTACTGAAAGAACAAGTGATGAACAACTTGAGATGTCAAGAGAAGACATTAAATTCATGAAAATTGTGGAGAGTACGACAGTGCTTAACAATGAACATTATTACATTGACTTACCTTTCAGAGTTGATGATCCTGTTTTGCCAAATAATCGCTGCATTGCACTACAAAGACTCCAAGGCCTGAAGAGGAGATTTAATAGAGATATTTCATTCAAGGCTCAATACGTTGATTTCCTTAACAACATGTTAGAGCAAAGATATGCAGAAAAGGTTCCCACAAATGAGCCCACTCTGGAACAAGGAAAGGTGTGGTACATTCCCCACCATGGTGTACATCATCCAACCAAAGGAAAGTTGCGTGTTGTGTTTGATTGCGGCTGTACTTACAAAGGTACATCATTGAACAGTCAGCTCCTGCAGGGCCCAGATTTCACTAACACGCTAATTGGTGTCCTCCTTCGGTTTAGAGAAGAGCCCATCGCTGTTATGGCTGATATCAACGCCATGTTCCATCAGGTCCGGGTTCCATATAAGCACGTTAACTTCTTGCGCTTTCTATGGTGGCCCAATGGAGACGCTACAGCGGAGCCAGAGGAATACAGGATGTGCGTGCATTTGTTTGGAGCTGTATCCTCTCCAAGCTGCTCAAACTATGCACTGAGGAGAACTGCTGAGGATAATGCACTGCAATATTCACCCGATGTCCTTCGTACAGTCAAGACAAATTTCTACGTGGATGACTGTCTTAAGTCCACTGTGACAGAGGAAGATGCAGCGAAGCTCATACATGGATTAACATCTCTCTGTAAAAAGGGCGGCTTCCATCTCCAAAAGTGGGTCACAAATAACTCAAATGTGTTTGCACTTATTCCTAGCAAAATCAGAGCAGTGGGTTTGGAGAACATGAATTTGGACAGGGACCCAACTCCCTGTGGAAAGAGCTCTGGGGATGCAATGGTGTGTTCAAGGAGATACGTTCAGCTTCAGGACTGCAGTGCAGGAACGTCCACACACTAGGAGGGGCATCCTTTCTGTGGTGAGCTCTCTTTACGACCCGCTGGGTTTTCTGTCTCCTTTCATAATCCCTGCCAAGTTACTGTTACAGGAGCTGTGCAGAATGAACTTCAAATGGGATGAGCCAGTTCCCCGTGATGTCTTCGAACATTGGTCTGAGTGGCTCTCTGAACTTCAGCATATGAGTGGATTTAAAGTGGAACGGTGCATTAAACCTAAAAACTTTGGAACACAAGTGAAAGCAGAACTGCATCATTTTTCAGATGCTAGTCAAACAGGATATGGCACTGTTTCATACTTGAGATTGGAGAGCACTGACAACGTGCATGTTTCATTTATCACAGGCAAGGCTCGTGTCGCTCCTTTAAAGCAACTAACCATTCCACGCCTTGAGCTTGCTGCAGCTGTGCTTGCTGTTCGAGTGAACACAATGCTGTTGAAAGAGCTACAGTTGCCATTGCAAAGGTCATTCTTTTGGACCGATAGCACTACTGTTCTCAAGTACATCTTTAATGAAACAAAGCGCTTTCACACATATGTTGCCAATCGTGTCAGCACCATAAGAGAATCCACAGACAAAGATCAGTGGAGGTATGTAAACACCAAAGACAATCCTGCAGATGAAGCTTCTCGAGGACTAAGAGCTCAGGAGTTTGGGAAAGGAAAATGGCTAAAAGGACCGGATTTTTTGCACTTGCCCCCTACCAGGTGGCCGAAACTCGACTTGGACTCCTCTTCCATTCCATCTGATGATGCAGAGGTGAAAAGGGAACTTAAGGTGAATGTTGTTACAATACACAGTGACAATCCCCTCAGTCAGCTCATTCACTATTTTTCATCCTGGAGAAAGCTTAAAACATCAGTGGCCTGGCTGTTGGAGCTGAAAGAAAGACTTTTACTTTTGAGCCGAAAGAGAAAAGAATATGTGGTCAACCAGAATGAGAATGTGGAAAAGGAGATTAAAAAATTTAAAGCCGCACTTGGAAAATCCAGCTTGACACCAGAGCGCTTGGAGGAAGCCGAAAAGGCAATAATTCAGTTTGCGCAAAACCAAAGATTCAGTACTGAAATTTCCTCACTAAAACATGATCCAAAGACTGTTTTTAAAGACAGTCCTCTGTATCGCCTCGACCCCTTCATCGAAGATGGCATCCTCAGAGTTGGTGGACGTCTGTTTAAATCTGCATTGCCGTGGGAGGTAAAGCATCCTGTGATTCTGTCAAAGGATTTGCATGTTTCCCAGCTCATATTGCGTTACATCCATTGCCAACTTGGACATGCTGGACGCAATCACATGCTGCACAGATTGAGACAGAAGTATTGGATCATAAATGCCAACTCTGCGGCCAGGAAGATTCTCTCACAATGTACAGTGTGCAGAAGGTACAGAGGAAAGCTTGGAGAACAGAAGATATCCGACTTACCAGAGGAACGAGTTGTGCCTGATAACGCACCCTTTACAAATGCGGGAGTGGACTATTTTGGACCATTGGAGGTGAGGAGAGGTAGAACTGTGCTGAAGCGATATGGAGTGATATTTACCTGTATGAGTAGCCGCGCAGTACACCTTGAGGTGGCGCACTCCCTCGACACAGACTCCTGCATCAATGCTGTGCGAAGATTTATCTGCAGAAGAGGACCTGTGACAAGTATAAGGTCAGATAACGGCACAAATTTTGTTGGTGCGAAGAAGGAACTGAGGCAGGCATTGGCCGCTTCAAATCACTCTAAAATTGAAAGGACTTTTGTGCAGGAAGGAATGACGTGGAGTTTTAACACCCCAGCTGCATCTCACCAAGGTGGCGTTTGGGAGCGTCTGATTCGCTCTGTGCGCAGTGTACTTACCTCTGTTGTTGGACATCAACTGCTGGACGAGGAAGGCCTGCAAACGCTGTTTTGCGAGGTGGAAGCGATACTCAATGACCGGCCAATAACTAAGGCTTCAGAAGATCCCAATGATTTAGAAGCGCTTACTCCAAATCACATTCTCCTGTTAAAAGGCAAGCCCATTCTGCCATTAGGTCTGTTCGAGAAATCTGATCTGTACATTAAGAGGAGATGGAGGCAAGTGCAGTACGTTGCGGAGCTTTTCTGGAAAAGGTGGACAGCAGAGTATTTGCTTGTAATGCAAGAAAGGCAAAAATGGACGAAGCAAAAGAGAAACTTTATTCCAGGAGATATTGTCGTAATCGCTGATGCCACAGCTCCAAGAGGCTCATGGATGATGGGCAGAGTTCTAAGCACCACAGCTGACTCCAGAGGACTGGTTCGCTCTGTGAAGGTCCAAACGAAGATCAGCATCCTGGACAGACCAATAACCAAGCTCTGTCTTCTCTTGGAGGCTAATAATTGACTATACAACTCATTCTTTCTCCTATCTCTGTCTTCCATCTGTTTGTTTCTTTCAGATATGGAGAATCCGAAGATGTGAAGATTCCAGTTTAATGCTTAAGCTACAATTAGAAAATAGCTCCTTTGTGTTAAAGCTAAGGTTAATTGTGGGTAAAGTACCGTTACAATTAGGGGCTGGGTTGTTGGAGCTATATTTTTATTTTTGTTTATTTTGGGCTTAAGTTAATTTATAGCCTAATTTATTTCTTTTTTTTTTCTCTCTTGTTAAAGTTAATTTGGTTTATTTTGTATTTATGCTTTACTTGTATTGTCGTTTATTGGTCACATGGTGTTATGTTCATTTGCATAAGTAGGTCAAGGTGGGAGGTACTTCAGGCACGAGGGCATATGGTTTTTTACCAGCGTGAGAGAGGCAGCAGAAATGTCTGTGAGCTTGCTTATGTGTGTGAATAAACCTCCTCAAACTCAATCTTGTTATGGACATCACTTTGCTTTGGTACCTCTGAACCTGCATAAAGCCTAACCATGACGTAGCCTCAAGTGGCCATTTGAGAAGTTTGTTATTATTTGTTTTTGTTTAAGTTTATGGACAAATAGCCATTATACTTACCTTTTTTCCCCTGTTGTTTTGACTCCTCCATGACGAGAACTTTAATGTGACAGAAATGCCTGCCATGTATTTGGTGCGAATGCATTTACAACCCACCTACAGCAAGCCCTGAGGGAAAAACACACACAAACACTGTGCACAAACACTGTGCACAATCACTTGGCGTTACAACAATAAACTATTTTACAGTAATAAGTGCAGCTTCATGTGTTAAAATTTTAAAATTACTTTAAAATCGCTTGTATCTCATGGCATAGTCAACTGTGGAGACGTGTTTCCTGTTGTTTAAACTAGGGATGGCACAAGTACCTGGGTACTCTGCCATGGCAGCAATGATTGATCATGAAAACGATGATCGATGGTGATCATACATGATTTGACAATTACCTGACAACTAAACACAAACGTGTCAAATAGGGAGCTTATTTTTAATTTTGAGATTGATTACATTGTGATTTTGAGGGGTACATTGATCGTCAGAGCTGTCTCATAGCAACCAACCTGATATGCGGCACTGCAATGCTATAGTTAAGATAATAAAAAGAGAGTCTCTACAAAACATTTGCTAAACACCATTTATTATAATTTAAATGTAAGAATTTTGACTCGTTAATGGATATTATTAAATAAAAGTGAATGTTTGTCACTGACTGTAAACCTCCCTGCCCTGGTGTCGAAATGTTTGCGTGATGTAACACACACATGCATCTTGAAGAAATGGCAGTACAAGATTTTCCAAATTAGAAGTCCGACATAATGTGTCATTATGTTGCACATTCCCCAGTTGAAAGGTGGAAATTCCAACTCTCTGAGTTGAATGGAAGTATTCATGAATCACAATGACAACAATATAGAGCATCACGGCCACAGGGGTGAACACTTGGAGACACACACACACACCTGGCATGTGGCAGTGAACTCAATGCGCTGAAGCAGCGCATATACAGCAGGTGAGGGTTTCAAACATCTAGAGAGGGTGCAGCTAAATGGAACAGAATGCAGCGTCTTCAAAACTGAACTTCAACTTAACGCGCACATTAAAAATGCGATGGTTATGCCGTCTCCTGTTAGGCCAACCGCGATTTGAAAATGAACTGTTCAGACAGTCAATAAAAAAAACTTGTACGTGCTTACTAAGATTCCTATTGTAACCTGAAGGAAGAACAGACAGACTCACGCTGTGCACATTCTTTCTTTGAGTTGGGCAGCGAATCTTCACATAATGACAAAATCTGATGCATTATATTGATATTGACATTGATATCTTTTGTACATTTTGTAACATATTATTTCATAATGGCCTATAGTAATGAATAAACGATATACAACAAGATGCAATGCAGCAGCCAAAGACATTTGTCAGACAATGTTATTGTTTAAAGTTATGTAGTGTACATGTCATTGCCCCTTGAGTACTCGACGAGTTTCACATTTTTCGCCACACATTTATTGCTTCGCCATGGTGACACCATTCAAAATATTAAAAATCTGTATTCAATTTAACATCTACAATGTGTTGGCATGATGTTGCACAGAATTTGGTGCAAGTCACATGAATCCCCTTGGAGGAGTATTTAAAAGATTAGCTTGTGATTTTCAGAAAATCCAAAATGGCTGACTTCCAGTTGGGCAGAGCTAATGACTGTGAATATGAAAGTTGAAGAGTTGAAGTCAGAAGTTAACATACACCACCTCAGCCAAATACATTTAAACTCAGTTTTTCACAATTCCTGAGAAGTTTACATACACTTTGTTGGTATTAGGTAGCATTGACATTAAAGGGGACCTATTATGCAACTATTATGTTTGTACATAAATGTGAGTCAGCAGTGTGTGTACACAACCACCCTACAATGATAAAAGTCCACCCACTCCTATTTCTTATATTTCTATTAATCAAAAACTGTGGGTCAAAATGATCGGTTTTCATTTCTGCTCTAAAGTGACGGCACTTTACAGCAGGCCTCGCCCATGACTGGTGACAGACTCCACCCTATAATCTTTGATCCTCCCGAGTGATTTACACACAGTCTGACATTTTTTTCCACGCTGAAGCAGATACAGTGAGAAGAATAATGTCTCAGCTTCGTAATGTTGGCTGTAAAAGTGAACATAAGTGTCTTCATGCACTCCCGGCTTCAGAGCCACTGAAGACGCAGTGGAGAAGTTTTGTTTTTGAAGGAAATGTGCCCCAAAAAATACAAAAGTGTGTGTGTGTTTGTTTGTGTAAATAATTTTACACCGGACTGCTTTGTGAATGAGTGTCAATATAAAGCACAATATAAATATTTGATTCTCAAGCATGGATCTGTACCAACTGTTCGTGTTCCAGTTTTATATCCTGAAGAAGTAAGTATCGCACTTTATATTTTGCCTTTATGAATGTGCTTGTTCCATGGCTAATACAGCTAAAGTTACCATTGTATCTGATTGTATTCACGGAGACCAGAGCCATATCGTTATTTTTTAGCTTACTTTCTAAATAATTCATAACCGCACCTTTATCATGCACAACACAGTAAGGTGATTGTCTTTTTGAAAACTATGTATGTTTTCTGTGAACATAAGAGAAATGTACTAAAAGTGGAATGTTTACCTTCAAAGGTCAGCACATCTGCACTACATATCAGTACCAGAAGGGATATTTGTTGCCAGACTGACTCACCAAAGCTGTGTAGTGTCAATTAACCATTCAGAAATGTTCTGGTTCTTTCTCACACTTACTGCCGGAGTCTCTTCTTCATCATTGTCCGACTTTGGTTTATATATATATATATATATATATATATATATATATATATATATATATATATGGCTGAACTCCGGTATTTACACTGTTAGTCATATTATTCTGATTTGTTGTTGCTATAGTATATGCTGTATTGGCTGTCATTGGCGAGCCTCTTCTTTTTATATTAAACGGTTTTTTGAAGTTTCTGTGAAACTTGCTAAATAAACATTATCTAGCAATACTATGTACATTTTTAACTAAATAGCAATAACTTTTTTTGCCAATTTTGTCACTTGTGTAAAATCCGCCTGAATGAATGTGAGGCAGACTTTTTATTTTTAATTTTTTTGGATGCTGTTCACAAGCAAGACACAGCCCTCTTCCTGAAAGGGGGCAGGGAGCAGCAGCTTATTTGCATTTAAAGAGACACACAAGAAAACCACGTGTTTTTGATTCCACCCAAAAAGAGATATTTACAACATGGTATAATAAATGATCTGTGGGGTATTTTGAGCTGAAACTTCACAGACATGTTCTGGGGACACCTGAGACTTATTCAAAGGTTTTACCTTCCACAAGCTTCTCACAATAATTTGCTGGAATTTTGGCCCATTCCTCCAGACCGAGCTGGCGTATCTGTGTCAGGTTTGTAGGCCTCCTTGCTCGTACATGCTTTTTCAGTTCTGCAAAAAAAAATTCTATTTCATTGAGGTCAGGGCTTTGTGATGGCCACTCCAATACCTTGACTTTGTTGTACATTTTGCCACAACTTTGGAGGTATGCGTGTGGTCATTGTCCTTTTGGAAGACCCATTTGCGACCGAGCTGTAACTACCTGGCTGATGTCTTGAGATGTTGCTTCAATATATCCACATAATTCTCTTTCCTCATGATGCCATCTATTTTGTGAAGTGCACCAGTCCTTACCTGCAGCAAAGCACCCACAACATGTTGCTGCCACCCCCATGCTTTAAGGTTGGGATGGTGTTTTTCAGCTTGCAAGCCTCACCCTTTTTTCTCCAAACATAACGTTTTTGTTTCATCAGACTAGGGGGCATTCCTCCAAAAAGATCTTTGTCCCCATGTGCACTTGCAAACTATAGTCTGACTTTTTTATGGTGGTTTTGGAGCAGTGGCTTCTTCCTTGCTGAGCAGCCTATGTCTCCAAACAGAGGCTCTCCCACTGGGTGGTGGATGCCATTTCATTGGCCTATTGCACCCAGGCCATGGAAATGCATGCTGTTTTTTCTTCAATCATTGGATTGGATCAAAAGCAGAGAACATGAAACTTAAGTACTGTTTCTAATGTTGCATGTATTAAAAATGCACTCTTAACATTTTTAAATGTTTTCACTGTAATGTTCTAATTGCAAAATAGATTGCAGAAGATGAAAGTTGAGTTTTTAAGCTTTAATTTGATATGAAGTTTGTGAACAGTGATGGAGTCAATGGCCCACCTGTTGTCCAAGTCATGTCAAGTCAAGTGGTTTTTATTGTCGTTTCAACCATATACAGTTAGTACAGTACACAGCGAAATAAGACAACGTTCCTACAGGACCATGGTGCTACATAAAACAACATAGGACAAACACAGAACCACATAAGATTACACAGACTAAATAACATACCTATATAAAGTGCACGTGCAAACGTGTGCAAAAAGTACGGGAGAGGACAATAAATTACTAACAATGAACAAGACAATAGACACAGTGAGAGACAGTGCAGCTCCGACCAGTACACAATAGTGCAAAAAGATGACAGTTTCTAAAAATGGCAAATGTAAACATAACTATGAGATAGTGTCCCGTTGTCATATTGTATGTTTGTATGGGCAGGATGATGGCCAATTTCACTGGTTACTTTTACTTGTGACTATGTGACAATAAAGGGTTACTACTACTAGTGTTCTATGGACATAGCAGTTATTGAGGTAGCAGTCAGTTATAAAGTGACAATAACATTGGTGGCCAGTGACAGTTAAAAGGTTTAAAATGGAATTGACCTCTGTAGCACCCCCATTTTCACCTACAGTCACCAAAATTAGTACATATTTAGTTTTCATCAAGCTGGAGAACTTTCAGAATTATAAGTATTAACTCGTCCCAACAGGAAGTCATCAATTTTTTTTTTTTTTTTTAATATTGCATTTTCTGAACTTTTAAATATCCCTCTTGGGGGATTCATGAGACTGTCACCACATATAGACAGCATTATGCCAAAATATTGAAGATGTTGAAATATTGAACAGTGTTGCCATAGAGAGGCATTACATGAATTAAATGCTGCGGCACCACCTACAACATGCACCTGTTCGAGGGGGCTCTGTAGCACATCCCTATTGAGCTACATTCACCAAACTTTGCACATATGTAGATCACATCAAGCCGGACAACTTTTTGCTGACAGTCATGAGCTCTGACCAAAAGGAACTTGGCATGCTCTGGAATTTGATATACTCCTCAGAAGGCTTTCATGTTACAGGTACCAAATGTGGGCAACATCATGCCAAGACATTGACGATGCTAAATTGCAATAAATTGGATTTTTGATATATTGAATGGTGTTGACTCGGCGAAGCGATAAAATAACGTCAAAAAAATTGAATAAGGAAATGTCTCATCTTCTGCGTGCAGAAAATTAAAAACATACAAATTGAGCCAAATGTTTGTCCTTGCAGGCTGATCACATTGATGTGACTACTGTGTGTCACGGTTGTAGCACCACCAACTGGTGTAAGGAAGTGTTTCACTTTTAACAGACTTTGAAATATCCCTATTATGTGAACATGAATTGCTTAAAAAAAATTTAATATGTCAGTGCAGATTTAAAACTCTGAAGGGATTCTTGATATCTTAAATACTGTTGCCATGGCAATGCATTAAATTTAATCATTTCTTTGCCTCAGCCTTTGAAGAAAGTAGAGACGCTGCTGGGCTTTCTTGGTGATAGAGCTGGTGTTGAGGGATCAGGTGAGTTTCTCCGCCAGGTGAACACCAAGGAATTTGGTGCTCTTGACGATCTCTACAGAGGAGCCGTTGATGTTCAGCGGGGAGTGTTCACCTTGTGCTCTCCTAAAGTCAACAACCATCTCTTTTGTTTTGTCGACATTCAGGGATTGTTGGCTCTACACCAGTCTGTTAGCCGCTGCACCTCCTCTCTGTATGCTGACTCGTCGTTCTTGCTGATGAGACCCACCACGGTCGTGTCATCGGCGAACTTGATGATGTGATTCGAGCTGTGCATTGTTGCACAGTCATGAGTCAGCAGAGTGAACAGCAGTGGACTGAGCACACAGCCCTGGGGGGCCCCAGTGCTCAGTGTGGTGGTGGTGGAGATGCTGTTCCCGATCCGGACTGACTGTGGTCTCCCAGTTGCAGAGGGAGGTGTCCAGGCCCAGCATTTTCAGCTTTCCAATCAGGTGCTGAGGAATTATTGTGTTGAATGCTGAGCTGAAGTCTATGAGCAGCATTCAAACATATGAGTCCTTTTTGTCTAGGTGGGTGAGGGCCAGATGTAGGGTTGTGGCGATGGCGTCGTCCATTGATTGGTTTGGACGATATGCAAACTGCAGTGGGTCTAGTGAGGGGGGCAGCTGGGTCTTAATGTGCCTCATGACGAGCCTGCAACGGGACTGTAGTCATTGAGGCAGGACACTGAAGACTTCTTTGGTATGGGAATGATGGTTGTGGCCTTGAAGCACGTTGGAACGATGGCGCTGCTCAGAGAGATGTTGAAGATGTCGGTAAGAACATCTGCCAGCTGGTCTGCACGTCCTCTGAGCACTCTGCCAGCGGCCTTCGGTGGGTTGACTCTACGTAGAGTTTTCCTCACATCCGTCGTCGTGAGACAGAGCACCTGGTCGTTGGGAGGAGGGGTGGTCTTCCTCGCCACCACGTCGTTCTGCACATCAAACTGAGCGTAGAAGTCGTTCAGCACATCTGGAAGGGAGGCATCTTTGTCACAGTCAGCTGATGTTGTTCTGTAGTTGGTGATGGCCTGGATGCCCTGCCACATGCACCGCATGTCACAGCTGTCCTGGAAGTGACTGTGGATTCTTTGGGCGTGTGCACGTTCTTAGGGCTGCCTTATTGCCTGCTCTGAAGGCGGAGTCTCGGGTCTTCAGCAGCGTGCACACCTTCACAGTCATCCACGGCTTCTGGTTGCAGCGTGTTGTGATGGTCTTGGAGAGAGTGACATCATCAGTGCACTTGCTGATGAAGCTGGTCACTGATGCTGTGTATTCCTCCAAGTTGGTAGAATCGCCATATGTTGCAGCCTCCCTAAACATGTGCCAGTCAGTACACTCAAAACAGTCCCGAAGAGCAGGGATGGCTCCTGCTGGCCAGGTTTTCACCTGCTTCTGAAGTGGTTTTGTGCGTCTGACGAGCGGTCTGTATGCTGGAATTAGCATAACAGAGATGTGGTCTGAGTAGCCGAGGTGGGGGCGGGGCTCCGCCCGGTACGCGACTGGGATGTTCGTGTAAACAAGATCAAGCGTGTTCGCCCCTCTCGTTGCAAAGTCCACATACTGATAGAATTTAGGGAGCACTGTCTTGAGATTCGCATGGTTGATATCTTTACATCACTCCACTCTTTTTATTCTTTCTTTCACTCATCACTTTAACACCCAAGTAACTGCATTCAATCTGGCAACCATTTAGTCCCCCCTAGCAACCAAAACCCATTGACCTTCATTCAAAATGGCTTAGATGGATATCTCCTGATCAGAATGTCATAGTCTTCAGGTTTGTCTCATTACATTAAGTCCAGTAAGCACCCTTCTTGGTATCACACTGGCAACTGCCTAGCAACCATATTGGCTTAACATAGCAACCAAGTAACAAATCACATATCTGTGCACCAGAAAATCATAGAGACATCCGGTTTCATTTATTTCACTCAGAAAGGAAAGTAGCCTTGATAAGTATCACCCTGGTAACTGCTTAGCAACCAGATGGGGTTACCCTAGCAACCAAGTAACAAATCAAATATCTCTGCACCAGAAAATAATAGAGACTTCCGGGTTGACTTATTTCACTCAGGATGGCAATGAGCCTTGAAAAGTATCACCCTGGTAACTGCCTAGCAACCAGATGGGTTAATTACATTGTTAGTGCAATTACATATAAATATTTTAGTGCTTAATAACTGAATTTGCTGTTAAAGTAAATTTTTGTCATAAACTGTATATTGCATATATCTATATAAATGATCTTTTTATATTAGTAAAAACATTTAAGAAAAAAAAATTACTTTTAGCATACAAGTGTTGAGCATATATTGCCGTTTTCCACAACTAATGGGGATTTTAAGTGAATGTTAGTTACTGTAATCTTTGTGTAAACACAGTTTTTGTGTCTCATTCGCAGCACGCAGGGCACAAATTAAATGCTAGCTGTGATGTATATATGTGCTGTCTGCGGTCCCGTGAAAGATTAGAAGGTTTTTGATAGTGAATGCACAATGTGGATGAGACGCTTACACTGTTACTATGGAGATGATACAATGACAGCTGTGCATTTGGATATATTTCGACTGCCTCAGGCTTTTCAAGCGTTTGTTTTGCAGCTGTCAAACATGAGGGAAAGCAATGGTATTCCCTCAGATTTCGTTTTTTTTGCAGAAAATTTGAGGGAATTTAAAAAAATGGTAAGCTACCGCAAATAATGCAGAGATTGGTTGAATTTGCGAGATAGCAAAATCGGTCATGTCTTGAAGGGATCCCTCATTCCTCAACTTCTTGCACATGCACAGTCTGTTATGTATAGTCTAAGTATGTGTAACTGCGTTCATCAGTTAATTGTGTTTATCAAAAGAACGACATATAAATTTAAAGATCAGTTTAAGATGGCTAGCAAAAGAACAGTGGCATGATCATGATACACAGCGTTTGAAGTTGCACAGCAAAGATGAGTGCTAGTAAAAGATTATTTTAAATGGTCTGCTGTGATAGAGTAATTCTTGATGATCAATTCAAGCTCTAAAATAAATATTTAACATAATAAAATTGATAACTTTATCTCTACGTCTGCTATTGTCAGTCATAAGATATTGTAAGTCAGTGGAAAGTACATCAATCAGCTCCAGTAAAAGGAGTCTGACTGTGTGGTCTAATGGTAATTAATTCGCCCCATGCATAAGAGGTAGGGCTGGGACAACGCATTGAAGTCATCGATGACGTCAACGAAAAAAATACGTAGACGCAAAATATGCTCATCGATTCGTCAGACCCAAAACAAAGATGGCGGCGCCGGAGAGTATTAGCAACTTGAGTGGCTCCTCAGACTATCAGAAGTGCAAGGCGGCACGCACTCGTTCCTCTAAAGTATGGGAATTCTTTAATTTAACCCAGGAGCAGCTGCAGATGACAGAGCACCGTAAGTTTTTTTCAACTCCCCACTTTTCACTCGATGTTGGAGTAGGCTATAATACGTTGTCAACACCTAAAGTTTTCGTTTATAGCTAATAATAATGCGCTTATAGCTATGAATGTCTTGAAAAATACATAGAGGACACTGACAACGCGCTGACAGACAGGACCTAGCAGGTAACGTTTAATAAAGTCTCAACTTTCAAATTTGGTCAGTCAAAGAAAATTAAACCATAAATAGGCCTACTATTTTGTGGGTCTTTAATGTGTCGCGACAGATTGCCTCAGTTAAAGCTGCTCGTGAACCGATCATCTTTTCCTTGGTTAATTTATAGCATCAAATAGGCTAAACATGAATGTAGCCTACATCAGAAGGACTGATGTTTTAACCACGGAAAGACGTCAGTACAGTAGCCTACAATCCATTATTCAAATTCAAATCCACCGACGTTAATCTTCTCTCTCCTGACTACTTGTCAGACAAAAATGGTGTATTATGATTGATTGATCAGATTGCCTGTCAATCAAACTCCCGGTTTGGGATGGTGTTCTTTGGCTTGCAAGCCTCACCCTTTTTCCTCCAAACATAACATTGGTCATTATGGCCAAACAGTTAAATTTTTGTTTCATCAGACCAGAGGACATTTCTCCAAAAAGTAAGATCGTTGTCCCCATGTGCAAATGCAAACTGTAGTCTGGCTTTTTGATGGCGGTTTTGGAGCAGTGGCATCTTCCTTGCTGAGCAGCCTTTCAGGTTATGTCGATATAGGACTCGTTTTACTGTGGATATAGATTCTTGTCTACCTGTTTCCTCCAGCATCTTCACAAAGTACTTTGCTGCTGTTCTTGGATTGATTTGCACTTTTCACACCAAATTACATTCATCTCTAGGAGACAGAATGTGTCTCCTTCCTGAGTGGTCTGATGGCTGCATGATTCCATGGTGTTTATACTTGCGTACTGTTGTTTGTACAGATGATGAACATGGTACCTTCAGGGATTTGGAAATTGCTCCCAAGGATTAACCAGACTTGTGAAGGTCCACAATTTTTTTTCTGAGGTCTTGGCTGATTTCATTAGATTTTACCATGATATCAAGCAAAGAGGCACTGAGTTTGAAGGTAGACCTTAACCCTCTGTGGTCTGAGGGTGTTTTGGGCCCTGGAGAAGTTTTGACATGCCTTGACATTTGTGCTTTTTTCAGTTGCTTAAAAACATATTAATGGCTAAAGTCTGATAACACTGTATTCAGCACAAACTGGACTACAATAATATGTGAGCAACACGTGTGTACATGTTTGTATTTTTGAGAAAATAACGTTTATGCGTGTTTTTTTTTTTTTTTTTTTAAATACAATTTTAAGTCACTGAAATAAGGTCATATAACACATACTCAACATTTGTCCACAAGACTTTTGAGTGCTGGATCTTGTAGCCTAGAGTTTTTGCTACAAAATGATGTGAAAACCATCCTGATCACTCATTCATACAAAACAATATAGTAATTTAACTTTTGTAAGACAATTTTAGTGTTGAAAGGCGATATGCAAGGAGGCGTGAACTATCATGAATGAATGTGAGGAGACTTAATGATCAAAATCAAGTTTTAAGTTAAAATAATTAATCTGACTATACATTTTCTTTAAATAAAGACATGACTTAAATTTAGACCTACACTACCGTTAAAAGAAGTCTCTTCTGCTCACCAAGACTGCATTTATTTGATCCAAAATACTGTAAAAACAGTGATAATTTTGCAATTTAAAAGAACAGTTTTCTATTTAAATATATTGTAAAATGCAATTTGTGATCAAAACTGAATTTTCAGCATCATTACTGCAGTCTTCAGTGTCACATGATCCTTCAGAAATCATTATAAGATGGTGATTTTCTAATATGGGCATATTTAAAGTGCATTTTACTCATTTACACCTGAACAGATATTTGCAAGCACAAGCGTTGATGATAATGAGGCAGCATAAACACTAGATAAAATATATTCTAAACCTTCATATAATTTGATATATTACATATCATATTTATATCATACTGCATTCAATTTAATTACCTGCTTTAGCCGAAACAGTATTTCATTGTAACTAAAACTTGATTATTAGGACATATTTCAAATGTCAATGCTCTGAATCCTGGCTGGCAAGTCTGGAAACAGTCCCACTAGTAAAATATTTACATGTGTATATAAAATAACATGTCAACTAATTAAAACTGATTGACTTACTCATCTGAAATTGTATCCTCGGCTGGATCAAGTCTCTCTTCAAAATACAAATGTTCATCGGAGTCCTGCTCTTCTTCTGAGGAAAATGTTAACTCTTCCTTAATATCCAGAAGTTTCATCGCCTGTGTACCGTTGCAAACGCGCAGTAAAATGGATGAATTGTTTACATTAAACCTCTGAACACAAATAGTTTTAATTAAAAGTAGACATTTAAAGCTTTCTTTAGAGATATGTTTCATGCTTGTGTGATAAGTATTCGCAGAGTTTCAGTTCATTTTGTGAATATTTTATGACGAAAATAGACAGAAAGGTAATCCAATAAACAGGCAATAAATCCAAAAAACACACAAGCAGGCTGGGAAATACGATAAACAGGCAGGAGTCAAAACACAGGGAAAACAGGAATGATAAATAATGCTCAGAATTGCCGACTAGGCAGAACAAGACTTACTGAATGAGTGTAAATCGAGAACTTAACCCTCTGGGGTCGTCCAGTGCATCCTGCTGGATTTTTTCGTCATTACAGCAGAAACAACTTAAAATACTCCGTCATTTTGGGGCATACAGTAAGACATCATTAGAGACTATAAAGGGTCTTTTATTTGTGTACACTCATAATAACAATGAAACATTGTTCTTTTGTAAAATAAAGAAAAAAACGGGTGAGCTTTCAGCAGTCTCTATGTTCATGAGCATATTTCAGAAACACGTCACAAAAATGACTCAAAATGAATGAAAAATGAATCAAATGACAAATTTGATTTGAATTTGTATGTACAGCATTTTAACAAGTAACATATCTGCTTAATATAATTTAAATTTGTTAATGTGCTTCAAGAACCACAGAAGTTTTAAATTCTCTGTATACTCACTAACAAAAAGTACCAACAACTGCCATGGCACAACCATATTTTTGACCAATACCATGGCAATACCATGGGGTTTTGGACAAGTACCATTGTAATTCCGTGGTCTTTGAAGTACGTACCTAGGAATACCATTTAAATAACACGGTATATATGGTAATCATTCAGTACCATGTATTTTTAAAGTACAATGGTATTATCATCCGATACATTACTGAACTATTGTAATACCAAAGTACTTTTCTGTAAGTGTGGTTATAGAAAGAATTCAGATTTACTGGCCAGTAAGATAAACACAAATCAGCACTTTACATGATGGTTTTAAGACTTTGTAGCTGTAAGATTGTAACTGTACAATCCTCAATTCTCCAAACAAAAGAACAAAACCCAACAACATCCAGTACATATATTTTAATTCTGAAAACCACTGATGGTGTGGAGCATCTAAGTTGCACAGTGTTACTCATCTGTGTTTCCTTACAGCCCAGTGAACATATGCTAATGAAATAAGCCTTCATATAAGAATTAGCCTGCACAGACATGAAATCGAAGCGGAAAAGGCTATCTACAGGCTATCTGAAGATGTGCATTGTCTGCGGACCTGACTAGACACAAACCACACTGAATATTAGCTGCATTATAGCACCTTTACATTTAAATATTACAATACTGTAGTTTCAAACATTAAGAGGATGTACTCACCTTTGGTTTTCTGTTCGGTAACCTGTGAATAAAAGAAAGAGATACATTTTTTAGTAAAAGCTGGTATATATATTTCAATGTACTTGTTCAATGTAGTTTAAGTGTTAATTGAATAATATGAGTATTCATTCTGTAGCAGGATGACATGACATTTGCACTTGTAATAACTTTTGTATGCAGATTGTGTAATTAATTTATGTAATTAATTAATTTATATTGTGTATAATTTAGCATCAATGAATGGGTATGTATGTGTAAGAAGTAGAGATGCACCGATCGCAAATTTCTTGGCCGATTCCGATTTCTGATTTTTTTCCAAGTGTGACCTGCCGATACCGATTTTTTTCCGATTCCGATTTTCTTTCTAAGAACTATTGACCGCATATACAAACAAAATCTACCTTTCTTCAATGTAAAATTTTATTTTCATAATAAAATAAATTATTAAACATTACAATTTCCTCCAAACAAAGTTACAGGATCTTCACTGACTTCAGATATATAAAGTGCTCTGTGACTGGAAAGAGGTAGAAATAACAATTATAATTAACTGCAAATGAGTTGCTTTATATAACATACAGATGTCATTTTCCACTATTTTTATAAATTGACCTTTTCTATTTTTTACTCGTCTAACAAAATTCCAAATATTACAAGCCTATTAACAAAACTGAAGTGTCCAATACGCTCAACATTGACATTAAGCTTACGTTAGATACCAAATATCAGAGGTAAAACTGATTGCTGCTTCGGGATCGGCTTGTCGTCACTCACCCCCGTTTTTCCCGGGAGTCTCCCGTATTTCACACCCATCTCCCACCCCCCTCCCGTTTTGTTATTTCTCCCGGGAAACTCCCGTAATTTGTATGGCCCAAACCATGTTATATGAATAATCACATCAATATATTTTGCAAGGTTGTCCAGTTGCCAGATCTAGTATGAAACGCATCCCACTCACACAATCGACGCACCATACACATTTCTAATAATTTGTGACCGCAACCTGGCAACCAAAACCCATTTGCGCTGTTGAAATCTGTGCAGGCAGTAGACGCGAGAAGTTCTACGGAGAACGGCTGGTGATCCAGGGCCATGAATTCCATAATTTTCTTTAAACTTTTTGCTTCTCATACCAAGGAAATATAGGAGAAGCTGCTGACTTCTGGCTGGCTCTGAGCTCTGACTAGCTTTAGCCGCTTAACTTTCTTCGCTTCTTTTTTAAAATGGGCATTTTCAGCTGGGTGAGGGTGTTTTAAGTGTCTAATTAGGTTTGTTGTTCCGAACGTTATTGTGGTGGTTCCCCCACGGTTTACTTTAGCCTTACAAATATTACAAATTGCAAACTTTGTATTTTTCACTCACAGTGAAGATCTTCCACGCCAATGTCATGTTTCGATGCAGCTGTGACGTTATTGCCTGCCCTGCTGGCAACAAATGGACCGGCTCAGAATCGGAAAGACGTGAGACTGACCGGCCGGTTACCGGTCCAGGCCGAGCATGCGGAAAACCAGCTGATTCCGGTCCCTGGCCGGAAGTAGACTCCGATATCACCAAAGTATAACTAGCATTTTAAATTATTAAAAGGATACACGCACACACGCACAAAGGTTATTTGAACAAAACTCTTTAGTATAACGGATATGTAAATAAAGATATGATCACTATGCCAATCTAGAGAGTATTCCTGTTGTTGTTATAATGTTTGATGTTATGATTATATTAACATCCTGCAACTACCCCTGTAGGAATTATTATTTCCATTTTGATTAGTTCTGATAAGTTCATCACATAACCTATAGATTAGAACTATCATGATTAATACATAGTTGCCTAATTGTGATTATTTGATTTAATTGTGATTTTTTTTAGAAACCCGTGATCAATGTGCATTTTTATTCTAATAACATATTGCCACCCAAATAAGGGAATTTTATAGGGTTACTTCAGGATTTAGCATTAAGCTTTGTATCAGTAGAAAACCAGTAGTATTTTCGAATTACCGAGCTCCCCCCCCTCATATCCCCCTGAGACGAGAGATTTATTTATTTTTAGTCTGGAAAAAATCCTCCGATGACGCAAAAATCGTCATTTTGCGTCATCGGAGGATTTTTGGTTCAGAGGCATAAAACTACAGCCAGTATTCCGCATGTTTTCACCACGCCCATATGGGGCGGGATCTCACTCACAGAATGTGAAGATAGTGTCAGCCATCTTTCTGTAGAAGCTAAGAAAACAGGCTCTTGCTCTGTGTAGAAAGTTTGTATACAAGTAGGCTAATCACGATGGCGGAATGTAGTTTTGAAGTTGAAATGGCAGAAGGGGATTACGAAGATCTGTTGCGAGAATCTGATGCTCGTGGCTACCTGTACGAGCCGCAATACAGTGATGAACAGAGGCAGCCGGAGCAGCTGCTGTAGCAGGGGAGCAAAACCTGCTTGGCAGGCAGGAGGAAGAGCCCGGCCAGACTCGAGTTGGGGTGGACTGGTGGTGTCAGTGCTCTCGCTGTGCGCCTATGGAAACAGATAGAGAGTCCTATTACTGTCGCGAATTTCAGCGATACTGGACGAGATCGCTGAATCCGCTGATGAAACTGCACCGATAACATGAGCATGTATAACTGAGCACCCAAGTTTTGTATCACACATGGACAGGGGAGTCCTGGAAACTTATTTTAGGATCCCGAAGATAAATTGGAAACGCCAGCCAAAGCCCGCAGGGACAAACGGACGGCTTAGTGTAAAGTGAGTATTTTGTTTGTTTTTCTTTTTTGTTACTAAGACGTCATGTACAGAGTTTGGACACACGGAATTATAATGTTCTTCCCGCGTAGTCAGTCAATTTATCAACTAACTCACGATTTATAGAGTCACGATGTATCAAAGCAATCATAGTTGTATCATATTTTCAGATACTGCCGCCTGTAACCGGTAGGCGTGGTTTGGGAGTGGCCTCGTAAGGGCAGCAAAGCAAGTGCATTCTGGGAGTTGTTGTCTTTCAGCCACATGTGTAAAAAATACATTTTCTGCCTTTTCTCTGTCTAGAATGCTTCAAATTAAAAAATAATTTCACATTTATACTATATAAATGACCAATTTTAAATACACATTCATCTTCCCAGAGGTGAAGTATCCCTTGACGTGAATACAGAAATCCCATTAAATGTACATTTTTAATCTCTCTTTCTGGAGCAGTACAGATTTATCTGAATGCTCCAAATTAACTCAAACCATCTCAGCGACCTGCACCATGGACTCTGAATTGCACTTTGCACCATGGAAAGTAAATCAATCACACTCAGAACACCTCCTGAAGAACGCATGAATTATAAATGGTGCCGGCAGTGGTTTGCAGCAAACTCACTTGAAAGTATAAACAAAGCTAAACATGCATTGTGAACAAAAAGATCCCTGAATTTTTGTTTGAATTCCCCATTTCAAACATTTGATTTTGATCTCTTCATTAAAAAATATTAACAAAATATACAATTTCAGAGGTTTCTGACATTTGGTTGATTTGACACGGAATAACCCTATAATACAATATTAAGGCTGGCTGGGTTCCAAAAAACAACGTAGGAATGTGGATTAAGTCTAAAGTGGACAAAAAAGAGGAATACCCTTTAAAATATACAAGAAACATACATTTTATTACAAGTTCATAATAAATGGATAATTCTTTCATTTACTCACCTTTATGTTGTCTCAAATTTGTTTGACCTTCTTTCAGGGAACATAAACGAAGATATTTTGATGGAGATATGATGTGAATATATCCATCCAATGCAGTTGAACTTTCAAGCTCCAAAAAGCACATTAAAGCAGCATAAAGTAATTCATACAACTTAAGTGGTTTAATAATCCATGTCTTCTAATGTAATCTGACACAAATTCTGTGTGAGAACAGACCAAAATGTAATTCCTTTTTCAAAAGTAATCTTGTAATCTTGCCAAAATTTAATGCGATCATTATTTTAAACTGAATTACACTTCCTTCTGCTCTGCGCATGTGCCAAGCTCTAGGAAGTGTAATCAAACTTTAAAATCACGATTGTGCGTAGATACTGCAATGGCAAGATGTACAAAAAGAAGCTACATTTAGGTCTGTTCACACTCAAAACTGATCGTATCGCTTCAGAAGACATGGATTAAACAACTGGAGTTTTATGGATTACCTTTATACTGCCTTTATGTCCTTTTTTGGAGCCATCAAAATAACTTTGTTCGTGTTCCATGAAAGAAAGACATACGAGTTTCAGACTGCATAGTAAATAAGAGTAAATAATGAGAGAATTATCATTTTTGTGTGAACTACTCCTTTAAGGTCTATGTGTATTATGTTTACACTGCAAGTGTGACAACACAGACAAGAAAATCATTAATCACAATTATCATATGACAATTAGGCCTAATCGACAATCAAAATGTAATAATTATGACAAGCCTTAACCCCAAAAACTCAACCCTGATCAATCAAACTCCCAGACTTCACTTACATAAGCAGAGTGATGTCATATCTGGTGATGGAGGAGGTTCAAAATTGTACCCAGCCCAGAATAATATCATGACTCAACAAGCACTGACCAAAAACAAAACTCAACTTCAGGTCTTCAACACTCCTTGCCTTGTAATCTACAAGATGCCCACCAGAGGACTGGAGCAAAATGTATTGGCCTGCTAATCGAGTGGAAACAGACTACAAATGGCCCTCTAGGGGAGGCTAGGGGGGTAAGACAAGTGTGCCAGTTTACATTCCAGTACTGTAATATAGACTCTTCTCTTTTGAAGCCCTTTTAAATTCAGAACTCCAACTAAAGAACACTCATGTAAAGGTTCTTCTGAGGTACTTAAAGGTACTCAAAAGGCATTTGCTGAATCCATTAATAATGTGAAAAATTACTTTTTACAATTTGAAAAAAAAACTACTTTAACTACTCAAAGAGTTCTCATCAAAAATCCTCCATGTGCAGCAATGACTGCTTTGCAGATCCTTGCAATTCTAGCTGTCAGTTTGTCCAGATGTTCAGGTGACATTTTACCCCACACTTCCTGTAGCACTTGCCATAGATGTGGTTGTCTTGTTGTGTGTTAAGATCCATAACACTTTCTTCCCATAAGGCCTGCACCCACTGAGTCTTTTCTTAACTGTTGTACATGAAACTGGTGTTGAGTGGGTAGAATTCAATTAATCTGTCAGCTGAGGACATGTAAGGCATCTATTTCTCAAACTAGATACTATGATGTACTTATCCTCTTGTTTAGTTGTACATCTGGCCTTCCACATATCTTTCTGTATTTGTTAGAGCCAGTTGTCCAAGTGATGGCAAGTGATTTTCTAGTACCAAATTAGCAATTTAGCATGATTACTCAAGGATAAGATGTTGGATTGATGGCTGCTGGAAATGGGGCCTGTCTAGATTTGATCAAAAATTAATACACTTTGTGATCAGTTAAATGCCACTTTGGTGAATTAAAATACCAATTTCCAAACTTTTGGCTGCTAGTGTAAATATTTTTTTAAGATGAACCTTTATTTTGAAATTCTCTTGCCACCCATGTCCGTATACATTTCCATCAGGCACTCCGACACATGGATGTGTGTGGAGTGATTGAAGACTTAAGTTGCGATGTGCTCTATCAATGCTCGCCAGTCAACAGGGGTGCGAACTCCGGTTACAGGATAGTGCAGAGTGGCTCACATGCACAATTAAATCGGCTTCCCTCAATATCGTGGCACATGCAACACATTTGAATTACACATGATAATTTTCTATTACATGAGAATTTTCTATTTTAAAGCACTATAGAGCAATTCAACCAATTAATCAGGCAATACTGATCACGTGCCCCTTTATGAAATCAAATTGAAATCGCATCACAGCAGACTTTGAGGTATCAGCAAACATTGGATCGCTGGCCAAGAGAATCGTTAAAAGCTCATATCGTGATGAAACTTGCGATTTACACACCAAGGATCGATAATCTAACACCAAGAATACATATTGTTAGTTATATTTTTCACATTATTATTGTTTGTAAAAATAGACTCAAAGCAAGAGCAAGAGAAGACAAATTATCCTGAGGAATTTGGTTAACAAACGCAATTAGGCTATATTCGACCAAAATGTCGAATGACAAAACTCTGAAGCTGAGCTAATAATATAGCTAAGTCTATAACTTGTTTCATTTGTTATAAATGTAAATACTATTCAATTAGAGGATTAAAACAAACTGACTGTTTTCTGTGCAGTTTCCTTCTTTGTCTTGTCTTCTTGCCTTTTTCTTTTCTTCCATCAAATGGTTCTCTACTTGTGATGTTCAGATTCGCTCAGCTGGAAGACCCAGACATAGGTAAAGGGTTAATACTTGATGGGATAGAGAAATCTAACTACCTGCCAACTTAAGAGTTCAAGCATTCTTTAAAATGAAAGGAAAGACACGCTCTTGGACTAGGACCTGCAAGACCTTTTTTCTCCATGTATGAAGAGATCCAAAGCCACCTTATCACCCACTCATCCAAAGAAAGATCTCATAAATTAAGAGATGGGAAATGGTGTATTAATTTAGAAAAGGTCGAATATTAAGTGAGGTTGTTACGGTTTCTGAGACCCATCAAAGGAATAAGAACAGTAATGTACCCCAAGGTCTGCGTACACGATCAATTATCAGCATGGAACAGAGCACAGCTAGCGCAAAGCAGGTGCATTTACTTGTGCCTGCCATTACCTGCACAAAGCAGATCATTATAAAAAGCATTGTTGGAACAGCAGCAACGTAGCCCGAGTGGCAGGCAGAACAACAAATTTTACATCGGCGCAGGCTTTTGTTGCAAACCCCTATGATAACCTCAATGTCTCGGTGAGTAAACTAGACTAAAATCATATTAAACAGCCCCAACAACATATGGCAGTTTCTAAATTTTTACATTTTGTAGTTATAGTTTTTAAATATGTTATGGATATTGTTTTTTATTATGAAAATGGCATAATTTGTTTTATAGAAATCATATTACATCGAACCATGATTAAGAAGATCCATGCTTTGTTTTACTCATGGTCTTATTTGAATTGCCACTGTTAAAATATATTAGGAGTTAACTTTTACTGGTATTTCTGTTGTTAATCAGTAAAAAAAATCTGTGTCCCAACTCAAAATCAATGCCTTACAATGCCCTACTGCAATATTATTGTTAATTGCACTTATTTTTCAAATATAATAATAATAATAGTATCACTTTTAGCATGGGTTTCTATCTTAAAATGTTTAATTGCTTAGCCCCCAACCCACACCGGTGCTACCAAATCAGGAGCTGGTACTATCATCTGTAGAACTTGGGTGCACCAGTGCCTCCACTCTCAAATATTAGTCTTGAGCCTGACACTGATAAAAATCCAGTAACAACTGTATGCAAATGCACAAAAAAAAAAAGACTTTATTTTTTATTTAGTGTTTGGATACATCTGTATTTTTGCAACATTGCATATCTATTCCGTTATACAGCAATTTGCGTCAACACTTAACTCTACTATTTCAGTCTGGGGCAGCAAGAGCACTCAGATTTGAGGGCATACACAAATGATGTGTTTTTAAAGACATCTTGAGTAAATAAATTGCCAAAATGCCCATCCAAATTCTCTATGTGAATCCAGTTCTGGTCTAAGCTGTAGTGAGTCCAACAAATACCAAATCACACAAAACATCTGAAAAACACTGACTATATATTTATTGATTTACAGACATATTTATTGTGCTATACTGGGGTCTATCTACATTTTGCCAGTGGGTATTTTGAAAAAAATAATCTCATGCCACTGTTTTAGTCAGCTTGTATGCGCCTTAGCTAATGGATAGGTGATACTCATCTTTTCAAATGCTAGTTTTTACTCAATCCATCCATCGAACCCTAAATCTAGAACCGCTTTTTCCATGACACAACAAACAATAAGCCTTCATTCTGTTGATAATACAAACATAAAGGTTATTAGTTAGCTATTAATCAATAAACAGCTCTATTGTATGTAAAAAAAATAAAAATAGTGGGTAAAGCAGTGTTTCCCATTAATTGACTAGACTCTGGCGACCCGCCACAGTCTAATTGCCCCGCCACGGTCTCATAATGAACCGAAGAATTTGTACACTTCTCATCTAAAATATTTTTGCACTCCTCAGTCTCATAATAACATAAAATAAAAGGTTGTGTTTTGCGCTCTCTCTCGTGCACCAGTCAGCTCCTTTGAGAAAAAATTCAAATTTTTTTTTAAATAAATAATGCATTCAACAAACAACTAACCTTGCACACCTGAGAAGCAATTGATAGGACACAAGCTTCAAAGTCAAAATGTCATGACATATTTTAAATTTAGTACTGTTGCACTCTGTTTGTAAATGCCTGACGAAGGTCAAGTGACCGAAACGTTGCTTAATAAAATTTTATACTTTTTTGCAAGTCGGGATAGTGTGAGGGAAGTTCTAAGTTTAAAATCAAAGTGTTTGCTTAATTGTGTAGGCTTAACCCTAACCCTGCTTAATGAAAATTACCCCATAGTACCACCTAGCATCCAACCAGCGGTAATACCGTGTTCGTCATTTTTATGTGGTTTTTTTCTGGGACCAACCTACCAATCAAAAATTGGTCAGCCAAGACTCTTCTCATTGAGTAACCTTTGGTCAACTATCAGGGGGCAGCCCTAATTTATACACTACTCCACACACAATGTATCATCATTAGTGTACAAGAGCAAAAAGATAATATTACTGCCGAAGTTAGAATCATGATGATTAACATAAATTAATGTTAGCATTACTAGGTTAATTGGCATAATGTTACACTGCTTACGGCTTCACTAGCTATCGTTAACAGACAGAGGTAACGTTAAAAGATAAAATGCTGAAACTGACATCCCTAGTTTGTACCCTGCTTTTCTGAATGAGCAAACAAAAAATATTTTAAGAGCCTTCAAACCCAAGATGAGATTTTATCCAATCGCTTTTGGCGAGGCAGGCCTTGACTCTGTTTGTGAACAGCTGTCAATTAAACCCTGGCTGGGGGTGAAGAGCATCATGTAAATGGGGAAGAATCGGGGCACTGTTTCTCACAATTCAATTTATTTCAAAGTTGCCTACTGCAGCATTAAAAGCACAAAATTTTTTACAAGAGCACAACACTAGACTCTTAATTTTGTTCTCAAAGTGTACCAGATGGAAGCAATTAACTTTAAAATAAAAAACAAATTCTTACGGCGGAAGACTTAGTGACAACAACTCAAAGTCCTCAGGGACAACACACTGGCAGACAGCCATGGTATGACTGGACCAACACTTAGATCAGCCAATCAGCTGTCCCTATTTACCCTCTAGTCCAAGGGTGGGCAACTATTTTTGTAAAGGGGCCTCATTGGGCTTTAAGTAGTGCGTTGGGGGTACAAAGTTACAATGTTCTGCATTGATTTGGTTTTTGTAACCTTTAAGCCCAGAATTGCTATTGGATGATAAACGTTTCCCCTCTTCTGATGTCCAATCAGAGCACAGCAGCTTTAGTGACTGCCATTGACATTACCACTTATCAGAGGTCTAGAAAGAGAAGATAGGACACTGATCATGTTGAAATTCTGCATGCTTTTTATGGAGGGGGACACTGATTGCCTTTAAAAATATCCCACACACTTTGTGTGCTGAAATTTTCAGTTCAGATGTTCATAAAATATAACCATCTGCTCCAGACATTCCAGAAAATACTGTCCTATTAGGACTTATGTAAACATACAGTTTATACAAATTATTTGTTTTATGATCAATTCATTTTAAATGATAAGAACATCAAAAAACTTGGCACAATTTCATCAAGGCTTTATGAAATCAACTTTTTTTTTTCTTTTTTTTTAAACTAAGCAGGCTACATGCAAATAAAAAGAATACAGTACACCTCAAGATACAGTGTAAAATTATTTAACTGCAATGAGACCAGACATTTGAGCTAAGTTACACAGAAACTGCAATAACGCTAAATGTACATAAATACATTTGGACCATGGTAAGCTTTAGCTGTCTATGACATACAAGATTATCCATACTTAAAAGAAAAACAATGCTTGAAACAAAGGGATTGACTTTATGTTTGTACATAGGCAACATTGTCCACACAACTTTTTACCTCTTACCATTTATACGGTTAAAAAATGTTTAGGGATAGGTTTATGGGAAGGTATGGGATTTGCAACCCATATTGTCAATTAGTATATTGTAATAACAATTATTGTCAATTTATTTTAATCTGCCTATTACGTTTTATATATTGTTGAAAAGTGGTAATGTTTAGACATATGGGTAGCGTTAAGGGATCTTAAATATCTATAAAACAGTAAAAATTTACAGACACTGATTTTTAAATATTGTACTATTCTAAAAGCTGTAAATATGTAAAAACGTGCCGTCAAAACATCCATATTCTGCGTTTCGGCGTCTATCCAAATGTACAAATATGTACGTTTAAATGTTATGCACAAATAGCTACATACTGTATAATATTGAGATCAGACTGGCATTTGACGTTAAGTTGATTTTCAATCAGCCAACTTGCTAAAGTTTCATTACACTAAAATTCACACTCATTTCGGAAGAGGAAAAGTTTCAGGATAAACATTTTACTTGCTCAGAGCAAGAGACCTTAAGAGCACACTGAGCTTTAAATAATGAAAATAGAGACTTTCTAAATGTAAAAAAATGTTTGTCCTTACATTCACACAGAGGCAGCGTTTTTTTTTTTGCCAGTGAAACAGAGCTTTTCAAAAGCGCCCTCCCAAGAGGATACATTTGAAAATGCTGTCTTTGCGTTGTAGTGCGTACAGGGAAAACGGAGATATTAGAAAACGATGTTGCATTTGTTGTCATGTGACGCAGTCATGTAATCCATTCAACCCAAAACAATTAAGATGGCAGCCCATTGTAGCACCGTTGTTATGCCTGCTATCCACTTTGACAGTGTTGTTAAAGATACATTTTACTTAGTACATTACACTCAGAATTGCTGTCTGGCAGTGGAGCAAAAAACTTCCGGTGAAACGTCACTTGCTGCGGCGACATATACAATTTTCTAATAGACAGTGTAAATAGCCTGTAAGTTGATATAAATCTTTTTTGTTGTTGTTGTAATAGTTAGGCCTAACATTTATTCACTTGTTGAAATGAAAAAGACGTTTAAATTTCAGCGTTGTGAGTGGACGACAGCTGAGCACTGTTGCGTCCCTCAGTGTTCATCCTCAGCTAAATTCAATTTGACTATTAGTTTTCACACTTTCCCCTCTGACGACCAACAACGAAATAAATGGATCTCAAATATAAGAAGAGTCAACCTAACCATCTCTCACCATACCCGTGTGTTTAGCCAGCACTTTGTGTCAGAAGAGGTCACAGAGCCGGCTGATCTAGTAGGTAGGCGGAGGCTGAAACCTGGTGCCGTACCTGTGTTGTTCCCTTGGAACAATTACTCTCTTGGAATGAGAAGGCTTGGAGTTTGGGAATGGAGAGCGAGGCCAGAAATTGAGCAGAATGGGGAAGATGTTGGCCATATATACGCCAACGACCATGATTACAGCATAGCTCCCGACCCTGCATTTGTTGACGCTGTTCAAAGTGAAAACGAAAGCATTCGCAAAGAGATTGTACAACTGAGGCAGCAGCTGGAGCAGTTGTCACTCAAACAGCGTTTTGGGCGTTTTTCAGGCTCTGACAGGGACATCCGTTTCTTCACAAGGTATTTAAGCCTACTTTTTTAATAGCCTAAGTAACACCTCACTAATACCATAGTCTATTTTGTTACGTCACGTTTGTTCACTTCTTAAGTGCGATTGACTAATATTTCTTATTCTGTTATTCAGGCTTGTTTTTCAGGCATTTTACTTTGTCCTTAAATTGAAGAGTTGTCCACAAATGTTACTTAGGCCACTAAATGCGACTATAAATCTTGTAAATGTAATTTCCTCATTAACACTTTAAGAATGCGAACCAACGGTCATACAGACATACCAATGCAAGTTACTTGAGATTCACCTCTGACTAACAAAGTAGTCTATCAAAATAAAAACCTAGAATTTTCTAAAAAACTTTTAACTATTCTCAAGAAATGAAAAGAAATGCAAAAAATATGACATTTCTATTTTTCCAGGTTCTCCTCTTATGACCACCTGATGCGGTTTTGGCAGCTCATTGAACCATCGCTGCAATTCATGGTTCGAGTTTCCAGAGCAAGAACTACAAACGGTGACTCTGCAAAAAGTGCTGCCATGGTATATTATTACAATTACTTTTTACGATTTTATCACGTAACCATAAACATTCATTTCATATTAACAGTAATAACCTATTCTGCATTACAGCAAATGTAAGAATATTTTTTTTATATATATATTTCATCTGACACAGTCTTTACAGCCAATAGATGAACTGTTCCTCTTCCTGAACTACCTTGCCCTTGGATTGAAGCAGAGGGACCTGGCTGATCGGTATGGGGTCCATCAATCTACCGTCAGCAGGATCATCCTTACATGGAGCCAGAGGTGTCAAGTAACGAAGTACAAATACTTCGTTACCTTACTTAAGTAGAAATTTTGGGTATCTATACTTTACTGGAGTAATTATTTTTCAGCCTACTTTTTACTTCTACTTCTTACATTTTCACGCAATTATCTGTACTTTCTACTCCTTACATTTTAAAAATAGCCTCGTTACTCCTATTTCATTTCGGCTGGTTTTCATTCCGGCTTGTCATCATTCAAAAAAAAAAAAGAAAAACCTAGATAAATCGCGCCATCTGGATAGACTGAATTTGATTGTGGTTGGATGAGAAGTATAAACATATACCATTCAGGCACCCTATTGGTTTGTACGCGATCCATCGCACCTGCACATGACACACACAAATCACTTTATGAACACATAGCAGACGTATGTAGCTAAGTACGAATATTTCCGTGGCAAAGAATCAAGAAGAGAAATGTCCCAACCAAGCACCAGCGAGGAGGTTGGTAGCCAAGAAGACCAGCCAACCCTTATACATCCCTGGCCGTACATGGAAGAATTTTTCGAAATGGTTGGATGCAAAAACAATTCCTTTCAAATGCGCTGCGAGCTCTGCGCACCCAAATACCACGAGCTAATGGCTTTCAAAAACTCGCCATCTAATTTGAAAAAGCATATTGAGGTAAGCTGAAAGTTTTTTATCAGTCGATTATTGACAAAATATTGTAGTAACATAGTAATGTACTAATGGTAAATTTGCAATGTTTGCTATGGCTAGGTAACGTTACATGTCAAGACATACCATGGTTTGCTTGCTAGCTAGGCCATGATTCAACGTTCAAGTTCGTTTGGTGGGCTCTGTGTGAGATTTGAAATTCGACTTTAGCAAAATGTTATCTGAGCTTATGATCACAAAACCAGTCACAAGTCGCATGGGTATATTTGTGGCAATAGCCAAACAATACATTGCATGGGTCAAAATAATAGATTTTTATTTCATGCCAAAAATCATTAGGATAAAAATCATGTTCCTTGGAAGATATTTTGTCAATTTCATTCCTACCATTACGGAAGCTCAAAGAGGCCTTGCGTTATAATTTTTTTTCTGTCTCGTTTTCTCGTGATCTCGACTTAATTTTCTCGTGATCTCGACATAACAAAAAGTTGTTTTCTCGTGATCTCGACATAATAAAAAGTTGTTTTTGCCTTTAATTTTCTATACAGTTTTTAATTGACCTACAAGGTATGAAGGACAATGAGAGATCCTTGCAGAAAAGTACAATTTATTATATATAAATGTAAAGTTAGGCACCTTTCACATAGGCTAAATCAAACATATTACTAAACGCCAGGCAGCACGTCACAAACACTTAATAAACGCGTTTTCATCAATATAGCAAGACTCGCTTTCTTCTGCACTCAACAGGTGTCAAGAACTGCAATATGCGCGCACTCGGATCTAAATCGCGGCTGGCTTGACCGCAGTCATGCAGACGTCCCGGTCCATCAAGTTGGCTTGCAATGAAATTGACCAAACGTTCAGGGTCACTTTATTGTCTACGACAAAGTTGTAGACGTGATAGTCTTCTTCTTCTAAGGTGTTTGACACTAATCTGGAAGTTGTCAATGACAACCAGATATTCTTATTGAAAACAACTTTTTGTTTTGTCGAGATCTCGAGAAAACGAGACAGAAAAAAATTATAACGCAAGGCCTCTTTGAGCTTCCGTATACCATAAATATATAAAACATTTATTTTTGTGAGTGAATGCAGCACAATCGCGAACATAAATGGACAATTTTAAAGGCGATTTTCTCAATGTTTAAATTTTTTGGCAACCTCAGATTCCAGATTTTCAAATAGTTGTATCTCTGCAAAATATTGTCATATCCTAACAAACCATACATCAATGGAAAGCGTATTTATTCAGCTTTCAGGTGATGAATAAATCTCAATGTTAAAAAAATGTACCCATGTGATTTGGTTTTGTGGTCCAGGGTCAGGAATGTGCAACACTGTTAGCCTTTGCTGTAAAAAAAAGGCCAAATTCTGACAATATCATACCATTTTCCATTAAAACAGTAATATACCGTCGAAAACAAAAATAGCCTACAGGAATATACTGTTTAGTTTTTTTTTTTGTGGTTTCAAATGAAATAAGTTCACAGTAATACTTTGCTCACGTTATTAATGCATTATAAATTTTAGTTAATACATTTAAATAACAGTTGGTCAATTTAAGGCAGTCGGTTTCTGCAAGTGAAATTAGTTAACTCGAGTTTTAGTGCATTTTTACAGTAACATACTGTAGATTACAGTAAAGAACTGTACAATTAACAGTAAATTGCTGGCAACAGTGTTGCCAGTATTTTACTGTAAAAAAAAAACCTGGTAAGGGCTAACAGTGAAGTTAAATGTGCAAAGCTATAGTTTACAGCTGGTTGATAAAGCATGTACTAAGGATAGGCATGATCCTGTCTGTGTATGAGAGTGTGTGCGCCTGTGTGGGACAGGCCCTATGGGTCCTTGTAAAAAGGTGATAGGCCCAACTATCAGCAAAATGCGGTTTAAAATGAATTTAGTCAGACTATCTCATCAATATTGCTACTTTTCAGTCATGCCAGCAGCTGCTTGTGGTCCTAAAACAGCTTTAAGTGGCAATATTCTGGTCTGCTCAACATAATTGCATAGACCAGTTAAACTGCTCCCAAACTTGTAGTCTGACCTTCATTCATGAACTTCAAGCATGACATTTAATACATTGGAAGTCCTAGATAGTCTGAGCTTGTGGTTTGAGAGAGATAATATGAATCTCAATCTGTGCATTCATTTTCTCGACAGAAGAAACACCCCACTCGTCTAGAGAGGTACACGCAACTAACTTCAGCAGCCCTCAAAAGGAAGTCATCCACTGAAGGTTCTTTGGCCCCACCCTCCAAACAAACCAAGCTGTGGGAGACTCGAAGAGTGTCCCAGGCAAGTGTGGATAAAGTAGTCCTCAAATTCGTTGTCCAAGGCTTGCACCCACCACACATTGTACAGCAACAGGGCTTCATTGAACTTGTGCAACATCTTCAGCCAAATACAAATGTCATGACACGCAATACTGTTGTAAACAAAGTCACAAAGGCCTCTGTTGAAATGAAAAGAAAACTGAAAGCTGACCTTAGTGAAATTGAGTTTATAGCAACAACAACAGACTGCTGGACGGCACACCGTCGCGGTTTCATTGGAGTCACTGCACACTGGTTTAACTCCCAGACCATGCAGAGATCCTGTGCTGCCCTGGCATGCAAGCAACTTAAAGGGTCCCATACTTTTTCTGCCCTGGCTGGTGCCCTAAATGACATTCACACAGAATTCAATATCAGAGATAAGATCGTTCGGACTACAACTGACAATGGATCAAACTTCCTGAAAGCCTTCAGAGTTTATGGGCAGACTGATGAGAACAACAATCCTGAACCTGTAGGAGAGGGTGATGGAGAAGAGGATGATGGTGGCCAAAATGATGATTACGATGAAGAAGAGGAAAGCGTTGAGGGTGTTGAATTTGTTGATGCCGGAGCCCTGTTGGACAAAGATGACTACTTGGAATACCAGCTACCCAAGCACCATCGTTGCGCCTGCCACCTCCTCAATTTAGTGTCCACAGTTGATGCTTCAAAAGCAGAGGTCAACCCATTGTACAAGCGCGTGTCAAGGTCTACATTTGCCAAATGCTCTAGCCTGTGGAACAAAAGTTCAAGTTCAACCATCGCATCTGAAGTAATTGAAGACCACTGCAAACTCCAACTCGTAAGGCCTGTTGCTACAAGATGGAATTCACTCTTCTCAGCCGTAGAAAGAATAGTGAGAATAACAAGAGAACAAGGCGAAGGAGCCCTTGCAGCTGTCTGCAGTGAACTAGATACACCTAAGTAAGTGCTTTTTTTTCTGCCTTTCAGTTAATTAAGTGATTAACAATAGATTAAGTCATAGTTTTATACTTTGAATAATGTAGAACACATGTATGCACTATGCCAATATGCAGTCCCGATATTTACTATGGGTGTTGTTTGTAGCAACACAGCTACATTTCTAAAAGTCTCAGATGACAATGTTTTTCTTTTTAATAATCCTCCAGTTGAAGGTGCTACATCAAGTAGGCTAAATGTTTCATGTTGTGTTTTTCTTTTCTTCTTTGTACAGGTTTACTCCAGTGGAACTTGCATTTCTTGCAGAATATTCGAAGACAATGAGCCCAGTTGCAAGGGCACTGGATGTTCTTCAAGGAGAAACCAGTGTGCAGATGGGATGGTTGGTCCCCACCATAACTCTACTAAGGACCAAGCTCCGGCACCTTCACAGCGCCTCCAAGTTCTGTGAACCTTTGATTGCTGCACTTCTTTCAGGCCTTGAAAAACGCTTCAGCGAGATGCTTGCAGATTCAGAGCTGATAGCTGCAGCCATTCTAATTCCCAAATTTAAGACCTGCTGGACAAGCGACGAAAATATACTCAAACTTGGTAAGTGTCTCACTTCTCAATTTCACCTTAATACGTGTAATTTCTATGGAGACAGTGAAATGACATTTAATGACATACACACACACACACACACACACACACACTATCCAATACACAATTACAATAGTCATATGGTATAAATTGTCCTGATTTTTGTTTTTTATTCCACAGGTCTTGACTATATCAGAAGCCACTTGGACTGTCAGGCTGAGAATCCAATCAGTGAGGAGGGCTCCCAATCATCTGAGGAAGGGGACTTCTTTTCCTCCTTGAAGACCAGCCCTCTTGAAATGACCCAGCAGTTGGATGCGTACCTGGGGTGCCCGGAGACACAGTAGAGGTACTGAAGTCCTTCCCAGCTGTGTGCCAGCTATCACTTAAGCTTAATACAGCACTCCCTGCCTCAGCAGCCTGTGAAAGACTGTTCAGTGTTGCAGGGCTGATCTTCAGGCCAAAAAGAGCATGTATTGGCTCTAAGAACTTTGAGAACCAGCTGCTTTTGCGGCTAAACCAAGCCTACTGGTAACTCTTTGTTGCATGTAATGCATGTATGTAAATATTAATATTTTTAGATTTTTTTTGATTAAGCATTAATTTTGACAGCATTGTTTATTGTATATAGACAACCATACAAGGGCAATTGTTACTAAGCCTGCCCGGGGTACACCAGTTTTCTTCTCTGTTGCCCACACAGATTCCTGCAGCAAAGCTTGGATGTACATTTACATTCCAATAAAGGTTATTGATAACATGCCTCTGAAGTTTGACTTTTTTCACCATTACAATACTTATAGGCAACTAGTCATCATATCTCCATGAAACACATGTTAATGCTCAGTAGTACACATATGGTTCTTTAATGTATTTGCATTGTACTAAAATGCGTTCATTTTCAATGGGCATATGCATATATGTGGCTGAAACAGGTAGCCTAGTTCATCCCAAATTTTTTTTAATATAACATTATAGTCATTATGGCCTTTAGAAACATGTTTTTTTGAGGAGGTGGTAGTGCACTATAGGCCCCTGTGGCGCGGCCTAAGCTTTTGTTATTAATGGATTTTTTTTTTCCTTACATTACTTTTACTTTTATACTTTAAGTAGTTTTGAAAGCAGTACTTTTATACTTTTACTTGAGTAAAAAGCTTGAGTTGATACTTCAACTTCCACAAAAGTCTTTTTAAACCCTAGTATCTATACTTCTACTTGAGTAATGAATGTGAATACTTTTGACACCTCTGCATGGAGCAGTTTTTTGTTCTGTATTCTTGGCTCACAGCAAATTTGGATGCCCCAACACAAAATTAAAGAACACTTGCCAGTAGAGTTCAGAGATTACGCAGACACTACCGTAATCCTGGACTGCACAGAGCTCAGATGCCAAACACCTACCTCTCCATTGCTCCAAAGTGAAGTGTATTCAAACTACAAGTCCCACTGTACCCTGAAGGGAATGATTGGCATGGCCCCCCATGGTGCTATAACCTTTGTTTCTCCCCTTTTTGCTGGCTCAGTAAGTGACAAGCCGATCTTTGCAGAGTCAGGAATACTAACATTACTTAGGCAGCATATGGCAATAATGGTGGACAGAGGCTTTCTTGTGGATGACTGTGTGCCCTGTAAAGTGTACAGACCTGCATTTCTTTCTGGGAGACCTCAGATGCCAGCACACGAGGTCAGGGAGACCCAGGCTATTGCACATCTGAGAGTGCATGTTGAGCGCCTTATTTGCCGTTTAAAGGAACACAAATTATTTGACACGGTGATCCCCCTAAATATGTTTGGTAACATTAACCAGCTCTATATAGTCGCGTGCCTTCTTTTAAATTACCAGAGTGGCCCACTTGTAAAAGCTTGGTCTAAATAGAGGCATCAAGACCAGTGCGCAGTTCTGTTTATTATTTAAACTATTTTACTGTTGTTAGCTACTGCTTTTGTTCAATGATAAAGAATGGATTTACATCTCTACAACTTAATTTCTCTGTTTTTCCCTCATTTACATGCTTCCAGTGAATAAACCTATATTTGTTTGTAACTGCCTTTTTTAAATGGCTCCCCCAAAGCATTGTGTGTGTGTGTATATTTAACCTCAAACACATAAATAACATTTATAGGAAAATGTAATTTAATAAATTACTGATGTTCAACTACATAATTTGTATACAAGAATATATTTGTGGCAGATGACAATAGTGAGCACATGAAAACTGCTCAGAAATGTAATGAAAACCCAACTATTTGAACTTTGTAAAAAAAAAAAACTGATTGAAAGTTAACCATGGACATTTTCAAGCCAAAAGAATAGGTAGGTAAAAGTAAAAGTAATCAACCTTTTGTTTGATTGTTTTTATGACTCTCCCATCTCTGAATATTCTTTGAATAAACATGTCATCTTCAGCGTAAACAACAAAATCACACCATTCTGAACCCGTGATGAGTAGTTGGCCCTGTATCTGCCAGTAGTATGCATGAGACTGTTTGAGCTGTAGCACTCCATCGGAGACCCTAAGGTAGGCACAGTCTACATAGCTTCTCACATTTGGGCACTTCACTTCCAGCAGTCCAAACACAGGTTCAGCTTTAGGGTCATACACCAACCCATCTGGTGATGAGCCAAGCCAAGGTACATCAGGGTGGATGATGAAACCACAAGGGTAGTGATTTACCTCCTTAACAAAGCAGTATTCCTCTACTGCTTTGGGCTCCATCTGAAGGCCCCTCTTCATTTCTCCACTCTGATAGCCTAAAATTCTCAGTGCCAGGCTCTCTGCTGAGGACTGTCCTCTCACATGGCAAACCTCTCTAGAAATACAGTAATATATACAAACACCATAAGTTTTTAAATAACATGGAAAAACAAAATGCTGACGTTCGTGTCACAAAGTTTACAATTACCTGAATCTAGAGGAAGTCACACGTGGCTTTCTTAATTGATGCCATTCCTTCAGAGTGCTTTGCTCTCTTGTGCTTTTGTCAATTTGGTGCGCCATGACCTCTGATGTTGCTAGAGAATTCATGTGCAGCTGCTGATGGTAGCTTAACACAAAACAGCACTCTGAGGGGCCCAGACAGTAGCCATAAAGGGGTAAGGATGGTCGTGGTGGTGTGGTGGTATGTGGGCAAGTTTTTGGTGGACTCCATGCTGGAAGGTGATAGGAGAGAACACTTCCTTCTTGAACTTTTCCAAAGGCACTGTCCACCAATGGTACATCCCCTGTTATTCCCATTGTTGTTATGGGTCTGGGCCCCTCAGTTTCCCTTGGCATTCCTTGGTAAATGTCATTCACACGCAGATCTGACATGTCTGGAAGGTCACAGGTCCGGTCACAGGCCCCTTTGTACAATTTACTCCTGAAAATATACACAACTGAACAGTTAGACAAGCGGTTATGTAAGACTAGTCTACAAATACAAAGTACAATTTTACATTTCAAGTACATATTTTAATTCATGTAGCAGACATACTGCCCATTTCTACAGATTACCTGATCCCTTCAGCCAATCTTCTCTCCTTGGGCCTAGCTGACAACACCACCATCTCATTTGTTGGACCAGGCTTAAAGCCCTGTCAAGAAATGTTGTACAAGAATTTATTTACTTTGTGTAAAAACTGTTTAGCTCATATGATCACAATTTCATAAGGCAGGATGCTGCATGGAGCCTTGAAAGTTGATACGATTTATATGACATAACCAGGAAGAAGTGAAACGCATAATGTAACATAATATGTTAATAGTGGTAGTGTTGAAAACATCACCTGGGTTCTAGGTTTGTGCCACTGCTGCTCAGACCCTGTGCAGCTGTGAGTAGGGGGGACAGCCGTTGCTCCCTGCTGGCTATAATGTGAGGTCTGGTAGAGCAAAGCTGCAACATGATTGCATAGTGCAAGCCCTGCCACACATGAGCAATGACAGGCCAACAGCTCAACAGGTTTAGAGTCTTTGAGAACAACCTGTAAATAAAATAATAATAATTATCAATTGATACTGTAGCTTATGTGTTTTGAGGTTCTGGTAAATAATTTTATTGAGAGTGGCAGAGATTACGGAAATACATATTTAATAACAGAACTACATGAAGTCACAGTGTAGCTAGTGATGCGTTTTAAACATGCTCACTGTGTACAATGTCAAATGCTGTCAACCTACCTACCTCTACTCTCTGGGGATTTTTACCTGTGTCCCCTATGTCTACTACACAATAAACATAGAGTGTACTCTTGAGTAAAATACTTTTTGAAACACACAGTGTAGGCCCTAGTTGGTGCATGGTTCAGTTGGTGCAACAGTAGGCTGTAGGTCCAAACATATTACAGTCACTATCTATTCTTCAGCCTATTTTATATTGGCACATGGAATTCCCAGAAAGCAGAACGTATGACATTATTGAACCTGCTCTCATTCCCCTACACTCAAGTTGTGTGGTCTCTCTTTTTTCCTCATCGACCTGAAGCAGCTTGCCCTCACAGACACCTCTCCTGCCTCATTCTTGTCAGAAACTGAGAAACAGAGTCAATGAATTAAGTAAGGACCACATAGCAAAACAAAATGTTATACCAAGCCTGGTTATGTCAAGGAGAGTAGCGGGAGACAGATCTATATATCTAAATGCTGCTAATTTAGCGGTTATATTCTGATTACCAATGCTAACGTTAAGCTATCATTGGTCTTTCAACTTAACAGCAGCTAACTTACGTTCGACAACGTTAGCTGTCTATAGCTAGCTTACAGGACGAAAGAATTATAGCGTAATTTTGCTAACTTGCCTTCGTAGTCATGGATATAACTGGATATGTACAGCTTAAATCCCTTTTCACGTTTGCTTGATGACGTTTTTGAATTTGAATGAATCAGGCGGTGTACATCATTTATGTTGACGCGAGGTAGATCCTGCAGGCATCGAGTATAGAACATCTTTGACATTTTTCAGGAATGACAGTTGACCGGAAATGACTGGCTTATCTAAACCAGGAAGTAACCTTGCAAATTGCGTTTCAAATCGTACATGGAAATGACGAAGGGCACGTTTCAGCGTGGACGAAAACATTTGAAAAATGCAGTGTGAAACCGAAAATGCATTTTTAAAAAAAAAAATGTATCTGGATTAGAATGTTATGATTAACCGATTTCACAATTAACCGTGATTAAAATAGTCACGGTTATTAAACAGTTAGAATTTGGAAGCTATGGCTGAAAACCGGGAAAAACAACCATGTTGTCTATTAAATTTGTTTTACTGAAAATGATGGCTCCTACACACTACATAACTTTCAAAGACATCAGATCATAGTACCGTTCATATTACACAACTGTCTGTCTTGTCACTGAAGTCATTGCGTTTTCAAATTACATGTCGATTCTGCGAAAATATCGAAATATTTCACTATTGACGAATCCCTGAAGACTCTGCCTGGACTCCAAATGATGTTTCACAACAGAGTACACTCGAGAAGTGATACGAGATACGAAAACAAATGCATGATCATATGTTATGCATTTTAGAATATCATGTGTATGTTTTTAATCGCCTCAAGGCATCATATATTTTATTGGTTACAATATGAAAAACCTCTAGATTTCAGTAAAATCTACCTATTTGCTTACCTGACTGTCCAAGAGAATTAGCAATTTCTCTCCAACTCTTCTTTTCCTCCAACCGGTTGTGGTACAGTTCAGATGAAACATCAAATAGGCACTGGTGCTCCTGCCAGTGTTCCACAAATTTTTCCTCCATTTCTTCGGTCCAATGAGACTTTCTTGATACCCCAGCCATGCTAGTTCATGTTCTGTTGCAGGTACATCAGGACTTGTTTCTTGCTCTCTCATTGACTGTGGGCCAACGCTGCAGTTGTATTCAGTCAAAACATATTTCACATTGCGTGATTTGGAGACGGGAGAAAATAGTACTTTACCTTATCAGTTAAAAATGGGGCGGCTGTGGCTCAGGTGGTAGAGCGGGTTGTCCACTAATCGCAGGGTTGGTGGTACGAGTCCACATGCCGAAGTGTCCTTGGGCAAGACACTGAACCCCAAGTTGCTCCCAATGGTAGCATGCATGCAGTTCTGTATGAAGTTGTGTATGAATGGGTGAATGCGTTGCAGTGTAAAGCGCTTTGAATGCCGCTAAGGTTAAAAAGGCGATATATAAGTGCTGACCATTTACCATTTAAAAGTAGGAATATATATATATACTGCATGTCCTAACGAATGCTGCAATAAAACTTAAGTTGTTATATATTTGTGGAGGTTTTTATTGTTGCATAATAGGTAAATTTGCAGATAATCGTGATAATGATAAATTATTTTATTTTTTTCGTACCATCAAAAATTTACCGTAATCGTTAATCGTACCATCACTAATCTGGATTAATGTGGACATAGTCTAAAATTAGCATATCCCTTGGAGACAAAATAAATCAAATGCAAGAATTCCTCTTTCAAATGAATAGACCCTTCATAACAGCGTTCAGGTCAAGTAACGCTTCAGCTAAAGAGGCACAAGTTTACCAATCAGCTATACTCTGAGGACCCGCAGGGCGAAATAGGGGAGGAAAGAATGAGGGAGTTATTCAGAGAAACATTCTCAAAGGTGAAGTGTTTGAAGAGTGGGCTGTCCTGACACACTTCCAGAACTGTGGAGGCTGTGAGCACAAGCCAGAGCAAAGGGGAGAGGGGAAAAGAAAACCTTTGGTCTTCCTGCCACAGCAAAGGGGAAGGGGGGGAAGCAAACCTTTGGCATTCCTGCCAAAAACTATTAGCAACCAGCGGCTCCTCTCAGCACTACACTGCACTGACTGGGTCATCAAGAAGCAAACAGCTACATTTAGAAAGCTGAGTTGCCATTACACTCTAAATGGCCATGACACTCTAAATGGCCAATTTAATAGCAAAAACTCTAAAGGCCAATATAGCACCAAAAGGAGAATAAAAGAACAATGCGTTGTCATGTGAGGTTTCAGTCAGGAGCATAAAAACTGGAGGCTAAACAAGCATGAATGTCCTACAGAGGAACAATAGCTCTGCTGCAGCTGTCAAAACATCTTACCAGCTCTTTTCTGATGAAGTTTGTAAAAGTGAAATCTGATTAGACACTACACAAAAACACAGCTTCACAAGACGGAGTCAGTATCATTCCCGTAAGGTTTTCGCATTCATCCTGAAGGTTATGCTTACAGCAACCACACAGCCCTTCCAGGCAACTCACCATAATCCAATGGCTGGCCATCTAGTGCACAAGAGCACACTCAACCAAATAATGGCCTGTTTTTTTTTTTTTGTCCGGGCATTCACAGGGACGATCGCAAGTGGTGTGTGGCATGCCATGAATGTCAGTTGGTGAATCCACTGGCCACCCCAAAAGCGTCATTGCGCCCTTTACCGCTAATCGAGGTCCCTTCAAAAGAATTTGCATGGACCTCATCGAGGCAATTAGAATGAACTGCACACGGCATTGCTTTGTGTTAGTTCTGGCAGTCCATGCAATGCAATATCCGGAAGCAGTGCCCCTGCACAACATCTCAGCACGTAGTGTTGTGGAGGCACTCTTCAGGATAATCTCACGAGTGGGGATTCCAAAAGAAATCCTCACTGATCAAGGCACTACCTTTATGTAATGAACACCACACAAACTATACGAATATGATTCGCATCACCCACAAACAGACGGGTTGATGGAACAATTTAATAAAAGCTTAAAAAACATAATTTGTAAGTTTGTACACAAGGAAGCTCAAAATTGGGATAAGTGGCTCAAGCCTCCACTCCCTATTCAAGCTACTGTATGGGCATCGGCCATACAACGTACTCTATGTCATACAGGAAGCTTGGGAGGAGGGACCTTCAAATAGTAATGTTCTTCATTATGTTCAGTATGTTCTTCATCTTAGAGCAAAACTCCACACCTAGGGTTAGGTTAGCCCAGGAGAATTTGCTCCAATCTCAGGAACATCAAAGCCGCTGTATGACCGGGCACTCGACTACGGGAATTCGCACCGGGAGATAAAGTGCTTGTATTACTGCCCACCTCAAGCTCTAAATTAATCGTCAATTGGCAAGGGCCCTTTGAGGTCACACATTGAGTTGGAGATCTCAATTATGAGGTTAAGTGAACAAATAGGTGTGGGGCACGCAAAGTTTACCATCTCAACCTCCTAAAATCATGGAGGGAGGTGGTCCCAGTGGCCCTAGCAACAGTTGTCCCCGACACCCCGGTCACTTGTGGAGACCACCTCTCACCATCGCAGCTCACAGACATGGCCAATTTGCAAACGGAATTTACGGACGTGTTCTTGCCTCTCCCTGGTCACACGAACCTCATAGAAAATCATATCGAGACCACCCCGGGGTGGTGATCCGTAGCTGCCCCTATCGCCTTCCTGAACACCAAAAATAGATGGTTAAGGAAGAATTAGAGGCTATGCTTGATATGGGTGTAATAGAAGAGTCGCACAGCGATTGGGCCAGCCTGGTGGTTCTGGTGCCTAAGAGTGATGGGTCAGTCTGGTTCTGTGTAGACTATCGCAAAGTGAATGCATTGTCCAAATTTTACACATATCCAATGCCTCAGATTGACGAATTGCTCAATCGGTTGGGCGCAGCTCAATTTTATTAAACACTGTACTTAACAAAAGGTTATTGGCAGATACCTTGAACTCCAATCTCCCAAGAAAAAACTTAATTTTCCACACTGTTCAGCTTACACAATTCGTGATCCTTCCGTTCAGTTTGTTCGGGGCCACATTCTCATTTCAGCATCTCATGGACAAAATCCTCAGATCCTATACAGCATATGCCGCTGCATATTTAGATGATATTGTTATCTATATTCACGTCTGCCAGCCGCATATGCAACATCTGAGAGCTGTCCTGATAATGCTGCGACGGGTCTCACGGGCCAACCCGAAGAAGTGCGCAATTGGGAAATTCGGTATCTAGGGTTCCACTTGGGCCATTGACCAGGTTGACAAAACCGTAGCGATCACAGCCTCTCCGAGGCCCAAGACCAAAAAGGATGCGAGATAGTTTCTGGGGCTGACTGGCTACTACTGAAGGTTTGTGCCTAGTTACTTTGAAGTCACCAGCCCGCTGGCTGATTTTACTAGAAAGGGGGCCCCCGTTCCGGTCCAGTGGTCAACAGGAGTCGTGCCAACAGGCTTTTCTAAAGATAAATTCTGTGCTTTGTGGGGGGCCACTTTTATATACTCCAAATTTCCCTCTCTCCATTATTTTGCAGACGGCTGCATTGGACAGTTGGCTGGGAGCAGTGCTCTTGCAGAAGGTGGATGAACGAACGGTGCTGTACATTAATCGTAAGCTCTCGCTGAGCTTTTGGCAGGCCGGATGTTGCCCTGGCCTGAGTCAGATGGTGGGGCTGTTGTTGTGTGTCTGTCTGTGAGAGAGAAAGAGAGGTAAGGCTCGTCACCTGGGTTGTAATTACACCTGTCTCTTGTTATAGTGATGCCGTTGATTTAAAAGCCACACCAGCTCACCAGTGGAGAGAGAGAGTATGAACTCGTCGCATGCTGAGTGTCTCCATGATCTGACTGACTATTTAAAACATTTAATTTGTGATCTGACTGAGTGTTTGAATCTACGTGAACAGACTGTAATAAGAACTTGAGGCAGAGAATTAAAAGTCTTGCCTGCACTGCTTCATTGCCTCCTGACTCCTCCACTGCCCAAGAGAACCAAACTTGTTACAACAATGTAAGCGTTAATTATACAGTATTAAAAAGACAGCAACATATGTGCTGCAGTGATGTACTTGAGGAATCGAGAATGGGCGGCGAGCGCTCCTCATTGCTGCGAGTTCCGCAGTTTTCACTAATTTCCATTCGAATCCCATAGAAAAATGCAAACAGATGAGTTTACATAAAACTTAGCCAAATACATTTAAACTCAGTTTTTCACAATTCTTGACATTTAATCATAGAAAACATTACCTGTCCTAGGTCAGTTAGGATCACTATATTTTTAGAATATGAAATGTCAGAATAATTTTAGAGAAAATAAATTATTTCAGCTTTATTTCTTTCATCAGATTCCCAGTGGGACAGAAGTTAACATACACTTTGTTAGTATTTGGTAGCATTGCCTTTAAATTGTTTAACTTGGGTCAAATATTTTGGGTAGCCTTCCACAAGCTTCTCACAATGAGTTGATGGAATTTTGGCCCATTCCTCCAGACAGAACTGGTGTAACGGAGTCAGGTTTGTAGGCCTCTGTGGCACGGTGGAGGGCGGGGTCGGGTCGTGACTCAACACGCCCGGTCCCGTATTAGGCTAATTAAGCCTCCGAGAGGGTTAAAGGCCGATTGCGGGACCGGGCGTGTTGAGTCACAACCCGACCCCGCCCTCCACCGTGCCACAGCCTCCTTGCTTGCACATGTTTTTTCTGTTCTGACCACAAATATTCTATTACATTGAGGTCAGTGCTTTGTGATGGCCACAACAATACCTTGACTTTGTTGTCATTAAGCCATTTTGCCAACTTTGGAGGTATGCTTGGGGTCATTGTCCATTTTGAAGACCCATTTGCGACCGAGCTATAACTTCCTGGATTATGTCTTGAGATGTTGCTTCAATATATCCACATAATTTTCCTTTCTCATAATGCCATCTATTTTGTGAAGTGCACCAGTCCCTCCTGTAGCAAAGAGCACCCCACAACATGATGCTGACACCCCCATGCTTTAAGATGGTGATGTTTGGCTTGCAAGGCTCACCCTTTTTTACTCCCAAAAAAAACAATGATGGTCATCATGGCCAAACAGTTACATTTTTGTGTCATCAGACCAGAGGACATTTCTCCAAGTAAGATCTTTGTCCCCATGTGCACTTGCAAACTGAAGTCTGGCTTTTTATGGCGGTTTTGGAGCAGTGGCTTCATCCTTACTGAGCAGCCTTTCAGGTTATGTTGATATAGGACTCGTTTTACTATGGATATAGATTCATGTCTACCTGTTTACTCCAGCATCTTCACAATGACCTTTGCTGTTGTTCTGGGATTGATTTGCACTTTTCGCACCAAATGACATTCATCTCTTGGAGACAGAATATGAACAAATGAACTTGGTACCTTCAGGCATTTGGAAATTGCTCCAAAGGATCCACAATTATTTTAGATTTTCCCATGATGTCAAGCAAACAGGCACTGAGCTTGAAGGTAGGCCTTAAAATACATCCACAGATACACCTCCAATTCAGTACAACTCATATCAGAAGCTAATTGGTTAATTGTCTTATGGTTTTGACATCAGTGTCTTGAATTTTCCAAGCTGCTTAAAAGGCAGAGTTAACTTAGTGTATGTAAACTGCTGACTAGGGCTGCACGATTTGAGAAAAAAGTAATATTGCGATTATTGAGGTTAACATTGCGATATGCGATTGCGATATAATAAAAAAAATGGTATCATGAGTCAACTTGCTTGGTTATCAAGGAAAATGCACAAATAGATTACTGATAATGCTGAAATGTGTATTTTTCAACTCAAACATACAAACTAGCAACAACTATTAATACAGTGTTTTCAAATTACAATATTTTTATAAAATTAAATGATATCTTTGCATTACTGCAAACTTGTAATTTTCTCAATATTACACCTAAATTAAATAAACAATAAATAAGAACATACGAATTTTCACGAAAATAAGATTGTCCAAACAAACAGGGACATTTAAGCAGGATGTAACATGTACTTTGCATAAACTCTTTTGAAAAGGAAACTGGATATAAAAGTTTCGTTCACTCAATCAAACCACTAAAACTGTTGTTGTTGGTGTGTGTGTGTGTGTGTATTATATATATATATATATATATATATATATATATATATATATATATATATATATATATATATATATATATATATATATATATATATATATATATATATGATGATCTCATCAATGATGCAACACGTTGCAAGTTGCAGACAGCGGGGGTGAGAGACAAGCGTCTCCGTGTTAGAGTGCGCATCAGCCGGCGGAACTTCCAATCTGACCGGGAGTCTCTTCCGCGACTGGTTGATACGGCTCTGACCGCACCGAGAATGGAGTTTGTGTTTATTTACATGGCACGCTCCCATATTATATGAACTTTAATTAGGGATAAAATAAAGATATATCGCAAAGCTGTGATCTGTGTTTCTATCAGACACTCGAGCTGCAGACAGCGGGGGTGAGAGACGAGCGTCTCCGTGTTAGAGGGCGCATCAGCCAGCAGAACTTTAGATCTATCCAGGTCTCGACTCCCGCTCAGATTGGGTCTCTTCCGCGACTGGTTGAAGCAGCTCTGACCGCACAGAGAATGACAGTTTTGGAGTTTGAGCTTATTTACATGTCACGCTCCCGTATTATATTAACTTTAATTATTGATTAAATAAAGACATATCGCCAAGCTGTGATCTGTGTTTCGGTGTTATTTTTCTGGCCACCAGTTAAGTGTCGGTCTGCTCGGCATCCATCTTCACCTGATTTCCACGCTGAACACCGGAAACTCACATGACCACACATGCCACTCCCTAAACCGAGACTGACTGGTCATCTAATAAAAAGATGACCAGTCAGTCTCGGTTTAGGGAGTGGCATGTGTGGTCATGTGAGTTTCCGGTGTTCAGCGTGGAAATCAGGTTTCCGTTGTAGAAAAATGGGCAAAAATGGGCAAACAGCTCTCATAGACAACAACAACAACAACAACCTTTATTTATAAAGCACATTTAACACAATACAATTGATCCAAAGTGCTGTACATAGTGCCTAGTATGACTACACTATAAAAAACAATAAATTACAAGTTTCCAAAAGCTAAAAAATAAAAATGTGTTTTCAAAGCAGATTTAAAAATGTCCAATGAAGGAGCAGACCTCACATGATAAGGGAGAGCATTCCAAAGCTTGGGCCCAGCTACAGAAAAGGCCCAATCACCCTTTAATTTGTAGCGACATCGTGACATATTTAAAAGCAAGTGATTTGAAGATCTAAGTGCCCTAGCAGGACAGTATGGCACAATAAGATCACAAATATACCTTGGTGCACAGCCAGACAACGCCTTATAAACAAACATAAAGGTCTTAAAATCAACTCGAAACTTAATGGGAAGCCAGTGAAGGGATGCCAAAACAGGCGAAATATGATCCCTCTTTTTTGACCCAGTCAGCAGTCTTGCAGCTGCATTTTGAACAATTTGTAATCTAGATAGTGAAGATTGAGGAAGACCACAATAAAGAGAGTTACAATAATCTAATCGTGACGTTACAAAAGCATGAATTGCAACTTCTAAATCTTTTCTTGAAAGAATGTTTTTCAACTTTGCAATAGATCTTAAATGGAAAAAGCTTCCTCTAATAACAGCACTAATTTGTTTATCAAAAAATAATGAAGAGTCAAAGATCACTCCAAGGTTCTTGATTTGTTTGCATACATTTGTTGAGAGAGGACCTAACTGGGCTTCCAGAGCAGGAGAAGAATCTGCCGGACAACCCAGAATTAAAACCTGTTTTATCCTCATTTAGCTGCAAAAAATTATTTGTCATCCACCTCTTGATATCATCTACACATTCCAATAACACATCAAATGAAATGGTGGTGTCAAGCTTTACTGGAAGGTAAATCTGAGTATCATCTGCATAACAGTGATATGAAATGTTGTACTTCTGAAAAATGAGGGCCATGGGGAGCATATAAAGGGAAAACAATAAAGGTCCCAGAATAGATCCCTGAGGCACCCCAAACAAAACAGGAGCAGATGACGAAGAACAATTTCCTATATTTACAGAAAAAGTAATTTTTTAGAGGTAGGAGGCAAACCATTGTAATACAGTGCCCTTTACACCTATCATGTATTCTAACCGTTCAAGAAGAATGTTGTGGTCAATGGTATCAAATGCAGCGCTCAGGTCTAACACAACCAGCACAACACACGAGCCTGAATCAAGAGCAAGCAAGATATCATTTGTAACCCTCAATAGAGCTGACTCAGTGCTATGTAATGATCTAAAGCCAGTTTGGAACATGTCCAAAATATTAAAAGAATTCAAATAAAACTGGAGCTGTGCGAAAACTACTTTCTCTAAAAGCTTAGAGATAAAAGGCAGTTTAGAGATCAGTGGATAGTTACTGCACATTTCTGGATCAAGTTGAGGTTTTTTCAACATAGGTTGCACAATTGCATGTTTAAAACTAGCTGGAACGACACCTTTGGCTAAAGAGCTGTTTATGATAGCAGTTACCATAGGACTAATGGTAGAAAAAACATCCTTACAAAGACGAGCCAGGATAATATCTAACTTAGAACCAGAACACTTCATAGTAGAGATTATATCAGCTAGCTGAGTTGGAGAGACAGGTCTAAAGTTTGACAAACAACTCCTAGAACCTGGCAATTTCAAGTGACAAGGTTCAGAGGGAACAATTGAGCTTCTAATATCATTTATTTTTTGAGTGAAATATTTTAAAAACTCTTCACAAAGCTCAAAAGAAGCATCAGATAAAATATTCGTGGTCGGGTTTAAAATAGAGTTAATTCTATCAAACAAGACTTTTGGTCTCTTTGCATTGTCAGAAATTAATTGATAAAAGAAATTCGATTTAGCCTTCTTTACTGCCGTTTGATAATTAAACAAACTTGATTTTAAAATATCGAATGAAACCTGTAGCCTATCTTTTTTCCACTTTCACTCCCGACACTCCTGTCTGAGAGCGCGAGTAACATCATTTAACCACGGCTGACCAGCAACCTTCATCTTTTTACGCTTAAGCGGAGCAACAGCGTCCATAGATATAGAGGATGCTTTATAAAATATCTCAGCCAAGCATTCAGTATCTGTTTCGTTCAGAAAATTATTATTTTTAAAATGTGAAGACAAATTTCTGAAAACAAATTTGCAGTGGTTGAGTGAATAGCGCGAGAAACACATGAAGGCTGAGAGATAGAAGATGGAAGAGAGCACTCGGATTTAAAAACAATAAGATAATGGTCAGACACGCATGCTTCAATAACCTCCAGATTTGAAATTAAAAAACACACGAGACAATACCAAATCTAGTGTGTGACCCAGATTATTAGTTGGACCACATACAGATTGTACAAAGTTCAAAGACTCTAAGATTGTTACAAATTCTTTGACCAACGCTTTAGAGGGACAGCAGAGATGGATATTAAAATCCCCAAGAATTAATAGTCTATCAGCTCGAGTCACCAGATCAGATAGAAAATCAGAGAATTGTTGAATAAAATCCTTATTGCATTTAGGAGGTCTGTAAATCAGAGCACATAGCATAGGACCATTTAAGTCAACCTTCAATAACTGGACTTCAAAGCTGGAAAAAGTGTCCGTAGGCACAAACTTGCATTTAAAACAGTTTTTAAAAATTGTTGCAACTGCACCACCATGCCCAGAGGCCCGTGGAGAACTGAAAAAAGCAGTCAGGAGGAGCAATCTCGGCAAGAGGCATCAAGTCACCCTGTTTTAACCAGGTCTCAGTCACAAATAAAAAGTCTAAGAAGTGAGATGTAATAGAGAATGGCCTGTCACGTCCACACATGCACTTATTTATTTAATAAAATCGCATTTGCTGTCATATAATCGCACAGGCTGACATCGCAATTGTGATTGCAATATGATTAATCGTGCAGCACTACTGCTGACCAGGCGCGGAGCTGTGGGCGGGCCTGGACGGGCAACCCACATTGACAGCTGGCCCGCCCAGTCAGAAAAAAAAAAAATAAATACTACTCTGTATAGTTAAACATGGATACTACTTTATGTGGTGTATTTTATCTATAACATGTTATGTTAAAAACAGTAAAATTATAAGCCTGATAATTTAAAAAGTTAAGTGTGTTGGTGACGTGTTTTCATTGGTCAATGCAACATCAACGTAGCAATCTGGCGCGAACAACCAACGGTATGCTAACGTTCACTGGAAGTGTTATGGTATCTTGATTTTTCTTTAGTATGGCAAAACAAGTTACTCTCACTATTTTTTTAAAAAAACCTCGTATTGAGAACAATAATTATTTGGAGGACCACCAGTCTGTGGATTGTAATGGAACAACCGCTGGCTCTGAGAATGGAACGGAGATGAACTCCGAACCAACCACCTCCACTGACGCTAACCGGAGAGCAGATCTGCCTATGCACACTCCCTTGGCTTATCGACGATCACTGCTACACTTGATTGCACCGTCGGATATGTCAGCTCTGGGGGAAACTGTTACCCAACCTCATCTACAGGTATTCCCGAGTACCATAATTGATGGGAAATATCGAAGCTTCAGCGTCAAGTGGTATGAAAGGTTCAACTGTATTGAATGTAGCCCAAGACTCTGCTGCTCTAGTATAATTTCAGGGTTGCTTTTCCCGATAACGTTATCTCTTAGCGCGCTACGAAGACTCTGAATGTACTCATGTCATGCACAAAGTAGATGTACTAAACGACTTGCCAAAACTATAGTTTGCTAATATTAAATCTGTGGAGTGGTTAAAAAATATGTTTAAATTACTTCAAGCTAAGTGTATGTAAACTGTCTGACTTCAATTGTACATCCACTGTGGTGCGGTTGCAATATTTGTTCATTAAAATATTATGTTTTTCATGGGTGGATTTACCTCTTAGATCCCAAAGGATTAGGGAATTATTATAAAAAAAATAAAAAAAAGATACATTCAGAAGCACTCTCCTTGTGGAATAAGCGCAGTTATATTTAATGCATTATAGCTTTATTAAAGTTAAAATAATACAGAAGAAGATCATGTTAATAACTATAAACTCAGAAACTGGCATTTCTCAGTGTGGTCGGTGCCTCTTCTATGAGTTGCGCGAATGTCGCGATCTAAGGGGGAGAGAGACTCTGCCTCGGGGACGCTCATCCCTCGAGCACGGATGCTTAATGCAGCTAGATTTTAATGCGATTGCTTGCGATTTATTTAATAATAATATATGTCACTGTGCATTTCTTATCATGAAGTAAATTGGCAATATGCAGCTTTATTAATACGAGAGCACTTTGCACATTAGTTTGGAAATTGTTTTTTATTCATTCTATTGTATCCTTGTTTATTTAGTTTTTTTTTTTTTTGTACTTAGTAAAAACTTTAAGTAAAAGCAAGTCTTATATAAGTGTTCAAAAATACTTTAAGCATACATTGTACAGTTTTGTTATAATTCAAAAATAATATATTTAACTTAGTGTTGCTCAATGGTATATTTTTGTTCTTTGTTTTGCTGCTAATGTTTTGTTAACTTTGTTAATAAAAGAGTGTTGTTCAGTAACCTGTACCGAAAATGGTATCGAGTACCGTGAAATTTCACTGGTATTGGTACCGACTACTGAAATGTTGGTACCGTGACAACACTACTGCCGGGTACCCCTATTTAGAGTAAAATAATCTGAAATTAATCCATTCATTTAACCCGCCACTACCGGGTGTCTATAAAGTAACTTAATCCACCCAATAAAATTATTCCCGAACCAGTACATTCCCAAAATCCTAAAATGATAATTCCATTCTACATTATCAAACGCATTTTTGGCATCAAACGAGATGGCAGCGACCAGAGTCTGATCATTTGCCACAGCCCACATGACATTATTGAAATGCCTAATGTTGTCAGAAGAGTTAACGCCCCAAATAAACCCCATCTGATTTATATGTATAAGAGATGTCAAAACGTAATCGGTTGGGCAGAAATTTTTACAAAATTTTAACATCTAGTTGGATCAGGGATATTAAATGGTGACCCTTACAATCACTTGGATCTTTGTCCTTTTTAAGAATCTGACTGATACGGGCTTGTGTCATGGTTGGTGGAAGCTTTCCATTCTTTAATGGTTCTGTATAAACTTCTAACAAAGTGGAGCCAGTTCTGTAGCATAAGTCATCTGGCCCCGGAGCCTTGCCTGTAGGCAAGGCCTTAACCTTGGAGGAGTTTGGCAAATAATTATCTCAGAATCAAGAGAATCTTTTTTCTTAGTCGTCAGTTTCTAATATCCTCTTCAGTAGACGATAGTATTCTTTAAAAACATTGTTAATATGCTCTGCCTCTGCACTTTTAACATTTCCCTGCAATTCCACTATTTCTTGTGCTTTGGATTTTTTGGTGAATGCGACATACGTATGGTCCAGCCCCTAAGAACCGCCTTAACCCTCTGGGGTCTGAGGGTGTTTTGGGCCTTTGACATACCTTGACATTTGTTTTTTTCAGTTGCTTAAAAACACATTAATGGTTAAAGTCTGATAACACTGTATTCAGCACAAACTGGGCTAAAATAATATGTGAGCAACATGTGTGTACATGTTTGTATTTTTGAGAAAATAACATTTATGCATGGTTTTTGAAAAAACACAATTTTTAAGTCATTGAAATAAGGCCATATAACACATACTAAACATTTGTCCACAAGACTTTTGAGAACTGGATCTTGTAGCCTAGAGTTTTTGCTACAAAATGATGTAAAAACCATCCTGATCACTCATTCATAGAAAGTTCATATGCGAGGAGGCTTGAAAGAAAGAGAATGAATGTGAGGAGACTTGATCAAAATCAAGTTTTAAGTTAAAAGAACTTATGACTATACATTTTCTTTACATAAAGGCTTTACTTAATTTTAGACCTACACTACCGTTTAAAAGAAGTCTCTTCTGCTTAGCAAGAGTGCATTTATTTGATCAATACTCTGAAACCTGGCTGGCAAGTTTGGAAACAGTCCCACTAGTAAAATATGAACATGTTTATATAAAATAGCATGTCAACTAATTAAAACTAAATGACTTGCTCGTCCGAAATTGTATCCTCGGCTGGATCAAGTCTCTCTTCAAAATACAAACGTTCATTGGAGTCCTGCTCTTCTTCTGAGGAAAATTCTAACTCTTCGTCACCATCCAGGAGTTTTCTCACTTGTGTATCATGCTGTCTTTCAAACGCGCAAAAAAAAATGAACGAACATGACATTTTTTTCATCAGTCCATAAGATTTATTCTAGAATATATATATATATATATATATATATATATATATATATATATATATATATATATCCTAACAGATGGGTTCAAATGTCTCCAAATATCTGTAAGACCAAGATTTTTATACATCTGTGACGCATCAGTGTTGTTCTAGGGGGCTTGCACACTTTTGCTTCACTATGATAAAGGACTGAGTCCATCAATAGATTAAAGTCTCCTCCCAATATTATATCATGACGGGTGCCAGCAGCTTGCAACATCCCTTCAAGATCTATAGAAAAAGCCCTGATCATCAACATTAGTTGCATAATATTAGCCAAAATAAGACTTTGTCCCTGAATTTCAGCAGAAAAAATAATGACTCTTCCTAATTTATCTTTACTATGTTTGATACATTTGAATTGTAGATGTTTACTTATCAGCATTATGACTCCCCTGCTTTTACTCGATCCAGCACTATAAAAAAAAAAATGCACACCCCATAACTTTCCAAAATGTTCAGCTTCCTGTGGAGAAAGGTGCATTTCTTGAAGAAGCACTATCATATTTCTTATGCTTAAGAAGATAAATAACCTTCCTTCTTTTTATGGGGTGCACCGAGCCATTCACATTCCACATGGAAAGAGACAATTCACTCTTATATGTCATATTAACATTTGACATATAAGAAAAAATAGAAGCAAATATTCAGTGAGCTGGTCCACTCGGCTGCACCGTGAATACGACAAGATGACTTACTCCATTGACTTTCATGCTGGGGTTATGTGAATGTTTTATGGCCATCCATAGCATAATTGTATCTTGTTTTAAGTATTTTTTAGACAATTTTACATGGAAAACAAGACAAACACTTGATAGCAATAGTTTTTTTTTACGGTGAATTTCTTTACTGAATTAAACTTAATAAATAAGTAATAAATATTTTTTTTCTCTCTTTTTTTTTATTTTTTATCTCTTATTCTCTTTGTAGTACTTTGTCTACTTCCAGGTTCACACTTACAGGTTCATAGCCAGAAAAACAAGAATGTTAATGTGCTCCTCAGTCAGCCTTATGCATCTAGGCCTGCAGATAAAGCCTGACTTTCTGAAGCGATTCTTGAGGCTGGAATGAATGGGTACTGTCTGGCTAAATGTGCAAGTGTTGGTAGGGTGGCTACATGGTTCTTCCACCAGGTGAGTGGGTCTTCAGAAGCACTTATCTCTGTCATTTGTTTTTACAACAAGAAGTCACTTGTAAGTTTGTCAGCAGGGGATGTAGAACGACCCCCCTCAGCCCCACCTGCCACTCCTGACTCCTACATATTTTCAAACTTGATGGTAGACAGCAGGCTTTTCAAGTCTGTTTTTCTTTTTCTTTTTTTCCTTGATCTTCCTGTTGCTGCTGCTTGGACCTGGTTCTTTGGCTGTTGCGGAGTGTCATCAGGTTTCTGTAAAAATACTGCTTTCACCTCTTCCTGCATGGTAATAAGAGTGTCCTTAAATCTTTGGTCAAGGAATGTTGCAGTGTTAAGGACAGTGTCCAGCAGTCTGCTTTCATATCTTGCTTTGAAGTCTGTTCTTATTTTTTTTTCATGTCACATGAAAGAGTGCTTTCTCCATCCTTCACTGTCAGAAAGGAAAGTAGTTTCCATTTCAGGGGCAGCACAGAAGACAATGTGGGGTCCTTCTCTCCACTTAATGCATCGGTGAATCTGCTTAGTGGGCCAAGGGCCTCTCTAACATGTCTTTAGGCATCAGATGCCACTTCTTCTGATTTTATGCCAAAACAGTTCAGACGGCTTGTTGCTGTTGACAGAAACTGTCCACCATCTCAAAAATTGAGTTACAGCATGTCGGCTCATCGTGAATGAACTTTTGCACTGGTAGCTTCAAGGTCTTCTGTTTCTCCTTCAAGCTCCTCGTCATTTTGTATGACCTGGAAAAGGCAGACACAGTTGTCCAGAGTCTGGACAAGCAACTTGAGACACGGTCCAGGCTTAATGCCTTCCCTACAGCCAGATGAAGGTTATGGACATTTTTGACAGGTCCAGTTCCCATTTCTCGGTCACCATCTCCTCCAGAGCTTCATGGATATATATAACTGTATATATTGGCAACTGATCAAGACAGATAAACTCAACTACTGTTTGTTCAATCTTTTTGCATACATTGACTCTTTATCATATTTGCTGTGGTTTTCAAACAAAGCTGGAAGAGAAGTCTGTTTTAAATGGGTGGTTGCCGATTCTGCTGGTATCTGTTTGTGTGTCTTTAGGGGTGGGGGAGATGGATAAATTATGCTAATTGTTCAATACTTTGATTTTTCACTTTTCAGGTTGATAACCTATGTAGATTTTAAACTACATTTGAGAGACCCTATTCGCATTAATTGTCATTTTTAAATCTAATTTGACTAAATAGAAAACTAGAAATGCGCTCAGTAGAGCGCAGACCTCCGTCAAGGAGATGTATTGAGTTATTTGTGTTCAGTCTTCTTTAGTGCACTAGTGTGCAGGCTAATAATTCTGGGTTTGAGATTCAACACCATGCAGTACCAGACTTGGAGTTAATGTCATTTGTTTATTATTTGCTCAATAAAATTGTTTTTACTTTTCTTTTTTTTCCATACATGAGCTGTTTTTGAAAATTAATTATTACATTTATAACATTAATAATTTGATTATTGTAAATAATTAGATCAAGGTTTTTTTTTTAAAGCTTTTTCATGGTTTACAGTAATCTGATGTCCACTGTACTTGATTATTTGTGATTTTTTTTAATAGTTAACTTATACATTTGCAACCAGATATCACTTATTAAACATTAAAGTGTATAATATTTTACACTTATGGTGGAGGTCTGTTTGCTCTACACAGAACGTGTAATAACTACTGACTGACAGAAATAATTACTGACAAAAATGTACATGCCATGAAACCAGTACTGATTGAGTATAAATTGTTAATTGATGGTGTTGTTGATCTGCAGTGCATACTTGTGAACAGCTGATTTTTAGCAGCTTGCAATTTAAGGTATTGTGTTACAAGTGTGAATGTTGTGTTTACAAATAGAGATGTTTGCAACATTGGTAAATTAGCTGAAAAGAATAGCCAAATTAATTAAACAGTTATTATTGCCCTCAATAGCCTCATCACTTTACATTCTTAAAGTATCGGTACTAATAATATAAGGAAAAGTACCATTTTTAATGGCAGGGTATTGCGATACCTTTCTAGTATCGGTATACCATGCAACACTAGTTTGCAGTGATTTAGAACACAGGTGAAACTCGAAAAATTAGAATATCGTGCAAAAGTTCATTAATTTCAGTAATTCAACTTAAAAGGTGAAACTAATATATTATATAGACTCATTACAAGCAAAGTAAGATATTTCAAGCCTTTATTTGATATAATTTTTAAAAACTAATATATTATATAGACTCATTACAAGGAAAGTAAGATATTTCATTTATTTGATATCTCAGAAAATTAGAATATTGTGAAAAGGTTCAGTATGTAGGCTCAAAGTGTCACACTCTAATCAGCTAATTAATCCAAAACACCTGCAAAGGGTTCCTGAGCCTTTAAATGGTCTCTCAGTCTGGTTCAGTTGAATTCACAATCATGGGGAAGACTGCTGACCTGACAGTTGTGCAGAAAACCATCATTGACACCCTCCACAAGGAGGGAAAGCCTCAAAAGGTAATTGCAAAAGAAGTTGGATGTTCTCAAAGTGCTGTATCAAAGCACATTAATAGAAAGTTAAGTGGAAGGGAAAGGTGTGGAAGAAAAAGGTGCACAAGCAGCAGGGATGACCGTAGCCTGGAGAGGATTGTCAGGAAAAGGCCATTCAAATGTGTGGGGGAGTTTCACAAGGAGTGGACTGAGGCTGGAGTTACTGCATCAAGAGCCACCACACACAGACGGGTCCTGGACATGGGCTTCAAATGTCGTATTTCTCTTGTCAAGCCGCTCCTGAACAACAAACAACGTCAGAAGCGTCTTACCTGGGCTAAAGAAAAAAAGAACTGGTCTGTTGCTCAGTGGTCCAAAGTCCTCTTTTCTGATGAGAGCAAATTTTGCATCTCATTTGGAAACCAAGGTCCCAGAATCTGGAGGAAGAATGGAGAGGCACACAATCCAAGATGCTTGAAGTCCAGTGTGAAGTTTCCACAGTCTTTGTTGGTTTGGGGTGCCATGTCATCGGCTGGTGTTGGTCCACTGTGCTTTATTAAGTCCAGAGTCAACGCAGCCGTCTACCGGGACATTTTAGAGTACTTCATGCTTCCTTCAGCAGACAAGCTTTATGGAGATGCTGACTTCATTTTCCAGCAGGACTTGGCACCTGCCCACACTGCCAAAAGTACTAAAACCTGGTTCAATGACCATGGTATTACTGTGCTTGATTGGCCAGCAAACTCGCCTGACCTGAACCCCATAGAGAATCTATGGGGCATTGCCAAGAGAAAGATGAGAGACATGAGACCAAACAATGCAGAAGAGCTGAAGGCCGCTATTGAAGCATCTTGGTCTTCCATAACACCTCAGCAGTGCCACAGGCTGATAGCATCCAGACAGTACTTGACGCCGCATTGAGGCAGTAATTAATGCAAAAGGGGCCCAAACCAAGTACTGAGTACATATGCATGATTATACTTTTCAGAGGGCCGACATTTCTGTATTTAAAATCCTTTTTTTTTATTGATTTCATGTAATATTCTAATTTTCTGAGATTCTGAATTTGGGGTTTTCATAAGCTGTAAGCCATAATCATAAAAATTATATCAAATAAATGAAATATCTTACTTTGCTTGTAATGAGTCTATATAATATATTAGTTTCACCTTTTAAGTTGAATTACTGAAATTAATGAACTTTTGCACGATATTCTAATTTTTCGAGTTTCACCTGTATTAACACAAATCATAACAGCATCACTTCTCTTCATGATAAACTGCAATTCATGATTCAATTAATTGACAATTACACTTCCAATAAATTACTCTCCATGAGACAGATTTTCATGATTGCAATCTAATTAGTGGCTAATTTGCTTAAGCAGAGAGGAAGTAGTGTTTCAATTGTGACATTTTATAAATACTGAATTTAATCATCAAAGTGTAGATTCTATTGTTTATTTATTTTGGGGCACATTAATAAGCAGTTTAAAGGACTTAATTTTTCAGAAATCAAGCATGCTATTTAATTGCACTGTCATGCATGTCGACGTTATGACTTTGCATTTGGACAATAGTCTATGGTGTAACAGTGGAACAATATAATGTCCATTTGAACTTGTCAGAATGACATCATCTAAAATAGTCATTGTCTTCTAATATTTTGTTGGACTGTCTTTAGCTTTGATTACAGCACTCATTAGATGTGGTATTGGTTCGACAACCTTATGCAATGCCACATCATTTATTTCTGTCCAGAGTTGCATACATTTTTGCTCAAGATCTTATATTGATGACGGGAGAGTTGAACCACTCCGTAAAATCTTCTCCAGCTCATCCCAAAGACTTTCAGTGGGGTTAAGGTCAGGACACTGCGGTGGACAATTCATGTGTGAAAATTATTCCTCATGCTACCTGAACCATTCTTCCACAATTTGAGCCCAATGAATCTTGGCATTGTTGTCCTGGAAAATGCCTGTGCTGTCAGGGAAGAAAAAATCCATTAATGGGATAACTTGGTCATTCAGTACATTTAGGTATTCAGCTGACTTCATTATATTACCACATAACATTGCTGAGCCCAGATCTTAACACTGCCTCCAGAGTCTTGTATAGTGTGCACTATGATGGGTGCATCGCTTCATGCAGTTCCTTCTTACCCTGACGTGTCCATCGCTTTATAATAGAGTAAATCTGGACTCATTGGACCACATGACCTTTTTCCATTGCTCTACAGTCCAAATCTTTATGCTCCCTAGCAAAATGAAGTTGTTTTTTTTCCAATTAGCCTCACTAACAAGTGGCTTTCTTGTGGCCACACAGCTGTATACGGAGTATGTACTGAGTATAACCGGTAACACTGTATACCATGGCAAGCCTTGTGTATGATATAAATACACAAATAGATTAATCATTTTTAAATATTATATAAAAGGATCTAAAGAATGATTAAAAATTAAACATTATATGTTCTTAGGAGTGCGAAACCTTCATTCATCATTTCTGGATTGTGTATTTGAATTCAGTATTTTTACAAAGTGTATTAATAATTAATTTTAAAAGAACCATTGTTTTTTTTTTTTTTTATTCCACATCAGCGTTTCCATGCTTTAAACCAATTTTGCCAATGGTTTTAATTTGGTGAATAATTGGCTGATAAATATCAGCGGCCGATACATTGGTGCATACCTAAAATATAAAGTGTTGGTACAACATTGTGAGAAAAAATACTGCGTAATATGGATTAATGATTGGATCAGCACAGCCCTACACAAAACTCCCTCACACTGACTCTGAGCCATTGGCCCATCATTATTGTGAAGCCCTGATGTGTATTTTTCAGAGAGAGATTGAGTTGTAGACCTATGTAGAATGAGGAAGAACAGGAGATTGACAGAAAGGAAGAGATGGAACAAGAGAGGCCCCACTGCAAATTGCATGTGGGAAGAGCTCGTTGTCCCAGTGTCTATCTGCTTCTTGTAATGAATTCACAAGCACTTTGAACAATAGGGACAATGAATGAGCCAAACGGACTGTGGGGGTTGCAGAAGAGAACAGAACGAGAGAAAGGTTAGAGGAGGAGGGGAAATGTAGGGAGCAATACACGTGGTGATATACATTAATCCATAACCAGCCATCAAACTCAAAGCACATTGTGGTCTTTGCTTACAACGAGGCTGGAGCCATTGTATAAGTCCAATGCAGATGAATGAGAAACACGCGAGTAAAATAAAATATATCCATGTTTTGAATGACAATACACTTAAGCATAAAGAATAAAGAACACTTACTCGAGCTGTACATCCCAAGAAACCTCAGGCTGCACAAAAAGTATACATAAACTTTTCTTCAAAGACAATTACACTCCCTCCACTGTGAGAGCTTCAGAGGGTTGAAAGACAGTCAGAAACAGTCAGTCAGAACTCAATTTTTAATTGATTCTTATTTTAAATTCTGCTCTGTATGACCCTACAGCATGGATTGTGCTCCCTTCTAAGTGCTCTGTGATGGCATGATCAGACCTGTTAGAACACAGTCAGACTGTTGTAGGTGAAGGGTGTAATCTCGCTCTAGAAAGCATTTGATTGCGCAAGATTTCTTAACCTCTATGTGATGTGGTGTGATGCAATCTTTTTAGCCGTAAGTATTTAAAATACTTAAATGTAAAATATTTTAAATGCTATATCTTCTATAAACAAAGTTTGTCAGCAATTTGAAGTACACTAGCAAATAGATGTCCTTAAAGCTAAAAGATATGGACTAAAAGCAGCAATATTTTCATTTCACAGGGTCTTTCAGATAGTCCATCAATATGTTAGTTTGAACATGTTTAATTTTTACAATTGTGTGAATTTCCAGTCCAAATTCGTAATTATTTGAACCCAGTCTTTAACACAAATCCTTGGGTGAGTTACAGTAGCTCTGCCCTGAGCTTCTCAATGCTTGTGCCTGATGTTAATCCTTTTTTTTTTCTCATGAGTGTATCAATTGTTTATCCAGAATCCCCATGAAATGAGGAGGAGGCTTAGATTGGGAAAGGAACCTGATTGTAATCTGTATTTGTTGTATTGCAATACTGTAAATATGTATGTTGCTTATTAATAGCATGTGGATTTGATGCTGTATTCCATTTAGCTTTTGCACTGTCCTGTCATAGATGTAGTTTTTTGCAGTAATGGTATGCGCAGAACATGTAGTGCACCTCAAAGCTACTTGGATAGTTTTACACACCCTCAGTGACCCCTTGTTGTGCATTTTGCTATGTCTTAAAGGTTCACTGATCTTTAGTGTTTTGTGAATGCAGAGGTCAAGACCTGCCACGTCCTCTTCCTCCTCTTCGGAGTTCATGGTAGACAGTAGTGAGGACCACCAATCATCACGAATGCAAGGGCTTAAAATAGATTCCGCTTGGCTATTTGCCTGGAGAATGATGGCAACAGCATAATACAAAGTGACCAATGTTCACTAAATAAACACATTTAATAATTCATAAATGCGCAATAAACAATTTTACTGCCAATATTTTTTTTTAAAAATGGCCAATGCCGATATCTATAGCGTAGGGCAGCTGATATACATCTGATATATATCACATCACAGTTTAATATTCTGTCAACCTCTTTACCCTCTTGTTCTTCAGAATCCAGTCTATAATAAACATGAGGAGGGACATCACTACATGCTGCCCAACAAAAAACACTGAGTTCATACCTGATTAGCCTATAGACCACATCAGACTCTTTAAGTAAATAAGTATTGGAATAGTATTTGTGACAGACTGTTAATGAGATGTTTGCAGTTTAATTCATGTCATGTACCACTGATTTAAATTATCTACACCTTATCTTATGCATCTTTCCTCTTCTCTTGCAGTGCCAGACTCTGTTAAACCCAATCCCAGCATTCCTGTAACTTCAAGCCCTGTTCTGACCCTAAACATAACTGAACCCTCCACCACCACCAGCAATGGCAAGTGTAGCCCTTCAAATGCCCTACAACAACAGTTACCTCTGTTACAGCAGCCAAGTCCTCGAAATCTGCCCCGAGAAGTTCCTCCACGCTTCCGACAATATGAGCAGAAGCAGCTACTGAAGAGGGGTCAGCCTTTACCTTCAGAAAATTGAATCTGACCTCTGCTTGCATTCAGCCTGGGGTCATCTCCCCCCCTGAGACTACCACCAGCAAATGACACACTGGTAAGTTCTGTTTATGAATGAGGTATTAGGATATTTAATTTGATGGGCTTTTAACTTGATAGAGATGTACATCTGTACATAGGGATGAATTGTGGTATTTTCTTGCCATTGATCGTCTTGCTAGAGAGATTTTTTTTTTCCCCTCCTCATGGCCCAACTGTGATGTAGGAGATTATGATCTAAAGACCAAGGTTGGGATTGTGTCCCCCACCCTGCTACACCCTAACAAAGCCTGGCATTGACTTCTTAAGTCCCACTCGAAGCATGAGGTCATGGGAGTGGCATGGTTGAGGAACTCTGTCTCTAGTGTTTTCTCCCAATTATTGTTTACCGGCCTGCTCCCTTATGCCCCTCTGGTTGAAGACATGAGTGTGTGTGTGTGCGATTCACTCTAATCTGGTTTAACAGCAGGTGGGAGAGCAGAGTTTGGGCAGAGGGGACACGACATCCCTGGGAACATTGGTTCTTGAGCAGTTTCATGAGTCTTAATGGCTTTGTCAACTCTTTGGTCATTATTGTCTACAACATTTCATGTCCATTTGATTTTCTACTGATCAATATTTTAGACTGTGTGTTTTACGCATCCAAATACCATCAATAATAAACTGAGAATGAGGTTTATTTGTTAGACAATACTAATTAAACTGAATAGATCATTAAAAAAATGAAAATTATTACTTAAATGGCTCACCCCCTTGTCCTTCCAAACATTTATTCTGACTCAGAATTAAAAAGAAGATACAATACAAAACAATTCAGTGGATAGTGCCTCACTTAAAATCTAAACAAGGACCCAAAATTATCATAAAATTAGTCCATGTTACTCACATATCAAGTTCCAATTCTTTAAAGGCATACATTTTGGTGAGAAACAACTCGAAATGTGAGTAAATATAATTTTTCGGGGAAAATCTTAAATGTATTGCAGTTTTTAAGCTGCACTATGGCACTTTGGGCTCTCTGGTGACATCTGTGGTTGAAACCTTAAATGGCATACAACTTATGGAGGAACATTACACATTAGATGTATTTCAGCTCTGCCATTCTGTGCAGAGGAGTCTTATGGTTTAAGATTACCTACTGTGCCTGTGATCACATAGAGATATTTACCTGCAGAGCCGGATTCACAATGACCTATTTTCACATTGATATTATGTTATTCGGTTAATCAATTATAACCAAGATATTTCTTGCTTTGAGGATCATAAACAACACTTTTATATGCTTATTTTAATCAAAACCAGTCCGAGTTTACAAGTTGTAAACTGATGTGATTTTGTCGTGTTTTTACTTGTAACTTCCAGTCATGGCATCTGCCACCCTATTCTCCCCAGTTGACGTTTGCGGTAGATCGCGCATGTCAGTGCGTCCAGCGGGAGAAGCTGATATATACACGGAGATGGTGTGCTACAGCGAAACCTGTCCTTGTAGAGCATGGTCATAGATAGTGTTGTCAAAAGTTCTGGTACTTCGGTACCAAGTCCGTACTAAAAAAAGATACCAGTGTTTGTGCTGTACCGATAGTACCGAGCACCGACTTAATTTGGTCAGACTGACACATGGCTGCTTTTAAATGCTCAAATGCTTTTTTGAGCGTTTTTTTTTTTTTTTGTTACTCGTGATATGCCCTACTGTGATTATTAAACTGCGAAATGCTCCAATCAGTCTGCATGAGCAGTATGAACTTTTTAGTAGACCACTCATACACTGGCAGCTCCACTGACATTGAGAATCACTCCAGTTGTATGCATGTATTACATGTAGACTATATAATTCTATAATTAAATCACAGCATTTGCACTTTAATGATCACACTGGGACACAAAACTGTTTATTTTACATTGAAAATTAACTTTTAAATAGGCTAAAGGAGTCATATTTTTGCTGTGGTATCAAAATTGTTATTGAGATCCGTGAAATTTCACTGGTGACGGTACAGACTACTAAAATGTTTGTATTGTGACAACATTAGTAATAGAGTAACAATGTTTCCTCCACCTCATCATCCATTCTGAAAGTATCCACAATTTTCTCAGTGAGTTCACTGTATTTCGCAAGGTGGGCAGAATTTCCGGTTAGCTAGTGGAAGTGCGATTGGTTGGCGTTTTGTGTGTGGCTGGTCACTGCTTGCTTGTATGTCATGCGGTAAGATTCTTGCTTTTTAAATGTTATAAGATGTCTTAAAAATTTACCAGACAATGTGTACAGTTCATGTTTATCCTAAAAATCAAGCAAAACTAAAGTTTTGTTTAAAACAGCAATGTTATGATCAGAAACCACTCACAAAGCAAAGAGCTCTAGTCCCAGATTCTGCTTCTTCCATTGGCTGCCTACAGAAGGTGTTTGAAAAAGCTTGGAATAATTTGTGTGCTCTCTTCACTTTATTGACAAGAAGTCAACAGCGGAGATTACTTATATTATACACATTTGAAATTAACTGTATTATGATTTTCCTCTTTCCTGTATTGTTCCTGCTAGCAATTAATTTTCTTTTGAGTGTCTTTGCAGAATTTGCATGTCTTCCCTTAAGTGGAAAAGGTGATTTGGAAGACAGTGTGGGCATTAATTCAGTTATTTGTACAGCTATATATGTTTTATAGTTGCTTTACTGAGAACATTGAACTTTTGTGTACAATGTTTATAATGTATGTCCAAATAGATGTTTATTTTTATTGCATGTAGTTTTTTTTGTACAGTACAGTTTATTGTGTGGCAGCTAATACATTGTTATTTCTTACACAAGAACAATAAATTCAATCTATCAACAGGATCGTTGAAGGTGGATCAGATGTTCAGTCAACACTAAAACATTTCATGTAGGTTATATAATTTATATACAGAGATTATGTATGTAAACCAATAATTATATAGCTAGATTGAGTTTACTACACAGCCATCTCCCACAAAATAATTTTATTTTATCCAAAAAACGGCAGCATGACAGTCTCATTTCCTGAGACTCTTCCATCGATGGATAAAGACTAAACAAAATAATGAAATCATCTAAATCATTAACAGATAGGTGGGGAAGAACAATATCGTGTTCAGTTCAGTTCTGTCTGTTACGTTCCATATTGTCTTTTGTTTATTTTTGAAATTATTGTTAAGTTTCTGTCCCCTGTTACACTCCATATTGTCTTTTATTTATGCACTCTTATTTTGAAATCATTCTTATGTTCCTGTTTCCCAGTCTTGTCATGTCCTGTTTTCCCTCCATGTTCATGTGTCTGGTTTTCATTGGTTCATTGTTTGATTGCTTTGTTATCAGTTCTAGTTTTGTCATTGGTTTTAGTTAATTGCCTTATTATCTTGTTTAGAGTTCTGTTTGTCCGTTGGCCTATGTTTCCCCTTGTTCATGTATTTAAGTCCTCATGTTTGCTTTGTCTCTCGTCGAGTATTGTTGTAATCCTGACCTCTGCCTGTTGTTACTCCGTTGTTTCCGTAGTCTGTCCCTGTTCCAGTTCATGTTCTTGGTTCCTAGTCTAGTCATCGTCTCCAGTTCCTTTATCACCATCATTTTGTTAATAAATCTGCACTTGGGTCCTTCATATCATCTTCATCATTGCCTTGACTGCTACCATTCGTGACAGAATACTCGAACGACAATGGACCCAGCAGCCCTGACAGCCCAGCAGGCGAATCTCCAGCTTCTCGGACTCAAACAAGAGGACCGCCCAATAGAGGCCCACGTCTGTGAGTTTCTTGAGCTGGCCAATTTATCTGACTTCACGGAGTCTCTCTTGGTCGGTATCTTCAGGGCCAATCTTGACAGTTTGCTAAAGGAGCGGTTGCCACCAGCGACCCCTTGCTGGACGCTCCTTGACTTCCTCGAAGAGACGCTGAGGATCTGTGACGCTACCTCTCCTCCCACAGTGGTCACCTCCCAGCCTTCCATAACTCGTTCCTCCACGCCTGCCACGGCCAACGCGCCCCCAGCCTCATCTGTCCCAGGGCCAGCGTTGACTGCCCCGTCCGCCAGGAGGAGGAGGAGAAGAGGGAAGGCTTCCACTCTCCAGTCTCCGCCTACCACGGCCAACGAGCCCACGCCCACGCCTGCCACGGCCAACGAGCCCACGCCTGCCACGGCCAACGAGCCAACGCCCATGCCTGCCACGGCCAACGCGTTGCCAGCCTTGTCCGTCCCAGAGCCAGCGTTGCTAGCCTCGTCCGTCCCAGAGCCAGCGTTGCCAGCCTCGTCCGTCCCAGAGCCAGCGTTGCCAGCCTCGTCCGCCCGGAGGAGAAGAGGAAAGGCTTCCGCTCTCCAGTCTCCGCCTTCCACGGCTCCGTCCTCAGAGCCAGCGCCTGTAGCCTCGACTGTCTCAGAGCCAGAGCCAGCGCCTGTAGCCTCGACCGTCCAAGAGCCAGAGCCAGCGCCTGTAGCCTCGACCGTCCAAGAGCCACAGCCAACGCCTGTAGCCTCGACCGTCCAAGAGCCACAGCCAACGCCTGTAGCCTCGACCGTCTCAGAGCCAGAGCAGCGCCTGTAGCCTCGACCATCTCAGAGCCAACGCCTGTAGCCTCGATTGTCTCAGACCCAGCGCCCCTCGAGCCTCCCAGGGCTCCGCCCCTCGAGCCTCCCAGGCCTCCGCCCCTCGAGCCTCCCAGATCTCAGCCTCTCGAGCCTCCGAGATCTCAGTCCCCTGAGCCTTCCGCGCCACAGTCACCTGAGCCTTCCTCGCCACAGTCACCTGAGCCTTCCACGCCACAGTCACCTGAGCCTCCCACGGCTCCGCCTCAGAAGTCCGCCATGGCTCCGCCTTCCATGGCGCCAACCCTCGGCCCTTCCACTCCTCCGGAGCCTCCCACGCCTCCAGACCCTTCCATGGATCTGCCTGCGCCTGCTCCGCCTTCCACGGCTCTGCCTGCGCCTGCTCAGCCTTCCATGGCTCTGCTTGCGCCTGCTCTGCCTTCCACGGCTCTGCCTGCGCCGGCTCCGCCTCCAGACCCTTCCACGGCTCCACCTCCAGACCCTTCCACGGCTCCGCCTGCGCCACCTTCCATGGCTCTGCCTGCGCCCGCTCTGCCTTCCACGGCTCCGCCCGCTCTGCCTTCCACGGCTCCGCCCGCTCCGCCTTCCGAGCCTTCCAAGCCCCCAGAGCCCTCCAAGCCTCCAGAGCCCTCCAAGCCTCCAGAGCCTTCCAAGCCTCCGCCTCCAGAACCTACCTGGTCTCGGCCTTCCATGGCTCTGCCCCCAGAGTCCTCCTGGTCTCCGCCTTCCATGGCTCTGCCCCCAGAGCCTACCTGGTCTCCGCCTTCCATGGCTCCACCCCTGGAGTCTCCCTGGTCTCCGCCTCCTGCGGCTCCGCCCCTGGCGTCCCCCTGGTCTCCGCCTTCCACGGCTCCGCCCCTGGAGTCCTCCTCGGCTCCGCCTACAGAGCCTTCCGTGGCTCTGCCCACTTCCCCTGAGACTCCTCCCAGGCCTTCTGACCCTGTCCTGTGGCCTCCTCCCAGGCCTTCTGACCCTGTCCTGTGGCCTCCTCCCAGGCCTTCTGACTCTGTCCTGTGGCCTTCCCCTAGGCCTTCTGACCCTGTCCCAGTCCTGTGGCCTTCTCCCAGTCCTCCTGACCCTGTCCCGTAGCCTCCTCCCTGGCCTTCTGACCCTGTCCCTGCCCTGTGGCCTTCTCCCCGGCCTCCTGACCTGGTCCCTGCCCTACGGCCACCAGCCAGGCCCCTGACCCAGTCCCGACCCTGCAGCTGCCTCCCAGACCTCCTGACCCAGTCCCTGCCCTATGGCTGCCTCCCTGGCCTCCTGACCCATTCCTTGTCCTACGGCCACCTACCAGGCCCCCTGACACAGTCTCTACCCCACAGCTGCCTCCCAGACTTCCTGACCCGGTCCCCACCTTGAAGTCGTCCCCTTGGTCCCCTGGGCATCTGCCTGGCCTCCTTGGTCTCCTGGCCACCCTCCTGTTCTGTTATGGTCTCCCTGTCCTTGTCTTGTATCTCTGTGCCCCCTTGAACTGCCTGTTTGCCCCTGCTCTCCGAGGATGTTTTGCCTTTCCTTTTTTGTTTTGTTTGGAGCGTCTGGAATCCGCTCCTTAAAGAGGGGGCTCCTGTTACGTTCCATATTGTCTTTTGTTTATGCACTCTTATTTTGAAATCATTCTTATGTTCCTGTTTCCCAGTCTTGTCATGTCCTGTTTTCCCTCCATGTTCATGTGTCTGGTTTTCATTGGTTCATTGTTTGATTGCTTTGTTATCAGTTCTAGTTTTGTCATTGGTTTTAGTTAATTGCCTTATTATCTTGTTTAGAGTTCTGTTTGTCCATTGGCCTATGTTTCCCCTTGTTCATGTATTTAAGTCCTCATGTTTGCTTTGTCTCTCGTCGAGTATTGTTGTAATCCTGACCTCTGCCTGTTGTTACCCCGTTGTTTCCGTAGTCTGTCCCTGTTCCAGTTCATGTTCTTGGTTCCTAGTCTTGTCATCGTCTCCAGTTCCTGTGTCACCATCATTTTGTTAATAAATCTGCACTTGGGTCCTTCATATCGTCTTCATCATTGCCTTGACTGCCACCATTCATGACACTGTCATTTTTAATGCTGAGTGAGTACATAACATAACAATTGTTTACGCTTATCCGGAATATGTTAAATTGCATGAATACTTTTAAGGAGGGCAGAAATTTAACACGTGATAAATTTAAGGCTTTACAATTAATCAAAATAAAATCAAAATTGTGATATGGACCAGTGTGATTTTTTATTATACCCCCCAAAATGCTGCAGTTTTATTAAATAAATGTACGTATAGTCTGGATTTCAGTGGTCCAAGCACGCCACGCCCACTGTGTTTTCAACAGTCTCATTGGCTCGCAAACAGTGACTGCTCACACAAACACCATCCATCTCTGGAGTGTTCTGAAGATAGTTTGCTATTTGTGCACAGTGCAATTTTCTTATAAAGTGCAATGAGAAAGCAATGTGCTATGGAATCACTTTATTTTTTCACATAATTAAAAAAATTCTTGTAATAACGTGCCACTGGGTCACAGAAGAGAAGGTGCATTTCACCACATTGTAAATAAGGAGCATGTTTTAAAAAACTAGACAAGAAATACGAATGTTTTCAGTTTACCATAAAAAAGTTCTTGAAGGTTTAACAGGACCAGTGTAATGAAATTATGACAGAAATATTACTGTTGTACTAAAATAAAATAAACATTCATTAATAATCATTTAATATTATATTACAGTAATGTAATATTTGAGTTTGCTTATGAAATCTGTTCAAAGTTATCATGGACATCCCCGAATGACTTTTAACAGTAAAGTATTTAGTATAATTTGTAGGTAGGTAAATATTGTTTATTCATAGACAATGTATCGATATGTTGGTACACTTACCATTTTTAATATTATTAATACATTTATGTATTATATTTATATCATCATATATTTAGGATGAATGTTGTTCTTCCATGAACTAATTAAGTGGACAACATGACTTGATTATTTTAAACTTTGCTGATAAGCAGTGTTACATGTGTTAAGGTGTTTAATGTGTGCCAGTTAGGTTACGTCGGACACCAGATTGATTCCATCCGCACCGCAAGACTTCATGACAACGGTTGCGCCTTCTCATCATCTCTTGTGAAGAGCGCGACAGAACAACAGTGATGTGGACAACAGCTCTGATCTTTATGCGCTGTAATCTTGAATATTGTTCTCTAGCAACAAACGTGCATAATATCTGCCCTGTCCCGCTCCGCACGCGTTGCCTCTTTTCCTTGCATGTTAGACATGTGCTGCATATGTTAACGTGGTTTCGAAGCACCTTTTAGACCATAACGTTTTTCCCTTCTAAATGTATCTTTATTAATCAGCATGTTACGAGCCTTTAATAATAAACAAATCGATTTCTGTTCTATTTTTTTTTTTAAATTAATTGGATGTCTGGAATGGATAAGGAAAAACTAAAATTAGTTGGTAGACTAGTCTCTTACTTTAATGAAATTATACAAAAGTTTTTAAAAAGATTTTAAAAATGTTTTCTAAATGTTCTCTCGGGATACCCCTGAATCCACATTCAGCATCATTCCACAGTCACAAGGGCTTCTATGCCCCATAATTGGGTATCTGAATCTAAAGAAATATAAAAAATATTTTAATGTAAAAATATTCCAACAAATACTGGACTGCTGTCACTATGCTTCAGAACAAACAGATGATCTTTTAACATTCATTTTCAATTGATAAACGGTAAAAGACAGTAAAACTGGTAAAAGATCCCGCAGACCCCACTGATTTGGCCGTCTCTGGACCCCCTTTGCAGTTTTGTAGAGACTATTCTGACTGTTTAGAATTTATTTGTTCTTCTTTTCTTCCATCAACTTTGAAATAAAAAAAAGAAAGTGCGATGTGTAGGAAGTGCGATATCGAACAATATGAAAATTATTATCGTGATAACAATTTTGGCCATATCGCCCAGCCCTAGATGATGCTTGAATTATGTGGTGAACATGATCTCATCCATTTCTGGTGGTCCATGTTTCACAAGTTTGCCCCAAATGTGGCTTCATTAGAACAGTGTCTCCACAGCTGATACCCATCTCAGTTCCCTTTACAAAAAGCTTCACTATGATGCTGCACTTTGCTAAGCGCTTTGGGAACAATCCTAGTTGTGAACGAGCTGTGAATATGTGTGTAACACGTCAATGAACATTGACCGGAATTTATAGCCTCGGCTGATGTAGTCATGAGACGCACCTGTGGCCAGGCTATAAATGGATGCGTCACCAGGTGTCGTCAGATCCTCTTTTTTCAGAGCGATTCTGTGTGTGTGTGTTTTACAAACCCTGTCAAAACTTTCTTTCCTCTGCTAGGAATTAGAATTTGGGAGGCAGTGTGAAGTGAACCTTTTCTCCTTTCTGTTCTGTCTAGAAAATATATAGATATTTTTAAAAGAAAGAGAGAATGACTGAAAGCCATAAACGATGCGTGTTCCTCTGTTCTCGCTCTAAAGCTGAAGAGGACACGCATCAGTTTTGCTCTGTTTGGGTGGGGCTCTCGTATGGATCTGGCTGAGGAGCGAGAGACGGGTTCATCCCTTTCACTCGCTCTCTCCCCAGATCCAGCTGATCCTCGTAAGCCTGAAGTGCGCCTCGGCACCTCTTCGGTTCACGAGGACACTGAACCTCTGTAAATCCCGTGCATAATAATAAAGAGGCTGTGGAATTAAAGAGACATTACGACAATGCAAGCATTACGATCTGCTTTCGGGCAAAATGCTTCGCGCTGCCTCGCTTACTTCCAGGAGTCAACGCCCACATTTCATTCGTGGGGCTCTCGCATGGATCTGGCTGAGGAGTGAGAGACGGGTTCATCCCTTTCCCTCGCTCTCTCTCCCCAGACCCAGCTGGTCCTTCCTGTGATCTCGAAGCGCGTTTCTGCGCGTCTTCGGTTCACAAAGGGGGCGGGGCGCTGAACCGCTGTACATTTCACGCACAATAATAAAGCGGCTGAGAAATTACTTGAAGTGATTAAGCGAGATGTGGCCAGACTACAGCTAGACTGGTCACGCGAACAAGAGACCCTTCCCCAAACGCTCCAAACTAGAAGACAAATTTCTGTCTGGTGGCCAAAATAATTAAATAAATAAAAGAGGGAATGGAACTCTATATCAGTCCCTTCCTTTCTTCTATGACCTCCATAACAAGTATTTTCTTTATGGAGGAAATTTATACTTCCCATGTCTTCATGCCCTCGACACTGGTGTATTCAACTATCGTGGGTGCTGAAGCTCGGGGGTATGTGGTGATGCCGCCGGTAGAAGAGACACCTGCGGGTTTTCTCTCGCCTGACTCGGCATCATCGATAAAGAGACCTACTCTCCCCACAAAGCTGTGCAGGACCACTTCCACGCTTGTAGGGAAAGCTTATCAGGCAGCAGGTTAGGCTGGTGTTGCGCTGCACACTATGGCAGTGTTACAAGCGCACTAGGCTAAATCTGTTGAAGGACCTGAGTGTGGGCACCTTACTCAGGGGGAGGGGCCTTCGGCCACCCAGCCCCGCCCCGGTCCTTCTAGACGGGAGGCTCTATAACAAAACGTGGCGAGTCGTGCTCCCCCTCGTAAAGACTGGGGTCCAGTTCGTCACCCTCAGCAGCCCCCAATGCAAGACCTCAGGGGCATGATTTCTAAGAGAAAGAAACCCTGACGGTCTTGTACCCAGCCTTGTGGGGGTAGTTCCTCTCGGGACGGGGCTAGTGTATCATCCACTTCGGCCCTCCCGATACCCTCACGAAACCTCTTCACTCCCGCCGCCTTTGTTGTTTCGGGTGATAGAGGCTTCCAACAAAGAGTTGGGTGTACCGTTGCTTCCTGCTTTGATCCAGGACACGGAACACTCAACATCCCCTCAACAGGAAGTGTCAGAAATAATACCCATCTCAGAGAATCTGGCAGCGTGGAAGCTTCTGCCAGGTATTTCTATGTGGGTTCTAGAAACTGTAGAAAGAGGCTACAAAATTAAATTTGCTCGCCGTCCTCTCCGTTTCAACGGCGTGGTTCCCACTACCGTGAAACCGGGACAGGCATATCTACTGTGGAAAGAACTGCAAAATCTCTTGGTCAATGGGGCCATAAAACATGTTCCCCTTCCAGAGAAAGAGTCAGGCATTACAGCAGATACTTCCTGGTTCCCAAGAAGGGTGGGGGGTTGCGTCCGATTCTAGATCTTCGAGGCTTGAACCGCTCGGTGTTCAAGTCCTAGATGCTGACTATCAAGACGATCGTGTCACAAGCCCAATATCACGTTTGGCTGGTCACCATCAATCTCATGGATGCATATCTTCATATAGAGCCACAGCACAGGAAGTTCCTGAGGTTAGCTTTCGGGGGCGAAGCTTTCCAGAATCGGGTTCTTCCATTTGGCCTAGCCCTATTAACCCGCACATTCAGGAAATGCATGGATGCAGCACTGGCTCCTCTGCGACTCCAGGGCATCCGCATTCTGAATTATATAGACGACTGGCTGATCCTAGCGCAGTTCCAAGAACTGGGAGTTCAGCACAGGGATATCGTCTTGACTCATCTGGGGGTTATATGGAATTCGGTCACGATGCAGGCACAATCGTCTCCCGCATGAATCGTTTCCATTCAGAACACCCTGAGCAAGGTCAGGCTAGGTCGAGGTTGCACTGCTCGTAAGTATCATTGAATACTACGTCTCATAGCGTTGGTGTCCACGGTGATCCCTTCGGACCTTCTGCACATGAGACCGCTTCAGCTGTGGCTAGAAGCCAGGGGGTTTTATCCGAGGGCCGGTCCCCTAAGGCAAATAAGGGTTACACACCACGTGCTTCGTTCCCTTTCTTTGTGGTTCAGACCCCGGTTCTTACCTTGGGTTCCACTCTAGGTGTGTCTTGTCGTCGCAGGCTGCTAACGACAGACGCCTCCCTGACGGTCTGGGTAGTGGCCTTAAGTGGTTGTCCGGCTTAAAGGGATAGGAGGGTCATCAGTTCGGTTGTCACAGTAACTGTCTCAAGCTGATGGCCGTATTTCTGGCCCTGAAATACTTCCTCCTGAGGCTGCCAAGTCTTGGTCCGGGTTGGCAATACAGCGGTAGCCTCTTACGTAAACCATCGGGGGGGATCCACGTTCACGTCAGCTGAATTTCTGGCATGTTGGATCCTCCTTGGGGCCAAGGGCAGCTCCTGTCACTCAGGACAGTTTCATCCCTGGATGCCCATGTGTGTGGGAGCAGATTTACACTGAGGTAGTGAAAAAATCTGGGTGAGATTTCACAGGGCAGAAGAGGACCTCTTCCCCTCTATGATAGCGCAATGTCTCCTCTACTTCTCCCTAAGTCACCCAGCCCCCTTGGGTCTGGACTTAAAGGCACATACATGACCCTGAATGCGTCTGTATGCATTTTTGTCCCCCGGTTTTTCTGCTCCCGGGAGTCTTGGCAAGGTTCGCCAGCAAGGGTCTTGCCTCCTTCTAATGGTGCTGTGCTGGCCGAACAGGATATGTTTTTCGAATACCTCTCCTTGACGGCTCGCCTTGGGCGATTCCGAACAGGAGGACCTTCTCATCACTGGCCCGAATTGTGAAACATTTCATGCTTGGCCCCTAAGGGTACCAACTGAGGTTCACAGGGCTTTCTCTTGAGGTTATTGAGACCATTTCAAGTGCTAGGGCTCCCTCCACTTGGAACTAATCTGGGTAGATTTTACAGGGCAGAAGAGGACCTCTTCGCCTCTTTTGATAGCGCAATGTCTCCTCTACTTCTCCCCGAGTCGCCCAGTTTCCCCCCCTAAGTTCATATTACAGAACCAGCTAACTGCCAGTTTGCTTCAGTTCTGGATTTTCTGTAGAAAGAACTGTCAGTGGGCACTTGCCTTGCCACTGCCAGGTTCTATGTGGCCTCCACTGTGGTTTGCCACGCCTTGGTGGGCGGGGTGCCCCCTAAGAGGCATCCTCGCTAGGACATCTTCATAGGGTAAGACCCCCCTTTTTAGACCTCTAGAGTCAGCGTTTGGTAGACTTCTGACTCACAAAATGGTTTTTCTTATGGCAATTACGTCTCTAAAGAGACTTGGGTACCTACAGGCTCTGTCTCTTTTGCCGGCCTGTTTAGAGTTTGCCCCAGCTATGACCAAAAGCATTCTTGCACCCTCACCCTAACTACCTTCCCAAGGTACCTTTCGTGACCCTTGGTCGGTTATTTTCTAAGCCTTCTGCTCCCTGCCGTTTGTAATGCCGGAGCAGCTAAGACTTCTCAGACTTTGCCAGTCTGTACCCTTCAGACTTATGTCCACCGCTTTTGCTAGTGGTGTAAAGTCAGGGCAGCAATTCTTCACTTGGAAGCCATGACCGGGGGGCGGTCACCTCCTGGAAGACTATGTCACTTTGGGTGAGAGACATTATTGCTCGGGCCTACAAGGCGCGCGGTCAAGCTTCGCCAGTAGGTTTTAGGGCACATTTTACCAGAGAGCTCTCCTCCTCTAAAGCCTTGGCTAGAGGTCTCCCTCTGCAGCAAGTTTGTGATGCGGCAGGCTGGTCCTCTCCGCACACATTCATCTGGTTTTATGGTCATGTTACTAGATGTTCATGCTACTCTGGGCTCTTACACCCCTGAGTCGACATCTACGCTCATGCCTAAGCAAGTTTGTGATGAGGCAGGCTGGTCCTCTCCGCATACATTCTCAGATCTTATGGCTTAAATCTTTCATGCCTGAACAAGTTTGTGATGCGGCAGGCTGGTCCTCTCAGCACACATTCATTAGATTTTTATAGTTTGGATGTTCTTGCCACTCCGGGCCCTTATGCCCATGAGTCGACATCTCGAGCTCATGTCTGGTCAAGTTTGTGATGTGGCGGGCTGGTCCTCTCCGCACACATTCATCAAATTTTATGGGTTAGATGTTTTGCTACTCCAGACTCTTACGTCCTTGAGTCGACATCTCAAGCTCATGTCTGAGGCTTCACAACCGCAGGGGTCCGGACCGCCCCAGTGCGGTGGCATGGGTATTGCGTTCCCAAAGCGCTTAGCAAAGCGCAGCATCATAGTGAAGCTTTTTGTAAAGGGAATGTCTAGGGTTACATGTGTAACCCTTGTTCCCTGAAAAAAACGGAACGAGATGCTGCGCTTCTTTGCCGCACTGGGACGTCCCAGGACTGCTCTTCAAAAAGAAGTATCTGACGACACCTGTTGATGCATCCATTTATAGCCTGGCCACAGGTGTGTCTAATGACTACATCAGCCGAGGCTATAAATTCTGGTCAATGTTCATTGACGTGTTACATACATATTCACAGCTCATTCACAACTAGGATTGTTCCCAATGCGCTTAGCAAAGCGCAGCATCTCGTTCCGCTTTTTTCATGGAACAAGTGTTACACATGTAACCCGAGACGTTTCTCTGTCTCACTCTCTTACTCTCTCATTCCTTCATACTATTTTTCTGTCTATTTCTTTATCGTTCTCTGAATGCCGTTTCAAGAGAACATTGTGACCTGTCATATTATGCGGAAAACATGACTGATGAGAATTTGAAACACGTTTGCCATTCCACTCTTGGGGGAAAAGAAAGGCCTTTGCTCCTGAGAGCAAAAGAAGTATGAAAGGAAGCTATTTTCAGATGAAAGCATACTCTTTTACATCACTAAGACTTTGACTGGAGAAAGCTGTAGCATTATTGTTGACTGTGCTAAAGAAAATGCAGTTGGTAGCTAAACATTCCTTTTTCTCAAAGGTTTCACATTCTAGAGGTGGATGCTGACAGAAATTACCTGTGAATTAGACATACTAGTGTATATTAAACTTAGATGCAGCATGCTGCATACATGTATGAAGACACACAGCAGCAGTTGCACAAAAATTTGTTGCCTTTATACTTCAGACAAAAAAGACTTTTATGCCAAATGAAGGCACAATGGAGAATGAATAGCCAGTCTTTTACTCTCCATTGGTTGTCTGAGGCTAGTAATGTAATTCCACTCTCTAGGTATACAAACTCTCCTTTATTAATTTAACACCTCTTCTGTTTTGTTTTTGTTTTGTTTTTTTCAGGATGTTCGATTAATGGGAAAGTCACCTTCTTATGTATGATTAATTTATCATGTAGCCATTTTTTTTTTTTACTTCGTGGGGACAGTGAATTTCACTAATAGCGAGAGCAAGCAGAGGGGAGAGTGTGTGAGGAGAAAGAAAAAAGGGAATTAAAGTAAGTGAGACAGAATTGTAGACAGCATCCTTGTTCTCTTGGCTGCATTTCAGGTCTTATAAAATGGATTCCCTGAGACGGCTGGCTGCAGGAGACTGGGACACTGGATTGTCTGAGCACCATAATTTTATTTTCATTGGTTTTTGATTTTGTTTCCCTTTTATTATTTTTAGTTTATCCTTTGCTATATTCGTAATCACTTTTCAAAGCATTTTGAGCAACGAACATTAGCAGCTCTTTTGTTGATATGAAGACATTTTACATGTTATTCAAATGCTGAAATTGTTCCAAGATTATGTAAATGCATTTCAGTTTTGTGGAAGGACTTGGGTGAAGGGCCTTTGTGAAACAGTGCAGATGCTGTACCATTATTTCCAATGAGAGAATCAGTCTCAATCCATTGGACTTTATTTTAATATTTATTTGAATGAGCCATTCAACACCCTTTCCAAAGCAATATGCAAATAATGTAATTTACTGGAAGTGATACTTTAAGCTAAAGCTTAAATAAATAAAATTTATTCAATACAAGCACTACACCGATCAGCCACAGCATTAAAACCACCTGCCAAATATTGTGTAGGTCTCCCTCGTGCCGCCAAAACAGTACCAACCCAAATCCAACCCATATCCATTTTTTCCGCCTGCTGTAAGCAAAAAATATACAAATAAACAAATATAATGCATGATATATGATGTCCTTTATATTTTGTCCTCTGTCATTTCATATATTGTCCTTTTTTATATAGGAATACCCCATCAAAGTGGCTTGGGATTCCAGTATGAGAATTTCCATTGGAGCATCCCAGCCACTAATAGCAGCAGTGGCAACTGGGATCAAGTGATCATTAACCATAACGACACTGAAGCTTGGCCTTCCATTTTGCACTGCAAGAGTCAGCAAACACCAAAATGCATCTTGAATGCTAAATGTATGTCAGAGAGAAGCAGTAGTAGCACTATTATGGCTACAGGAGCTAGCCAACATGGTCATTACCCAGTCAGCAAAGCCAGCATTAATCACTCCTCTAGTATGGTCTCAAATCATGGTGGCCCCAATAGGGACTGGGACTTTGAGGGAAAGGTTGATTTGTCCATTGGTAGTAGAGGCCAATCCACCTGGGGCACTACTAATCTGAACCTAAAACCCAATGCCAACACTGCTGCGTGGCCTGCTCTTGGACATGAAGTGCCAGCAGTAGGATCAGGCCTCGGTAGCATGGTTTGCACAAATTCCCTTTCACTCAATATATGTGGCCAAGGAGGAGAGCCACCAACTCATGGTACCAACGGAAATGCTGGCATTGGTTGTGTCAATGGAAACCTTGTAGGGGACTGTGCATGGGGCAACCCAGATATGCCTGAACAGCATCAGTCACCCTCAAATGTATCTTTCAGCATGAAACCTCCTAACCTTAAAATTAATGGACCAAATAACACTAAACTAGAGCCAATGAGTCCAGTGAACAGCTGGCAAGAAAACCTCAGTCAATCACCTACTGAGCCAACCAGTGGAGACGGAAGTGCTTTCTGGTGCAATAGAGATGCCAAAAGGGAGAATCAAAGGACTCTGGCTGGGATTCTGCTGGCATCTCCTCCTGGGGGAAGGGAGGAGCAAGCAGTGGGGGCTGGGGCGATTGGTGCAAACAGCCAAGCAGTCAGGGTACAGGATGGGATTCCAATGATAGTCCCTCCCAGGATAATATGAGTTCCTGGGGCCCTGATACTCCAGCAAGTGAGGGCAGCAAGGACAGTAGTGAGGGCCACCCAAAAAGAAGAGAGAGGTCCTCAATTGAGGATATGGCCCCATTGCTCCCAAAGCAGGACATGGACCCATGTGTGCTCTGTAACTCAGGCTGGGGACAGAATCCAGTCCGACAGCACACTGTTTGGGAAATGGAAGTAAGCCCTAATAAAAATAATGTTTCAAGGACTGAGACCTGGGGTCTTCCAACACATCTTTCAACTGGACCTGTCCCCCCTCCTCCTGGGTGTGCCAATAACAACATCAATGCACCTCCTAGAATGTGCAAGAGCGAGGGACTTTGCCATGCCATTCCAAACGCAGGCTGGGGAGGATCAGTCCCACCCTCCTCTCAGCCTAACAGTGGATGGAGGGAACCACCTGCAAATAAAAAGGTTCCCAATGGATCAGTATGTGGCTGGGGTGATCCCATTGTAGAGAGTCCCAAAACCAGTGGTTCTAATGGCCAATCTTGTGTTTCTGAAGAAAAGTCTATTACCTGGGAAGATGGTACTTCTCAGAAGAAAACACAAGATTGGGGTGAAAGACCCAAAACCTCCTCAGGTTGGGGAAGTAGTGGCAGTGGGAATAGTGGAGAGTGGGGAGACACCTCAGAAGTGCGAAAGAATGGCTTTGGTAGTTCCTCTTGGGACCCTGACAATAGTAGCTGGAAAGAAACCCAGAGAGGAAGGGGTAAATCAGCAACAGCACAGGGTAGTGGCTGGAGTGATGCTCAACATTCCAATGTTTCAGAACAAGATTGGTGTGGAAAATGTCAGGATTCACACAGTGAAGCTGGAGGCATGGGATCATGGAGTGGCCCAAACTCCATGAAGCAGAGCAGCTCTGGCTGTGGCTCTGGAGGACAACATGATCCAGGAGATGAGGCCAAAGACTGGGTGGAAACCTCTCCTTCCTCTGTTCGTCGTAAGATGGTAATTGATGATGGAACCTCCACCTGGGGTGACCCCAGTGCTTACAACAAAAGTGTAAACATGTGGGACAGGAATAACTCTGCCTCCAAGAACCATCCAGGAACTAGCAACAATATCAGCAGTAAAAGCCTTTCTGGGCCAAATAACAACAACAATCATCACCCACATCATAGCCAAGCTCCCCCTCAGAACAATGGTAATGGTAGCAACAACAATGGCTCTCCCAATCAAAGTGAGTCTCCTCACAACAGGAAGTCAATGGTGAACCCAGGTAAGAGAATAAATATATCCCTCTTTATTTTTAGTCCTTTGAACATGAATTACTAAAATTGGTATAGGATTAGTTCTTTCTTTATTTAGTCAACCTCATGTTTCAAACTGTATGAATTTATTTCTTCTGTGGTCACTTGTTACATGTACGCTCCTGAATGGTGAGTGAGACTTTCGAGCTTAAAAGAACGCAAAAGCACCATAAAAGTGGTCTTAGCCATGTGATAGCGTTTTGTCAGGATCAAACTAAATTTAAGTTGTTATTCACTGAAAATGTTTGCCATCCTCCTTATCTCTCCTTGCCACATTAATAAGAGAATAATTGATGTTTGGTCTGAATTAGGGCTGCGCGATAAACAAGAAATATGTTCACAAGATTTTTATTTAAAAATATTGCGATATCTGATTACATCATCAACCACCCAACCGAGAGATCGGTGAATATTCTTGCTCTATTTATTTTTCTTTAAAGTAAAAGAAAACATTTTTATTCATTTATTAAAACACAAAAATCTTAAACCAAAGATATTTCTAAATTCAAATTGCACTTCAAACAAAACGAAAAAGTAATTAAAATAATGAATTGGTAAAAAAATAGATATTTATATACAGTGTGTGTATATATACACACACACGCATACAACCAATCTTCCATTTTCTGTCGCGGAAGTATCCATCTACAACATGTGGAAAATTGCTAATGCGCAATTATAAATGTAAACGTAATAATAATACTGATAATCATAAATTAAAAGTAAATGGAAATATATTTATTTCTCTGGAAATAAAGCAAAACTAAACTTCGAGAACCTCCTGAGATGTTCTTAGGTAATTTGCATCATTCTCATAGACGACATTTTTTTGCAAACAGTTTTCAGATGACTGAAACCGTAAAGAAACAGCTGCATGCCTCTGAACAAACAGCGTATCAGAGATGAGCATTGATGGCTTTACTTTCTACTGTTCTTCAAAATATAAAAGACATGCGCTAGTTTCTTAAAAGACATGCGCTAGTTTCTTCAAATGCATTTAATTGTCTAAAAGCATTTATTGTCATATGTCATGAGATATCTTACAGTTAGCCTGCCACAGTGGCGGGTAGATGAGGAAAATTAGCCGCCATTCGCATGATATAGGCTACACTCATTTGGCAGGTGTTAATTTGATAACCTGGGTTACTATTTAATATATTTGCAGATTTCCCAGCTAAATTATTTTGTGATTTCCCGATATTGTCGATCATCGTGTGTCATTGAGTGCTATAATCAGCATTGGGATATTTGTCAGATATCGCCGGTATACAATTACATCGTCCTATCACCTAGCACTGGTCTGAATTAAACTTTAAAAAATCAGACTGATATGATTCTCGAGTTGATCTCAGTGATCAGTGATCCAGTCGCAGTGGTTAATGGCTTACTGGAGAGAAGAATTATTTGTAAATATTGACTTAAAGTTCTGTTCCTCACACAAAGCTCTCATATGACTTCAGAACACCTAAATAATAGGCTTATGGACCACTTTTATTATATTATTATGGTGTCTTTTTTTAAGCTTCAAAGCTTCTGTCCCCAGTACAGTTTTCCTTTTGGGTTCCACTGAAGAAAGGTGAGTAACTATTCCATTAAAGTCAAGTTTGCTGCCCATGTTAATGTCAATAATAGCATTAGCCAATTAAGATGCCTCTGTTTGCATTCTGCTAAATTTTCCTGCCAAGTTGCTCTGATTTGAGTCAGGAATTAAATAGCCATTAAACTGCAAGCCTCATGGCCTAGATACCCCATCAATTATTTTTGTTTCCATGTCTGGCAATGCTGGGAAAATAGATATTCCTGTAATTTCTATATTTTCTATATGAGTGTCTGTTTGCATTTCATTGAGTCAGTTTGAGAATGATTTGATCAGTTAATTTGATGCAGTGAGATCATCTAACACATTGACACAATTTTTCTCCTACCTTATTTTTATGATCAGTTAAGTTGTGTTATCTATTAGAAAAAGAGTGAGTGTTAATTTGTATGTACCTTTCTGTAGTGAGAGGACTGATTGTACTTATTACTCATTACAATGCCAGATTATTGATTTATTATACAAATGATATTTTATTTACAACCAGGCTGGGGAGAGCTCCCCAATGTCCAGTCAAACACAAAACCCTCTCCATGGGTGGACCCAACCATTTCCAGCCCTTCTGTGGGCAATGGTACTTCAGCTTGGGGTCAGAATCCTAGGGGCTGTGGGGGATGGGGTGAGGGTGGCCATGAGTCCAGCGTGCCTTTTGGCAGAAGCAGTGCACCTACTGGATCAGGCCCCTGTCAGGAAGGTAAAAAATAATGATCTCAATAAACTCTCTCCTTATAAAAGCAGAGAAAACAATTACATTAAAAATACATAAAGATCAATGTGATATATATGCTAATATGTCAGTCAGACATTTTTTGTCACTTGATGATCAGGTTAAACTAAAGTGAACTCTGGTGCTTGAATGATCTCCAGTTTGATTGCATTTCCACACTTTAAATTGATATTTCACCTAAAAATTAAAATTCTGTCAATTACTTCTCATGTTGTACCAAACCCATGTGAATTTATTTCTTGGAACACTAAAAGAGATGTTCCTCAAGAATGTTTGCTCTGGTCACCATTTTCTTTCATTGCATGTTTTTTTTTTTTTTCTAAACAAAAGTCAGTGGTGACTGATAGTAACATTCTGCCTTAAATTTCCTTTTGTGTTTCACGGAAGACATAAAGTCATATGGATTTGGGACAACATGAGGGTGAGTAAATGATGACAGAATTGTAATTTTTGGGTAAGCAATCCCCTAAAGTTTTGCATTGGACCATGTGTTACTATATGAGCAATGTTGTACGTCTGTACTTTCCCAGGCTCTAAACCTATGCAAGATGGCTGGGGATCAGGAGGGGAAGAGATTGGCATGAACACTGGCCAGTGGGATGCTGATGATGGTGACATGTGGAACAGTCCCACCTCCCAAGACTCCTCTTGTAGCTCCTGGGGTCAGTCCAAGAAGGGCCCACCAAAGGTAACTGAGGCCATCCTGTAATGGACTCTTAATGTCACATGCTCACTGCATGTTTAAGAAAAAAATTATTAAACCTTTACTTAATGAATTCATTTTAGTTTTTAGTTAATAGTTTTAACTGTTTTCCCTCTTGTTATTGCCTTTGCCTGTTGTCTTATAGTACTATATGTTCATTGCAGGCCAAGGTATCCAACAAGCAGGTTGATATTTGGATCATGACCAGACTTATCAAACAGCTTACAGATATGGGTTTTCCAGTAAGTTAAAGTCTGTCTACTCTGAACAGACTTATCCCTTCTATCAATAACAAGGCATAGAAAGTCCTTTATTTTTAAATAATGTTTAGCATAACAGTTTTCTTTTCCTGATGCAGAAGGATCCTGCAGAGGAAGCCTTAAAGAGCAACAATATGAATCTGGATCAGGCAATGAGTGAGTATTTCCCTTTGAACTTTCTTCACGACAGCAGACAGTAGAGGTTGACCGATATAGGATTTTGCTGATACCGATAACCAAGTTGGTTATAAATAACTGATTCATCGGCCGATAGTTTTTAAAATTTATACTGAATGAAAAAAACAAAATTTAAAGTAGGGATGCACGATACCACTTTTTCTCTTCCGATTCCAATACCGGAAATCTCAGTATCGGTCGATACCAATCCCGATCCGATACCAGTGTTGTTTTTTTGCATAATCAGTTTATAATATCTTTACATTATTGTGTGGAACTAGTTATGTGTACTTCTTAATATGTAAAGAAACACAAACCTCTAACTACACATTATTTCAATATAAATGTGTACCTTATTAAGAAACACTTTATTATTAACTGGTATACTGGATAATGTAGCATCAAAATTAACAGGAATTCCAGTCTTCAGTAAAAAAAGAAACCAGTGTTTTATTTTTTTATTTTTATTTCTTTTTTTTCCAAATAATTTTTCTGGATTTTAAAGGATTCAGATTGCTTTTTTTGTTCAATTTTGTTGTAAGACATCATTCCTCTTTTCATTCACACATTATTTTTTGGAACCCATTCAACTTAAATATTGTTATAAATTGTAAACAAATACTAATGATGACAATAATAATAATAATAAATAGTTATTAATATTATTATTATTGACTTCTAATTTTAAATACAACAGTAATATATTTAAGTCATGCACTTTTTGAACCCTCACACTTTTATTTTGACATTCCATCCAAACTCTCCAGAAAGTCCTGTATGTGTCTGTTTGTAGGCAAGTTCACAGTAGTTTAGTTCACTTCTCATTCAAATTCTGTTTAAATGCACCTCCAGTGTTGTTCTAAATGCATATTATATGTGAACCGAACTATTGAGCATCTACATCTGAGATTTTGTTTGTGAGTAGCATTCAAATATTGCGCAAGGCGTGAAGGCTAAAAATAGTCATGAGTGTGTGTAATCAGAGCAGCACCATTCACTGAAGCCGGCACGCCGGCACGTCCTGCTGGATATTTTCATCATTACAGCATCGTCATTTCGTAATTTTTGGGTGTACAGATAAGTGTAAGACATCATTAGAGACTATAAAGGGTCTACTTTTATTTGTGTACACTCACAATAACAACAAAATGTTGTGCTTTTGTAAAATAAATAAAATAAAAAGGGTGAGCTTTCAGCAGTCTCTGTTCACGAGCATATTTCAGAAACGCGTCACAAAAAATGAACCGAAACTCAGCGAATACTTATCACACAAACATGAAACATATGTCTAAAGAAAGCTTTAAATGTCTACTTTTTAATAAACCAATTCAAATTTAAAATAAATATTCTCCTGCAATGCAGTCTGTTTGAAACAAAGCGATGTACAGTTTTTACCGGTTCATCTAATTATCTGTAATGTGATCCCACCCACCAGCAGAGAGTGCCATTCATACGCTAATGTGCTGAGATGATCAATGCAAATGTACACGCCCCCCGACTGTGAGGTATAATGTAAACAAAATTCATTCATTTTTCTGCACGTTTGCAAGGATACCCAGGCGAGAAAGCTCCAGGAATGTATGGAAGAGTTAACATTTTCCTCAGAAGAAGAGCGGGACTCCGATGAACATTTGTATTTTGAAGAGAGATTTGATCCAGCCAAGGATTTGATCCAGCCAAGTAAGTCAAATCGTTTTCATTTGTTGACATGCTATTTTATATAAACTTGTACAAATTTTACTAGTGGGAGTGTGTCTAGACTTGCCAGCCAGGATTCAGAGAAATTTGAAATATGTCCTAATAAGCAAATTTTAGTTACATTTAAATGCTGTTTCGGCTAAAGCAGTCATTTCAATTGTATGCTGTATAATATAAATATGATATGTAATATGATATAAAAATAATATGAATGTTTAGATTATATTTTATCTAGAGGTTATGCTGCCTCATTATCATCAACAAAGCTTGTGCTTGCAAATATGTGTTCAGGTTAAATGAGTAAAATGCACTTTAAATATGCCCATATTAGAAAATCAGCATATTATTATTGATGCTGAAAATTATGCTATGATCACAAATTGCATTTTACAATATGTTTAGATAGAAAACTGTTCTTTTAAATTGTAAAAAGAGTTCAGAATATCAATGTTGTTTCTGTATTTTGGATCAAATAAATCCAGTCTTGGCGAGCAAAAGAGACTTCTTTTAAGTAAAGTCTTTATGTAAAGAAAATATAGAGTCAGATTACTTCTTTTAACTTAAAACTTGATTTGGATCATTAAGTCTCCTCACATTCATTCTCTTTCTGTCACATTCCTCATTGATAGGCTCAGGGGTGGGGTCATTGTCTCTCAGGTGTGAATCACATCAATATTCATGATCATTCACGCCTCCTCGCACATTACCTTTCAACACTGTCTTACAAAAGTTAAATTACTATATTGTTTTGTATGAATGAGTGATCAGGATGTTTTTCACATCATTTTGTGCAAAAACTCTAGGCTACAAGATCCAGTTCTCAAAAGTCTTGTGGACAAATGTTTAGTATGTGTTATATGACCTTATTTCAGTGATTTAAAATTTTAGTATTTTCAAAAACCACGCATAAACATTATTTTCTCAAAAATATAAACCTGTACACACATGTTGCGCACATATTATTGTAGCCCTGTTTGTGCTGAATACAGTGTTATCAGACTTTAGCCATTAATATTTTTTTAAACAACTGAAAAAAGCACAAATGTCAAAACTTCTCCAGGGCCCAAAATATTCTCAGACCCCAGAGGGTTAAACAGCCTTTTGCGATTCACAGAGCTATTGCACGTCTTCAAGTGGCTGATCACTTCACTTCTGGTGAGGGGTCTTTAATGTGAAACTAGGGCAATCTAGTGAATTGCAATGTCTTATACTTTTTTAACATTTCTATAAGATTCAATGATATTTTTGTTTGTATTTTGCACTGTTACGCTCATTTAAATTCTCAAAGAAACTCGTCTCTCACACACACGCCGATGATTATCTAATCAAAATGACAAAAATATGTAATACTGTGAGGAGAAAAAATGTATTAAAATCAGATACATTTCTGTGTTGTTTATACGTTTCTCATGACTGCATGAAGAGATTTTTCTCAAATCTCTACCTTTAAATATACAACTTAGCTGGCTAAAGCATAAATGTTACTGGATATAAACTAATGCAAATAGATGGTAATACATTTTATTTAAACGTTTGGGTAGGACTTGCGTGTTTTTTGTCACATTGTTCTAACCGCTTGTGGTTAGCTTTAATGTTAGCGTCCTCTCAGCCTGGTAACATACTCCTGTTCTCTATTAATGCAGCATCTATTCAAGAAATGTATTACTTTATAATGATATGACAACATGTACTGTATACATACCTTTTAGTTGTTGGTGTTTTAAATCTGCATTGTTCAGCTCCGTGCAGTGCTCCGGTGCAATCAATGTGCAGTCTCACGTGTCTAAACAACCACCACAAGACATCAGTTATAGTTTTTATTTTGCCTCTAGAGGCTGCTCTCATACTCTATAATGACAGTGCGCCCTTCCCAGCTGCTCCAACACCAGACGCAATGGGACACAAAGGGGGAAAATTATCGGTGTGGATTTTTGCAGATAACCGATAGTTCCAGAAATTGTTATCGGTGCCGATTAATCAGCAAAACCGAAAAAAAAATCACTCAACCTCTAGCATACAGACATGCAGTCATATGATCTTGCTTTGGAACACTGATTATGCACTTGCCTATCCTCAGGTGCTCTGTTGGAGAAGAAAACCGAACTGGACAAACGGGGGATGGGCATGTCGGACTACAGTAACCTAATGAATAAGCCCATAATATGCCAACCCACAAACCTCTCCAAAGACCCCTCGCTGGATCGTGCACTCTACCTTGAAAAGGTATAGCCTTGTTTAGAGCTTACGTCCAGGCCCAGAATCAAAATTGACAATCAAATAAATTAAAAATGTAGAATACTCAAATTTGTCACAGCAATTGAACCCATATATTTAAATACCTAAAATATTTAATTAAAATTAATTTTAGTGTTCCAAGTAATTGAATCATCCTTACTTTTGAATGTATATCAATTGGATATGAATTTGGTTGATAGCATATCAAAATAAATATGTAGGAAATTTGCTTGACTGAAGTGGAGAGAAAAGTAGTTTGGAAATATTTTCTGTTCTCTCAGGATGGCAGGCTGTCAGATGATGCTCCGACCTCACCATTTATGCCTTCTCCTGGCCTCAAGCTCCAACTGGCCAACTGCAGCCTCCCTAACCATGGACTGAGTGGGGTCTCCTCTGGGCTGTCGTTTCAAAACTTGAACAACAGACAGGTGCGTGTTGTCTACAACTGTGAAGAATCTACGTAGGACATAGAATGCAAAGGTTTTAATTCATAAACAGGCATTTAACATTGTCTATTTAGCTGCATTGTCTGGTTTTGTGAATAACTTTGAGTGAAGGTTACATAATTTTAAGAATTAATTTGAAAAAGTGTTTTGGTAAAGCAGCCACTAAGCCAACATGGCATAAATTGGGTTAGTCATTTATATTATTTTTAAAGAGCTACATACACACTGAAATGTATAAATGTTAAAACCCCTGTTAACGTGTTAAAACTTAAGATAATTTGATTTTATGTGCAGGCCGATGTGAAGACTTATTTCTCAGACATCAGCACTACATTTTAAGTTTAAGTTTAATTTTTGCTGAAATTGATTTGGAATTTATTTGCACATTTGTGCATCAACCATATACAGTATATAGATTGATTTGATTTTTGCAGAATGGAATGTTCGGAACTAACGGAGCAGCACAAACTCGGGTCATGCAGCAGCAGGGCCTGCCCCCTCAGCCACCAGTGCCACCTCTAAGCTACGCCCAGCCTAATCTACATGCTCAAGTGCCTCAGTTTCTCACCCCTCAGGTAAAAATGACACAAAAATGTCAAGCCTAGTATGTCTGCATGTTAACTATTAAAAAGCTGCAGTTATGCATTTGGAATATTGATGGTACGATACAGCACAAAATAATGTAATTTGAAATTGAGTGTTGCTTTTTGCTTATTGCAGGTTTAGGTTTGTTTTGTTTTTTTCTGGTAGGTTCAAGCACAGCTCTTACAGTTTGCAGCAAAAAACATTGGACTGAACCCTGCACTTTTAACCTCATCAATAAACCCTCAACAAATGGCCCTGCTGTATCAACTACAACAACTGCAGTTAGTGAGTCACACAGTTTACTCTTCTTTGCTGTTTCTACATGAATACCAGCGATTGTCATCTACCCACTGTCCTGACTACTGGGATTAAAATATGCTGGTGTTCTTTCTCATAATATCGACCTCATCTCCTTCCTTTCTTCTTTTTCTCTTTCTTTCTTTCTTTCTTTCTTTCTTTCTTTCTTTCTCACTTTCTCTCCTCACTTTGTCTCTTTCTTAATTTGTCTCTTTCTGGCAGGCATATCAGCGTTTGCAGATTCAGCAGCAAATGATGCAGGCTCAGCGTAGAGTCTCTGGTCCAATCAAACAGCAAGAGCAGCAAGTATGACACACACTTACTTCACCGGCCCTGAAACAAAGGGGATGTTTGTACAGAAAATGGCAAACCATTATATATAACCATAAACCATATATATATATATATATATATATATATATATATATATATATATATATATATATATATATTTATGCTTGTACTAAATTATTAATGAAATGACATAGGATCATAGGATGTTAATTTTCATAGTCGATTTCACAGAACTCCGCCCCTCTCTCAAACAGGTTGCACGTACGATCACAAACATGCAGCAGCAGATACAGCAGCACCAGCGTCAGTTGGCCCAGGCCCTGCTCATGAAGCAGCAGCAGCATCCACCCTCCTCTTGTACCAGCCTACAACCCAACATTGGCAAGGCAGGCCTGGATACATTCACAAGTCACCCTCAGACTTCAGGCCTCTCCATCACTGACCAGACCAAAGAGCAGCAGTCTTCTCCAAACTCTTTCAGCCCCTATACACTCTGTAAGGGACCAAGCCACATGTAGACATACACCTGCTTGAAAATGCACATGCTTGCTGTGTGTTGTTAGAAATTTGTTGCTCATACTATTGTTTGTGATTATAGCATTTTTTGTGTCATGTGCTTTTAATCTCATTCAATCTCTGTCTGTGACTATGTTGCCCGCTGTAGCTGGCTTGAACCCAAACATGAATGTAAACTGTATGGAGGCTCAGCCTCCTCAATCCAGACTCTCACAGTGGACTCATTCAAACTCCATAGATGCCCTGACAGCTGGCACTCAGCACATGGAGGCAAACCTCAATAAGCATGGTATCAGTTCTTTCCACTGGCATGAAAACTTCTAGGTTTTACAATATGAAACTTCCATGTAAAGACTATTTCCTCCACAAACAACATTCCACTCCATGCAAACACACCAATATCCTTAATCAAACATCAAACTCCTGACACTGAGTCACAATATCTGTCCTGCAGATTTGTATATTTCAAAAGCATGGACTAAAATTCCTCTCAAGTGGAGGGTTTGCAGACATTCCAGAGTTATTTTTGCACTGAGTCACTCTGTTTGTTTCTCTCTGTCTGCTGACCCTTCTAAAATATTATCGATCCTTGGCATTTGTTCTCAGTAAACTTTTCCTGAACAACAAGTCTAGCCAAACCACATTAGTTCAGTTGGACAAAAGCTCAAGCCTGTAATCTTGAAGTATTCAGATTGAGTGTTTGAAAACTAAAATTCCTTAGAGATGCAAAATAAGAGTAGAAAAATCATGCAGAACAGTACAGGTTTGTGATGCATGGTCTGTAAATATTTTATGATTATATTAAGTTTTTGAGTAAATCTTCCTTTGATACTGATTAATGAAAATGTTGGGTTGTTTCAGGTGCAGTGTCTGCTGCTCAGTCTCATGTGCCTGTCAGAAAGACCACAATGAAGGATTCTTTCAGCACATACAATCTTATATCAAACTCTGAATCCCCCACCAGCACCTTGGTGTCTCCAGATAGTTGGACACAGGGCAAAAGTCCCAGTGAGAAAATCTCCAGTGGATCCAATATCAGCTGGCCTCCAGGTAAGCATATTGATGATTTAAAGAGTAATTTTAATTGTCATTGTTCACAATAATTATAGGCCTTGTTAACCATTTAGATATGGAAAATTATTTATAGTATTTATAGTAATTTAAATGTAATTGTAATGTTAATAGTAATATTCACCAATATGCACCCTGAACAAATTTAATTTTGTAGTTTTTCAAATCTTAAATATAACATAATTTACTTTTGTCGCGTTTTCGTTTTTGTTTTTTTGTCAGAGTTCTGCCCTGGGGTGCCATGGAAAGGTCTGCAGAACATTGACACAGAGAATGACCCCAACATGACCCCAGGAAGTGTTCCTAGTGGCCCCACCATCAACACTAACATACAGGATGTGAACCGCTACCTGTTACGTGACAGGACTGGAGGTGAGGGATAATTAATAGACGAGATGATTATTTATAAAAGAAGCTGGACCAAATAATTTTAGGAGAGTTGTTTTTTGTTTTTACTTAAAAATATATATATTATTCTTTATCCAAGTTTAAAACATAATTTATACCAAATTCCGATTTGAAAGTTCAATCCTGTATGTTCAATAAAATCATACTTGCTATATTGAGGAGCAGTACACAATAAATATATTTTACTATTTCTCTCTGCCCCATTTTACTGTCCACTGGGGACAATTACCCACGGTAGCCTCATCCCCTACTCAAAGTTGTCCTTGAGTAAGTGGCCGGACAGAGCCTATAGCTCATTTGGTCTGGCTTCTGAGAACGAGGTGGATGAGGACAATGCAGGTACAGCCCTCCTCTTAATGGCCCATTCCACTCACCTAGACCTGCTAAACGGCAACCTTTATCTTGCCCCTATCATTAAACTTGGAGCGGTCCCTCACCAAGTGTTTGTTAGACTATGTATTCCTTAAACCTACACTCTCCATCTTTCTCTATTATTTTGAAAACTTGAGTGAAAGGCAGTGATGGAAGATGACAAGCTGCTGCTGTTATTGATTAATCTCTCTCCCTTTCTCAATCCCTTGTCCATCTCTTCAGGTAAACTCTTGGAAATTAAGTCTACATTGTCCCCTGGTCCCATATCCCACACGCAGGTCTCTTTGTCTCATGAGTTATGGAAAGTTGCCCCTGGGACGCGTAACTCCAGTGCCCCCTCTCGTCCCCCTCCAGGCCTGACAAACACCAAGCTCTCCTTCACCTGGGGAGGAAACTCCCTTGGCCTCAGCCAGGGCTTGTCCAGCTCTTACTCATCAGGTAAATCTTCAGTCCACCAGTGTTGACCCACAAGTAAAGCAATATGCTCACTATTCTGGGACATGCTGTAGTGTGGCTGACATTCTGATCAGATACCACTATCTTTGTTAGATGTTTTGTGTTTAGATTACAGATGAACATGTAAAGAAGTTAAGAATTTAGTGTAACTGAAAAATGTTCTTATGTGGATCCTGTATTCAGATGTGTTTCTTTTCTATCTGTAATAGAAGGGGGAAGCTGGAGCACTGACAGTGCCTACAGGGCAAGCAGCTGGCTGGTGCTTAGGAACCTCACTCCTCAGGTGCATAGAGAAAAGACTCTAGATCATATTTTAAAAACATATTTTTTTAAACCGACCACATGTGTTTACAAAACTAGTAAAAGTAACTTTGATGAAGAGGTTTGTAAGGTTGTTTCTATGTAGAAAAATTTGAAATGCTGTTAAATAAAAATGTAAAAAATCTAAATGTACTCCCATGTTAAACTTTTACACAGTATATGTGTATAACCAATAGACAAACTTTATAACCTGTTTTTGTTTGTGTCAGATTGATGGCTCCACCCTGCGTACCCTGTGCATGCAGCATGGCCCTCTCATTACCTTCCATCTGAACCTGACGCAAGGCAATGCTGTCATACGTTATAGCTCCAAGGAGGAGACCGCCAAAGCCCAGAAATCACTGCACATGTAAGATTAAAACTGAGCACTTCCTTTTCCGGTTGCTGCCAGCATGCTGCTTGAGTGTTTGTAGCTTGCTAGCCTGCCTAGTATTGCTTATTCTTATACATTTATTGTTTTATCCTTTGCCATTTTACCACATGCTTCGTGTTTTCCTCATTTCTACTATTTCAACTGCATGTATTTTACCATGCACACCTGTTTTCTCTCTTTTTATCTTTTCCCACTTGTCTACATCTCGCATCTCGACTGCATGCATTTGTTTTCTTCATGTGTTTTGCATGAATTATTGCATCAATCTCAAACATCTGCTGATCAGGAACCACATCGAACCATATTGATCTCAAACCCTCGCCACTCAAGAACAGCCACAACAACAACAAACAATTGCGGTCCTGGCATCTGCTCATGTTATTTCTTCCTGCATTGCATTCCACATAATTACTATAGCTTCTTCCGTCAGCAGAGATAGATTCACATGGGATAAATGTAAAGAATTAGTCAGGCTGACGGAGAAGGTTAATGAGTTTGAGACACGCATACGAACACTAGTGGAGGTCTGTGTGAAAGAGAAGCCAGTAGATACTGTTTCGGATGCAGGTAGTTGAGTGAGCAACAAACACACTTTGGTTCCGGCTGAAGAGCTCCCGCAGCAGGGTGTTTGGGTGACATCTCGGCGGCACACTAGCTCAGCAAAGCGACACCACTCTCCTATTCCTGTTAGGGTTTCCAATCGATTCTCCCCACTCAGTGATGTGCCCACTGAGAATCATGTTGAAAGAGCCTTAATAATTGGTGATTCTATTGTAAGGAACATGGAAATAGAGACTCCAGCCACTACTGTTAAATGCTTTTCCGGGGTGAAAGTGCTGGCTAATGCTAAACGTAGATTTTCTAAAATTGTTATTCATGTCAGCACTAATGATGTCCTGCTTCACCAGTCGGAGATCACTAAAGATAATGTTAAAGAGGTGTGTGAACTTGCAAAAACTATGTCAGACACTGTAATATGCTCTGGCCCCCTCCCTGCTCATCATGGTGACTAGGTTTATAGTAGATTAGTGTCACTGAACGGCTGGATGTCTGAGTGTTGTCCGGAGAATAGCATAGAATTTATAGACAATTGAAAGAGTTTTTGGGGTAGACACGACCTACAAAAAGAGACTGATTCCATCCCTCCAGGGAAGGTGCCGCTCTCATCTCTAGTAATTTGACTCATAGTCTTAATAGTGATAGTATTTGACTAATTGGGGCCCTGGCCAGGAAGCAGACAAACTGGTTAATCTGAACGTCCCCTAGCTGCCTTGAGATGTCACACAGGTCACATACTACAACACATAGAGACTTATCACCTAGATATCATATATAGAGACTGAGTCTGTTCCCCAAACTACCAAACACAAACCCCTCACTAAATCATTTTGTAAAAATGTGATTAATGTCAAAATAAAAAAATATACAATAAAAATATTAAGATAAACATAATATAAAGGTACATTAGATCTCTTTGAACCAAAACAGTAATTGTAAATTAAATTATTACAGATTATAGTTTGGATAAAACCTGGCTTAAACAAGATGAATATATTAGTTTAAATGCATCTACTCCCTCAGAATATTGTTATATAATTGAGCTGAAGGGTCGAGGAGGAGGTGTTGCTACAATTTACAGTGAAATTTTTGGTGTTACTCAGAAGACAGGATATAAATGTAAGTCTTTTGAACTAATAATGCTTAATGTGACACCATCAGATATAAATAAAAAATCTTTGTCATCTTTTGCCCTTGCTACAGTATATAGATCACCTGGGCCGTACTCAGAATTCCTTAATTTTCTATCAGATCTAGTAGTTAATGTAGATAGAGCTATAATTGTTGGTGACTTCAACATTCACATAGATGATGAAAATGACACATTGGGATTAGCATATATCAATATTCTCAACACACTTTGTGTCAGACAGAATGTGACAGAACCAACTCATCACCATAATCATATGCTAGATTTAATTCTATCATATGAAGTTGATGTTGATACAATAGCAATTCTAATGCAGAGCGATGACATCACATATCATTACCTCATCTCTTGTTTGCTGCAATCAGCTAATGTCACTCAATCTACACCACACTATCGTTCAGGTAGAACTATTCTTTCAACTAAAGATAGCTTCACTAATGGCACTTTTCCACTGCACGTTACGGTTCGACTCGCCTCAACTCTTCTCGCTTTACGTTTCCGATCTTGCATTTCCACTGCAGTTTAGTGCCATCTCAACGTGGGTGGGATTATAGGCTGGTCGTCATAGTTGCACCGCCTCTACTGCCGTGACATCATCTTAAACATGACACAAACTGACCAAAACAATAACACGACCGCTAGCTGTTAGCTACTAGCTCATTGTGCTGCATAAAGCAGTTGTTGCATTGTGATTTTACACAAGTGTTAAACACAACAGTTAAATTGGCCTGGTTGTTTTAGAAGCAAGCTTCCCAGTAGCTGGTCAACTAAATAAAGCAAAGCATTCAAGCAGAATATAGAGTTAATGTACCCTCCTCCATCGTGGACTCCAGCACTCTCCCTCCTGTTGCTCTAGATAGCGTCCATTTGGTCGAACCACTTCCACTTTTTCTTGATGGTTCTGTAGTCACTTTTAAAAAAAAATGTTTACTTTTCCCTACACTGTTGGTAGGTCCGGTGGTAGCCGTGTGTGGTCAACAGCTAATACACTTCCTGAGAGACTTTTTCATTTCGCTCATCGCTAACACGTGGACCGTCTGCACCTTGTTTATTGACCACGTCATGGTTTTGCGCACAGCCATTTCTTTTTTCACAATTCGAAAGTCCCGTGAACAAATGATACTGTTATCACTGTTGCTAACTTTAAAACTAGCGGGTTGATGTCGTGTGTCGGAAATCCAATGACGCTGGTAGTGACGATTCTCCCTGACCAATCATTGATCTGCATGATTTTGATGTCACAATTAGTATCGGTTCGGCTCGATTGGAACCTTGACCGAGGTGGTACCAAAAAAGTATCAAGTACCAGGTACTATCCTCAGTGGAAAACCCCCAAAAATCGAGCAGAGTCAAGTTGAGTCGAGTTGTACAATGCAGTGTAAAAGCCCCATAATAATCTTCCAGAATTGTCTCACATTCTCAGTAAGCCAAAAAGTAGCTCAGAAAATGGAGCGCAAGTGGAATAATACAAAATTAGAGGTATTTCGTGGTGCATGGAAAGATAGTGTCTGTAGCTACAGACAGGCACTAAAAGCTGCCAGGTCAGCATATTTTTGCAAACTCATAGAAAATAACCATAGCAATCCTAGGTTTTTATTCAGTAATGCGGCTAAATTGGCCGCAATAAAGCATCGACTGAACCAGATATTCTGTCACAACTAGGGCTGGGACAACGCATCAAAGCAATCGATGACGTCGACGCAAAAAATATGTCGACGCAAAATATGCGCGTCGATTCGTCAGACCCAAAACAAAGATGGCGCCGCCGGAGAGTATTAGCAACTCGTGCGTGCAAGGCTGCACACACTCGTTCCTCTAAAGTATGGGAATTCTTTAATTTAAAAGGAAACAATTCCGTTATTTGTCGTCTTTGCAAAATGGAGATGGCCTTCCATTCTAGCACCACGGCAATGCACCAGCACCTGAAGAGGCGCCACCCGGGAGCAGCTGCAGATGACAGAGCACCATAAGTTTTTTTTCAACTCCCCACTTTGCACGCGATGTTGGAGTAGGCTATAATACGTTGTCGACACCTAAAGTTTTCGTTTATAGCTATTAATAATGCGCTTATAGCTATGAATGTCGTGAAAAATACATAGAGGACACTGACAACGAGCTGACGGACAGGACCAAGCAGGTAACATTTAATAAAGTCTCAACTTTCAAATTTGGTCAGTCAAAGAAAATTTAACCATAAATAGGCCTACTATTTTGTGGCTCTTTAATGTGTCATGACAGATTGCCTCAGTTAAAGCTGTTCGTGAACCGATCATCTTTTCCTTGGTTAATTTATAGCATCAAATAGGCTAAACATGAATGTAGCCTACATCAGAAGGACTGATGTTTTAACCGCGGAAAGATGTCAGTACAGTAGCCTACAATCCATTATTCAAATTAAAATCCACCGACGTTAATCTTCTCTCTCCTGACTACTTTGTCGGACAAAAATGGTGTATTATGATTGATTGATCAGATCGCCTGTCAATCAAACTCCCGGCGATTTTTTTATTTTATTTTTTTTTACATTTTCTAATTGAATCGAAATCGAATCGGACTGAAAAATAAATCGTTAGATTAATCGATGCATCGAAAAAATAATCGCTAGATTAATCGTTTAAAAAATAATCGATTATCCCAGCCCTAGTCGCAACACAATAGTAATGACTTCATGAATGTCTTTACTGATAAAATGTAAATTATCTGAAATAAAATTGGAACTATGCAATCAACTGTCACAGCACCTCAGAAAAGAGTCTCATAATTTTGCTCACGAGCATCTTTAATCCTTTGCTGTCATAGGTCATGAAGTGCTAACAAAACTTACCAAAAAAATCTAAATCCACAACATGTACTGTATGCTAGATCCAATACCAACTAAGCTCTTAAACTTTTATATGTAATCTCAGATCCTCATATTAATATAAATATAAACTTTAAAATAGCAGTTATAAAACCACTTATTAAGAAGCCACAGCTTGATCCTGGGAAATTGGCTAATTACAGACTGATTTCAAATCTACCATTTAAGTCGAAAATTGTGTTATCCCAACTATGTTCATTTCTACAGAGAATCTACAGATTGTGGCTGCATTTCTCTTAGTGCTTTTAGATCTTAGTGCTGGCTTTGACACGATAGATCATGGCATTCTCTTGAATATACTGGAGAATTATGTTTGCATTAGTGGACTTGCATTAGCATGGTTTAGCTCCTATTCATCAGACTGCTGTCACTTTGTATGTGTAAATGAGAGGCCTCTGCTTTTCTCCTTACAAATGCTTCCCTTGGGAGATATAATCAGGAATCATGGAATAAGTTTCCACTGTTATGCCAATGATACCCAACTTTATAGTTCTTCAAAACCCAATGAAAATTCACAACTCTCCAAATTAGCAGAGTGTATCAATGAAATCAAAGATTGGATGGACAAAAATTTCCTTCTACTCAATTCCAACAAACAGAGGTACTAAATATTGGAACAAACACCTCTAAAAATAAGCGGTTAAAATATAATTTGACTCTCGATGGATGTTCTGTTACGTTGTCTTCTACAGCGAAGAACTTGGGTGTCCAATCTCTCCTTTGAAAATCAAATTTCCAATGTTTGTAGAACAGCATTAAGTTACAGCATTGCTTAGCTCTCTGTTGCTAATGCCAAAAAACGAATTCATGCGTTCATGATCTCAAGACTAGATTATTGTAATGCATCACTAGGAGAATGTTTAGCAAGTTCAATAAATAAACTTCCACTTGTTTCAAAATGCAGCTGCCAAAGTGCTGACTAGAACCAAGAAATATGATCATATTAGCCCCATTTTATTGTCGTTACATTGGCTACCTGTTAAATTTCAAATACATTTTTCAATTCTGTTAACTACATACAAAGCTGAATGGTCTAGCTCCACAGTACTTAAGTGACCTTCTGACATGCTATATTCCATCACATTCATTATGATCACACAATTCTGCTTGTAAAAATTTCCTAGAATGTCAAAATCCACAAAAGGTTGTAGATCCTTTTCCTATTTGGCTCCTAAACTATGGAATAGTCTGCCTAACACTGTTCGGGATGCAGACACACTCAGTTTAAATCTAGACTAAAGACTCATCTATTTTGCCAGGTAAACACCCAATTTATCCATCAACTCACAATTAGGCTGCTTTAATTAGGTCTTCCGAAACTAGAAACATCTATCATGATCTATAACACTCCATAAAATTGAATGATATCTACGCTAATATTATTCTATATTTCCATGTCTCAACTTCGGGATTCATAGCCGGCCAGATCGAGCTCCATTCCTGCTTGTGTCGGACTCCACTGCTATGTGTCTCTGAATGATGATGACTAAATGTAGCTGGTGCTAGCCAGACATCACTTCAGTCTTTTTTGATGGAATTCAGAGGATGAACTGATAACAACTCCAACTGTAAGACATTGGATACTTCATATGCCACTGCTTGAACTTTTGATTTTGGATGGACCCCACTGAACCTCACCGAAATGACCTGCCGGTTGAACTGAGATGCAGCTCATTGATATCTGCCTGCATCACTTTTGTCTATTGATGGACTACTCTTGAAATTGAATTCACATACTATCATTTAATTCAGCCTTCATCAGCCAACTAACAAAGGACAATGCATCTATGTGAACTTCTGCAGTTAATCCAGGGTGGACTTCAATGACATTAGTCTTTAATCTTACAGCTCATAAAAAATATTTGTATTAAACACTGGACCTTAACGCTTAGTTTACTAATCTTATACCATGACCTGCACTGTACATAAATAACTATTATTGGCATTATATTCATGCTGGTTAGCCAGAGGGGAACTGGCACCTACAGTGAGGCTGGTTTCTCCCAAGGTTATTTTTCTCCATTAACCAACATCTTATGGAGTTTTGTGTTCTTTGACAATTATTATTTAATTATACAGTTTTTATACACAATTTACATTCTATGAATTAATATATATTACAGTTTCATTTTTTTTTTAATGCATGATTTTCTGTAAGCTGCTTTGTTTCAATGTGTGTTGTGAAAATTGCTATACAAATAAAATTGACTTGACTTGATTTACCATACTCCTTTGCTCCATTTTTTTCCATCTCCTTCCACATCCATTTTCTGCTTCATTGTTTTCTGATTTATTGTGGAGAAAGCTTCAGAACAGTTCCCATTCATGGTTGTTAATTTTTCCTAAATTCAAGTCTTAACATTTTCAAAGCACTGTAATCAAGTATGTATTTATCCATCACATCTTTCTCATACTACAATTTTGTGCTGTCAATAATAGGGAAAATGTTTAGTATATTAATGTATTAACAACTTTCTCTACCACTCCAGGTGTGTGCTGGGTAACACTACCATTCTGGCAGAGTTTGCCAGTGAGGAGGATGTGAACCGCTTCTTTGCACAAGGCCAGTCCCTTACACCAACCACCTGTTGGCAGGGCAGCCCAGCACCTGGCTCTAATCAACCCCGGCTGGGAAACCCTGCTGCTAGCCACACCACAGGCCTCTGGAGTGGGGACGGAGGAGGTAACAAGACAGTCTGTAGTAGTGGGAACAACAGCAATGGGCACGGAGGGGACCTGCTGTGGGGCAGCGTGCAGCAGTACTCCAGTTTATGGGCTCCCCCAAATGGAGATGACACCAGGATCATCGGAAGTCCCATCTCAATTAACACTCTGCTCCCAGGAGACTTGCTGAGTGGGGAGAACATGTAGGTTTATTCTGACAACAGACATCTTAAACTGACAAAGTCATAAGACCTAATGGAGCAAAACCCAAGCGAATCAATATGGCGATAATCACTACCTCTTGAATTATAATGAAGGAGGTTTAGGGTGAGATGAAGCTGCAGTTTGTTTCTTTGTTTGTTTGTTTTTTGTCCCCTAATTGTTATATCTTAAAACTGATTGTTGTGTTTGTGGATCTTGATCTTAGTGCTCAAATACCTAGAGAAGCAAGGATCAATAGAAGCAGGAGCCTATTGAGGTTTTTTTTTTCCCCAACATTTTATTTTTATTATTATTATTTGCTCAAAAGTGTTGTTCAGGAGAAGCCATCAAATAGGTAGCCATTCTGAAAGCAACCCAGGCACAGTGAGAACTCGTTACACCTTTCTGCTGATTGGATTCATCCTGGTACTTTTTAAAGTTTGCATCATTTCTTCAGAACTTATATTAGCCATAAGTGCTCTCTCTCTCCAGGTCCTCCTCAAACACTTTTATTTTCTTAAAACTATCAACAACAAAAAACAACAAAATGTGTATCTTGCACAGTTGTGTTACTGAGCCAGCAAATAGGCCAGAGCAAATGAGAGCAACAACAACTCATAGCAGTGGCCTGTCAGCATGACTAATCACCAATATTTTTTTCTTTTATACTATTAGTTTTACAAAACAGAGCTGGACTGCTCAATTATTTCTATTACCCATACCATTTTCTAAATAAGTGTTCAGTTAAAAAAAATAAGCTGATTGTTAAGCTTTGATGTAGATGAATGAATGTTTGTCAGTATGTCTGATGAAACTTGACCAAGCATCTGTGAGCGAGTACATAATCAGTGGAGGCTTTTTTAATTGTACCTAATGGACTTTAGTGTTGAATCAATCAAAAGTTATTCAGTTACTATTTGGTGTATCTGGTTGGACATTTTATTGAAAGAAGAAAACGAATTGTGATGCATTGTGTAATAGAAGCCAGAGATTCCTTCTTCCGTTCACACTGAAGCTTACTGAAACTTTTTTTTAAGACTTTTGAAGAATTTAACCTATTGGACTCATTGTCCCACCTAGCCTGTCTGTTAGTCTGGCTTACTGGCTGTTCGGTATTCTTGTGGGAACTTTCCATGCTATTTGAAACTTTACAAAACATGTTGCATGTGTGGGATCGCACAGTCTACCAGACACTTATTCACCTAACAGAAATGTAATCCAGTGCGGATTTACATGGCATGGGAGTCAGGCACAATACAAAATACAAATAGTTTCTCTTAATGCAGTACAGAAGAAGAGATCCTTGCATTTGGTGCGAACAAAAAAGATATTAACGTTTTCTATGCCTCTTAAATGGGAATTATCATAGCACTTATTACAAGACTGATGCTCCATCTGTGAAACCAATAAAACAGATAATGGAGTTTATATATACAAAAAAATTACAAAGACTTCTTATGGCAACTTTTAGCTCTCTCTCTCTTTTTATTTTTTCTTACTGGTTTTCAGGATGCTTTTTTTGTTTATTGTTCCTCTCTGGTCCAGAAACTTGAGTAAAAAAAATGAAATAAATAAAAAATCATAATGAAGGGAAGAACAATATGAAACTCTACAATCAGAAAAAACTTCCAATGTATGTTTTTTGTGTCTGTATACATTTTCCCCCCTCACTCTCTCAAAGTGAATGTTATTGTTACTCTGAAATTGTTGTGCACCTTAATTTTGTCTGGAGGAGGCACCTAAATAAGTTGTGTAAGGAGGACCCTTTTTGACTGGCTGTGTGGTGTCTTAGTGCCTCTTTGTGAACTGTGAAAATGGATTGGAGGACATTTGATTATCTATAGCAAAAACCTCCACGCACCTAGTACAATGAAAAGCAGGAAAGGACAGTAAGGATGTCGAAATGAAATGGAAAGTGCCGTCATTATTCATCATTGTGTAGTGGTCACTTAGCTGTGGATCTTGGATTGTTCCCAACTGTGGTTTTAGTGCTCCTAGCCACATAGCTAAAGCCAAAACTCTCTAGATAACATCATGCCTCAGAAAGCCCTCACTACATAATGGCCAGCTTGAGCATCTGTACCCACTTCCTCCCTTCCTCGGCCCCACGTGAGCATTTATGCTGTAATTTCAGTTCTCTGGAATTGTGTTGTATAATGTGTTCTGAGCCCCCCACAACCTAGCCGCCCCACCCCCTGCCCCCCCATTTTCTGTTGGTAAACATGTAGTAGTCTTTAACTGCCAGCAGTCCTCAAATGCAGATACACTTTAAAAGAGGCGCCTCTGTATTCCTGTCCTGTGTAATGAATGCAAATGAGAAGCGAAGTTTTTGGCTGTATTTGGTTGTTTCTTTCACAATATGTCAAAAGTCATTCATTTTTGTTGTTAACAATATTTCAAATGACTCACGCACACATATGAACTCACACTGGGTGTCCCACATCTAACTCAGCTGCTAACATCCACTCTGTATTTTGTGGTCTTAGTGATGCTAACCCTGTTATCAAGAGAAACCTTCATACATGAAAAGCCCTGTCTGAGTAGTGTTTCTTTGGACAGAATCTTTCTGCCTCTGGCTCTTTAACTACAGCACACAGAATGCTGTTACTATGCAAAGTTGTAATAGATGGGCATGTAATGTCTGCCCTTTGAAGCAGTGCCAATCTTTGAAAGGAACTTGTAAATATCTTGCAGCCCATATTACTTAATTACATATAAAAGGCCATTGGGATCCTTGTGAAAATTGGGAATTTGACACTTAAGCCAACTCAATACAGTTTTATTTTGGGAGGGTTGTGTGTTAATTCTGCTGAATTTGATAGATCTAATTTCAATACAATCTCAGGGCATGACAAGATGTACTAAATTCATGTAAAATTAAAATTATCATTGGTATGCTGTTTTATACACTAAATGGTGTGTATAAGTCTAACAAAGCATATGTTAAAGAAATGCAAAAGGATATTTAATGGTGGGGCAATAAATGTAGTATGGCTTTTTATGGGTATACTTAGAAGGACTTTTGCAGAGCTATCAGACTCAGATTTTGAAGTTTGTTTATAAATGTGACATATCTTACCTCTCTGCTGCTGGTTGCAGTGATTTTTTCCCCCATGGTCTCATGTGCCAATGTATACAAAGATATATATACAGTACACTGTGGCATCTCTGACTGAATTTGTCCACTTCTTAAATTCCATGTCTTGTCCAAATGTTTTGGTTTGGTTTATACACTTCTGTTTGGAGGCACTTTGAAGTTTATTGTGTGTTTGTGGTGGGATTAGATTAAGGGGTTAGAGGATATTTCTTAGAGAGTATTACCTCATGCTGATTGTGATAATTATGTTACTAGTATTGGAAGGATATTTTATAAAACTTGAAACAGCAATGGGGGTTAAAGATGTACAGTTAATGAACAATCCCTGGTACTTTTTTTTTAATCCAAAAAAATTCAAAAATTAATATCTTTTTTCTAAATTTGATAAAAACATCTAAACCGTGAAGGGAAAAAGATCTATAGCATTTAAAACTGCACTTCTTCCAGTTTGATACACTGTCCTTCCCTCATTCTGAAGGTTGACAGAAATCTTTAGTGCTTTTTGTGTATGCTGTATTAACATAATAAAAAATATTATTAAAAAAATAATATAGGCCCCTAAACAGTACATTTCTGTTGTAAAAATAAGGTCTCAGTTTGTTTTTGGGTCTTAATGCTGTATAAACTAGCCTTTTTCCTTTTGGGATACAGGTCTTAAGCTGAGAAGGTGGGAGGAGGTCTATGGATAACTGATGCCTGTGTGTGTAACTGCCTTGTTCCAAGCTCAGTCACAATTGGCTGAAAGTGAACCACAAAGTGGCAAATTCCAAACAGTCAAACATAAAAGGAAGCCTCTTAACAGTATCCTGTATATTATCATGTACACTAATGTAGAAAAATTCTATCAGATCTATAAATCACCTTTTAAAACCACTGGGCAAATTTCTTTTTTAAAATAAGCAATAGACAGTGACCCTTAGGACATTTCTTCTGAGAATTTGCCCAATGGAAAAATGTTTGGTCAATAATAGACCTGAACAAATTTAAATGATCGAATAATGTTTGTTGGTCTTAAATTAAATTACACAGCAAATACATGCAGTATTTTTTGTATACATTCAGTCATTGTGTTAAAATCCATGATTTTGAACAATATTGTCTAGGTAAAGAAAGAAAAATCATAAACATATCAAAAGGAATTTCTTTACCAATACATTAATTAAATTCAATAACAAAAATGCTACTTTTTACCCTTCTAAGATAGTTGATAACATGCTCATAAGGTTTAAATTTCTTCACACACACAAAACAAAATGAATGACTTAAAATAATATTATGTTATTTGGACTTATGAATGAGTTTGGTTGAATGGATCTGTATGTGTGCTTTCTAATCACACTGCTTCTTGTCAGGCACGAGTACCTATTGTTGTGATCCATTTAGTGTATTGTTGTGTGTGTGTGTGTGTGTGTGTGTGTGTGTGTGTGTGTGTGTGCGCGTGTGTGTGTGTGCATGCGTGCGTGCTGTAAATGTTTTCTGAAAACTGGTTTGACGTCGTTACTATTTAGTGTTGCACTGAGTATCTTTTTTTTCAACCTTGCTCAACTCATAAAAAAATTATAATAAATAAATGGAAAACAGCAGGGGTGATGATGACAATTCATGTGGTAATGTTTACTCAAGGACATAATGGATTTGTGTTCTTAAAATGTTTAAAAGCTGTAAAATTGTGTCCTCATATTGGCTTTTATTGTAGAGTAATTCCCACAAGATTTTGCATTTTAAAGAGTGTTGCATCATATCAATTTAATTATTTAAAAAACAAAAAAAAAAAAAAAAAGTTAAAACCTGATTGTGGCAGCGGGGGCGTGGTCAAGCGCCTGTCCGGAGAGGGGGAGCGGTAAGGGCGCTTACACCTGAGCTAAAATATGTCTAACACCTGTCTCTAATTTCAGTGAGCACGGGGATAGCGGCATAAAAGAGCCACAGCACCGCCAGTCAGGACGCCAGTCCAGTGTTGGCAGCCCAAGTGTTTAGTTTGAGTGTATGAAAAGCTTTAGTTTTGTTATAAGAAGTTTATGTTTGAACCCCTGTAATTTTACGTTGAATAATTAAAGACCCCTCACCTGTGTGCAGAAGCCTGTCCTCGTGTCCTCCTTTTCCCCGCCCTGCCAAGAGCCTTTGCTACACTGGTGCCAAAACCCGGGACATTAAAACATGGAAGGTCGTCCCGTAGAGTCCTCCCAGCTGGCCGAAGTCCTCCAGTCCCTCGCGGCATTACATCAGAGCCACCATCAGTCCCTGCTTGAGCTCCGAGAGGACCAAGATCGGCGGTTCTTTGAGATCATGCGGGCTCAAGCAGAGGACCGGCATGCCATCTGGAGCCTCCTGCCACAGCCGTGACCCCGGACCATAGCTCCCCGTTGCCCCCGCCCACTTTACAGAAGATGGGGGCAACGGACGACCCCGAAGCATTTTTGGACCTTTTCGAGCGGACCGCTGAAATCTGGGGCTGGCCGCGGCGATTGCGACTTGCCCTAGGCCCAAGACCATAAAGGGGGTGAGGCAGTTCCTGGGGCTGGCTGGCTACTACAGAAGGTTTGTACCTAATTATTCGGACGTCACCAGCCCGCTGACTGACCTCACTAAAAAGGGGGCTCCAGATCCGGTCCAATGGTCGGAGCAGTGCCAACAGGCGTTCACACAAATTAAAGCCGCACTCTGTGGGGGGCCGCTCTTGTATTCACCTAACTTCTCTCTCCCTTTCTTATTACAGACGGACGCTTCAGACAGGGGGCTGGGGGCCGTACTCTCGCAGGTGGTGGAGGGGGAGGAGCGCCCGGTGCTATACATCAGTAGGAAGCTCTCCTTGAGGGAAACGAAGTATAGCACCGTGGAAAAGGAGGACACGAGGACAGGCTTCTGCATACAGGCGAGGGGTCTTTAATTATTCAACGTAAAATTACAGGGGTTCAAACATAAACTTCTTATAACAAAACTAAAGCTTTTCATACACTCAAACTAAACACTTGGGCTGCCAACACTGGACTGGCGTCCTGACTGGCGGTGCTGTGGCTCTTTTATGCCGCTCTCCCCGTGCTCACTGAAATTAGAGACAGGTGTTAGACATATTTTAGCTCAGGTGTAAGCGCCCTTACCGCTCCCCCTCTCCGGACGGGCGCTTGACCACGCCCCCGCTGCCACACTGATCTTTTACCATAGTAAGATAGATTAGGGAAGCAGATATTGCATTCATAGTTAGACAGAAAAGATGACCAGATGTGAGTTTGTGACATTCTGACTCATTTCAAAAGGTGCCTATTTCTTCCATAATGTTAAATATTTTTTCTTTTCAAATCTACTTGCTGTTTACAAATGATTGAGTTGTCTAAAAATGGCAAAAACAGGAAAGAAAATGAATAAGAATGTAAGAAACCCTACAGTCTATTACAGCTTCCATCAAATAATTCAGAAGAAAACCCTTTTTAAATGAATATGCATGCTACTTGCTCTGGGATTGTTTCAGTGTTGTGTTGTACTTTGCTTTTGAATTAATTTTATTGTTCTTGTTGTTATTGGATTAACTGATGCATAAATGTCTGTTAAAGCAACATGTTTCTGTCACTGTCTTTCACACTGACAGTGGACTTGGAAGTTTTCTCAGGCAGATTAGGTGTCCAGAGTTCCAGTTCCACTGTTATAATGATGATTGTCATGAGACTTTAATAAATCAATTAAAGAGGAATAAAAAGATGTTGATAGAAATCCAGCTCTAAAGGTTATGGATTTAAAAATGTCTTTTAAGCTGTGGAAGACACACATTTACCAAATATTAGATTTGTAATGAACCTATGCGCTATATTTCTTGAAGTGAAGTACTTAACATTTAAAATAAATGTGTCTGTATCTATCGCTTAACATACAAATACAGTTATGTTTATAGATAAGATGTGGAGGGACCTGCCACTGTTTGATAATAAATTATCTGATGTTTCTCAGAGAGGTCTAGTAAAAGATGCTTGATGTAACATCCTCTTGTCTTTTCTTGTTTTGGAAATTCAGAAGCCTGTATGCAAAGGCCTGCGAATTGTAGAACACACATTCTAGGACTTTATCCTGGTTTGTTTTTACAATTTGTTGAGTATGGGTTGAAAATAATTCATGTAAACACTCCATCTAAATTTAAGTCAAAATGATGAGGAAAGAAGTTGTGATAGGATTAAGAATCTACAGTATGCACAAGTTTCAAGGGGGAGTATGTTCAGACAGGTTATTCTTACAAGGATCTTTTGGATGGGTAGGGTGGGTTTGCCTTATACTTGTTTAGAGTATCTTTGTAAGAGGCTTCATGTGAATCAGCATTCATTTTAATCATCATGCTCTGTGTCTATCAACCAAGCACTGTGGTTTTATGCCAATTCGTGACATTCAAGCATTTAAATAGGATGATGGGTTAGAAATGAAGTGGGATTAGGAATGGGGATTTTATTTTCTTTATTGTTGATATATTAAAAACTTGACTGTACTGATATTTAGCAATGTTGCTGGCTTTTAATTTTTTTCCCTTGCCCTTAATAGTATGTGATAGTTAAGGACTTGCACTGAAAAATTATTTACATGTGGAATGGAGATTAATTCAGACTATATTAATAAACAGCAGTTTTTCTTCTTATGAACAGTGCCTGTTTTTTATGTATTATAATTCTATATGTTTTTGAATATTTAAACTGGATCCAATGTAATCCAGAACTCCCAATCAACTTTAAAATAATTCATTTATTCATGTCTAGAGAGAATTTAAGCGTAAAGATTATCCATTTCAGGTAATCAAAATGATTGAAGTGTTGAACACATTTGACATGAAAATAAAACACTAGGTGTGGAATAATGGAGGCATCTTTTAAATGTTTTCTGTTGGTGTAACTGCAACTGTTCCCTGTTTGAAGGATGTTCTATAGGAATGTGTCTCTTGTCTCTACGCTCACGTTTCACACGTAGCTCAAATGTATGTTACCCCCAAATAAGGTAATGAGCCATTTCATTGGTGGGGGTCCAGTGGAATGTGGTTTTTCTGGACCATATAACAAAGTGCTGAACAATAAACGTTGAAGAAGGATCTGATAGCATTGGGTGTCTGTGTCATTTCTTTCTTCCCTCAGCTGAGCCGTATTGAGACGGGGATTGCAGATCAAGAAAATAAATTAAACACAAAATTATCTAACAATTTGGGGGCTCGTCCGGGATTTCTCCAGACTGGTAAGACTGATTTAAGTATCACGTTTTCCTGTCTGATGAGAGATTGAACAAAACGTAGTTTAACGTACACTACCGTTCAAAAGTTTGGGGTCACTTGTCTGAAATGTTTCTCATGATCTTAAAAATCTTTTGATCTGAAGGTGTATGCTTAAAAGTTTGAAATTAACTTTGTAGACAAAATATTATTCTGCCAAAACATATACATTTATTTAATTACAAATCTAAAATTTCCTAAAAAAAAAAAAAGTTTTTGAAATGGATGACTTGGATCAAAATATGAAGAAAAGAAGCCAATAAGTGCCCAACATAGATGGGAACTCCTTCAATACTGTTTAAAAAGCATCCCGGGGTGATTCCTCAAGAAGTTGGTTGAGAAAATGTCACGAGTACATGTCTGCAAAATCTAGGCAAAGGGTGACTACTTTGAAGATGCTAAAATATTACATAGTTTTGGATTTATTTTGGATTTTTTGGTCACAAAATAATTCCCATATTTCCATTTCTATTATTCCATAGTTTTGCTGACTACTATTATTCTAAAATGTGAAATAAATAAATAAAGAAAGAATGAGTAAGTGACCCCAAACTTTTGAACGGTAGTGTAGTTTAATTTGGCTCGATATTCACTCCGTTAATAACTCTGCTCGGGGGCCCCTTCAAAGGGACGATTTTGCCCTATTATAAATAGGAAGGAGGGTTTTGCTCTATTATAAACAGGGGAAACCCCACAACCACAGCAGTAGTTTAAAGGATATCCTTATTCTGGTATGAATAGGAAGAGGACGGGAATTGTCCTATGGAAAAGACGGAGAGAATTTGATCTGCATTATTGTTCTGCATGAACCGTGTCGATCGGGAAATTGTTTGTATTATTATTACTAAAAAGGTGACATTATGGGACAGGAAAAAGCCGTCCTCTATGGAACGAAACTCCAAAACAATGGATGTTTTGCAATAAACAAGATTATAATACTGAGCCATATATCAGCAATTTGGCTGGGTGGTCAGAGAAAGGAGAAAGAAAAAAGAAGAAAAAAAATAGAAAAACTTAATTAGATCAATTCATGAGTAAATAAAATCTATGGTTAAAAAGGGTGAAAGCACCCTCAGTGAGATTATAAATACATAAAACAGTCATACGATGTGTGGAAGAAAATAAAACCATTCTGGGACAAAGGTCCTGAGCGAAAAGAGACTAATCAAATGCACACAGCGGTCTCTGTTTCAAAACAAGCCGCCTAAATATGATATTGTCGTGAACAAAGCTTTAACCCCTAACCTCCCAAAGACACCATGCGCACTGTTGTATCCCGATTTAACACAATTTAAACGCAACTCATTCGCTGCAGCTGCGGACGGATATGATTCAGATTCAAAGAAAGATACGAGCGAAGATACAACAGCTGCATTTCCTTTTATCAAGTGCCCAAACAGATATAAAATCGTTTCACTAACATTGTCAGAGATGCTGACTATATGCAAAGAATTACCATATATATATATAAACCGCATACCTTTATCATCGATACGGGTGCATCTAAATGTTCATTAACAGCGCATTGCAATGAGGGCTCTATTAAGGGACGCACTCTAAACTCTGTGGGAATTAATGGCATTCCTGTGAAGTGTCATATGACACCAAAATCACTCGTAACATCTCTAGCTAACACAAACTTGTTTAAAATGCACGATTTCGTGATTTTGATTCTAACTCATTACAATTACTGTTTCCCTCAGTATATTGTCAGTCTGTGTATACAGGTCATTGCGGAGAAGTTTACAGCTCAACGTTTGTCAGCACTTCTGCTGCGAAACAGGAAATGCTCAACGTCGACCCAGCGCTATGGGCCGCCCACAAAGATGAGGCGGGCCTTATTGATATCAGACCATATGTTGCCAAACTCCGCTCTAACTTGCCAGTATACTACAAAAAGTATCAACAGTATAACGCAAACTGTCAAAAACAAAGGTATTAAAAGGTATTAATACAGTGTCTGAAACAAGGTATTTTTGAACCCATTCACACATATAAATCATCTATTAATCCTATGAAGAAAGTTAATAATACATGGTGATTAAAGTAAGAGTTGAAAATTAATGCAAATGTCACCAGTGGTGCCGGATGTGTGCATTAACTAAATTCCAGTAGATCACACTGATTTTACTATTATTAATTTGTGTTCTGCATTCTTCAGTGTCAGTCATGCTTGTTACGCAGCCGCTGTTCACATTCACATATGGAGGCCAACAGTAACAGAATGCCACAAGAATTTAGAGACTTGCCTGCTGTGTTCTCTGCTGTAGTGCACGCTACTTTGAAGGACACCAAGCTGCCACCTGTCTATTGCAATATTCTGACGACATCCTGGTTTCTGGACCGGACATCAAGTCATGCACAGCCGCTTCAACTATTGTGTGCAAAGGCTGGCTTCAAGACATCAAAAGAAAAGATGCAATGGGTGAAACTGAACTATCAATCTGGGTGATGAACTACAAGAAGGAACAGTACGTCTCTCCAAGGACAGAGTGAAGACAATTACTACCTTCCAACACCCTAAAACAAAGGCTCAAATGCAAAGCTTCTTGGGTTTAGTGAACTATTGTCGAGCATGGGTGCCAAACTGCTCGTTATATGATAAAATACTGAGAGAAGCAACACTCTCAAGGGCTGAGGAACCTATCAAGAGGACTGCTGAAATGGACATTGCTACCAAATCATGATGGACCCTTTCATTTGTATGTGCACGAGGCGGCAGGCGCAGCAGCAGCGATCCTCGCTACCAGTGGCGTACTTGTCAAATATTTTAGAGGCAGTCACCAAAGGCCTCCCTGCATGTTTACGAGCAGTGACTGCTGAGGCGTTGATGGTAAAACATGCAGAACGTATTGTGCTCTCACATCCATTAGTTGTGAACACCTCTCACCAGGTAGGAACAATCATGCACAACATTACCATATGACAGCACAACGTTGATCAGGGTAAGAAGTTATTTTATTGGCTACTGCTAATCAGACAAATAAACCAACCTCTGATATAAACGGCCCGACTTTATCATTACAAATGACTGAAATTGCTGACTCGAGGTGAATTTTACAACGATTCAAATGATTGCATCGATTGCCTAAAAACATGTACTTTATGCAGGCCGAATGTTTCGTCATCTGCCCTGGAGGAGGGGGACCATTGGTACATTGAACATTGAACATTGACTTGATGGGTCCAGTTCCAAGCCAATTGCGTATACTGGTTTGGTTATGCTGTAACGGAAATTCAGAATCGAATTATTGAAGCTTATTCGCTCCCATATGAATCTGCACAAGCTGCTGAGTTGTTTGCGTTGATCAGAGCATGCCATTTGGCTAAAGTTACATCGATCGATATATACACAGACTCGAAGTATGCTGATGAAGTAGCAAAGTGGGCTGCAAGGGAAGTTATGGTAAGTCCAGACCTAAATCAAGCTGAAGAGACTTTTTCCATGCAACACTGATAAAAGACAATGACATTAAATTGTTACAGGCAAATCCATCTGAATCTGACAACATTGGGTCTCAAATTAAGTGAAATCAATCTTATTGCATAAATGGGGTACAAAATGCAGTAATATTAATCCTGGACTCATGTCTAACTTATGCACAGAACAACAGACACAAGCCTACGAAGCACGACTCAATACCACACTCGGAACTGCTGTTCTAAACAGACAGAAGCTTTCTCGTGTGTGAGGTAAAATGATAAAATGGTGAAAATTTGGCAAAATAAATAATACAGAGATTCGGCTAAATGAGCTCAGAATGTCACCATCCTCTGTTGTTAATCTCTCCATTTGAAATACTAATGGGTAGGCCTTTCCCGACCCTCGGGTCAAAGGCCGCGCTGGCTTTCTCTCCACAGGTGACAAGGAGGTGGTGATTGCAGAATATGTGGATTCCCTCATTAAAATATTAAATGACATAAATGGTGATATCTCTCTCTCTCCCTCTGCCTGCAGAAAGCACTACTCATCCATTTGTTCCAAATCAGCAGGTTCTGGTAAAGTGTTTGAAACCAACGAAGTTAGGAGAACCAAAGTGGGCCCAACTACTGTACTGCCAGTGACCTGAACGGGGGTGCTAACTGAACTTCAACCACAGTGGATCCACGCAAGCCGCGTGAAGCTTGCTCCAGAGGAGGGCCTTACTGATTCAAGGTGAACGGTGAAAGCACTGGAGGAGCTGAACACGCAGCGCCAGTGCCCAACCGGGAATCTGCGAATTAGGAGGACCTGAGGAGGGACCCGGAACAGTCAACATGAAGACATTCCTACTGACATTCTGCATATGGCAGGTGGTCGTGCTTGCCTATGCCCGTTCAGTATCAACACAACAGCAAGGAGCCACATGTGTAATTCCAATTCCTAGAAATAATGTATGATGATTTATGTTTTATGAAATGTTACAGGAAGATGTTTCTGTTATGAAGGTACGGGTAAACACCCGGAAACGAAGGTACCTAGAAGGTGATGCCTCAAGTGACCGTGAAGTATATCTAGATAGTGTTGGACAGCCAAGAGGTATTAAATGTTTGGATTACCTTTTGACTAAAGATGGAGGAGGAGTATGTAAAATGTTTGGAGACAAATGCTGTACATACATCCCGGGTCACACTGATGATGATGGTGAATTCATGAAGGTATGAAAGGAAATGGATAAGTTGAATAAAGAATTAGCTGATAACATCGGGGAGAATGGGGACAATTTTTCAATATGTTTGGGTGATTCGCACCTTGGATGTCCTCCATTATATCCATTGCTGTATGCATTCTACTTATGTTATTATTTGGCCCATGTTTGCTACAATTACTAATGCAAAAGTTGAATGTGATGATAAACAGGCATAATATCACCATATTCCATTATTTAAGTATACCTGATACTGAAGTTGGTTGAGAAGGTTATGTGATCCTCTCAGGATCAAAGTGGGCAATGTGGAATAATGGAGGCATCTTTTAAACGTTTTCTGTTGGTGTAACTGCAACTGTTCCCTGTTTGAAGGATGTTCTATAGGAATGTGTCTCTTGTCTCTACGCTCACGTTTCACACGTAGCTCAAATGTATGTTACCCCCAAATAAGGTAATGAGCCATTTCATTGGTGGGGGTCCAGTGGAATGTGGTTTTTCTGGACCATATAACAAAGTGCTGAACAATAAACGTTGAAGAAGGATCTGATAGCATTGGGTGTCTGTGTCATTTCTTTCTTCCCTCAGCTGAGCCGTATTGAGACGGGGATTGCAGATCAAGAAAATAAATTAAACACATTGGATGACAAAATTATCTAACACTAGGAAACATTTTATTGATGTCAATTAAGTTTTAGGGAGTGTTGTGGGGTGACCAGACATCCCGATAAAACCAGACTTTACGAGAAGTGTCCTGCTATCAATACACCTTTTATCAGTCCTTTGAATAAACTGATATTGCTGTGCTTAGTGCTTTTTAAACCTTGGGAAACCAACAGGTCATTCCCACGGTTTCAGAGGGTAAATTTTATCCTTTCTGCCCCAAGGCCGGATCTAGGGGGGTACTGGAAGTGGGCTTTGTCCTGCCAAAATTAGAATTAAACATTTAGAAAAATATCTCTGCTCTTTTGGGCCATACAATGCAAGTGAATGGGTGCCAAGATTTTGAAGCTCCATAAATCAGCATAAAAGGCATCCATAAATGTCATCCAGTGGTTAAAACAATGTCTTCAGCGATATGATAAGTCTGGGTGAGAAACAGATCAATATTTAATTCCATTTTTATTATAAATTCTCCTCCCTGCTCAGTCAATCTCCACTTTAAATTTCACATTCTTCATGTGTTGATGATTCACATTATTTATGCATACGTTTGGAAGGATTTTGTCCATAAAATGCATCAGAATGCCCAAATACACGCCATTTCATATTCACAATGTTATCCAATTGCATTAGCGCCATACAATTTGTTTTAGTTTCATGAATTGCTTTTGTACTCTGCTTCAAAAATTAAAAAAAAAAAAAAAAATTAAAAAATGGCACTTTTGCTTTAGTGATAACTTTGAGGTTGTTTTTGTGACATTGATTCTCAAATATAACTCACCTCAACACCTACCACACATTCTTATGACCGTTAATTAAAATGAACTTGATGTCTAAGTGTAATGTACTGCACTTTCAAACAATGTCATAAGGAGCTGGGAGAGTTTTTAGCAATAAAGAATTAAATATATTTTCCATCCTCTTTGCATTTTTATGTTAAAATCGTACAAGATTATTCTCCTCAAATGCAAGTGACATCAAATAAAAGAGTTCAATTGGAAGTAATCCAAAATTGCTCTGATTAGATTACCCCAAAAAGGGAATCTGCAAGATTATGTAACTGATTGCAATTTTTGTCCTGTAATTTATTCAAAGGTAATCTACTCAGCTCTGAATATAGGCTGTTTAATTATTAAATATACACTGGTGGCCAAAAGTTTGAATAATATATATATCTTGCTCTTATGGAAAGAAATCGATACTTGTATTCACCAAAGTGGCATTACACTGATCACAATGTATAGTCAGGATATTAATAATGTGAACTTAAAATTTGAAATAAAATGTCAGAACTTCTTAAACTACATCAAAGAGTTCTCATCCAAAAATCCTCCACGTGCATCAATGACAGCTTTGCAGATCCTTGGCATTCTAGCAGTCAGTTTGTCCAGGTGACATTCCACCCCACCCTGTAAGCATAGATGTGACTGTCTTGTCAGGCACATCTCACGTACCTTACAGTCTAGCTGATCCCACAACAGCTCAATGGGATTAAGATCCATAACACTCTTTTCCAATACCTGCTGCCAATGTCAATGTTTCTTTGCCCACTCTCCTTTTTTTTTAACCTTTTATTTTTCTGTTTCAAAAGTGGCTTTTTCTTTGTGATTCTTCCTATAAGGCCTGCACCCCTGAGTCTTCTCTTTACTGTTGCACATGAAACTGGTGTTGAGCAGGTAGAGCCAGCTGAGGACATGTGAGGCATCTTTTTCTCAAACTAGAGACTCTGATGTACTTATCCTCTTGTCTAGTTGTACACCTGGCCTTCCACATATCTTTCTGTCCTTGTTAGAGCTAGTTGTCCTTTGTCTTTGAAGACTGTAGTTTACCCCAATTTCAAGCATTACATAGCCTTCATTCTTCAAAACAATGAGTGACTGACACATTTCTAGAGAAAGCTGTTTATTTTTTTTCCCTATTTTTGACCTAATATTAACCTAAAGACATGCCAGTCTATTGCATACTGTGGCAACTGAAAAACAAACACAATGTTAAGCTTCATTTAACAAATCAAATATCTTTCAACTGTGTTTGATATAATGGCAAGTGATTTTCTAGTACCAAATTAGCAATTTATCGTGATCACTCAAGGATAAGGTGATGGAGTGATGGCTGCTGGAAATGGGGCCTGTCTAGATTTGAACAAAAATCACTTTTTTCAAATAGTGATGGTGCTGTTTCTTACATCAGTAATGTCCTGACTGTACTTTGATCAGCTGAATGCCACTTTGGTGAATTAAAATAAAAATAAAATAAAAAAAATTAGGAGATCTTTTGTCGATAAATTAACATAGCAAACATAGATCTATTGTAGAGTTAAAAGCAAAGGTATGGGAACTTTTTGCTTACTAGAATCTTAGGTTACTTTAAAGCATATACAAAATGTCATTTTTTTTTTTATTTTATTTTTTTTTAGAAAACATGAAGAGGTGCCTTCTTGGGCTTGTGTTGCAATTATGCAAATCATACACAAGGAGGCAGTATTGATTCATTTCTATTCTCTCTCCTCTCACCATAGACATTGAGAAATGCGTCATGCATTTACTTCAACTACTGACTTCAACAGGCCTCTGAGACTCTTTATAACAAAACAAACAAACAAACAAAAAAAAGGAATCTTTATAACAAAACATTCAATTATGGGCCATAAATCATATTCACAAGCATGTATGTGAATAGAGATATATGGTTAGGCCTAAGTGTAAGTATGTAATAGCTCATAATGTTCTCAGAAAATAAACAAACATGAACATTGTCCCAAGTTATCTTCCCTCTGCTATAATAATATTAATATTATTAATAATATATGTTTATATTTCAACACCGACATAGAGTTCGGCGGGAAACTTCCAAGCCTAAAAAATGCATGTGAAATTACCATGGAAATACATACTCAGGACCAGAAGCCAAGAGATATGTTGGAAAGAAGAGCATGAACATACAGCATACTGACATTACCCTGCAAATTAAATGAAAAGGTATGTGTCAGCAGGTTATTTGATGAGGAAATGTTTTCAATATAGCCTGCATTATAAAGTTTTTAATTAAGGAAAATCATATAGTACTTTTTAGGCTTTTTTAGCTGTTCATGTACTATGCACATGTATTTTTGATTCGCAATGTTTTCAGGCTGACCTATGAAGTAACATAACAGCTGCTTTTATAATATATTTTTTCTTAGCAACTTGACTTTTGACTATTTTGAAAATAAGCATGTTTTAAAATTAGCATTGTCGCTTTAAATAATGGAGACTGGGGCTAGTTGTCACTAGCGTTTATTAATTCTAACGGTTTTAAATCCACTTGCAAAAATCTGTGTTTTTTCTCTATCAGTGGTGTTGTATGTTGGTTTCAAAGACCAAGTAAAAAAAAAAAAATCAAATCAAATAAAACAAATTATAATAGGCACAATAAACCCACACTGGCATACATTCAGCAAGGGTCGACTGTAAAACTACTGTTTTAACCGTTATTCTGAATTATGTTCTCGGGACAAGGGTAGCCTATTTTTACGTCAGGTCGGGGCAAGTTGCTACACGTGTTTTACATTATAAAACGTTATAAATTACATTGTTTGTTAGCTAAATCAATGATTTGATATTTGAGAATGACAACTTTTGACATTTTTTTTCCTGTTTCGTTTAGTGTTTTATAATTTTACCGTTTACAGTTTGCTGAAAGACTACTGTAATAAACTGTTTAATGACAAGTTGATACTTCCATTGTGACGTAGCCTACCCCATGTAGCGGGGAATGTGTAGGTATATTTTTCATATATATTTTTTTAACAGTTGTATTGTATTTTTTTACAACTAAAATTGCAAGATGGAAGATATTCCTCACGCGCATCCGTATTCCCCTCCTATCACTCAAGATTAGCTCTCCTAGTAATTGCGCCCACGCTACGATGAGCAGTGAAAGTAGGCGGGTGCCTCTTATTTACTTCCCCATGCTGTCTGTGCTGTGTTCGGTCACACTTTGGCAAAGCGCTGTGTGGATGCTGGCATGAGTTGCTCCTATCGCGCGCTGCTGGTACTCGCTGTGGATGCAAAGCAACAGCAAAGTACAATGACGCACTACAAATTATCACTTGCTTGCCATCCCCGCATCGCTTCACATTTTATCTTATTTTAAGCTTGCGTGGTTTTACCGTTGTACAATCAGCGTATTGCCTAAAAAAAACCTGATCATTTTGCTTTATCATGTGTTGAGATACCGGGTTTTCAGCATGCGTGGCCAAAAAAAGCAAGCCATGCACAACATTTTATTAAAAGAAGCAGTAATGCTGCAAGTAATGCTGTTTCTTTTGCAGGTGACTGTTTTGAGATGACGAGAACAGACGTTGAACATACGTGTAAAAATGAAACGTAAACTTCGGTGTGTGACAAGCTGTGGATTTACAGTATCTAAACAGAAATGATCGCCAACACGAACATCTGTTATTCTGTAATTAAATATGGAAGCGAGGAGGAACTCTATGCGCCCACTCTACGCAAGGATAAACTCTCGAGTGGTGCGATCGGATATTAGTATTCAAACACTGGAATAATTGCAGTTTATCCATGATCAGTACTCTTGTTGAAAACACGGATTGGATATATGTGGAAGATTATACCTGATCAAGGGTTATGGCAGAACTTTCTGAGAGGAGATAATCATTAGTTGGGTGGATGGAGAGAGGCAGTGAGGCTATGGTGAGCTCATCCCCAGCAGTCGCTGCTCACGCAGAGGGAGAAGAGATTGAGGTGCTGGAGAGCAGTGATGTCCTTCCTGTTGCTCCAGAGGATGTAAGTGACCATGTTAAGATTGCTAAATGCCGCATATTCTGTTGAAGTGCAACAAATCACTTTCTTCTCCTTTCTCTGTGTCACACAAATGCTTCTCTCAGCAATGGAAGTCCCTTTTTGACAAGGTAGGATTTCTGCTCTTGTTGCTATCACTTTCTTGTCTGTAAGTTTCAGTTTGGTGTTGTGTAATGCCTTACAGACCTGTGCAGCCTGTGCTTGATTTACTAACAATAGTTGATAAAAGGTTTGAGTCACTCAAGAGAGTAAAAGAATCACAGAAAAAGTTACATCTCAGGTCATGGTCCTGGATCTGTGAGTTTAATACACTGTAATCCCCATATACCTGGACAAGGGAGGGGACAAGGAGAGGGAAACAGAAATAATAAAAAATAGGGGGGGGGTACTTCCTGTAACAGTGTAGTACCCCCCCAAAAAACACTGTCAAATTTAAAAGAGAGGGAAAAGGCCAACGCAGAGCAGCAGTGAGAGAGAGAGAGGAGAGAGAGATGAAAGAAAAAAAAATACTCGCCAGTTCTCCGATACACCGTAGCTTGTTCCTCGGCCACTCCTCCACCCTCTAACGGATGTCAGCCACGCCTCTCCTGGCGGATCGGAGGCAGTCCTCCAGCCCCTGGCGGACGGAACGCCCCGCCGCAATCTTGGGGAGCCGAAGGGGTCTCCCCCGCTCCTGGCAGCGGTTCTCCCACTCCAGGCGGTCGGTCTCCGAGCCCCTCCCCGCTCGTGGTCGGCGGTCTCAGACCCCGTCGCGTTTCAGCGGCTGAAAGGGGACTCCTCCGCCCCTGGCAGCAGCCCTGACCGCTCCAGGCGGTCGGCTAGGAGCCCCTTCTCCCCTCGCGTTCACGGCCGTTCCACCGCTTCCAGGCGGTTTGGCTCCTTGTCCCCCGGCAGATGGCTGCGGCTGCTCCGTTGGGGTGGACGGTAGTGGCGAGAACTCTACTACGGCGTATCCCTCCTCCTTCCCGGATTTCGGCACCAGTGTAACGTAGTTCAAGGGAAAGGAGGAGGTGAGAACCGGCTTGACAATATAAATAATATTTTAATTATGAACTTAAACAAAAGACAAAACACACATATGACGGACATGTCCGTAAATGATCTCTCTCTCCTGCACCATCCTCTGCAGTCGGCCTTTATCCCTCTCGGAGGCTTGATTAGCCTAATACGGGACCAGGTATGTAGGATCACGACCCGGACCCACCCTCCTACCTGCCACATACACCAACAGCTTTTTATTATCCTGGTTACAGTTATCAGCTTGGCCCACTAGGCATCCAGTGTGGGGAAGGGGGGTTTGCAGGGAAGAAACAGAGTAGGGTGACAGACGGTGAGCGGTCACCCACACCCCCTACCCCTCTTCTCTCACTCTCAGTCCCTTTTGCTAGCTTTGCACCTGCCTAACCCTGACCCCCTGCACTTATTCCCCAGGGATAAAGACCAGGGACATTAAGGATGGATGGGTCACAAATGCAGAGTGAAGTAGAATGATACCAATATGAAGGGAGGGAGAGATTCTAGGGTTAAAAGGGTGTCAGATATGAACACAGTGGGTGTTCAGAGAGCTGCATGGGGCAGAAGGCTCGTATCAGACATCCTCAGTTTCTGCTGGATTTGATAGGGGAGGGAGGGTACTTTCTCAGAAGTGGGCCTCTCAGTCCATTTCCTTTATACAGCCGACATCAATTTGAATCCCTCAAGTGGACTGCCATCTGAGTTTTCGTCCAATGTTGGGGTCACTGCCCTGCAACACTGTAAATAAGTGGCATTATGGGGTCTGAAGCTCAGATACACACTTCAGTGATCCCAGATGTAACAAACTAATGAAAGGGAGTAGCAGAGCTGTTAAATAACAAAATGTCAGAATACAAATTTCTCACACATACATATTCAGTGTCACGCTTTGCCTCCTCTAGGCAACTACCTACACACATGCGTGTCATGTACACGCCTAGAGGAGGCAAAGCGTGACACTGACACGCATCCGCTAGTGGACCAGCGTGTCTATTACACGCTTTGGCGTGATATCGGGTTGTAGATGAGTGCATTACTAACCTGTGGTGCCAGTAATAGCAAATAGCTTGTTTGTTTCTGACCGCATATTAACCAACTGCATCCGAAAACAAATCCATACAAATGGAAAGCTGTTAAACAACTCTTTGTGGATAAATAATAAGTCTCTTTTAATAACATTGAAATATCATTTGAGATAGATGGATTTACATAAATTAGTGTCCGACTTGGTTGATTTCCTTTTGTCACACACTTTATAATTCAGAAAAAAAAACAAGTATGCCAGTACTATTTTGGGCAAGCACAATTTAGTAGAATAGGATTAGGTATTTTGCATGGCATAAACAAAAAATAATAATAATATGAAATAACAGTAGAATCCTAAATTGATGACTGAAGTAATTTATAAGACTCAAAGAAATCATGCAAACTGTGCAGTTTCTTTGTGTTATGTTTGTAGTTCTGCTGCTATTCACCTTAAACCTTTTTTCAGACATGAACTTTATGCTAGAATGTATTGCGTTATTTAGATTATTTGTTGCTGCTCACATGGGTCTTAATGGAATTTATACTAATCGTTCCAATGGTTTCTTCCCAGTAATACCCTGAATAAGCCAAACACGTTTACAATGTCCAAAGCCAAAAAAGCCCTAAAAACATATCAAATTGTTGACATTTCATCCTGTGATTATGTTGAATTTGCAGTGCATAGGCCTTATCACATCTGAAATCTTACATCAAATGTGTGCTCGGTCATCTTTAACATATTCTTTTGAAGAGGCTGTCCATCATTGTGCTGTTGCTCACCACCTACTCCTAGTTACTTATTTTACAAACTAAGAGAAGGTTTGTCTATTTAAGGAATATAGGAATAGAAGAAGAGAAAGACAGAGAATGGGCCCATGTTCTCACACTCAACCCCATGTGTCCCCATGGCCAATTAACACATAATAATCACATACATTGTGTGTCCCTGGGCCCTTTGTGTTTCTACAACATTCAGAGATGAAAGTTTGCCAAATATCTCTATGTGTGGCCTTGTTTCTTTATTGAGACACATGCAGCGAGTCATTGTCCAATAACTCTTTCTCTATTTTCAGTATACCCTCCCTCCCTCTCTCTCTCTTTCTTTCCTTTACTCTCTCTCTGCAGTCTTTCTCTCTTTACATCCCACACTTTCCTTGACACTTTTTTTTTTTTAAAACAGACTGTGATAATAAGAGGAATCTCCCATTTGTGATGTGTGAAAAAATATAGAAAATTGACTAAACATATCAGTTCAGTAAAACTCTCTGGAGTATGGAGGTGTGAAGTGTGGTAGCACAAAGTGCAGAGACCTTTAAAGATGTGAAAGAAACCATTGCTGCAATGGAATGTGTAATTTTTCTAGTCCAATGTTGCTCTGAGAATATGTCTGTTATGATCACATTAAAGTTCACATTTTTTCATAACCCTTACAAAATGAGGGTATTACTGAAATCTATTTAGTAAAAGTGCAGTTTTGTGTAGTGCAATGATGTTGTACTGCAGAATGACAAACAGTACGGCACTTACAAAACCTTTTAACTGCAGTACTGATATAGTGCACTACAGTACAATTACAGTACAGGTCAGTGTAGTATAAACTGCATTCCACACTGGTATATCTGCAGTACATTGCAAAATAATAGCATTTCAGTGAAGTACAATTTAAAATCAATGCAGTACAGCTATAGTTTGTGTAGTTCACCTGCAGTTCAGTGCAGTTAAACATCTGTATTGCAGTATAAATGGAGCTTCAATTACAAATGCAGTTTTCACATTGAACAAAACTGCAGTACTAAAGCATCTAAACTAGGGCTGTCGAAATTAACACATGCGATTCATTTACAGTGTTTGACACGTTGTTTATTTTTTAACATGATTAACGTAATTTCCAATTTGACATTAGATTCTGGCATTCTATTCTTTTCTCTGTGAGATCTAAACAGTAGTTGCAATAGTGTGGAACCTTTGCGACGTAACTGGGGGACCTTACACAGAGACGCACACACCACAAACAAACACACAGTTTCAAAATGATGGAAAAAGGACCTCTTAACGGTATTTAAAATATATATATATATACAATTTGTACAAAACAAACGCAGATGCAGCAAACTAAAGACATTCACATATCCTCTATGAGTGATGCGTCAGCAACACATTACGTTTGGGCTTTCACATTGGCCGCGTCTCTTTTCTAGGTTCTTACGGCAACAGCGGGCAGTCACTTGCACTTGTTTATCTGCCTGGATCAACTAATGTGTATATGCGTTCATGAGTTGATTGACAGGCAATGTCTTTATCTAAAAGATGATCCCATTCATTTTAATACCAGTGGTCTGTCTGTTCTAAATTGTCTCTGTATATAAACAACATGGGCTAAAGACATTTCCTTTATTTAGTTATTTTGAGTTTGTTTGCATACGGACCAATAAATTGTGTGTAGTTGGTTCGGTTTAAATATTTTTTACTTTACTAAAATCTCCTGATTATTTTAGCTTACTACTGCGCTCAGAGCCACTTCAGCGTGAGCCATGCGGCAAAATAAACTCGACGCCGAAACTATCCACCCGCTGCCACATCCGGGATGCTTTTTGGGACACTTCACCTCACAACTGATACTTGTGTGTGCAGTGTGATGGATATAATCTGTCAACATAGGTGCTGAAATGAAAATGCCGGGTTCGCGCATCATCCGTGAGGGAGGCGTGAACAAGGAATGAGCGGCGTGTTTTCGTTTTGGCACCCATATTAATAGATGCCACCATTTACACTGCAAGCTTGAGTTGCGAGGTGACGGTTCCCAGAAGCGGCAGTGAGTGGATAGTATCGACGTTGAGCCTATTTTTGCCATATGGCTCACTCTGAGCTCAGCTGCTCTAAGTGCAGTACAACATTAAAATAATCAGGAGCGGCCATTGTAAAAGCCAAATGCGACCACCCTGCTCACACCTTGCTCATGCCATGCTCACACCATGCTCACGGAGGATGTGTGAACATAACATAAACCCAACAGGAGGATAAAGAAGCAGCTAGCATTTCCTTGGCGCCTCGTTGTTCTTCTATCTTACCGGACTATTCGGATGAAGTATCATTATGAGGACAGTATTAGTGCTAAAAGAAAAACAAAGCCCTTTTTGGATGGTCAATGTTTCTCAGATTGATATACAGTATGTGAAACAAAATTTGCATGGCTCTTCTGTGATTAAACTTATGAGTTCAGATAACTATTAATTCACGGTGGAAAGGTAAGTTTGGTCATCCCACGAACCTGGAAATTTGCTTCTCTTGTGGTCAGTCGCATGTAATATTTATATTACCAAAAAATATTTGTTTTAGAGGGTGTACAGTTTAGTTGACTTGTTAGTTAGTTCTCCCAGTCAACGCATAGGGTTAGTGCCTACTAGTCAGTCACATTCATGTTCCATATGGTGATAGCAAGAGTTATATTCCACAAACTGTGTTCTGTGTATTTAAAAAAAAAACATTTTCTATTATAGGCTATGCAAAAATATATGTGGAATTATGCTAAAGTGTAAATAGAGTGAACACTGAGCACTTTGCTCATGCTTTCATTTCTCTTGCACTGAGATGAGAGTGTATCAGTATCACTGAGTCATCAGTTGCACACACTCTCTCTCAATCAAACACACACACTCTCTCTAGGGAGAGAGAGAAAAGCCCCACATACAATAGAGTAAATGTGGAATATAACTTTAGTAATGTGAATAACTTACAACATTTCTACACATGCACATTACTATACATCTTGATAAATAAGATGTATATACTCTATATAGAGTCATATTTCAAAATTTTACCAATTATGGGGTGTTCTTTACATTACAGTACTGCAGTTTAGAGGTAATGTACTATACTGTGTACTGTATCACATGTTCATGGCACTTGCTCTGAAAATTTGTGGAAAAGGATGCCTTATAACTTTTTCATGTTTATATTATACTTTTATATTTACCAGTGAATGTTTCATTTGAAATATTGTGTTGCTAATGCTCAGGTGTCTTAAGGCCAGGCATATCTTTAAAAGCTTTTAAACCTTTTTAAACATTTGAATGTCAATAAATTGCTGATTGCTAATAACTCACTTTGTGTTTGCAGTCATTGGTCAAGTTTCGAAGACAAATGAATTAAGTGTAGGAGTGCAGAGTGCAGTTCTAGAGAACATCAGTAGAACTGCAGTACAAGTACGTTATTTTGAGTTGCATGCAGTATTCCTGCAGTTGTCAGTACTGCAGTACAAGTGTGGTAATTTGGATGCAGTATTCCTGCAGTTTTCAGTACTGCAGTACAAGTGTGGTAATTTGGATGCAGTATTCCTGCAGATTTCAGTACTGCAGTAAAATTGTGGTAATTTGGATGCAGTATTCCTGCAGTAATACTGCGTCCAATTTACCACAATTGTACTACAGTTAAAAAACTGCTGTTATTTTTTGTAAGGGAATCTTTGAGTGAGACAAATGTAAACATATTTACTGCAGCTTGCTGTCCATTATGAATAGCTCGAGTATGTGACTCAGCTCTATAAATGTACTTCATGACTATAAGGTTAATACGTATTATAAGTGCACAAAAAGTAAATGTGGAGTGGGGTTGTTGAGGGATGCTGGAAAAATTGGTTGGGGAAAATTGACACAAACACTTAAAGGAGTCAAGGTGTTCATTTGTTTCTATTAATGGCAGCAGTGAATATATTAACTGAACAATTATTTGAACTGTACATTAAACTAAACATTGGAACATTTATTTTTATGTAATTTATCCACAAAGTGTGCAGCTTTTGTCACCGCAATGTATCTTTCTGGGCTTCTGGAAGAACATTTCCAGAGCCTCTTGATATGGGAAGTCAGAAATGTCTGGCCCATTTATTGAGATCTGCATGCATGCTGCAAGATGGTCTCCTTGCAGCCTATTGCGGATGTTTGTCTTGACCTGCAAATGCATTAACTGTTAAATGTGATAGCTTAACATATAGCTAAAAGCAGCAAATCCTATTGTGAAAAGTTTGTATTACCCTGTTCATGGTTGAGAAGTCCCTTTCACAGTTTACACTACTGACTGGGACCGTCAGAGCAATAGAAGCCAGCAGGCTGTTAGTCTGAGCAGACAGTCAGAACAAATATGTGTGTGATTGAGCATTAAGGCCTATATTATTTTATTTTTTTCGTTCTTTGAATTAGTTAATTATATTAATTTAAATCTTTTGATTGTTCATATCTTAATTTTTTAAAATATTTTTATTAATAGAGCCGGCTCCCAACATTCACCTACAAGAGTCGGCTCTTAGACTCGTTCGCGAACGACCCATCACTAGTAACTGGACTTTTGCTGCTTGTCAGGGAAAGGGCGTGCAGCACTTGGGCTCTTTTCTGTACTTGGACTCGGAGCAGTAGCGCTACTCCGGGTGCTACTTACTACAGGAGAGCGAGTGTTGCCATCTTCACAACCCTGGGAGCGTTTAAAAAACACGGATATTTTTGTCTTCTTTTCAGGTGATTGACGCAACATATTTCCGACGCACGCTTTCTGTCCGCTGGTGGGAGTGTGTGATGGGGAGTCGACTCCAAAGGGTCGATTCCTCGACTCTGAATAGCCCCAGACTCGGGGTCAACTCCATCACAGGAATCAACTCTTGGTGTCGACTCTGTTACCGTGTCCGAAATCACTCTTGTGAGTGTCTAATCGCTATAAAAATTATATTTTTGCAGTAAAGTCGAGTAGATTGTATATTTTTTACATTTTGAGTGTATTACTATTTGTTATATGTTGAATTAATGTGACGTCATATCACGACCGTAGTCTCAAAGTCTAGTGTATCCGCGGCATTACACCATGCCAGAGAGCTGTCGTAGAAACTTTGTATTTATCCTACACGTAGCTTGTAGCTTATCTCTTTAGAAATAGATAAAAAGTCATAGTGACTCTAGTTTGTATTTATGCATACCTCCGTACCAGAAAACCTGGAATCGAACACCCCATGCTCACTTGTGTGCGCGTGCAGGCGTGTCTGTGTGTGTGTGTGTGTGTGTGTGTGTGTGCAGGCGTGTGTGTGTGTGCGCATAGGGGCGGAACTCCGCCGTGCGCGATACAGAGAGCTGAGGAGAATAGTAAACGTGCAACCATGTAGAGACAGAAATGACATGCCGTCGTGTAAATAAGATAAATAACTTAAGGGCTATTTAGTTTGTTTAATAAAAGAACAAGGTATAGACCTGTTCTATTGGAAAGGTAACCTTAAATTACTTCTGTTGTGATCTGGCGCTATATAGAAAATATAATTAACTTTACCTTCCAGGGGGGGCGGAGGGTGCCGTTGGGGGTGCGGGGCGCCCCCCTAATATAATGGCAGGGTGAAACACTGCAATTGAGAACTGAAGATGAACACACTGGAGAGCAGAGTTCCCAGGTCAGGGCAAACTTAACTATATCTGTATGATCATTCGAGTAGAGACATTTTCCAAGACCATGTCATGTGATATTTCTTTTTAGATTGAGTCCATAAAAGTCTAAAAAATACAATAACTTGGTAAATGGTGCATATTATGGCTACATTTAACGTGTTAGCATTAGCGCCATGAATGCAGAATGCAAATAGCACATAATGTACATCAAATGATTACTTTCATCCTCATATGTGACCAAATTTATCGCTATGCAACTAAAAATATCTGTGATTAGCCACTGTCAGGTAAATATTCAGATTTCACTCAGTGGGATGCAGTCAGGGTTGGGCTCTAATGGAATACATGTAACTGCGTTATGTATTCAGAATTAAAAAATACATGTATACAGTTAGTTTTTTTTAGTATACTTTTAGAATATTTCTCTCATAATGAACACAAAGTAGAGCAGATGAGAAAAAATTTTGTCAATCAAATAAGAAACAGTTTTTTTAAACAGTGCACAAGCGCATGCTACACACTCGCTCTCTCTTCCTTTAGAGCAGGCATAGCGCGTGTGTAGGGTTGCCAGGGTTGCAATTTCACAACAAATTTAGCTAATTTGAAAACACAGTTGTGGGTTAAAATCATAAATTCAGGGGTTTGCATTTTTTTTAATACTTTAAAAATCGACTGCGGTCACCAAAAGGTTTGATTGTAGGAACTTAAATATAACGTCATGTATAATAATTCCTGGATTGAAAATCTGCCCGGCACACCAATAGGATTGTTTGAGATGCCAAACACCTGATCTTGAATGTAGAATAGAGTAGGCAGCTTCAGTCAGATTGGGACAGTTCTCACTTCTAATGGTGGATCAGCCACCTATGGGATCAAAGGCAGATATTACTTGATTCGTATTGTTGTGAACTTATTCCTTCTAAAGTATAGGAAACTCAGAGTCGAAGACCAGGAGACGTTGGGATATCTTTCAAGCAGGTTTCTTTATTGAGAACTCGCTGTGCGTTGCTGTAGTCATCCCAATCTAGTCTGAACTAAGGGAACTTTACATTGCAATTTATCTACATTTAGGGGGAGGGATTTACATTGTGATGAACAAAGCATGCAAATCAAGTAGCCGTTCTTTTCCCACCCATGCTCTCATACAAAGGGTGAGAGTCTCAGTACTCTGAAACAAGACTGGCAGGAATCTCGTGCTTAACAGATACTATGGTATTGGAACCTAAATTAAACATTTAATAAATTTGTAACACAACATTTCCCCCTTTGAGAGTTCTAATAACTCTCACACAATACAAATTTAGACACTTAAAGGTTCATTCTTGTAACTTGTGATCGTTACAGGCACATAGCACTTGCTCTGTGTTGCTTTTCTGCAATTGCATGCTGACACAGAACCAAACATGCAATTAGCGTCCGTGAAGTTCTTACGGGTAATAATCTTTTCTGGTTGGAACTGTCATTTTCTCGTGAGAGGCGTGATTCATTTGTTGAATGAAACACTTGATACTGTGGACTCATAGATAGTACGCCAGTAGGAAAAACATCAACATAATTGCTATTTCCTTGATCCACATCCAGGGTTTACCTAACAGGTTTCCGAACCATGAAGAATTATCTTCAGTCATCTGGTGTAATTTTGCTGAAAGATCAAGAATGTCTTGTTGGATTTTGTTCAAGTTCTCTGTTGGATCCATTAACCCGGTGCAGCACTCAGGGCCAATAATGGTGCAAGCTCCCCCTTGCGTTGCCAGAATGTAATCCAAGGCCACTCTGTTCTGTAAGATCATTATCTTGTGTGAAGCGAGAGTGTCCGTGATGTTACCCAGGGCTAAAGCCATATCATTGGCCAACTACTGTACAGAATTCGATAAGCTTCTGACTTGATCAAGGGCCTGCATGACACCATAAGACGGGATTAATGCTCCAAGAGTTCTTGACCACCATGTTTGTGCACAAGTGAGTCCTGGAATGCAGCCATCTTCTTTGTTTGTGGTAGGAGCAAACGTTCTTTCCCGGAAACAAGGCATTTCTTGAAATAGTCATCAGCTCTAAGAATATGTTGTTTCTGGAGTCCACACTTGTGCGATGTCCATGATGGTTAGTAGTACGACAAACTTGATCATGTTGATGGATGACTGAAGGTTCCGTATGTGGGTCTCTGCGTTGTGTATTTTTTTTTTCTTTTCTTTTTCTTTTGTGATAGTTGGCTCGGCAGTGGGTCTAGTTGTTTTCTGGAAGGTTGTGGCTTCATACGCAGGTGAGGAGGTCAGTGCGTATGGGTCTCGGGACAGCCATCAAGTGGTATCTGCACAGAGGAAGCACGAAAACAAAAGACAGTAGAGCAGTATTTGTTCTAACACTAGGGTTTTAACTTTTTCCGAGTCTGCTATTGTTGTTCCTTCTGTCCCTATTTCTTAATTCATTTGACACCTAAAGAACAGTGAGGTAAGGATGGACTAGTGGATGGGGAAGGCCTATGAGGGAGTCTTCACCGCAGGGTGGGCCCCCGACGCATGTTGCACTCGGTTCTTCCCTGGGCTCCTCACTGGTCCGTGTCCTATCCTATCCCTGTGGGTGGGGGAACAACTTTACAGTGTGACACATGAGTCCAGGTTTTCTTTCCCTGACACAATACTGCAGCTGCTGTAATCAACATCACTTGATGTGGTCCGTACCACTTAGGCTCTAATGGCTTGTTTCTGAATGACTTTATCATGACCCATTGACCTGGGATGATTGTGTGTCCACCTTCTGTTGGAGTCTGCCAACACGACTCAACTCTCTCTTTGGCACTCTGTACTGCCTTTGTGAGGTTTTTACAGTAAGTGATCAGGGCATCTGAGGCAATGTGTACATCAGCATTTCTAAGATCAATCACACCTGGTATCTGCATTGGGCGTCCAGTAATAATCTCATGAGGGCTCAGTCCTACTGATCTGTTAGGTGACGCTCTCATACTACACAGTACTGCTGGCAGCGCTTCGACCCATGGTACTCCTTCCTGATGCATTTTGCTTAGCCTGGTTTTGATTGTTCTGTTCGATCGTTCAACTTGCCCTGATGCTTGTGGCCTATATGGGCAGTGAAGATTCCACTTAATCTTCAACATTCTAGACACTTCCTTGACTACCTGTCCTGTGAAGTGTGTACCTTGATCTGAGTCAATGCAATCTGGTAATCCCCATCTCTTGGCTGTTTCCACTGTGGCTCCTTTGTCTAACCATGTCCATGCTTCATACAGAGGAACGTCTTTGTACAGATCAATTATTGATTCAGGAGGCAGAATTGTCTTCTGTGCTGTACTACCTGAACACACTTGTACAGTTGCATAGAAACAAGCCTGTTTAGCCGCTACATCAGCAAGAGAATTACCTTTAGCTTCTGTAGTATTAGTTGTGAGATGTGCTTTCACTTTGATCACTGGTAATTTCTTTGGAAGTTTCATGGCAAACATTAGATCTTTCACTAATCCAGCATGCTTAATGGGGGATCCAGAAGAAGTTAGAAACTGTCTGGTTTGCCAAATGACACCAAAATCATGAATTACCCCAAAAGCGTTTCTGGAATCTGTGTAGATATTTGCGACTGATCCTGAAGCTAGTGTGCATGCTCTTGTTAAGGCTACTAGTTCTGCAGCTTGAGCTGAAAAATGATCTGGAAGACGACCAGAAGCAACCACTTCAGTGGTGGACGTTACTGCATAACCTGCTCGTCTGTTACCTTCAATGACTTGAGCTGAACCGTCAACAAACAACACAAATTCTGAATTCTCTATAGTAGTTTCTACATCTGTTTTTCCTATAGGTTTGTTGCGGTTCAATTTCTTGGTCAAAGAGGAAACTCTAGCACGTAGCTCTTTGTTCTCTTTCTCTAGCTCTGAGTTATGCTGAGACTGTTCTGTAGCTTTTGCTAAAAGAAACTCTCTGTGGCAGCATATAATGCCTTTTATGTTTTTCTTGCGGATACTTGCTCCAAGCACCTTTTTACACTCATCTACTGACCAAGTATTGTCTGGGTGAATTTCATATTTCTGAGTTAGTTCCTGTCTAACTTTTTCAGTGATTATTAGGTTCATTTGTTCTCCTAACAGTGTTTTGAATTCATTATCTGACCACAAAGGAGTAGCAAGTCCACCTTTTTCAGTTGTGGGGATTAGTCTAGCACTTTTCCTAAACATTTTGTGGATTTCTTTGTTACCACACAAACAAACACTAAAACTTCTCTGATCAACAGAGGGTACACTTGTTAACTCCGATTTAACTATTGTTAACCTTCCAAATTACCAACACTTCACTCTTAACTTCCCTGCCTACAAGAACAGAGGATAAACCAAAATATTAGCACGAAATGCTAATCCTTCTCTGTGAACAGAGGATAACCAATATTAGCACGAAATGCTAATCTTCCCTGCCTGAACAGAGGATAACCAATATTAACACATAATGCTAATCTTCCCTGCCTGAACAGAGGATAACCAATATTAACACATAATGCTAATCTTCCCTGCCTGAACAGAGGATAACCAATATTAACGCGTAATGCTAATCTTCCCTGCCTGAACAGAGGATAACCAATATTAACACGTAATGCTAATCTTCCCTGCCTGAACAGAGGATAACCAATATTAACACGTTATGCTAATCTTCCCTGCCTGAACAGAGGATAACCAATATTAACACGTAATGCTAATCATCCCTGCCTGAACAGAGGATAACCAATATTAACACGTAATGCTAATCTTCCCTGCCTGAACAGAGGATAACCAATATTAACACGTAATGCTAATCTTCCCTGCCTGAACAGAGGATAACCAATATTAACACGTAATGCTAATCTTCCCTGCCTGAGCAGAGGATAACCAATATTAACACGTAATGCTAATCTTCCCTGCCTGAACAGAGGATAACCAATATTAACACGTAATGCTAATCTTCCCTGCCTGAACAGAGGATAACCAATATTAACACGTAATGCTAATCTTCCCTGCCTGAACAGAGGATAACCAATATTAACACGTAATGCTAATCTTCCCTGCCTGAACAGAGGATAACCAATATTAACACGTAATGCTAATCTTCCCTGCCTGAACAGAGGATAACCAATATTAACACGTAATGCTAATCTTCCCTGCCTGAACAGAGGATAACCAATATTAACCAAACTCTACAGCTGTCTGTTAACCTTTTCTCTGGCGGCGCAGAGGAAAATATTATTTTTTATTTTTTTTTTACTGGTCTGCAGCGGTTCTTTGAATAGAGTGAAACTCACTAAATCGTTGGTTGTACGGAAAGATTCCGTCTGGAAAGTTCATTCTTTGTTGAGCTTGAAGTTTCAAGATTCAGTCTGGAACTCAGTCAGAAAAGTTCATTCTTTGTTGAGATCTTTGTTGAGCTTGAAGTTTCAATCTGGATTCAGGTGAGTAGCTCTATCCGGGTCACAGGCACCAACTGTTGTGAACTTATTCCTTCTAAAGTGTAGGAAACTCAGAAGCGAAGACCAGGAGACGTTGGGATATCTTTCAAGCAGGTTTCTTTATTGAGAACTCGCTGTGCGTTGCTGTAGTCATCCCAATCTAGTCTGAACTAAGGGAACTTTACATTGCAATTTATCTACATTTAGGGGGAGGGATTTACATTGTGATGAACAAAGCATGCAAATCAAGTAGCCGTTCGCTCGATACTAAACTTTTCCCATCCATGCTCTCATACAAAGGGTGAGAGTCTCAGTACTCTGAAACAAGACTGGCAGGAATCTCGTGCTTAACAGATACTATGGTATTGGAACCTAAATTAAACATTTAATAAATTTGTAACACAACAGTATCATATGCTTTGTTGCTGATAAGTAGATGTAATTTATATTAAAATAAAATTAATATGATTTACAAGTCACCCAGTGTATCTGTTTTTTTTTTTTTATTCCCCCTAAAAAGCTGTCTCTTTTTTATCCATTTTTAGTTTAATAAAGACACATATTTTAGATATTTTAGAAATATGATTACAATCACATATCCCCTAAATAGATCGACAGTCAGAGTGTTGGGAATATTCACACATAATTTATCCACATAAAAACATATGAGAGTTAAAAATAAAACATAAAAAAGAACAAAGTATCATTGTGGATTAAGCCAATGAGTATTAATCTGTGTTGTTAGCAAGTCGTTACACATTGTGCTTTCAGTTTGCGCAGCTGAAAAATACCTACTACAGTGTCTGCCTCCAAAGATCACGGCTGCCTCGCTGTAACAAGAATATTTTTCACATACATCGTCATGACATAACAGCAAGTCTGAGAGCTTTCTAACTAGCCTGCATCTGCCTGTGATCATTGGTGATTGGTTCTGAGCAGAACTTGCTCATTTTATTATCAATCAGCACACTGTCAGCTGTAAACCAGTATCAATACAGCCGACAACGTCTTTTCTATAAATATAACATTTGCAGTTTTGCACGCATGATACATTGTTTCCCATGATTGTTGCTGTGTAAATACATTTATGCAGCTGCAGATGCGGCTTCTGCATAAAGATGGAGTAAAGATGGATGGTTCTCGATAAACATTTGGTGAGTCACGTACACATCAGAAATTGCAGAATGAAGAACTGTTGAGAAATAGCAGTTATTAATGACAATAATGTGATTAAGTGAAATATGGGAGAAAGTACTACAAAGATTGAAAGAGGCAAAGGACTGTAAGTAGATCAGAGTTCAAACGATGACAGAAATACCAAATAGCTACTGTCAAATTTGTGGCATGTAGTTATATAGTCAGCTAGTTCAGTGTGACACATATTGTAACATACAGGCATATTAATATCTATATCTCAAGTTTTAAAAAACATCTCATACAAAGTAATAAATAAGTATATATATATGTATATAAAACAGCATTAAGAAACAAAGTATGAGTTAAAGTATCAGAAGCACCCAAAAATAAAAGTGTCGTAATAAAAGAGAAAAAAATAATACATAGGCCTAAATGTGAAAATATGCAAGCAAGCCTAGCTATAATCAATAATATAGTACTATATTGTTGTCAAATGACCTCACTATTTTGTTTAATTCCAGTTATCATCTCGAAAATTGTTTATTTGCATTTCTTATCTAATTTTGTGTCAAAATGTTCTTTGTCAGTCCAATCAAATAATGGGTTATGAAGATTATAATTTTGTTAAAAATTCAAATATTGTAGGTGATGTAATGTATTCGGAATACACTACTGAATAAGTTAGAGTATTTAGTATTCAGCCCAGAATACTTTCTTAAAGTGTTCAGTGCATAAACTGGATACTATTTCAAACCCCCCAGAAACACACACATGCAAATTTACACATTTACAGTTTGTACAGTACACAGTGAAACGAGACAACGTTCCTCCAGACCATGGTGCTACATAAAACAACATAGGACAAACCCAGAACCACATGACACTACACAGACTAAATAAAATACCTATATAAAGTGCACGAGCAAACGTGTGCAAAAAGTACGGGACAGTACAATAAATGACTAAATATGAACAGGAGAATAGACACAGTAAGAGACAGTGCAGCACCAACCAGTACACAGTAGTGCAAAAAGATGACAGTTTCTAAAAATGCCAAATGAAAACATAACATACTATGAGATAGTGTTCTATGGACATAGCAGTTATTGAGGTAGCAGCCAGTTATAAAGTGAAAATAATTAAAGTGCAACTCAGGACATGTGTGTGTGTGTCAAACCAGTCTCTGAGTATTGAGGAGTCTGATGGCTTGGGGGAAGAAACTGTTACACAGTCTGGCCGTGAGGGCCCGAATGCTTTGGTACCTCTTGCCAGATGACAGGAGGGTGAAGAGTTTGTGTGAGGGGTGTGTGGGGTCGTCCACAATGCTGGTGGCTTTGCGGATGCAGTGTTTTTTGTAAATGTCTTTGATGGAGGGAAGAGAGACCCCAATGATCTTCTCAGCTGTCCTCACCATCCTCTGCAGGGCGTTGCGGTCCGAAACGGTGCAAGTCCAAAACCAGGCAGTAATGCAGCTGCTCAGGATGCTCTCAATAGTCCCTCTATAGAATGTAGTGAGGATGGGGGTGGGAGATGTGCTTTCCTCAGCCTCCGAAGAAAGTAGAGACACTGCTGGGCTTTCTTGGTAATAGAGCTGGTTGAGGGACCAGGTGACGTTCTCCGCCAGGTGAACACAAAGGAATTTGGTGCTCTTGACGATCTCCACAGAGGAGCTGTCGATGTTCAGCGGAGAGCGGTCACTCTGTGCTCTCCTAAAGTCAACAACCATCTCTTTTGTTTTGTCCACGTTCAGAGACAGGTTGTTGGCTCTACACCAGTCCGTTAGTCGCTGCACCTCCTCTCTGTATGCTGACTCGTCGTTCTTGCTGATGAGACCCACCACGGTCATGTCATTGGTGAACTTGATGTGTGATTCGAGCTGTGCATTGCTGCACAGTCGTGAGTCAGCAGAGTGAACAGCAGTGGACTGAGCACACAGCCCTGGGGGGCCCCAGTGCTCAGTGTGGTGGTGGTGGAGATGCTGTTCCCAATCCGGACTGACTGAGGTCTCTCAGTTAGAAAGTCCAGGATCCAGTTGCAGAGGGAGGTGTCCAGGCCCAGTAGGTTCAGATTTCCAATCAGGAGCTGGGGAATTAATGTGTTGAATGCTGAGTCCTTTTTATCTAGGTGGGTGAGGGCCAGATGGAGGGTGGTGGCGATGGCATCATCTGTTGAATGGTTTGGACGATACTGCACTAGACCCACTGCAAACTTTTCCTGGAAGTGACTGTGGATTGCGAGCATTGCCTCTCTGATTGCCCAGGACAGTTTGGCCCTCGCTGTTCTTAGGGCAGCCTTGTCACCTGCTCTGAAGGCGGAGTTTCGGGTCCTCGGCAGTGCATGCACCTCCGCAGTCATCCACGGCTTCTGGTTGGAGTGTGTGGTTATGGTCTTGGAGAAGGTGACATCATCAATGCACTTGCTGATGTAGCTGGTCACAGATGCTGTATATTCCTCCAAGTTGGTAGAGTCCCATATTTTGCAGCCTCCCTGAACATGTGCCAGTCAGTACACTCAAAACAGTCCTGAAGAGCAGAGATGGTTCCTGCTGGCCAGGTTTTCACCTGCTTCTGTAGCGGTTTTGTGCATCTGACAAGCGGTCTGCATGCTGGAATTAGCATAACAGAGATGTGGTCTGACTAGCCAAGGTGGGGGGTGGGGCTTCCCCTGTATGCGGGATGTTTGTGTAAACAAGATCAAGCGTGTTCGCCCCTCGCATTGCAAAGTCCACATACTGATGGAATTTTGGGAGCACTGTCTTGAGATTTGCATGGTTGAAATCTCCCGCAACAATAAACAGTCCGTCAGGGTGAGCGTTCTGCAGTTCGCTCATAGCCCCAAACAGTTCACAGAGCACTTCCTTAGCTTTAGCGCTGGGTGGAATGTAAACTCCAGTTATAATAACAGTGGTGAATTCCCATGGTAAATAAAAAGGTCTGCATCTAACAGTCACAAGCACCACCGTCGGCACGAAACGAGGCGAGGCGTGAACTCTGATGCTGAGCCACGTCTCAGTCAAAACGGTTTGTTTTTAGCCTAGCATTGACCCCCCCGCCCTCTTGCCGCGCTTCTGCTTCCTCGCACACCGCTTACGACATCCTCTCTCCCGGCCACTGGCATCAGGTAAGCCGAGGACTGGAGGCCTAGTCTCCGCAGCAAACCGAGTTCGCGTAACGCCTCCTGCAGGTCATCATGCAGCTTGGTTGATGCATGATTCCTATATTTGAGCAGTGTCTAGCAGTGTTAGACACGAACACCGGTTGCTCCGATGTCCATGTGCCGCAAAAAGATGGGTTATTTAACAAAAATAGCACCATTTTGGATCCGGAGAGGCCACTGCGTGCTACCACGCCACCATCTGGGATCAGTCTTCTATTGCAACTTTCTTAGTAGTAATTTGTAAAATCCAACTTACCGGATTGAATGGAATGCAGCACTACTTTTCAAAACTAGATCCAACACTGAATGCTCAAGCAGCCTAATTCACACTTAAAAAACTCCTGATATTGCTATAACAATGCAAAAACACTTACCAATTTACTTGAAGTTAAAATCAGTCCTCCTTTCCTGTTTAGTAAATTAAGCAATTACATGGTCATGCAAAACATGATTAAAACTCATGTTTTTAAATCCTTATGGATCCCTTTCTCAACAGCAATACCAGCAGTGATGTCAGACAGTTTGATCTTGTGAAATTTGCTCTTGAATTGCATCACTCAAGGCCAGCAAGAAGGCCTTGACCGGGACACATCCTAAAGATCACACCCACCAAGAACAAATAAATCAATAAATCTGATTGGCTGTTGAATCTGACAATCTGACTTTAGTTGCTCATTTATTTGCACTGTTGAGGGATTCTGAAAAAATTCTGAAGGCCTGAGCTCAAACTCACTCGCTGCTTCGGCTTCGGGCATATCATTTGTGAAACAGTTGTCACACTGCTTGTAAGCATCAAGGATCACTTTGCTTGTAAGCATTATCTGACTGGATAAACTTTTTTAAAGTTTTTCTCTATTTGTTTGGAGATTAATTAAGAGTGGAAAGCGATTAAAAATACAAAAAGGTGATTTGTGAAATAAAATATTTATTTATTTATTTATTTGGTATGTTACGCCTGCAGAGAAGGTTTTGCTGGCCCTGAGAATTTGACACTGCCTCAAAGTACTCTTAGGCCTATTTTTAGTCTTGATCTGTTGTAATTCTTTTTATTTAGAAGCTGCTGAAATGGTGATCATAACAACTAATTCTTTGACCCCTGCTGAAAAGACCAGAATTGTTGGTCACCAGCTTATGTTGTGTATTGGGTGCTGGTCCCTCAGCATGTAATGCTGGTGTGTTGGTGTGTCCCAAACAGGCTTTTTAACAAGCTTAACCAGCTTCATCAGAAAGACCATGCTGCTCTACAAGCTTCACCAGCAAGGTTTAGTTGGTGAAAAGCATGGCTATGCTGGTTGTAACAGGACTGGTCATTTTGGGAATGAGAAAACATGGTTCAGGTATCTTCAAAGGTGGTTCAGGTATCTTCAAACTCTTTATTCATCAAAATAAACACTCAGTGTTAGGGTTTAAACACTCTAACTTGTTGCTGTGCGGTGTAGCACTCTCTCTCTCCTCGGACTCCATCACTCCCAGGTTCCTTGCTGTCCTTGTTGGTGTTATTGTTGAACCAAGATAAATTGTGAGGTTCTGGTTAACAGATGAGCTACATCCTTCAGTAAAAAAAAAACCCAGGTTGCTCCAGGAAATCACTTGGTGATTGTGCTTTGGAAAAAACTTGGTACATGAAGTAACCAAGCTCATGATGTTTGGAATCATCACCTCCTGTGTCATACCAGGCCAAAAAATTGGAAGTAAAAAAGTGAGGTCTCTAAAATGCACTTAATCTATCTCTATTGTAGGAACAGTATGTGTTTTAGGAATTAAATTAAACTGTCCACATTCTACATCATTATTATGTAGGAATATTTATAATGGAATGAGTCGCATTCAAACACTATTATAAGAAAGATAAATGACAAATAATTAGATTATTTTTCTGAATAAAATTCTCCACCACCAAATATTTTAGGTATAGCTTTTAGGGCTGGATCTTTGAAAAAAATCAAGTGATGAGATTATCTTTGAATACAAACAAGACTTTATTGCTTTTCTAAACATAAAAACTAATCTAACACAATCATGAAACAGGTTGGTGAGTAAAGTGACAGAATGTGAAAGAAATTATCAATACAGAGAAAATTTACTTTATGGAGTCTATAGACAGTGCCTTAAGAACCATTTCTTTTAGTATAAAACGATTTGCAATCGGATTACCCAAATTATTTAAATAATACACCAGCACTTTCAGCAAAAGTCTGGAGATATACTTGCGTGTTGTTGCATTTCCTTGCGTTGCTTGGTTCTTTGGCTCTTTGTAGAAAGTTCGGGTGGTTCCATCGATGTTTTGGACATCTGTTAAGATTGTATATAGTTGTTGTCTGTTGCGCCGATGGATGATGAAGGTTTTGAAACGAGGCCTTCCAACGGAAGACTTACGAGTCCCATCATGTGTGTGAACCACCGTGTGTGAAAACCAGAGGTTTGTGTGTTACTAAATTAATGAAACAAAGGGACAACTTTTTTAGCTGCTTTTTGCAGAATAATGATCAGGCAGGATGTCTCACAAGGAAAACTGCTTTAGCTCTGTGTGGAAGTTCAGAAGGTCAGGCTGATTCTGCCCCATGTCACTGTCCCATGGGTTGAGGGACATCTCTGTGTAACGAGTGGTGCTACTGGCAATGGTGAAGACAATGAATGAAGAACCCAAGGGCAATTTATTAATAAACGTGAAAACCCTAACTACATATGTGAACTAAACATGGCTTGACAGAAACATCTACACTCAGATTCACAAAGAACAATGGAAAACATGAGGATTTAAATACGTGACATGGTATAACAAGACAAACAAGTTAACCAATGAAAAGACTGAACTGATCACAATATAATTAAACAATAAACCAATGAAATCGACACATGAACCAACAGAATACACACAACATATCCCCCACACTAGGGGCAACTCCCCTAGTGTGGTCACCTGCAAGACACAAGAGAAAGAAACACAGGGAAACATGCAGACAAGACAAACTGACAGATAGAGGGAGCACAGTCATGGCTAGACTGTCACACTAAGATGGTCCTTTTAGTAGTTAGTGATCATTTGGTGCTGGTCTATCTGGGTGCATCTGCATAGCCATGCTGGTCATCAGCAAAATTGAAAATTCATATTCAAGGACATAGTTAAGCTACTATATCAGTTTTGGGTTCATGACAGCATCCACACTATGTTGGTGCTTTTGGTTAAACTGTGAAAAGTGAATAATACTGTATTTGATCCAGAGCTTTGCTGTGCATGAACACTGCGGTTATCCATTCTTCATCTTTTTTAGGTTAAATTTTTTTTTCAGGCCACTAAATGCATTAGATTGAACATTAGTTAATGCTTGTGGTTTGACTTCATGAGGTCCTATCTGCTGCCTTGTTTATTTATGTGCCTGATTGAATGTGCGTACACTATCATGTGCTTGCAATTTGGATGTGTATTGATTTTACGATTTTGTATTTTAACCTTTGGCTCTCTTTCCTGTTCCTTTAAATGCTTTTGGTTCAGTGTCTGTCTCTAAGTGGGGGTGTCACATCTGTGTTTATTTTCAATTTCAGGCCAATTACCAGGATTCATGACTTAATTAGAAGTCTCAGACTGTATGATGTTGTTAACACAGCTGCCTTGCTAACTATTAGGCTTCACCCGGACCTCGGACTGATTCCATCCAGACCGCAAGACATCATGATGATGGTTGCACCCTCTCATCGACTCTAGTGAGCAGCATGACAAAACAACATTGCTGTGTACACCAGATCTGATCTTTCTGCGCTGTATTCTTGAATATTTTTCTCTTGCACCAAACATGCTGTTATTATTCAAGAGGCTCTGCCTCTTTTCCCTGCATGCAAGTAGGCATGAGGTGCCACATTATGTGGTTCCAGAATGCCTAGATCATAAAGTTTTACGTTCTAAATTTAGCTTTATTAATCATCATGTTATGAGCCTTTAAAATCAAACAAATAGATTTCTGTTCTAATTTTGTGAAATTAATGAGTTGTCATCATCTCTGGCATAGATGACAAGGAAAGACAATAAAATTACTCACAGCTATTATAACAATATTCTGGTTCATCCAGTTCTGGCCCCTCTTTCAATGTAAGTCTGAGGGATTTGTTTATTTATTTATTTATTTGTCCAACAGGCAGAAATCGTCAGTCTAATAATTTTGAAATGTAAAAACACACCTCTATAAGTTGATGATTTGAGGTATCATTAATGTATGTCGGTATCATAAACTGTGCAGAACAAGCTACACACCGAAGTTTGCTAGTTTAAAAAAAACAAAAAACTTTTTTTAGAAAAGAGCAATACACCCTCCCAGTGTGTGCGTGTGTGTGTTAAGAAATTAGAAAGAAATTTTAAGGAAATACTTGTTTAAGACGATATCCCTCTTAAACAAGTATGTGTCCCATGGTTCAGAATTTTTCTCTCAGGCATTCTGTGAGATGCAGACATCTACCACATTCAAATTATAGTAATTTTACTTATTTTGCACAACTTATCTTTGTAATGCAGCTATGCTACAAATGCTTGGGCAATACAAATACATAGTGGCCCTGATTTACTAAGATCCCAAATAACAGAAAAAAATAATTTGCTTGTGCAAACGTGAGAAAGGTACTAGTGTGTGCGTATCGTGGGTGAATTGCAGGTGATTTCCTAAGAGAAAATGTGCAAATAACTAAACAGGTAAATATGTTGGATCAATAGATGGCTTTTACTTGTGGTAATTGCACTCACAGTTTGGCTCTCATTAAATAATATTTTAAAAAATGTATTCAAAATGGTATTTATTTTATTTTATTATTATTTTTTGTAATTAAATTTTTTATTAGGGCTGTCAATCGATTAAAAATGTTAATCAAATTAATTACATGGTGTCCCGATTAATTAATCATGATTAATCGCATTTAATCGCATACCCAAATATTTGCTGAGAAAGCCCCGCATATAACAATTCAATATATAGTGATTACATATTTATATAATTATGCATAGTTATCTTTAAATATTTACAAATTATAACAATATATATGGTTTTAGAATACAATGTATTGTTCCCCTTCTGTCACTCTCTCGACGTAGTGTCGAAGGAAGTGACACAAGGGGTCTTCTCGGACGCCGAATAGTTCCTCTGAACCTGAGAAAAGGCCAATGTCAAGTTGGCAGACAGAATTTGCATGCCCCGCCCTGGACATACGGGTATAAGGGGAACCGGGGCAGCGAATGCCAGTCAGAATTTTTCTTCGGAGCCGAATGGTTCTATCACAAACAGCTGAGTCACACTACTGTCTCACTTACCTTTATCAGCGAGAAGCGTGGCTGTTGGATCCGCACGGCACAGTTTCCAGCTGGCGTTCTCTCTCCTGCACGTTCTGCAGCACACGCCCCTGGGCGCTTCGACAGCGCTTCTTCCTTGTGTAAAGAGTATATTTTCCAACTCTAAAAGAGCAATTTTCATATTCACTAAAAGAGTACACAGCGGCGTTGAACGTCCTTTTCAGGACGCGTCTTTTTCAAGATGCCCTTCCGCCCCTGTGTTGTTCCTGGATGCGGGCGATTTCTCTCCAAGAATGACGGCCACAGACGCTGCCTCGTGTGCCTGGGCAGCGATCACACTGAGGCGGCGTTTGTGGATGGCTCATGTTCTTATTGCGAGAATATGACCATGGCCACATTGCAATCGCGGCTCTCCTTCCTGAAGGTGAATGCCACTTCAGCCGCCCCCCGTGTCGCTCCTTCTTCCCACGGGATTGAGGACGATGCGGCTGGCGATGAAGGCGATATGGGGATGATGACGGGCTCGGTTTCGCCGGGTAAATCCCCACGAACCACCCGCCCCCCAGCACACTCGTGTGCTTCCGTTCGGGCTCGGGATGAGCGCGACTCGCCGAATGGCCAGCCTGCGCTCTCCCTCGAGTTTCCGGCCTTGGATGATGACATCACCGCTGCATCGGAGAGCGTTCAAGCATCTGATGCAGAAGACTCGATTGGGCTACCGCCCTCGGGCCAGCCCGCCCAGTCTGAGGCGGACGCGCAGATGACTGATATGCTTTCCCGGGCGGCCGCAAGCGTGGGTTTGGACTGGAACCCCCCCTCCTCCACACAGCCTTCACGGCTCGACGATTGGTACCTCGGAGCCCGGCGCTGCTCACAGCCACGCCCCCCCCCCGGTACCATTCTTCCCGGAAGTGCATGACGAGCTGACGCGGTCATGGAGGGCACTCTGTGTCCAGAGAATGCCGCCACCTGGTGGGACCGCCTGGTACTCCCCTCCAAAGCCCGTAGGATGACGTCATCTCTGACCTCCAAAGCCTACAGCGCTACCAGACAGGCCGCCTCCGCCTTGCATGCCATGGCTCTCCTGCAGGTCCATCAAGCCAAGGCACTTAAAGATCTGCACCTGGGTAGTCCCGATCCCGATGTGCTGCAGGAACTGTGCTCTGCTACCGACCTCGCTCTCAGGGCTACAAAGGCGTAGGCACTCGGGCGAGCGATGTCCACCCTTGTGGTCCAGGAACGCCACCTCTGGCTGAACATGGTTGAGATGCGTGACGTTGACAAAGCCAAGTTTCTCAACGCCCCCGTCTCCCAGCTTGGCCTCTTCGGCGACACCGTTGACGACTATGCCCAGCAGATTTCGGCGGTGAAGAAGCAGACGGAGGCTATTTCTCACATCATGCCGTGGCGCCACACATCCAGCGCACCCCTCGCCCCGTCTGCTTGCCGAGGGCGTCCCCCTGCGACCAAACAACAACAGCCAGCTCCGCAACCCGGGCCCAGCTCTCAGCCCCAGCGTCGAGCACCTCGCAGGCGGCGTACGCCCCCCGTCTCCAGGACCCCTTCCCGGACCAGAAAAGCTCCGAAGCGCTCCTGAGACGGACAGCCCAGGCAGTCGGATACTCGCGCCGGAGGTGGTTCTAAGACCACTCCGTCCCCCGGTGGAGGGCCGGGAGGAGAATCTTCTGTTTCCTTTTTTTCATTTGCCTCACCCCCCTCGGGGTGCGGTACCCAAATTCTCCATAAAAGAGCCACTCCCTGGGCCATTTAGCCAGTGTGCGCCGTTCTCACGGCACCCCGGCCTTGCAGTTCTCCAGTCCCGGTTCCCCGGACGCAGCTCTCTCGCCTCCGGCCCCGCGACTGTCCAACCCCGGCAGGCCAGGGCTGATGAGTTTCGAAGACGCCCTCTCTGGACCTCTTCCTCAGTCTCTAACCCGCCCCCTGCCGGGTGTGCGGAGCAAGGCAAGTGCTTTGAGTCTTTTCTCAGCACCTCAGCCTCAGGACGCACTTTTGCCTCCCGACGCATTATTACCTGCTCCCCCCGCCGCGAAGCCCCGCCCGGTACGTCAAAAGTGATCGTCCCCTTAGTCCCGTGTGGCTACGCGATTCAGTTCGCCTGGCTCCCACCTCGTTTCAGCGGTATTCGCTCCACTCTAGTGCGCGGCCAACAAGCCAGTGCCTTACGAGCAGAGATTTTTACGCTGCTCCTCAAGGATGCGATAGAGCCCGTCCCTCCAGCCGAGATGAAGAAGGGTTTCTACAGCCCTTACTTCATCGTACCCAAAAAAAGCGGCGGGTTGCGACCAATCTTGGACTTGCGAGTTCTCAACTGGGCCCTGCTCAGACTCCTGTTCAAAATGCTCATGCAGAAGCAGATTCTCACCTGCGTTCGACAGCAAGATTGGTTCGCGGCGGTAGACCTGAAGGATGCGTACTTCCACGTGTCTCAGGTCGCTGCTCGCCACTCATATCCCTGGCGACCGCAACACGACGGCGGACGCGCTGTCGCGACATGTTTCACCCAGCGGAGAGTGGAGGCTCCACCCCCAGGTGGTCCAGCTCATTTGGGACCGATTCGGCAAGGCACAAGTAGACCTCTTTGCCACCCAGGACAACTCCCATTGCCCACTCTGGTATTCCCTGATGGACGCTCCCCTCTGGACAGATGCGCTGGCACACAGCTGGCCCCGGGGGCTGCGCAAGTATACATTTCCCCCAGTGAGCCTTCTTGCATCGGTGCTGTGCAAGATCAGGGAGGACGAGGAGCAGGTCGCCTTGGTGGCCCCTTACTGGGCCACCCGCACCTGGTTTTCGGAACTCCAGAATCTCCATGTCTGGCCCCTGGACGGGACGCGGAAGATCTAATAAATCTACCACCTGCTGTCGTAGATACGATCAATCAAGCCAGAGCTCCCTCAACCAGGCAACTCTACGCACTAAAGTGGCGTGTTCTTCCCGAGCCGAAGACCCACAGAGATGCGCAGTTCGGTCAGTGCTTCTATTCCTGCAGGAGAGACTGGAGGGAAGGCTGTCCCCCTCCACCTTGAAGGTGTATGTAGTTGCTATCGCAGCCCACCACGACGCAGTAGATGGCAAGTCCCTTGGTAAGCACAACTTGATTATCAGGTTCCTGAAAGGCGCCCGGAGACTACATCGTCCCCGGCCTAACCTGTTTCCCTCTTGGGATCCCTCAGTGGTCCTCTCGGGCCTTCAGAGACCCCCATTTGAGCCGCTTGATTCAGTCGAGCTCAAGGCCCTCTCCTTGAAGATGGCCCTCCTGATCGCGTTAGCCTCAATCAAGAGGGTAGGAGACCTGCAAGCGTTCTCTGTCAGTGACTCTTGCCTGGAGTTCGGTCCGGCACTTTCTCACGTTATCCTGAGACCCCGACCGGGCTACGTGCCCAAGGTTCCCACGACCCCTTTCAGGGACCAGGTCGTGAACCTGCAAGCACTGCCTCGGGAGGAGGCAGACCCAGCCCTTTTGTTGCTGTGTCCGGTGCGTGCTTTGCGTACCTATGTGGACCGCACGCAGAGCTTTAGATACTCTGAGCAGCTTTTTGTCTGCTTTGGCGGACGGCGGAAAGGGAACGCCGTCTTCAAACAGAGGCTAGCCCACTGGGTCGTTGATGCCTTTGCCTTAGCTTATCACGCCCAGGGCATGCCCGCCCCCCTGCAGGTCCGAGCACACTCCACTAGAAGTGTGGCATCCTCGTGGGCACTAAGCCACGGCATCTGCAGAGCAGCGGGCTGGGCAACACCCAATACCTTTGCCAGATTTTACAATCTAAGGGTTGAGTCGGTCTCGTCCCGTGTTTTGTCAGGTCCGAGCCGGTAGAACTCAGTAACGTGGCACAACCGACCGGGTGTTCCGCTTGCATCTTGCACCCTTCACCAATGTGATCCAGTGCGCCTTCTATCCCAGGTCAGCCACTGAGTGTTACTGCCTGATGCTTTTTCCTCCCTAGCCTTCTGGCCCGCGAATTCAGCAAAGCAACTCTCGGCCAGACCCAGTACGAGTCTTGGGCTCTGTACTGGGGTCGGGCTCCACGGGCATAGTTCCCTCTTCAGGCTAACTCCCCTGATGTATTCTCCGCGGTATGGTCCCCCTCTCGGCGGACCCACGTTTCCCTCAGGCAGCCCCGCTGCCTCGGCCCCGTGTCTGTAGAGTCCCCCCTTCATTAGGCTGGACCTACCACCGCGCCGTCTCCCACGTCCGGCTTCACAACCCTCGTGGTGTATTTGCCATACATTACCTCCCCCTGACTGGGCAGGGTATGGCCTCTGCAGGGTCTTCCCCTCCTGAAATAATAGGAAATCTGCAGGCCGGACAGCTACCTTGCCTCCGGTCCTGCCTCAGCGCCCGGCACACCGGCGCCGACGAGTTTTGAAGACGCCTCCTTAGGCTTCTTCCTCAGTCTCTAAGCCACCCCCTGCCGGGTGCGTGGAGCAGGGTTAATGCTTCGAGTCTTCTCTCAGCACCGCCCAGGCTCTCCTGCTCCCCCCCGGGGAATGACCGCCTTCCCCGACATAGGTTGGGCCCCAGCCGCTCTACATCCTATGTGAGAGACATAGTGAGAGAGAAGGCCACGGCTGTTGGGCTTGCTCCCATGCTAGCATGTAATACCTTTTTCCCCCAGGGGTGCGGGAAAACCTAAGGTGGATATGCTAAAACTCCTTGAGGGGGCGTTGGGGAGGGCGACGTGCATTCGGTCCAGGTGCCTCTAACACGCAATAGCCTGCTTTGCCCCTGCTCCGACAGTCACGTCACATGGTCAGTGCATGGCGTTTTTATATGGACCCCTTGTGTCACTTCCTTCGACACTGGTCGAGAGAGTGACAGAAGGGGAACGTCTTGGTTACTGTTGTAACCTCCGTTCCCCGAGGGAGGGAACGAGAGGTAGTGTCCCTCCTGCCACGGAACTAGACCTAGCACTGTAAATGGCCGTGCTTCATCCTTCGGCTCCTCAGTGCAAAATCCTGACTGGCATTCGCTGCCCCGGTTCCCCTTATACCCGTATGTCCGGGGCGGGGCATGCAAATTCTGTCTGCCAGCTTGACATTGGCCTTTTCTCAGGTTCAGAGGAACTATTCGGCGTCCGAAAAGACCCCTTGTGTCACTTCCTTCGACACTACGTCTCGTTCCCTCCCTCGGGGAACGGAGGTTACAACAGTAACCGAGACGTTTACTACCATAATACTGATCATAAGTCAATCATTGGCATACAGTTCACAGCAATCCATTTCACAAGTGAATTTTTCAATCAGTTGGAGATTTATTTTGAGGACTTGTTTAAGGAGCCGTCAAATATACATCTGCATCAGACATTTTTTTTTATTAATGCTTACAAAACTTTTACATCTTGAGCAAAGAGGTATATTAAAACAAACAACAAAAAGGAAAAAAAAATAAATAAACAGTTGTGGAGTGGAGGGGGGCAGGGCCGGGCTAGAATGTCGCACGCCCGGTCCCCAATCGGCCTGATGAGGCGCGCGAGGGATAAAGGCAGCTGGTGACGACGGTTTGAGAGAGAGATCAATCACGGACATGTCCGTCATGTGTGTGTTTGTGTATTTTGTTTTAAGTTTATTATTAAACTATTATTTATATCATCAAGCCGGTTCTCGCCTCCTCCGTGCCCATCTTACCCCGTGTTACATTGGTGCTGAAACCCGGGAAGGAGGAGGGATGCCCATCGCAGAGTCCTCGACACTGCCGTCCACCCAGGGGAGCGCCGCTGCCATCTGCCGGGTGACTGAGTGGCCCGACCGCCCGGACGCGGAGAACGGCCGCCGTCCACGGGGCGAGTGGGAAATAGATTCCCCAATCGCCTGGAGCGAGGGAGCCGCTGCCGGGGGCGGAGGAGTGCCCTGCCGTCCCCAGAGATGTGGAGGGGTCGAGGAAAGACCGCCGTCCGCGAGGGGAGGAGGGAAGTAACTCCCCGACCGCCTGGAGTGGTAGGGCCGCTGCCAGGGGTGGAGGAATGTCCCCATGCGTCGCCAGGAAAGTGGAGGGGTGTTCTGTCCGCTGGGGGTCGGAGGTTGACTCCGTTTCGCCCGGAGAGGAGTGGCTGTCGTCCGCCGGAGAGTGTGGAGGAGTGTTTGAGGACCACGCGATGGTAAATCAGAGAACCGGTGAGTGAGCTTTTTCTCTCTCTCCTCTCTCTCTCGCTCTTTCGCACCGTGTTGGCCTTTTCCTCGCCTATTTATATAACAATTAAATCTCTCTACAAGAAAATAATTAGTGGGGTAGTACTTATAAATAAGTTTGAAGGAAATTTCTTTGATTTTATTTTGCACCATCTCAATCCAGCCACACCCTGCGTCAGACATGCTTGTGTAGTGTCTCGGGTGCATTGCGTCATAAACATAAAATGTTTAAGTCATTGAGTCAAGTTAAATATAGTTTAATACTCAATCTTTAAACACATCTTGAGATCCCTTAGTTCACATTTGCGCCCCTTCAAGTGTTTTGAACGCAATAACGTAACGCATGTTTGTGTTGTTCTGCCTACTGAAGTTTTTTCTTTTTCTTTTTCATGGTTTAAACTGCGCGTTGCTCATACAGCTGAAATTTCACTTACTGCCTTCTGGAATAAACAGGTGGTACTACAAGCTTGCATTTCTCAGGAATCTTCCTTATTATGGTCTGGTGGCATTGCGATTAATTGCATAATTTTTTTTAACGCGTTATTATTTGTAAAATTAATCACACTGAATTAACATGTTAAATCGACATCCCTAATTTTTATTGATTCATATGCACATGGCAGAGAAAAACTCAACCCATATATGAAGAATCAACATTTTACATTTAAACCCCACTAATACAATTCCACCATGAGACATCAGAGCACAATTTTTAATGTGATTATCCCGTAAATTCATGACCGCCCCCATCACCTAAAATACAGAGTCTGTGACATAGCAAAATTTGAACATTCAAAACATCACACAAATAATTCTGAACCTTTAGCCATAATATCTTGAATCTTAACCCTTGCATCTCTAGATTCAGACTTTCTCCCATAATCTCTTGATAGAAGATAAAACTCCATCCCCCAGACTCTGAGTTAGCAGGGAGTAATACACTGATGCCTCATGACCTTTTCCATAAGCAGCAATCACCTCTCCAAAAGTACCTGCCATCTTAAGGGGGTGTGTGCTACTCCCAAAAGCAGTAGAGGGCATGTGGTGCAGCTGTAAATTCCTATAAAACTGAGATCTGGGAATCCCAAAATGATGAATTCTCAAAATTTCTCAACACTCCACTCTCATACAGGTTGCAAAGTGTAGTAACCCCCCTCACAATCCACTCTGACCAGCAGAAAGGGCACTTGTTGATACATAATTTGGGGTTCAGCCATAAGCTTGAGGCAACATTGAAATAAATGTCCGAATTAAATACACTGGCCACACAAATCACATGCAAATGTGAAATAACGTAGTGTGATTTATTCCAGTTAGTTTGATAGAAAGGCTTTGCAGTGGAAAAATAGGGGCAAGGACTTCCTGTTCAATAGAAAACCAGGGAGGGGCACTTTCAGGTGGAAGTGACCAATGAGTCCAAACGCAAAATAATAAAACAAAATGTTGGGTAGGCCTAGTCCACCTTTGTCAATCGGCCTATGTAGTTTGTTGAAATGTAGTCTGGGACACTTACCATTCCAAATAAAGGACTTAGCTATGCTGTCAAATTGCTTGAAATAAGAGAGGGGGACATACAGTATATAGGGAGTGACTGTAGTAGGTAGTTGAAATTTGGAATACAATTGATTAACATTCCCAATAATCAATAAATGTAATGATGCCCCACATCGCTCGAAAACCTTTTTATTAACGGGTCAAAATGAACTAACTAAATTAGAAATATTTGCTGTTAATAAAATTCCCAAATACTTAATGCCTTGTTTGGGCCAATGGAAGGCACCCGGCTGAAAAGCTGTTACCGGTCTTTGTCAGTGTCACATTCTGTTGACTTTTGTTCTGTGCTTTTATGTTGAAATTCCTGTTTAGTTCCTGTTTCCTGTTTGGTTCTTGTAGTCCTTTGTAGTTCCGTTTTTTTGATTGTTTCCCCAGGTGTTCCTAGTTTTCCCTTGTGTATTTAAGCCCTTGTTTCCCCCCTGTCCATTTGTCTGTTATTTTATGTTTTGCAAGTTCCCTGTGGTTTTCTCTATTTCTTGTTTTGGATAAAATAAAGCTGCACATAGATCCTCTCTCGTTGCCTGTCGTCACAGTCAGAGACAAAGCTTCAGATTTAGACTAATTGACTTTGTATCCTGAGAGCTTGGAAAATAAATGAATAATTCTGTGGAGGCAAGGCATAGATCTAGTGGGGTCAGAGACAAATAATAAAATATCTGCATAAAGCAGAAGCTTATACGCCACACTTCCAAACATCACCCCTGGAAAATCATATTCCTTTCTTATTGCGGCTGCTAATGGTTCCAAGGCAAGACAGAACAATAATGGGGAAAGAGGGCAACCCTGCCAAGTGCCCCTATTCAGAGTAAAATCATCTGAAATTAATCAATTTGTTTGTACTACTGCTACAGGGGGTCTATAAAGTAAATAAATCCAACCAATAAATGTACTCCCGAACCCATACATTTCCAAAATCTTAAAAATATAATCCCATTCTACCATATCAAATGCCTTTTCAGCGTCAATTAAGATGGCAGTGACCAGAGACTGATCATTTTCCACTGACCACATGATATTGATGAAACACCTAATGCTATCAGAAGATCTACAGCCCTGAATAAACCACCCCTGATCTATATGTATAAGAGATGTCATAAATTTACTTAAACAGTTAGACAAATTTTTGAATTGTTTTTTTTTTACATCTAGCTGAATCAGGGAATTTGGATGGTAACTTTTACGATCGCTGGGATTTTTGTCCTTTTTAAGAATCAGATTGATTCGGGCTTGCGTCATGGTTGGCGGAAGCTTTCCATTCTTTAATGATTCCGTATAAACTTATGACAATAGTGGAGCCAATTCTGTAGCATAAGATCTAAAAAATTCAGTGGCAAATCCATATTGCCACAGAGCCTTGCCTACCACTTCAAGCTCCTCCAAGGTTATCTCAGAATCAAAATAATTTTTTTGCTCAGTTGTCAATTTAGGGAGTTCTAATGTTTCCACAAATTTTCTAATATCTTCATCAGTAGACAAAGATGTGCAACTATAGAGATCAAGATAGAAAGCTTTAAAGGCATTATTAATACAGTGACTGAGGTAAAAATTTCACCACCAGCAGATTTCACTGAGGGAATGGTAGAAAAAGACAATCTCTCTGTTGACAATCTGTAGACAATCTCTGACATCTGTTTTATATATCTAGCCAAAAGCTTCCCTGCTCTGTCCCCCGACTCAAAGTGTGACTGTCTTGCCCTGAATAACCAAAACTCCACCTTCCACAACAAAATAGCATTGTATCTGTATTTTAATTGAGTCAATTCTCTTATGCCATCAGACGACATTCTGTGCTTCAGCTTTTGGATTTTTTGGTAAATGAGGCATATTGTATGATCGGACCCCTAAGAACCGCCTTAAGTGCCTCCCAAGCCATGCCAACAGAAGATATTGAGGACCAGTTGATCTCTATATAAACACTGATTTCAGTCTTTATCATGTGTTGGAAATCAGCATTTTGCAAAAGGGATACATTAAATCACCAACTATATGATTTCTTTTACCCGTATGTGGCAACACCTCTAAACTCACCAGGGCGTTATCTGAGACTAAGATGTTTCCAATTGAGCAATCTACAACAGATGAAATGAGGGACTTAGATATAATAAAAATATAAACATTCTAGAATAAATCTTATGGACTGATGAAAAAAATGTATAGTCCCATCCTGATGGGTTCAAAAGTTCCAAATACCTGCAAGACCAAGATTTTTATACATCCTGTGAAGCGTCAATGTTTCTCTAGGGGGCTTACACACTTTTGCTTCACTAACAAGATTTTGTAGATCATATTCCAACATTATTGCAACAATCAAACCCTGAACTCTCTCCAGAACCAAACAAACAGAAAAAAGGAAAACATGTGCATTGACCCCGCGCACAACAGCGCCGACCGGCGTCTATCCCTCTAAACTCAAATGGTCAATTTACACAAACGAGAGTCCCCGCTACATCTTTGCCGTCTGATTATTCAAGTCCGGTGCTTCTGCACAAATTTTGTAAGGCAAAATTACATAACAGAAAATAATTGTAAAACAGACCCCAGCCAATAGGCAGAATAAACACAAAGAACATGTAGATTCATTCACACAACTGTCTCGAAGGTGTGTTCATCCACAAAACAAATTCTAGCTGACATAAAGCCATTTAGTTTCCTCGGACAGAGAAACAAGTTTTCAGTGAGCCAGTTGATTTCAGCAGATGACGTAATCATTCTAATGACCCTAAAAAATATTCCACAAAAACAAATTTAGCTAATAGGAAGCACAAAGAATGAACAGATTTATCCACAATTGTCCCTAAGCAGAGATATTCCACAAAACAAGCTCTAGCCGCTAGGCGGAACAAGTAAAAAAAAAAAAACAAACAGGCGTCCCAGTTTTTCGAATGGTCATGTGTGTATTATTCACTTGGAGGCTGCATAAAAAATACACCATGACTTACATTTATGCATTTGGCAGACGCTTTTATCTAAAGCGACTTACAGTGCACTTATTACAGGGACAATCCCCCCGGAGCAACCTGGAGTTAAGTGCCTTGCTCAAGGGCACAATGGTGGTGGCCGTGGGGTTCGAACCAGCGACCTTCTGATTAGCAGCCCTGTGCTATAGCCACTACGCCAAGATATTTTGCAGTCATTCTTAGTATCCATTCTCAATCTGGCAGATGTCATAACTTCAGTGTAAAATGCAAACGTTTCTTGAAGGAGTCATGACACAAAACAAATTCCAGCCACTAGGCAGAACCAATGCAAAAATAAATAAAAATGGCGCCCAGCTTCCTCGGACAGCCGGAGTAAGTACAGTGAGTTAATCCACTCTGGAGCCACGTGAAAAACCCCAAATGGCTTAACCATTGTTTTTATAAAAGACTTGCTTGGGACATGTAAATACTCTGCGACCATACTTCATTTCTATTCTCAGTCTGGCCGGAAACATCAGTGCAAAAGCAATCTTCCATTGATGTAAGAGTTTCTTACATTCCTTTAATCGATCAGATTTCTCTTGTCGAATTCACAAAGTCCGGGAACAAGAAAATATTGTGATTCTTCCAAGAAAGCTTTCCTTTGCTCCTTGCCTCACACAACACGAGATCTCTATCAGATGATCTCAGAAATTTGGCCAGAATTTATTCTTGGCCCTTCTCCCTCAGCAAATTGGCAAGACGGGTCTTTCCTTTTTATGGCCTGATATGCTGAGCAGACTTGGGAAGAGCTCGTCTAAGAATTTCACAATATCTCTGCCTTCTTCATGTTCAAGAATTCCAACAATCCATATGTTATTCCTTCGGCTCCTATTTTCCAAATCTTCCAGTTTTTCCCAAAAATGTTCCACGACTATTTTAGTCGCGGCCGATTAACGGATAACTCCCCCTCCGATAACGCCAGACAATCGATCTGTTTCTCAACATCTGCCACTCTTGTAACCAACTCAGAGAAGTTTCGCTTTCATCACTGTAACTGATCAACGAATTACAGTGAGATCCTCCAAGTCAGCAAAAACCTTTGTTAGCATCACCAAGATGTTGGACAGTTGAAGCTGAATTTCTTCTCCTGTCACATGTTTCAAATCAAGTCCCTGGTCTGCAGGCCCAGAGGTTTCATCTTGAGCATGTATGTGTCTTTTAATATATCCAGAGCTCGATGATTTTGACTTCTTTGCCATGTTTACCTCAAAGAACAAATATGTAACTGGGTGTATCAAATCTCACCGGATTAAACATGAAAATAATAATTTAAAAAAAACGCAAAATGAGCAGAGCTCGTGATTCACACGTCTGCTTCTCGCATGGAGTCACGCGAACCTCCCAATGTGGTATTTATTAATATTAATATATTTATAGTATTACTATTTCCCTGATATTTAACAAGTGTAAGAATACTTGATTAGAATACCCTTTAATGAAACTCTACTCTTGAAATGTTTCAGAACGCTTGCAAGGTGGAGGATGAAATCGCCTCAATTAATAATAAAAAATATAAAAATACAATATTATATACACGTTTAGCACCACTGATGTATACTAAAACTAATTTTAGACAACTTGCTCATTTTGCAGGAGCAAGACACACCTGTTTGGCATACTGGGTCGTACTGGCCAAGCTACTTCGATTGAGCACTGAAAAGAACCGCAACTTAAAATATTTCACCAGATGAAAACAATGTTTAAAACATTGAAATTGGTAGAAGTACATTCAGGGCCATCCTTAGGGGATACAAGATGTTATAACATTCTTGGCTTTACTGAAAACATTCCGGGCTTAAGCCCTGGTAGCCCACCTCTATCGCCGACAGTGTTTCATAGTTTCCGTTTCTGAAATTACTTTAAAGCTTGATAAATCACTTTTTATGTGCAATTTTATTCATTTGCATCAACACCACACTTTATTTTGCACATTTGGGGGCACGCCTCTATATTTCATATTAATTTAAGTAAACCATGCAAAAAATTACCAATACATGCTATTTTGTGCACCTGAAAGACATTCCTCAGAAGACTACGTTAGCAGATTAGCTCTGAACTTTTTTGCTTTTTCTATCAAATTTGCACGTGTTACAAACTTTTAGTAAATCAGGGCCACTGTTTGTTTTGCCAATTAAGCACACCAAATTATAATGTATAAGCATTACAGAGCAGCTCAGTTCACCTTCTCTTTCTTTTTCTCACTCTCTCTGAAGCTGTGCCTTATAAAGGTTCATTACACATAGCATTATGCATTATGGTTATTGACCTGAAGTCTTTGTTTATTTCTGTCTCAGTGTAGCATCTCTCAGAGCTTCATGGTAGGAACCCCATTAGTGTTGAGTGGCATTGTGTTGCTTAAGGCTTCATTACTGTGTGTTTTCAATCACTTTGACTGCTTATTTTTGAAAGCTCTGCTGACTATGGAAGAATATCCAAGAAAATAATGTGTTTGTGATAGGACAAATAAGGACACATTTAAAGTCAACATGAGATCAAAGTTGACATTATTTACTTTCTTAATGCACATTCCTGTTCATCTTGGGAACAGTCCCAGATAGCTGTTTTCTATAGATATAAGTGCAGCTTCTATCTACTTCAATGGTGAAATACTTCAAGATTACCATCAAATAACATATTTCAAATCAGCAGTAAAACAATGGTATTATAAATTGTGATTCCCCGTCTGTCGCTCACTTCCACGTCGTGTCGAAGAAGCGACACTAGGGGTCTCTCTTGAGTGCCGAAAGATGCCTCTGATCTATGAAAAAAGGCCAATGAGAGTTGGCGAACAGTATTTGCATACCCCGCCTCCGGATACGGATATAAAGGCGAGGGAAATACGCTCGTTCATTCAGTAATTTTCTTTGGAGCCGATGGTCGTGTGTATGCAGTCAGCTGCGAATGACACAAACTGATCCTGCTTCTGATCCTCTGACGCTCTGCTTTGCTGTTGGATTTACGGCGCACTTCAGCGGCTTTTCTCTTCACTGCCGGTGTGCAGTTTGCCCCTGGGCGCTTCGACAGCGCAGAGTTAAAAGAGTTGAAAGAGTGATTTTCTCTGTAAAAGAGTTTATTTCTCTTAAAGAGCATTACACAACGACGTTGAACGTCCTTTTCAGGACGCGTCTTTATAAAGATGTCATTTCCGCCCCTATGTAGTTTCTGGATGTGGTGTTTTCTCCCCACCTCTCTCGGTCATAAAAAGCTGTCTTGCATGCCTGGGCTGCGATCACACGCAGGCAGCGTTTTATGAATGGTTCATGTTCTCAGTGCGAGAACATAGCCATGGCAACATTGCGGTCGTGTGGCTTTCTTTTGTAATGAGAGAAAGCCGCTTCAGCCGCCCCCCGCGCCTCGCCTCCTTCCTACGGGATTGACGCAGGCGCCGCGGGCGATGAACACGATATGGGGACAATGACAGGCTCTGTTCGCCGGGTAAACCCCCTCGAACCACCCGCCTCCCCGGCACGCTTGTTTGCTTCCGTCTGAGCCCGGGATGAGCATTCTCTCCAATGGTTCATCTTCTCAGTGTGAGAACATGGCCGTTATAGCATTGCGGTCGCATGGCTTTCTTTTGTAATGAGAGAAAGCCACTTCAGCCACCCCCCGCGCTCCGCCTTCTTCCTACGGGATCGGCGCAGGCGCCGCGGGCGATGAAGGCGATTTGGGGAATATGACGGGCTCTGTTCACCGGGTAAACCCCCTCGAACCGCGCGCCTCCCCAGCACGCTTGCTTGCTTCACAATTGGATGACATCACCGTTGCATCGGAGAGCGTTACAGCGGAATCGGATGCTGATCACTCGCCTGGAACGCCACCTTCGGGTCTGCCGCCCAGCCTGAGCCTGACACACGAAGATCCGCTATGCTTTCCCGGGCTACTTGATCGGTCCCGCGGGCAGGTGCGCCGCTCACAGCCGGTCCCAGACCGCTTCCACTCTGCACGCCACGGCCCTTCCTGCAACCAACGCCAGGCCAAGGCACTTCAAACTTGCACCTTGGGTAGTCCTGTTCTTGATGTGCTGCAGGAACTGCGCTGGATGACCAACCGTGCCCCCGGGCCACGGAGGTCAGAAGCGCTGGCACTCGAACAGGCGATGGCCACCCCTTGTGGTCCAGAAACGCATCTGTGGACTGGACCTGGTTGAAATGCGGGAGGTAGACAAGGCACACCTTCTCCCACACCCCCATCTCCCAGCTCCGTCCATTCGGCGACACTGTTGACGACTCTGCCCAGCAGTCCTCAGCGGTGAAGCAGACGGAGGCCACTGCACATCCTGCCCCGCCGCAAGCCTGCCGCCATGGGCCATGCCCCGTCTGCTCGCCGTCCTCCTGCGGCTATGAAACACCCTGCTCCGCCTCAACCCGGCCCAGCTCTCAGCCCCAGCGTCGAGCACTCCGCAGGAAGCAGACGCCCTGTCTCACGGACCCCCTCGAGGACCCGGAAGGCTCCCAGGCTGTCCGAAGACGCTCAACCCAGGGACCAAGATGTTAGCTCCGGAGGTGGTAAGACCGCTCCGTCCCCGGTAGAGGGCCGGGAGGAGAATTTTTGTTGAATTAGTTTTCACATTCTCATATTCTCTGTAACGAGCTATTTCCTTTTGTCTCTGGGTCACCTGGCCCGCAAATGCCGTTCTCACGGCACTCTGCCACCAGATCTCAGCAGTCCCGGCTTCCTGGACACGGACCACCCGTCTCCAGCCCCACGACTGCCCCCCCGGTTCCGACGAGTCTAGAGGACGCCTACCCAGGACCTCCTCGTCAGTCGCTTACCCGCCCCCTGCCGGGTGTGCGGAGCAAGGTAAGTGCTTTGAGTCTTTTCTCAGCACCCCAGCTGCGGGTCGCCCTGTTGCCGCCCAACGCTGCCCTACCTGCTCCGCCCCGCTGCGAAGCCCTGCCGGGTATGTCAAATTAATCGTCCCCTTGGTGCCCCTAGCGCAGAGGTTGGACGCGTGGCTTTCACTTCCCAACCCATCTCGCTGGCTGGCCCGGACCATCCGACTCGGTTACGCAATTCAGTTTGCCAGGCCCCCGCCCCCCTTCATGGGCGTATGCTTTTCCGCAGTTTACGGCAAACATGTCCAGTCCCTGTGCGCGGAAATCGCGACTCTTCTGGCCAAAGATGCGATAGGGCCTGTCCCTCCAACCGAGATGAAGGAGGGTTTCTACAGCCCTTACCTCATCGTACCCAAGGAAGGCGGCGGCTTACGACCAATCTTGGACTTGCGAGTTTTCAACCAAGCATTGCACAAACTCCCGTTCAAAATGCTCACGCTTAACCTGCATCCGGCATCTAGATTGGTTCGCAGCTGTAGACCTGAAGGACGCATACTTCCACGTCTCCATCCTGCCCCGACACCGCCCCTACCTGCGGTTTGCGTTCGAGGGCCAGGCGTATCAGTACAAAGTCCTCCCCTTCGGCCTGTCTCTGTCCCCTTGCGTCTTCACGAAAGTCGCAGAGGCAGCTCTTGCCCCGCTCCGAGAAGCCGGCATCCGCATACTCAACTACCTTGATGACTGGCTCATTCTGGCCCACTCGCAAGAGTTACTATGCGCCCACAGAGACCAGGTGCTTCATCCCCAGTTGGTCCAGCTAATTTGGGAACGATTTGGCAAGGCCCAGGTAGACCTGTTTGCCTCCCGAGAAACCTCCCACTGCCCGCTCTGGTATGCCCGATCAGAGGCTCCCCTCGGTGCAGATGCACTGGCACACAGCTGGCCAGCGGGGCTGCGCAAGCACGCATTTCCCCCAGTGAGCCTTCTTGCACAGGTACTGTGCAAGGTCAGGGAGGACGAGGAGCAAGTCACCCTAGTGGCTCCTTACTGGCCCACTCGGACTTGGTTCTTGGACCTCATGCTCCTCACGACAGCCCCTCCCTGGCGAATTCCCCTGAGGAAGGACCTTCTTTCTCAGAGGTAGGGCACGCTCTGGCATCCACACCCAGACCTCTGGAACCTCCACGTCTGGCCCCTGGACGAGACGCGGAAGATCTAGCTGGTCTACCACCTGCTGTCGTAGACACGATCAACCAAGCCAGAGCCCCTTCTACCAGGCATCTTTACGCCCTGAAGTGGCACTTGTTCGCAGATTGGTGTTCTTCCCAGGCTGAAGACCCACAAAGTTGCGCAGTTAGGTCAGTGCTCTTATTCCTACAGGAGAGGCTGGAGGGGAGGCTGTCCCCTTCCACACTAAAGGTGTATGTTGCCGCTATCGCGGCCCACCACGACACTGTAGACGGCAAGTCTCTGGGTAAGCACGACTTAATCATCAAGTTCCTAAGAGGCGCACGGAGGGTAAATCCCTCCTGGCCAAGCCTGTTCCCCTCCTGGGATCTCTCAGTGGTCCTTGCCGGCCTCCAGAGATCTCCCTTCGAGCCGCTAGAATCAGTTGGACTCAGGGCCCTCTCTCTTAAAATGGCCCTGCTGATCGCGCATCTGTCAGCGACACTTGCCTGGAGTTCGGTCCGGCAGACACATATGTGATCCTAAGACCGCAACCGGGCTACGTGCCCAAGGTTCCTACCACGCCCTTTGGAGACCAGGTAGTGAACCTGCAAGCGCTGCCCCGGGAGGGGGCAGACCCAGCCCTTTCGTTGCTGTGTCCGGTACGTGCTTTGCGTACCTACTTGGACCGCACGCAGAGCTCTAGACGTTCTGAGCAGCTCTTTATCTGCTTTGGTGGACAGCGGAAAGGGAACGCTGTCTCCAAACAGAGGCTTTCCCACTGGGTCGTTGATGCCATTTCGTTCAAGATAATTTTTCTGACCACATTTCTTCTGCTAAGCTGACAGTTTACTCTATCCTTCCAGGTTTTAATAATATGTTGGACAGTTCTTAACCCAATTCCAGTGAGTTCAGCAATCTCCTTCTTTGCTTGATGCAGGCCAATAATGTGCCCCTTCTGAAACACAGTAACATCTTTTTCATGACCACAGGATGCATCTTCTGACTTGGAAGAAATGAGAAGCTACACACTGCATCAGTTAGGATTAAAAGAATTGTTGCAAGTTGAAACATATTAATCACTGCAATAATGATCCATTAAGTATCTAGTCTCTTACAGTGGATATAAAAAGTCTACACACCCCTGTTAAAATGCCAGGTTCTTGTGATGTAAAAGAATGAGACAAAGATAAATAATGTCAGAACTTTTTCCACCTTTAATGTGACCTATAACATGATAATGATACATGATAAACAAACTGAAATCTTAGAGGGGAAAAAAAAAAAAAAAAAAAAACTCACAATAACCTGGTTGCATAAGTGTGCACACCCTTAATACTTTGTTGAATCACCTTTTGATTTTATTACAGCACTCAGTCTTTTTGGGTAGGAGTCTATTATCATGGCACATCTTGACGTGGCAATATTTGCCCACTCTTCTTTGCAAATCTCCTGTGCACAGCCCTCTTCAGATCACCCCACAGATGTTCAATTGGATTCCAAAACGTTAATCTTATTCTGGTGAAGCCATGCTTTTGTGGATTTGTGTTTGGTGTGCTTTGGGTCGTTGTCGTGCTGAAAGGTGAACTTCCTCTTCATCTTCAGCTTTTTAACTGACACCTGAAGGCTTTGTCTCATTCTTTTACATCGCAAAAACTTGGCATTTTAACAGGGGTGTGTAGACTTTTTATATCCACTGGAAGTATCTGCTTATTTAAATCCAAATGTGAAAGTGTAAATTAGTTATTTTGTCTTTTCATACCAGGTTTCAGTCGATGAGCTCTTGAACAGTTCTATAAAAGATTGTGTGTCTTTTTTATGTTTAAATACATTCTCCTACCCAAGTTTAATATTCAGAGACCACTTCAAGTAAGCAGTTTTTTATGTTGATTTGCGTGAAAATCCTAAACACAGAGGCACTCTCAGACCATTGCTCTGTATGTTTGAGTATCCCAACCAGCCCAACATTGCAACATTTGCTCAACCAATGCTGTGAGTTCTGGTTGGGACTATGTTTGACCAAGTAGACAACCTATTTGAATTATTTTTGCAATTATGTTTGATGACACATTTAAGTGGTACAGAGATTACACACTTCAACTTTAAGAAAAGCAGTAAGAGCAGTTTCTGCAATGAGACGTTTGTTTCACTTCATTGTGAAAAAGAGAACAAACACTGTGCCTGTTTTTGAATACACTGAGTCACTTTGCCTGCATGTATAATTGTGGCTTATATGCAAGTATAACATTTCTGTTTATTTTAACATAATTGCTCCAGATGTAATCTCTCAAACATATACCATAGTTCATGTCAGTGCCTGTATTTGGTAAATACATGACAGGTTGTGCTGGTTGTCTTTAATTTGAGGCAGCAAGCCGTAACAGATCTGCCTCGATGAGCTGGCTGCCTTCTTGTTTTGGTGAGAATAAATTCCAATTGGATTGGAGTTATTCTCATTGCTTAGACTGGGCTTAATGCCCAAAATTTACAATTACAATTTTAGCTATTTTAAGTGCTTTTTGGGGCTTCAAACGAGGGGATAGAGATGTCAATTGTCTTTACCAACATTAGAATGACCACCCACATTTACACATAAAGGATGCGATATTCAGAATCAAAAATCAAACCATTTACTGGAAACTAACAAGCTGGATATTATTCCAAAACACCAGATGAACTAATGATAAGTTAAATGTGGAAAAATCTACAAAACCTTGTCCTGTTCCTGGCTGTGTGCAGCACTTGCCACTTTGCATATCATTCTAAAGGGCCCCAAAGTGAGAAATGTAAGTGTATTTTTAACAAGCACCCTGATCATTTAAATCCTACCTTAATAGTTTGACTGGCACATTTTAGCATAGATTGTTTTACAATTCTATCACAATGCAATGCACTCATTTCACTGCAAAAAATTATTTTCAAGACAAGAATTTTTGTCTTGTTTTCCAGTAAAAATATATAAACATTCTTAAAATGTGATTTATTTACTTGACAAGCAAACTGTCATAAGATTTTAAGTCTTGTTTTGAGAGAAATCTATTTAATTAAGTGAACTTTATACTTAAAACAAGAAAAAAAATCTGCAAATTGGGTATGCAAAATACACTTGTTTTCTCTTTGAATTAAGTTTATTTTTCTTACCCCATTGGCAGATTTTTTTCTTGTTTTAAGTATAAAGTTTGTTGTTAAAAGTGAGGCTGTTATTAAAGGACAGGGCAGTTAAAAAAAACTATATTGGTCTATAGCATACCTATTCAACTCTGAAGTTATAGTTAAATTGATATTTCACATGTGGATCTTAAATTTTTAAAAATTTAAGTCAGAGAGATGGTGTAAAGTGGACTAAAAAAAATATTATAACTAACATTAACATTATAAGTTAACCTGGAAAAAAAACAGAGAAAATAGAGGATGATATGACAAAAACAGGCTTATATCAGACTTCAGTCGTACACATTTTGGTTTACTTTTGTAGTAGGACTATGCCCTCTCAGAATGCCATTGAACGTTTTGTCTCATAATTTAAAAGCAGGGGAAAATGTCCTTATTTGTGACACATTGTGTTTTTGCTGAGCATAAAGCATCCTCTCTAAATCTATTTCCTGATCTGTTGAGTGTGTGGGTGTGTTTGAGTCTGAAAGGCAGCTGATTCTTAGCACAAACAAAGCAAGGCCACTGCTTCAGCTCAAAGGGTGTTGTCTTAATCCAAGCTTTTAACATTTCTGGATCCTGCCCACATAAAATTGTCCACAAATCCATACTTATTGAAATGTAGTTCTTATCTGAAAAACATATGTCCAGTCTTCATGACAGCAAAGATATCTCACATCCCTAAATTACTACTTATTCAACAGATGTGATTCATCTTTAATAGTTAATAGAATAGTTAATCCAAAAATAAAAATACTCTCATCATTTACTCATCCTCATGCCATCCCAGATGTATATGACTTTTTTTCTTCTGCTGAACACAAACAAAGATTATTAGGAGAATATATAAGCTCTGTAGATCCATACAATGCATGTAGAAGTAAAAACTTTGAAGTTCCAAAAAGCACATCAATGCAGAATAAAAGTAATCCATATGAATTCAGTGGTTTAATCCATGTCTTTTTAAGTAATTCTGTTGATATGCAGTCTCTAGATGTGATCATGATTTCAAGCTTGATTACACTTCTTAGTGCTTGACGCATGGACAGAGCTCTAGATGGCACTAGCAAGTGTAAACAAGCTTGAAACTTGATCTCCAAGGAGACTGCTGATGTCCAGATTTATAGTGAAAAATGAGTTCTATTTTGGTCTGTTCTCACCTAAAACTTTCATTAATAAAGAATTGAATTAACTGACTGGAGATTCCAAATAGACATTACGGTAACGCTTTAGATTACAGCCTGCAATTTACAGTGTAAGTACACCGAATTTACGCCGTACCTTTTTGTATTAATAGTGTAACTTCACTGTACGTGCTTGTAGGTATAAGATAACAATATACAAAGTTTGGGGAAGAAAGGGATAAACACCAGGAAAATTACAAATAATGTATGAGCGGTATGAATCTTCACTGGCCTCATGATTCAATTACAAATCAGAGGGTAGCGATTCGATTCTAAAACGATTCTCGATGAATCACAATGCATCTTGTCCTTCAATTTCTTTATTTTTTCAGTTTCTTAAAAATGTATTTTTTACTCTATTTTTTTTCCCTTTCAGCTGTTTTGAAAAATCAGAATGCGTCACATTACATAAACTGACCTTTTACATTCAGTATGAGCTGTGAACAAAACAAGGAACATCCATAAGATTTAATTAATGGTTCTATAGTTTAAAAGACCAAGCCACGCCCCCCAACCCCCGTACCTTTTTTGCCGGAGGTGCATGACGAGTTGACAAGGTAGTGGAGGGCACCTTTTACTGCTCGAAAACGAAACCCTCGCCCGTCCGTTCTCAATACCCTTGATGGTGAGGCGGCCCACATGTACACAGAGGTCCCCCAGGTGGATAGAGTGGTTGCGATCCATCTGTGTTCCGAAAACGCCGCCACCTGGCGGGATCGCCCAGTACTACCCTCCAAGGCCTGTAGGGTGACGTCGACGCTGACTCCGAAAGCATACAGCGCCACCGGACAGGCCGCCTTTGCCCTGCATGCCATGGCTCTCCTGCAGGTCCACCAAGCCAAGGCACTCAAAGAACTGCATCTGGGTAGTTCCGACTCCAATGTGCTGCAGGAACTGCGCTCTGCTACCAACCCTGCTCTCAGAGCTACGAAGGTCACAGCGCGGGTACTCGGGCGGGCGATGGCCACCCTCATGGTCCAGGAACGCCACCTCTGGCTGAACATGATCGAGATGCGGACTCTGCGCGGACTCTGCACACGTGGCTTTCACTGTCTAACCCATCGCGTTGGTTGGCCCCATCCAGCCGACTCCACTACGCGATTCAATTCGCCCGGCTCCCGTCTTGTTTCAGCGGTATTTGCTCCACCTCCGTACGCGGTGAAAAAGCCAGCGCTTTACGGGCAAAGAACACAAATCTGCTACTCAAGGATGAGATAGAGCGCCGTCCATACAGCCGAGATAAAGAAGGGTTTCTACAGCCCTTACTTAATCATACCCAAAAAAGGTGGTGGGTTGCGGCCAATCTTGGACTTGAAGTTCTCAACCGGGCTTTGCACAAACTCCTGTTCAAAATGCTCACGAAGAGACAGATTCTAACCTGTGTTCGGCAGCAAGATTGGTTCGCGGCGGTATACCTGAAGGATGCATACATACACATCTCCATCTTGCCTTGACACCGACCCTTCCTACGTTTCTTGTTCAATGGCCAGGCGTTTCAGTACAAGGTCCTCCCCTTCAGCCTGTCCCTGTCCCCTCGTGTCTTCACCAAGGTCGCAGAGGCAGCCCTTGCCCCGCTATGGGAAGTGGGCAGCCACATACTCAATTACCTAGATGATTGGCTCATTCTGGCTCACATTCGAGAGTTACTATGTGCTCACAGGGGCCAGGTGCTTAAGCACCTCAGCCGTCTAGGGCTTCAGGTCAACTGGGAAAAGAGCAAGCTCGTCCCGGTTCAGAGCATCTCTTTTCTCGGCATGGAGTTAGACTCTCAATGACAGTCAATATCTGTCTCAATGACAGAATAGGACCGGGGAAGATCGCCTTCCCCGACGCATTTCATAGCGTTGATAGCCCCAGCCACTTTACACTCTATGCGAGAGACATAGAGAGAGAAAAGGCCGGGGCTGCTGGGCTTGCTCCCATGCTGGTCATGTAGCACCTGTTCCCCCCTCAGTTCACGTAACACAGTCTAGTGCATGGTGCTTTTGAACGGGACACCTTGTGTCACTTCATTTGACACAAGGTCGAGTGAGTGACAGAAGGGGAACGTCACGGTTCCTGAGGGAGGGAATGAGACGTTATGTCCCTTCTGCGAAGACACTAGACCTACCACTGTAAAAGTCTCAGAAATGTATCAAGCATCTTGTATGCATTGTTCCATTGGCTTGCTCTGCAAGTAGAAGATCGCAGTCCCCGTCGCAAAAACTAAGATGGATATCAAACCTTTATCATCAGGTGTGCGCACTGTCCTGACAAGCGAATGACTGGCAATAAAGCAAAAGCCAATGAAATGGACAATGCTCAAGTGTAGAGAAGGCATTGGGGGGGGGGGGGGTATCTACATCTGCATGCTGTAATTTAAAGGTGTGCTTATTACTCCTTTGTTTCACATAGTTACACAATAAATACAACATCTGCATGCTGTAATTTAAAGCGGTGCTTGTTACCTCCTTGTTTCACGTAGTTAAAGAGTAAGTACAACATCTACGGGCTGTAATTTAAAGTGAAATTATTCATACACTATTATATAGTGTAATTTCCCCAAACTTTGTATATTGTTCCCTTATACCTACATGTAATTAATTTATAGGTACACTATTATCACAAAAAGGTATGCTGTAAATTCAGTTTAATTACTGTAATCTGAAGCGTTACCAACATCACTATATGGTTATTTAATATATTGATTTTCACAAAACAGAGAAACAAAAATAGAAACATGGGTCAAAAGTGTATAATAAGGAAAACACTTAGCTGGAGAACTGGTCAATGGAGTCACATGGTACATAGGCTCAAGACTGAACACAAAGGCAGGGAACAAACAGACTTATAAAGGCCTAGACACAGGTGAAGGGAATGAGCAGAGAGTTGAACAGAGTTAGGGACGTTGGTGCCATCTGCAGGAGTGGAGAAAGGAAAGCACCCCCTGCTGGTCTGGAGGGGAACAGCAACCCAAAGAGGAGATCCTTTACACGCCCAGCTTTGTCTTGAACTCCAACTAAAAGAAGCAAAAGGATTGTTATTAGGATCCTTAAAGAACTGCAGGTGTTAAGTGTAAGTAGACATATAACTTTTAGGTTAATTATGATTGCAAACCCCTACCTTCGTCGTAGGTAGCATGATAACATGTAGTGTCTGCCTAATTATTTATTTATATATCATACAGATATATAAATATATCATCCTGATCTCACAGAAATACGTGAAATGAAATACGACCCCTTAACCTCGATTTACGTGGTGGTGCCACGTAAATGTGTACAATTACGTGTCGGTATCACGAAAACAACACCCATACAAAGTCAATGGGGCTCATTTTTCGTGGTGGACACACGGATTCCCTGGTTCAATAACGTCACACAGTTGGCGGCGGTGAATGTTGATTTCTAGTTTACGAAACGTCCTCTTTTTATCATTTATTATAGTGTATTAGTTCCGACTTTTTTCTGTCATAGCAGCGAATATTATTAATAATTATTATTTTGAATCAGAAGACTTTCAGTCGTTACCACGGCAACGATACGCCACGTTACGCGCGCGTCCGTAAATGATGTGTTGTAGTTTACCAAACGTCCTACTTTTATCATTTTTTTTTAGTGAATTTGTTTAAGGCCTTTTTCTGTCATAGCAGCGAATATTATTAATAATTATTATTTTGAATCAGAAGACTTTCAGTCGTTACCACGGCAAGGAAACGTCACGTTACGCGCGCATCAGTAAATGATGTTTTTTTTAGTTTACCAAACGTCCTACTTTTATTATTTTTTTTAGTGAATTTGTTTAAGGCCTTTTTCTGTCATAGCAGCGAATATTATTAATAATTATTATTTTGAATCAGAAGACTTTCAGTCGTTACCACGGCAAGGAAACGTCACGTTACGCGCGCGTCCGTAATGATGTTTTGTAGTTTACCAAACGTCCTACTTTTATCATTTTTTTTTAGTGAATTTGTTTAAGGCCTTTTTCTGTCATAGCAGCGAATATTATTAATAATTATTATTTTGAATCAGAAGACTTTCAGTCGTTACCACGGCAACGATACGCCACGTTACGCACGCGTCTTACCCATATCACTGTATGCGTTGCAGTGTTGCCAGATGTACGATAATTATCGTATTTGTACGATAATTTTGACCTCTGTACGATGTACGATCAATAATGAAAAAAATCCCATAATGTACGATAATTTCAGAGTTTTCAGTTGTTCGTCCAAACACACATCCTACCGCTTCTCTCTCGGACCCCGAATCATTCGCAGGCAAGCACGTATACACACACACACACACACACACACACACACACTAGGGTGACCACTTGTCCCGCTTTACGTTGTACTGTACAGCAATTTTACCCTTTGTCCCGCCTCACGCAAATTGAGCATCTGTCCCGCTTTTTCATTGGACCCTGCCTAAATACACGGACGCGTCCATAGGCGTACTGTTAACTTATGTCCAATAGTTCAGAGGAGAGCAAAAAATGCGGTAGTCGATAGGCTGAGTCGTCGTACGTCAATCAAACTGTTGACTGGTGCACGAACGCCTCCTCAACGTTGTCAACAATCTCAAATTGGAGGGCGCGCTGTTCGGTCGGTTAAGCAGCCATGGCCAGTGCGGCCACGAAAAAGAGAAGATGCACTTTTAATAGCGAATGGACCGCAAGATACTCTTGGTTAAGACCTGTAGATGGCGAAGCAGAGAGAGCTTTTTGTATTTATGCAAAAGCAGTTTTTCTGTGGGACATGTTGCATGTGAGTACCACAGAAAAAAAACACATCATCAAGAAACATGCAAATCAGTGCAATCGTTTTTCAATAAACCAAATGACCCACAGGCTGACAAAGTTTCGGCAGCAGAAGTGACGAGCATTTATCATTCCGTACATCACACACATTCATATCGCTCTACCGACTGCAGTAACAAGTTAGCCCCAGTAATTTTTCCAGATTCTGAAATGGCTAAGAAAATGTCGTGTGGCCGCACCAAAGCAACATCTATTGTAACAGATGTCCTCGCTCCGATCTCAGTGGAAAAATTAGTGTTTTGTCTTTTATAGGCCTAGGCCTTAAGCTGTAGAAACTTTGGGTGATATTTTGGGTCAGGTAGTGTCTTAATCTTTTAGTTGGTGGGTTTAAAAAATGTTTCTGGGTAAATTAGATAGACAATATATCTTAAGTTTAAAGTTATTACGTCTGTCCCACATTGTCCCTCTTTACCATGCTACTTGTCCCACATTTTGTCTGACTGGAGGTGGTCACCTAACACACACACACACACACACACACACACACACACACACACACACAGCACAAGTGGATGTGGCATCCGATGACTTAGAGATCGAATTTGAATCTTTTTTTGTGTTGTGCACTTTTTTCTTTTTTGTGCACTTTTTTTCGGCATATCTTTTGCACTTTGGAAAAAAAAAGTTATTCAGACTTCCTCCAGTTAATGTGCGCGTATTATACAGCTTGTTCAAATTGGCTGTAAAATTATTTGGAAAATAAAATTGTTGGAAAATAACTATATTTTATGCGTTTGGTTTGTGTACGATAATTTTTTTTAAAAAACGATAATTTTGAGGTTTTGGTACGATACTTCGACATTTCTAATCTGGCAACACTGATGCGTTGCGTTTACCGCTCATTTCACCCGCCACCTGACTACAGTAAGCATCTCATCCCAAGGGGTGTTTGTTTGTTTGTTAATCAGCACGCAAAACCTTTGCTGTTATTTCTTTAGTTGTAGCCCTATCTTTGTAGCGTTTCATCCCTGTAGATTAGGTTAAATTTATTAGTGTTGCATTATCATTTACACGGTTATGTTACCCGCCGAAGTAGTTAGCTAGACAGCCAAATGACAGCTGTCCCCGGCACAGTTGGATTGTGGCACTGCCCGCTACCAAAATCAGTTTAAACTCATGTATTTGTCCATGTGTTGTGAAGACAACAATTAACAAAGTTTTGTTGCAGTGGTTAAAGTTTTATTCAAAGTGCAAAGTAAATGTCAGACGTAGAATGACCGCAATCAGGGATGGACTAGAATAAAAATAGTGGAGCTGGAGTCTTTCCAGAGGATTTGACCTCAATGTCAATGACCATTCATACCTGATATAATGAATGCAGAATTAAATAGAGAGATGACCCTCCACTAACTTATAGGTAGAATATCCTGTAACACTATGGTCCCATACTTTTGTTAGACTTTGACATTTTAGAAGACACTGAAATCATCATGAGATAAGAGTGTAATTGTTACTGAAAATAAATACAAATAGATTTGTGTAGGTACTTGCTCGTGTCAAGTGGATGTGGTACAAATCTGATATTTGTACAGTAAGGATTGATTTGTATTGTACGTAGTTGTTGTGATTGATCAATATTTAATTAATAATTTCAATTACTCTGTCCTAACAATTAAGAAATGCTCATTTACTACAATGGCTATTCTAATAATCTTTTGCTTTTTCCTGTTTTACAGCTTTATTGCAACACTTTGACTCCACCAACACACATACACACATACACACACAAATCAAAACAACGGCACTTTTAAGAGCCTCTCTCTTTCTCACTTGTCTCTTTCGAGCACTCTCCGTCTCTCTCTCCCTCTCTCTCTCTCTCTCTCTCTCTCTGTCTCACTTGTCTCTTTCGAGCACTCTCCGTCTCTCTCTCCCTCTCTCTCTCTCTCTCTCTCTCTCTCTCTCTCTGTCTCACTTGTCTCTTTCGATCACTCTTTCTGTTATTGTCTCTCTTTTACTCACTCTTTCAATCTATCTCTCTCACTCCCAGCTATTTCTGTTCAGAAATGCCTGGAGGTTCACAAAAAAAGACTTGCCCAAACTGCGGGGAAAAAATATACTGCGGACTTAAAATTTGTTTATTCTGCAAACATCCACAACCCCAACACCTAAGACTCCAAAAAAAGCTGGACAAATTTCAACGTCAGCAGAAGCAGTGGTTGTCATCCATGGAAAAAAATAACATAAAGTCCCACGTTCTTGATGATGCTGCCATTCTGGTATGTAGTTTTCCGATCATCTCATTCACCAAAATTGTTTTATTATTTTGACATAAGCAAATAAATTAGGCTAACTGGTATAATATATTGCCTCACATCCACACTATTAATAATATAATAAATGTTTACTTTTTTACCCCAAACTATTATGTCTAGGGAGTTGAAACTCATACAAATCCTCACATTTATCTATCCAAAAATTATGTAAAAATCATTGTTTGATTGTTTGTAGATGTTTTCTAGCTTTGATGTAACTTCAGATCAAGCTTGAGGACAAATTCAGCTGTAAACTACGGTTTTGTGTATATATCTAATTGATCTCTCTACCTCTCTGTTCCAGCTTGAGAAGTTGTATGCCCTTGGCATGAAGCCCCTGCTGCTGATTGCACATCCTCCTAAGGTGGTGACAGGGAAGTGCCAAACTAAACAAATGCTGCCAATGCATGCCCACCTTAGCACATCTGCTAAGACATGCCTTGACAATGTGGATACCATCTTCAAATTGATGGTTGAAGGTGTGATTGCATTTATTTAACCTTGAAATGCATACACATGCATATATTCACTCTCCGTTGTACAATTGTTGGTGTTATCCTGTACATTTCCAAACAGCAAAGACTAGAAATTCTGATCTTGCTGTAGCCTAGCTGCAACCTAGAGTCATTTTAAAGAGCTGGTATTGTGGAAAACAAGAACAAAAATTGCTTTGTGATGATGGCAGGGGTCACCTGTGCTTTAAAATACCTCTCTTCTATCTCCTTGGTATTTTTAAGTTATTGGAACTTTTGAAATCCGCAGCTAAAGTGGGAGCGCCGTTGAGGCTGAACTTTTTAATGAGTCACACTCACTGTCAAATCAAATATGCTGGAAGCTTTAGCACAAGACCACCAGCAGACTTATGTAGTCACAGTTTGCATTTTCAGCGACAAGCAAAGCAGGATACTGGAAGTGTGCTAAAGCTAAATTAGTGACCTCCAGCTAAATCCAATCAATAAAAATGTCAGTACTTGGATAATGTAAATTGATGCAGCAGGGTTATTCCTGCATAGAGTCTGCATTTTTTTGACTGACCTAAACACTCGCCTGGGAAGCTAGCGCAAATGGTAAACAGGACTTCCTGTGGTTTCTCAGAAAAATAAAAGCAAGGACTCTGATTCTGCTAGTGACATAGCAACCAGGTTACATTACTCCTCTGTGTTCTGTCTCTGTCATGCAGGTCTGTGTGTCTGAGCTACACACACACTTATAGCAGACATATATAAAAGGCTGACGGCTCCTTCCAACAGGGTTCTGTGGAGGTGGGGCCATGTTTATTTGTGCTGTAGAATGTAACCGAAGTGAAACAATCAGAAGACCTTTTATTTATCTGATTCACTGCTTTGTTCTTACTAACACTGCTCACTCTCTTCAATCACTTTGGAGCTCGCTCAATCGCTGCTCTCTCTGCATGTAATAGCATATTGCATATTGATAAGAGCAGCATGGACAATGTTTTTTTTCAAAACATATAACGTTTCCTAACATCACTGGCTGAAATAACAAATAAAGCAAGTCAACCCCGATTTTTGAACAAATGTGTGTATATATAAGAGCAGTTTTCAATGTTTTTACAGAAGATTCAACTTTGCTTAATGCCAATCTCCCGACGAGTGCATGCATCACTGGCAGTAGCATCATAACGGTCAGCGCTGGCGTTTTTTAAAAAGTTTTACATGGCTGTGCTTCAATAAATTAGATTTAGAATTGTTAGCAGTTGTAAACCTTTTGCTGGTCGCACAAAGTTTACAATGGATGAAAATGTTCTTTGCATCTTAGACTGTGACACAATAATGGTGATACTTAACAGCTGTTGAAAGAACACATACGCAACCCATTCTCCATTCTTCCTTGACTCTGCCCCATGCCTTTCAGAATCCTGTGGGTAAAACAACATTCACTACGTCCATCTTTTTTTATGGTCTAGGTTGATTTGGGGGTTGCATTTATTTTCACTTTGGCCTAATAGCATTTTATATATTATATTTGTGTGTTCCATGTCCATTTATAGGTTGGACAAGACTCAACCCAGACCAGCTGCCTCAAGAAGAGGAGAACTTCATGCTACATTTGGTGCCGTGTGACTTAACCCCTACCACCCATATCCAGTCACCACAACAGGAAGCACCATAAACAGCAATTGTAAGTCGCTTTGGATAAGAGTCACCTAAATTAATAAATGTAATGTAATGTACTATTTTCATTTATGGGGATTGTTGACAGACCATTGTCTTGGGTAGAGATTATTAAAGAAAAATGGTAATGCAAACAGTTTTTGTATGCTGTTTACAATTGTGAGGATACTGCTATGTTGTACTGTGCATCCACAGCCATATGAAACCAAAAGTGAAATTCACTATTTAAATGTAACTATGGAAAGGCCACAACGTAGTAATGCATTATTTACACAAGATTTTTCCAATAATTCAGCATATAGCTAGTCTTCATTCCAAGCATTTTTCAGGCCAACCTACATGGGCTGTTGTCTTTTGGCTTAGGTCAGGCTACACAAAATTACCCATCTGAATTTTCCCAAGGGGATTTATAAAGTGCTTTTATTGACTTAACTTAGATTATGATGTGCATGCTTGAGTATTTTTTATTCACTTTGAAGTTTCTGCTGTAAGTCTCTTGAAGAGGAATGCAGTGATTGGAGATGTTGATGGTATAGTCAGAGGAAATATCAGGGTTTCAGGGTTTGACGATTAGTACACTGCAAATGGATACATTTATTTGTGAGAGAGGATTTATTTTATTTTTTTTTTATTTTTCCACAACATTTTTACATTTTAAGCTGCTGCGCTGGGCCCATTTTTGTTCCACCTGCCAGCTGTATTGTGCCTATCTACGTTTTTTTCACAATTATCTAGTTTTGTTTATTTTTCCATGAGCAACAGTTACTGTGCGTAACACTGACATACCCTAATGTCCGTAATGACAGTGATGTTTTATATCTTGTTTAAAAGTAATCTTACGCACATGGAAAGCAGATACACCAGAATTATAATGGGTTCAGCAAGACCTTCCTCCAACTCTGGCACAGTTCTAGTGTGGAGATAGGTCTGGCTATGCAAGACTAGGTTAACAGTTACATAGTTTTATTGCCTCGTCCCCACTCTGGAAAAACAGATTCTTGAAGCACTGCACTACTCTGCAAAGCATTGTAAAACATTGAATGTTACAATCATGACAATCAATTCAATGTGTATTATACTTACTAATTCTCCTTCAACTTCCCTCTCTTTATTTATTTATGTTTTTCTCAGTGGAAAGACCTGGCCTCCATCCTGGCAGCCAGCGTGATTCCCATCCCATGGAGCTAGCCTGCAAATATGCAACATACATTGCAAACATGCATTTTTTCCCTTGTTCTTGTTAAGTGTAATTTCTTTACATATTTTTTTGTTGTTGTCCACAGTTTGTAATAAAAACTGAAATAAAAGTTTGTCTTTAATATTCTTCATGGTTTTTCTTCAAGCTTGTTACAGGCTCTTTTATCTGTATTGATTCAATAAAGTGCAACTGTCAACAGACTTAACATTTCTTAAACTTGAAGGACCCCTATATGGATTGTTTTGTGGCCAACAGACCATGGAAAAGTTACAGTTTATCATATAATTTTGACTCTGACAAGCTAAATTATGGGAAACAACTGATCCTTTCACAACTAACAAAATGTTCATTCCACCAATGACACACAGTTGGAGTGCTTTATTGGGGGACATGCATAGCTCAATATTGAAGAGGACACAGTTTCATTTCAGATTTCATATTAAATAACCTCCGCCACAAATATAAAATTAAACTAAATGAGCAACTTCACATTTTATTCACAGGCTTCGAAATGCCTTAATTTTTATTAGCAATCTTTCAACCTCTTGTGCTAAATTACAGTACCGTAATTTACGGAAATCATGCCAAACCCTAATTTGCATAACATACTGTTTGGACTATGTTGCAGTTAATCACCTTGAAGCTGATTATGTGTTGACAATGTAAAATAACTATTTAAATTTTTGATGGGAATGAAAATGTGCATTTCACAAATGGGACTACATGCAACCACACATACATACTTCAAATAAGGGAATTGAGATAATCTTACATTTACGCAATTGGCAGACGCTTTTATCCAAAGCAACTTACTACAGGGGCAATCCCCCCCGGAACAACCTGGAGTTAAGTGTCTTACTCAAGGACACAATGATGGTGGCTGTGGGATTTTAACCAGCAACCTTCTGATAAATCTTCTGATAAACAGCCGGTGCTTTAACCACTACGCCGCCGCCACCACCACTCATATCCATAAAGTGTTGTTTTTGGTACTACATTTGTTGTTCATTTGCCATTTATGTTATTCATATCAAAATAGAGTTTAAGCTATGATAATTGAACTATACCTAACAAAATAAATGAAGTATACTATTGAAATTTTCTGATTTGTCTTTTATTGTGAAGTTTTGCAAAAGTTAATAGCCTATTGAGATAAAGGTAATGTATACCTGTATAACAAAAAGGAAAAGAGAAATGAAATTAAATATACATATTTACACATTTAGGAGTAATTTGTAGCCATATATAAGTAAGTTTAGCCTATTACAATTAAGGAGCTACGTTACGTAACTCCCACCTAGAGTGAAATATAATCCCGAAACGCGTGTACACACACACCTACTTGCAAAAATCGCCTTAAAAAATCACCACCTGTTTGCTTTTTTCAAATAAACCACATAAATTCAGTGTAATATATGCTTCGGCTGCAGTTAAACATTAAGATGTTCTCCTGATGTTCTCCTGATATGTGTATGAAAACCCTATTTTGCAAACCGGAAGAACTACAAATATGATACTAATTAGTATCAAGTGGCATGGCGCGGCTAGAGGGAATTGTAGTTTAAAAATAGATGACTCAATATACTGAAATTGGAATTTGTAAATAATGATGTAAGAGTACACTGATGGGTTAAAGGGGATGGGAATCCCATTTCTGTAATAAAATTTTAAATACCTTACTGGACAATAGGTGAAAATCAAGTTTGACCATTTTTGACAGCACCCCCTCTTGGTGAGTCTATCCATATGGGTATAGTCATATAGCTGAAGTCAAGAGCTATTTATAACAGTTGGTTTCATGTCTGTAGGCCCTTCTATTCCTGAATTACAAGCTTTCCAACATGCAACAAGGTCAAGGTTCAGAGGTCAATATTTAAAAGCAGGAGCCATTTACAACCTTCAGACTGACATATGTTACTGTCCAGGTCGAGCCCTTTCCAACAACATATTTGGTTTAGTCGTTCGACAAAGTTGCAATTTTAACTTTTCATGGACACAGCCTTGGCTCAGGCATAGTTTCAGTGAGGACTTTGAGGCCCCGACCTCAACTTTTATATATATATATTTTTTTTAGAAATTTAGTATTATAACAATACTGCACATATATGTACCGCAGCCAAGCAACAAAAGACTATTTGAGTGTTTTGGCCACTGTCATAAACTTATGAGCATCAGCATTAGTCAAAAAGATGCAATTAGGTGTTCAAATAGTACTTTCAAATGATATAAGTGGTGGATGACTTTTTCAGATAATTTAATAAAGTAAAAGTACTAATAATTTGCTGGACAAATACTCTGTTACAAGTAAAAGTCAAAATAATCCAAAAATAATAAAGTATAATCAGGAAAATGTAAAGGAAAGTAAAAGTATTCAAAGCAGAAAGAAAAACATTGTGATATTATTATCATGATATTATTATTCCTCATGTGTAATGCAAAATCAGGATTTTACTGTTGTAGTTGGTTGTGGTCAAACATTTTTTGTCTCTGACTGCATGAGATGATTATTTTTTATTTTTATTTTTATTAATCGCAGGCCCTTAGCCCTAAAGTAACACCTTCACTGCTTGTTTCGTCAGTCTAAACCTAAAAATGTTTACATTTTAAAATAATCAAAATGAAAAGAGAAAAATCTTCACATTTGTGAAGCTGGAACCATGAAATGTTTTTACATGACATGACTTAAACAATTATCTAAATAGCTGGCAATTAAAGTTCTGTCGATCAACTAATGCTGTACTTGTATAAACTGTTGAGAACAATACTCTTCATATCGTTTGTGTGCAAAACTCCACCTTTCTAAAGTAACTAGTAACTAAAGCTGTCAAATAAATGTAGTGAAGTAAAAAGTACAATATTTTCCTTTGAGATGTAGTGGAGTAGAAGTACAGAAGTGCCATTCAAGTAGAAGAGAACAACAGCTTTATCATGCAGTGTAGCTGTGAAAAAAACTCTGTATCAAGTTACTGCTAATGCAAACTGAACATTTCCTGCAGCAGCAGCTTCACATTAAACGCATTTAACTGGCAAAACAAAAGTTGACTTTAATTTTTAAGTAGTCACAGGAAATGCAATCTGATTGTGATTGAGATTTACATGTCAAAAATCTACACAATACAACCATAATTTTCAACAGTTTTCTGAAAAGAAAATACACAAGTACAAATACCATTAATTTGTTCTTATTAATATAAATGTATAAATTACAGTACTCGAGTAATTGTACTTAGTTACTGTCCACCACTGAAGGGTTTAACTGGCATATTAAGTTCACACAACAGACAATTGCATCAAATGGGTTTATTACAGTGGTGCATATGTATGCATCACAACAAAGACATTTCTTTATACAGTTTTACAGGATGTAAGTTAAAGATGTTTGGATTTGTCTGTCTGTATGTACATTTAGAGGTTGTCATATAGAAAACATAAAAGAAAAACATTTATGGTTTCAATGCTATAACTACAAAATATATAGTATATGCATATTGCATACAAATATAAATCCACATATATTATGGAAATGCCAAAGTACATTAGAATTATACTTGTTAAAATTACACAGACTGCCATTGAATCTTCATTCGATTTTTCCATGCAAAGATGAAAATTAATTATTTAAAGCAGCATTAAGCAGTTTTAGTCTGAAACCAGTAAGCTCTAATGTTAGGAGATAAATAAATCAATATTTTCTATTTTTTAAAATTTAAAATACATACAGAATCTACAAAAACACCAACTATTTAAAACATATATATTTTACAGCTATTTAAAACATTTTTCTGTACAAATCTCAAGTTCCTCTGTGTTGTTTGGCAGTGGTCTTTAGGTGTCTTCTTCCTCAGACTCGGGGCTGGTGAAGCCATTGTCATCCCACTCCTCAATGTCCTCCTGTATGGAAAGAAAATCACATTCCATAGTGGCTATACTGCTGTATGCATTAACAGCCTGTTTGTGTTGACTTCTAAGTGAGTGACCCCTCCGACTGAGGACACTGTTGAGCCCATGTGTTGCATCTTCTGTTAGGTCACCGAAACCTGTAGAGGAATTGTGGAAAAAAAATAGAAAGATGACACAAACAAAACATGCCTTTTGTAACTATTTTTGCATTTTACAATGCTTAATTTGCAACTTCAACATTTCCTTGTAGTCATTATACTGTGTATGCGTTTACATTGTGCACACTGGTGCCAAATAGCTGGTCAGCTCAGTGCCTGATCACAACTCAATGTACAAAGTAGAGTTCCCTGGAGATATATCTCTCTCACGCTCTCTCTAAATATATATTATACATAAATACATGATACTAAAATCTAAAGATCTTGTACATACTGCTGGTTTTGATGCACTCCAAAGTCTGTCCTCTGAGTGACTCCACTTCTTGCACTTGCTTCAGAAGGTACTTGATGTGCTGAGACATCTCCTTTACCAGGATGCTCTGCTCCTCCTCCAAGCGTTTCAGCAGCATTACCTGGTCGAAGATAGATCTCTTCAACCTAAAGGTGCTGCCTTTGGTTGGGGAAAGGAATGGAATAGTGGACAAGAAATGTTTTATTATATTGTATAAGTATAACAGAATTATGTTATTTCTGAGAAATCTTTTTAGCGACAGCAGTAGTTCTGTAGAATATAAACATCAAGCTAAACTAGCAATTAATACATATCGTACCATCTTCATGTCTCTCCCATGGTAGGATGTATCCCTCTGTCAGGCTGCAAGCCAACTCCTCGTCAATCGGATCTCCTTTCACTATGGTGTTGTATTGCAAGACCTTTTCGCGAAGCTTCTTCTTCAACTCAGTCATTTTCTTTCTCTTTTTTTGTCTTGCCTGGTTGCTATCTGCAAATCGAAACGAAAATATTATCATAATATTATACTGTCATAATATTATTGTTTTTTTGACATGTTATTAATTTAAATAACTTGATTTGACAACAAACCATGCTGACGATACAGATCTTGCTTCTTGCGCAAAAGGGTTACAGTGATGTTCTCAATGTCAGCCCTTAGCTCTTCAGTACAACCTGCAGTGTAGACTCTCTCTAAATAGGTGAAACAAAACAATTGGACAAGAGACACAATTAGTGACATTTTCAAAATATAGACACCTTTTATTATTTGTATAAAGGTACAGTCATTAACAGATGTGTGTGTGTGGGTGTGTATATATACACACCGTATATACATAGTGTACTTTACATGTTTTACCTGTGACAGCCCATTGTCTGACATCACACACCCACTGCTGTATTGTCTCCTGATCAAGGTTGTGCTCCTCCTTGATGTTGCTAAGGCTGGCAGCTTCCACCTTTGCCCTCTCTGTAATCTTTTAAAGAGAAAAAAATAACAAAATATCAGAAAAAAGCTCTACGCACCACCACAAATGCAAAAACCACCAACAAACAATTAATCAACAAATAGTTTCAGATCTAGTTGTAGTTCGTGCATTGAGGGAAAGGGGCAGTGCTTAGGATCTCAATGATAATTTACCCTTACTTTGACATATCTGTGGGCTAACACTTGATGAAGGTTGTCCCTCTTTCTTCTGTTCCAACCCATGGCCTGTCGCGTTAGCATGTTCACTCTTCCTAATGAAAACAATAATGCACCCACAAGCCAAAAAGTATAATTTCACATCCAAAAGGCAATAAGAGAAACCCAACAGACATGCCTAAACCAGATCACTAAAAGTTAGTTGAACTGGTAATTACCTAGAATACAATGATAACTTTCGTAAGAACACATAAACTTTGTTTTTTTAATTCCCTGTAAAAACACTATTAAGTATTTATTATTATTTATTTAGGCTACCACAGCGTGTAGTGTAAGTGTAACACCAACCAGCCTTTGTCATGTATTTTGTGACAAGTGCTGCCCTGGAGAGAAAGCTGTTCACCTATAAAGAAAATACAATTCAATTTTGGTCTCCATTACATAAAAATATTACCTTCACACCACAACATCTCCCCGCGACCCGATTTCGGATAAGCGGTTGAAGATGGATGGACCACAACATCTTAAACTTGTGGTTTAACAGAAAACATGTGTACTGTATTATCCTAGGAATTTGGGACCCCTTACGCATGCATGCATTTTGAATTGCTGAAAACAACTGAACTGCCTACTCTTTATTTTAACTCATACATAAAGGATGTACTTTATCCCTCACACCAGGCAATTAAAGTGATGTTACATAGATGACAAATAAGTACCTTTTGGTGTTATGGTTTCTATTAAGACTCTTTGTAGCCATAGTTAAAATCCTGACAATAATACCCTACCTGCTCCACTTCCTCTCCCACTGTGTTTCCTGCTCCATCCTGGCTTCTGCCACCCCATCTCACCTGCAACACAAAGTGAGAAGTGTTATGTAGCAGTACTTCACAAGTTTTGATATAACATCATCCAATCAGGCATAAACATGCACAAATGTAAAAAATAATCCTTTGCATTTAAGATTGCTTGAATGTTATAACTACATTAATGCATACAATTATCTATAAAACATCTTAAAGTTATTGCATGTACCTCGCATTTTGCTGTATGGGCTTTGGCATGCATGACGCTCAGGAATGGCCTCATTTCTGTCAATGGCAGAAGCTCAGGTAAACCCTCTGCTATTTTGTTAAGGTAGGGCCAGTACCTAAAGAGCAGGAGCAGCACCATGAGAGTGTAATAAAGATACATTTTTAATTGAAATCTAAAATGACTAACATCACTGTAAAGCTGAGAAAAAAGACATTTTAATCATGGAGTTGAATTTGCTATATGACAATGAGGATTACCTGCATGTAACATCCATACAGAAGAAGGTAACATTGGCCTTCTTTGACATCTCTCTTTGAAGAAACATCGGGTAAGCAAATATTTCTCCACGGTAATGGTTCAGTCCTCGTAAGAGAAACCCATGTCTGATAAATCAGAGGAAAATCTAGTGGTTAAGAATCAATTGACCCAGTAATGCCTGGCTTAAGCACACATCTGTCAACTGAGTGCCTATAACAAAATATATGATAAATATAATACTTGGCTACTACAAAGGATAGATAAATACCACTCTGCAAGCAAATGTGTGAAATGCTTTGAATTTTACTCAAAATTGGATTGCCATTAAAACTCAATATCAGACTCAAGAATCACACACACACACACACACACACACACACACACACACACACACATACCTGCAAACTGCAACTTGAATGCCCTCCTCATCTATCTGAGCACCAGACTTTTTGGACATCTCTCTGCCAGCGGTGAACTTGGCAGTACCGCAGACAGCACTGTCATTTGCCTATTAAGTCAGTTTATAACACATTTTAAGATACATCAAAACACAAAACTAAAACGTCTGTATAAACAACTATTAAAAAACTATTATAAAAAAAAACAAATCAAATGTTCGTACACTTCTCATGTGGCCTCTGACAAGGTCAACAAAGGTAGCAACTTCCTCGTCCTTGGCCAGGAACAAGCCCTCATATATTGGTGGCTCCTCAGTCCTGTCCATAAGATAATAAAAATCACAAGTACTACATTTACTATTTGTTAAAATGTAAGTTATAATCACTCAAAGACAACCCGAAGGGCTACTATTTGTGTTAAACAAATCTAAAATAAACTTCAGAAAAATACCTATACCTACCCTTTTGACTTGCTGAAGCGGTAATGTTTTCGGTTTCCATCAGAGCAGATAGCCAACATGTCTGGAGAACATGCTGGACATTCAAAATGATGGACCTGGCACATATCCTCTTCTTTGTATTGACAGAAGGTAAACTCAAAAAAGCTTCGCTGAAATGTATCAGCACAGATACTACCTGTCTGCATATTAAGAAATGTTTGGTTAGGATTTTTTTAAGCAATGCCTACAATTAAATATTAGGTATACAGTAATATAATTATTTTATTTTGTTCAAGAGATATTCAGGCAGATTTACCCTTCCAGCTTGAACAGATCTGTGCTCCAACATTTTCAGGAAGGCCTGCCTGGACATGGCTGGTGCCGTTACCTTCATATGGTCAAATGAGGTGAAGACATCAAACTTGTATAGGGTCTGGCAGCTGGTGCTAGCTGGCCAGTACCGATAAACAAGCAGGTCCTTCACCTCGGGAGTCCATTCTGCAGAGCATGATGGACAGGATTTCCGCGGCAAGCAGACATTGTATCGTCCTGTGAACAAGTGAATATACTGTAGTAAAGACTTAAATAATTTCAGTAATCAAATTGCAACAGATTGCCTTCTATACAGAGATACAAATATATGATATCTTAGCTATTTGACATGGCATTGCCTGAAAATGACATGGTGATAAAAAGCTTTGTGTTGCACACAGTGGTAAAGTTCTAGTACAATAATACTTGCACAAAAAGGAGGGCTTTCAGATCAACATACCATTGATGGTGACCACAGAAATATGCTTCCCTGGAGTGATTGTGAGGTCATGAGTGCATTCACAAATTGACCTTGGTGCAGGAACAGGCAGATGACATACTGCAAATCAGAAAGAAGTTATGAAGGGTGTATTTACAGTTTCTCCTTAGTCCCTTAGATACATTCCCCAAAACGCTAACCTCATTTTCAAAATAGTGTTATAAAACCCAACAATTAATCCAAACTGGCCACACCACTATTCCAACTGTAATTGTCACTATGTTTAAAAACAACATGTAAATGCTTAAGCACATTTTGAAAAATATTAAGAAACAATTGACTTTGCTGGTCAAAGATATGCTGGTCAGAACTGTCAAAACCAATAAGACTTTTGTTATTCAGCTATTAAATTTCTTTCACACTTGCACTTTAGAGTTTTGAGAATAAGCTTAAAATGTCTAAGCCATTTATAAACACTGTTCAATATAAACATGTGCGCTATCTACAACAACTTGGGGAATTACACTATAAGCATGGGACAATTTGATATAATGCTAATTTTAACATACTTTGTTCACAAAACTGAGGCTGGCCATTTTCATTCACCAGCACAGCAGTTGTAGGGGGAATGGGCTCAAGAAATCCATGGAACACAGCCTCTCTGTCATGGAAGACATTTCTCTTGTGGGCCTCCATGTCACAGGTAGCACAGAGGAACTCCATGTCCAGTGGTACACAGTCCAGACACCTAATCACAGCTTCTACAGCACAGCATCTGTGACAATTTTGGATGAAAACTCTCTGGGCTGAGAGCTTTGCATCAAAAAGCATAGGCCTAGCAGTTTTCATTCTCACATCTGTGAGAAGCTGCCTTTGTTCCCAAGCAGAAACCAGTCTGTCTGTTCCCTCCGGAACCTGCACTGCAGTTATGGTGTCCCTTAACTCTTGGAGTCTTGTTTCTAAAAAACAAAAATATACATTCACTTGTCCTTAAAAGGTATATACTCATGAGTATGATCACACACAAGTATATATCAGTTATACTGTGAGTCTGTAGTGGAACTGACAAAACATAATGCTTGATTATGATTAAATAAATGGTGGAAAAACTGTAGTGTAGTGTTACTACTGTAACACTCAGTATTCTTACCAAGACTTGCCAACTCTTGATCTTCTATCTGAAGGCCTTCCTCATGCACAGGATCCCTTCTTCTTGATTGAGAAGCAACTGCAGAGACAGTCATTTTGATTAACCCTTTGATCAATATAGCATGAAACCAATTCATTTCAAACTGAAAATATTCCATAAGGACTGTAGGCAGGGAAACTAAGCAAAAAGTATTAAAACACAACACAAGTAAGGATTATCAGTCACATGCTCTTAAACTATCTTGTATATTAGTGAGAACAGTTTTCACAAACATTGCAACACCATTTTGTCAAATTGGTATCTGATTCTCATTTTATAATATGTATAACCACCAAAACACTATTTAATGAATTATCTTCATTCTTAGATACAGAAATCATGTTTTAGTTAAGAACAAACCTGATCCAGGGCAGTGTGTTTCCCGACGTTTCTCACGCCTGCCTGTGACCAGTGGAGTAGTGAGGGATCTCTTCCTGCTTTTCCTTGTTTTTCTTTGAGGAACGGCAGGGTTTTCCATGGCCATGAGAGCCTATATATATATATGCAGAGCACTTATACCAGCAGCACTTATAATTGAGCATTATTCAGTAGTTGCATAAAAGGGTCTTACTAACCCTTTACATCACATCTATAACAACAATAGCAATTAGTATTTTCAGATTTAGGTATTTGCTTATCATGAAAAGCCTTACTCTGGATTCATGGACTAAAGCATCACTAATTAATGCTGCCATGTGCAACCTGGCATCCTTGGGATCATCAAAGACCCTCACGTCAGAATTGAGGGACATCACAAACAAATACAAACAATACAGACACAATATAAAAACAATACACAAAATGAAGAAAGAGAGAGAGAGAGAGAGAGAGAGAGACAAGAGAGAGAGGGAGAGAGAGACGGAGAGTGCTCGAAAGAGACAAGTGAGAAAGAGAGAGGCTCTTAAAAGTGCCGTTGTTTTGATTTGTGTGTGTATGTGTGTATGTGTGTTGGTGGAGTCAAAGTGTTGCAATAAAGCTGTAAAACAGGAAAAAGCAAAAGATTATTAGAATAGCCATTGTAGTAAATGAGCATTTCTTAATTGTTAGGACAGAGTAATTGAAATTATTAATTAAATATTGATCAATCACAACAACTACGTACAATACAAATCAATCCTTACTGTACAAATATCAGATTTGTACCACATCCACTTGACACGAGCAAGTACCTACACAAATCTATTTGTATTTATTTTCAGTAACAATTACACTCTTATCTCATGATGATTTCAGTGTCTTCTAAAATGTCAAAGTCTAACAAAAGTATGGGACCATAGTGTTACAGGATATTCTATCTATAAGTTAGTGGAGGGTCATCTCTCTATTTAATTCTGCATTCATTATATCAGGTATGAATGGTCATTGACATTGAGGTCAGATCCTCTGGAAAGACTCCAGCTCCACTATTTTTATTCTAGTCCATCCCTGATTGCGGTCATTCTACGTCTGAAATTTACTTTGCACTTTGAATAAAACTTTAACCACTGCAACAAAACTTTGTTAATTGTTGTCTTCACAACACATGGACAAATACATGAGTTTAAACTGATTTTGGTAGCGGGCAGTGCCACAATCCAACTGTGCCGGGGACAGCTGTCATTTGGCTGTCTAGCTAACTACTTCGGCGGGTAACATAACCGTGTAAATGATAATGCAACACTAATAAATTTAACCTAATCTACAGGGATGAAACGCTACAAAGATAGGGCTACAACTAAAGAAATAACAGCAAAGGTTTTGCGTGCTGATTAACAAACAAACAAACACCCCTTGGGATGAGATGCTTACTGTAGTCAGGTGGCGGGTGAAATGAGCGGTAAACGCAACCAGTGTTGCCAGATTAGAAATGTCGAAGTATCGTACCAAAACCTCAAAATTATCGTTTTTTAAAAAAAATTATCGTACACAAACCAAACGCATAAAATATAGTTATTTTCCAACAATTTTATTTTCCAAATAATTTTACAGCTAATTTGAACAAGCTGTATAATACGCTCACATTAACTGGAGGAAGTCTGAATAACTTTTTTTTCCAAAGTGCAAAAGATATGCCGAAAAAAAGTGCACAAAAAAGAAAAAAGTGCACAACACAAAAAAAGATTCAAATTCGATCTCTAAGTCGCTGTCATCATCGGATGCCACATCCACTTGTGCTGTGTGTGTGTGAGGGTGACCACCTCCAGTCAGACAAAATGTGGGACAAGTAGCATGGTAAAGAGGGACAATGTGGGACAGACGTAATAACTTTAAACTTAAGATATATTGTCTATCTAATTTACCCAGAAACATTTTTTAAACCCACCAACTAAAAGATTAAGACACTACCTGACCCAAAATATCACCCAAAGTTTCTACAGCTTAAGGCATAGGCCTATAAAAGACAAAACACTCATTTTTCCACTGAGACCGGAGCGAGGACATCTGTTACAATAGATGTTGCTTTGGTGCGGCCACACGACATTTTCTTAGCTATTTCAGAATCTGGAAAAATTACTGGGGCTAACTTGTTACTGCAGTCGGTAGAGCGATATGAATGTGTGTGATGTACGGCATGATAAACGCTTGTCACTTCTGCTGCCGAAACTTTGTCAGCCTGTGGGTCATTTGGTTTATTGAAAAACGATTGCACTGATTTGCATGTTTCTTGATGATGTGCTTTTTTTCTGTGGTACTCACATGCAACATGTCCCACAGAAAAACTGCTTTTGCATAAATACAAAAAGCTCTCTCTGCTTCGCCATCTACAGGTCTTAACCAAGAGTATCTTGCGGTCCATTCGCTATTAAAAGTGCATCTTCTCTTTTTCGTGGCCGCACTGGCCATGGCTGCTTAACCGACCGAACAGCGCACCCTCCAATTTGAGATTGTTGACAACGTTGAGGAGGCGTTCGTGCACCAGTCAACAGTTTGATTGACGTACGACGACTCAGCCTATCGACTACCGCATTTTTTGCTCTCCTCTGAACTATTGGGCATAAGTTAACAGTACGCCTATGGACGCATCCGTGTATTTAGGCAGGGTCCAATGAAAAAGCGGGACAGATGCTCAATTTGCGTGAGGCGGGACAAAGGGTAAAATTGCTGTACAGTACAACGTAAAGCGGGACAAGTGGTCACCCTAGTGTGTGTGTGTGTGTGTGTGTGTGTGTGTGTGTGTGTGTGTGTGTGTGTGTGTGTGTGTGTGTGTGTGTGTGTGTGTGTGTGTGTGTGTGTGTGTGTGTATACGTGCTTGCCTGCGAATGATTCGGGGTCTGAGAGAGAAGCGGTAGGATGTGTGTTTGGACGAACAACTGAAAACTCTGAAATTATCGTACATTATGGGATTTTTTTCATTATTGATCGTACATCGTACAGAGGTCAAAATTATCGTACAAATACGATAATTATCGTACATCTGGCAACACTGAACGCAACGCATACAGTGATATGGGTAAGACGCGTGCGTAACGTGGCGTATCGTTGCCGTGGTAACGACTGAAAGTCTTCTGATTCAAAATAATAATTATTAATAATATTCGCTGCTATGACAGAAAAAGGCCTTAAACAAATTCACTAAAAAAAAATGATAAAAGTAGGACGTTTGGTAAACTACAAAACATCATTTACGGACGCGCGCGTAACGTGACGTTTCCTTGCCGTGGTAACGACTGAAAGTCTTCTGATTCAAAATAATAATTATTAATAATATTCGCTGCTATGACAGAAAAAGGCCTTAAACAAATTCACTAAAAAAAATAATAAAAGTAGGACGTTTGGTAAACTAAAAAAACATCATTTACGGATGCGCGCGTAACGTGACGTTTCCTTGCCGTGGTAACGACTGAAAGTCTTCTGATTCAAAATAATAATTATTAATAATATTCGCTGCTATGACAGAAAAAGGCCTTAAACAAATTCACTAAAAAAAATGATAAAAGTAGGACGTTTGGTAAACTACAACACATCATTTAGGGACGCGCGCGTAACGTGGCGTATCGTTGCCGTGGTAACGACTGAAAGTCTTCTGATTCAAAATAATAATTATTAATAATATTCGCTGCTATGACAGAAAAAAGTCGGAACTAATACACTATAATAAATGATAAAAAGAGGACGTTTCGTAAACTAGAAATCAACATTCACCGCCGCCAACTGTGTGACGTTATTGAACCAGGGAATCCGTGTGTCCACCACGAAAAATGAGCCCCATTGACTTTGTATGGGTGTTGTTTTCGTGATACCGACACGTAATTGTACACATTTACTTGGCACCACCACGTAAATCGAGGTTAAGGGGTCGTGTTCATTTCACGTATTTCTGTGAGATCAGGTTGTCATGGAGGTTTGTCGGTTGTATGTAGTTTCACAATCTCAATCAATTAATCTCTGAAATGAATACAGATGTAACAGCACGAAAATAATGAGACTTCACAGTTCTCAAAAGATTAAACTCAATGAAACAAGCCGCACAGACTGTGCCTTGAATGAAATGCGTTTAAAATCCTCTTAAAGAGACAGTAACAATTTTCCAAGTAAATAAAAAGTAGCCTACAAATGGTTTTTACCCCAAAAATAAATTTCTCTCATCGTATACTCACCCTCATTCCATCCCAGATGTGTATTATTTCCTTTCTTCTGGTGAACACAAATTAAGCTTTTTAGAAGATTATCTCAACCCTGTTGGACCTTTCAATGACTTGAATGGTGATCAGAACTCAGAAGCTACAAAAATCACATAAATGCAGCATAAAAGTAATCCATACCACTCCAGTGGTTTAATCCATGCCTTCAGAAGTGATATTATAGGTGTGGGTTAGAAACAGACCTATATATATATATATACTTCAAGATGACATCACTCTGAAGTACTGCGTAAAGAATATCCCACATTCTCCCTTAGGGGGCGCTACAGGCCAAGCCCAAAATTCCCATTTTCTGGTCAAAAATGTTCTAATTTTGTATATTGATACTACAGACCAACAGGAATCCACAAACCAAGAATGGCCCACATTCGCCCTTAGGGGGCGCTACAGGCCACGCCCTAAATTCCCATTTGCTGGTCAAAAATGTTCTAATTTGGTACATTGATACTACAGGCCAACAGGAACCCACAAACAAAATTGCCCATATTCGCCATTAGGGGGCGCTACAGGCTATGCCCAAAATTCCCATTTTATGGTCAAAAATGTTCTAATTTGGTATATTGACACTACAGGCCAACAGAAATCCACAAACCAAGAATGTCTCACATTCGCCCTTAGGGGGCGCTAAAGGCCATTCCCAAATTGCAATTTTTTTTTGTCAAAAACTTTCAAATTTGGTACATTGATACTACAGGCCAACAGGAACTCACAAACCAAGATTGGCCCACATTCACCCTTAGGGGGCGCTATAGGCCATGTCAAAAATTCCCATTTTCTGGTCAAAAATGTTGTAATGTGGTACATTGATACTGCACGCCAACAGGAACCCACAAACCAAGAATTGCCGACATTCACCCTTAGGGGGCGATATAGGCCATGTCCAAAATTCCCATTTTCTGGTCAATAATGTTCTAATTTGGTACATTGATACTACAGGCCAACAGGAACTCACAAACCAAGAATTGCCCGTATTCACCATTAGGGGGCGCTACAGGCTATGCCCCAATGTCCCACATTGAAAGTGATGGCATTTCCACCCCATTTTTTCAGTTCTTCTGAAACTTAATGTACATAACTCATTTCTCATTGTAAACAAAAAAGCCTCCAGGATCCATAAGATCCCGGCATCATGGATTTTCCTGTACACTGAAAATGTTTAGTTTAGGATTCAGACAGAAAGACACGTTTTTTGAATTTCTTCATTGGGAGAGTTTAACCCCAACCCTCTACTGAACAATTTTAAATGATTTGCCATTTTGAGGAGGAATCACATTGCTGCTTGCAGCTATATTTATTATTATTATTATTATTATTATTATTCTCCTTGAGCCCCAATATCTCAAAAAGTCACTGGTCAAAAATTTTCTAAATTGGCACATTGATACTCCATGCCAACGGGTACGCCCAAACCAAGAATGGCCCACATTCGCCCATAGGTGGCGCTACAGGCCACGCCCCAAAAAAATATTTTCAAAGTCATGGCATTTCCAAGCCATTTGTCCAATTATTCTCAAACCTGGTGTACATGCCTCATTTCTCATGGGGAACAAAAAAGCCTCAAGGACCCATAACTTCTGCCCTAATGGATTTTCCTGTACAGTGAAAATTTGCCAAAACCTACAAAACTCTTCTTCTCCTGAACCGTAGCTCCAATATACTTGAAATTTGGTACGTATGTGTAGAATTGATGTCTTTGAAAACGTTACTTAGCAAAAATGAATACGATATAAAATGGCTGAAAGGGGCGTGTTTATGTAAATGTCCACATTTAATCAATATATATGTCAATATATCAAATGTAATTTTGACCCAGGGTTTTTCAAACCTAACATTCTTCAAGATAACATCCCTTTGAAGTACTGTGCAAAGAATTGCCCACATTCGCCCTTAGCGGTTCGCTACAGGCCACGCCCAAATGTCACATTTTCAAAAAGATGGCATTTTCACCACAATTTTCGAAATATTCTAAAACTTGGTATACTTGCCTCATTTCTCATTGGGAACAAAAAAGCCTCAAGGACCCATAAGGTACGATTAAAAATGGCTGAAAGGGGCGTGTTTATGTAAATGTCCACATTTAATCAATATATAAGTCAATAAATCAAATGTAATTTTGACTGAGGGATTTTAAACCTGACATGCTTCAAGATAACATCCCTTTGAAGTACTGTGCAAAGAATTGCCGACATTCGCCCTTAGCGGTTCGCTACAGGCCACGCCCAAATGTCACATTTTCAAAATGATGGCACTTTCACCCCAATTTTCCAAATATTCTAAAACTTGGTATACTTGCCTCATTTCTCATTGGGAACAAAAAAGCCTCAAGGACCCATAACTTCTGCCCTAATGGATTGTCCTGTACAGTGAAAATTTGCCAAAACCTACAAAAGTCTTCTTCTCTTGAACCGTAGATCCAATTGACTTGACATTTGGTACCCATGTGTAGAATTGATGTCTTTCAATTTGTTACTTAGCAAAAATGAATACAATACAAAATGGCTGAAAGGTGCGTGTTTATGTAAATGACCACATTGCCTCAATATATTAGTGTCAATAAAACAAATGTAAATTTGATTGATGGTTTTTCAAACCTAACATGCTTCAAGATGACATAACTATGTGTGCTTGAGAAAGCCAACATATTGTTATGTTACATACATTTATTATTATTATTATTAATAATACTATTTTACTTACTAAAATTTCAACAACCTCACCTCTAAGAGCTTTAATGCTATAAGTACCCAACTTGCCACAGACCTGGGGACTGTTCTGAAGTTTGCTGCTATGTCTTTTTTTACCTGATGCGACTTAAGCTTTTTTATATAAATGACGATCAAAAATGTAAAAAATCCCATTGATTTACAATGGCTGAGCAAAAATGCCCCCTCTACTGGATTAATACGGTCTACAAGTAAAATCCCATTCACTTACATTGGCTGAGCAAAGAGGCTCCCTCTGCTGGAGTAACTCTGTCTACCAAATGCTCTTTTACTGGAGAAATCTCTCTAATGGAGCAATTCTGTCTACTAGTGGGTGGAGCTCCCGACTTTCTCAGCCAGAAGAATTTTGCCTGCGTTTGCACAAAGGTATGTCAATTGTGTGTGTTTAATGCTTGACATTTGGAACATTCACGCGATTTTATACTATTCATCTCAACAAATGGTAAAACAACTCATATAAATGTTTTCGAGCAGTTTGTGTGAAACAGCGATAATCGTCGCGTCTAACGCATGAGCCCCGATGAGAGTTACTGCACAAGGTCAGTGAGATGTATTTTACTGCTTCCCAGTTTGAATATTCAAGCGATTTTACACTATTCAACTCAACAAATGGCAAAACAACTCAAATAAATGTTTGTGAGCAGTTTTGTGTGAAACCGCGAGATGCGTCGCGTCTAACGCACGAGCCCCGATGAGAGTTACTGCACAGATAAGGTCAGTGAGATGTGTTTTACTGCTTCCCAGTTTGAATATTCAAGCGATTTTACACTATTCAACTCAACAAATGGCATACAACTCAAATAAATCTTTGCGAGGAGTTTGAAATCGGGAATCATTATTGAATTCTGGCATTATTACGGGGGTCAACAATGGCGCTGTAATGTCCTTTCAGATGCATTGTTCTAAACAGCGGAATAAACTTAAACAAAATACTGCGTCATTTTTGCCCATTCAGATACATGGAAGAGATCATTACAAACTATAAAAGGTCTACTGTTATTTGTGTACACTTACAATAACAACAAAACCTTGAGCTTTTGTAAAATATTTTTTGTAAAGCATTTTCAACCTGTCCCTCTCCCTGTCTGTAGTCCCCACATGCTTCAAAACATCAACCATTGTGCCTGTACCGAAGCAAGCCAAAATCACCTGCTTAAATGACTGGCGTCCTGTTGCCCTCACCCCCATCATCAGCAAATGCTTTGAGAGGTTGATCAGAGATCACATCTGCTCTGTTCTGCCCACCTCTTTGGACCCATTGCAGTTTGCCTACCGCAACAACCGCTCCACTGATGATGCCATTGCATCTACAATACACACTGCTCTATCCCACCTGGAAAAAAGGAACACATATGTGAGAATGCTGTTTGTAGACTACAGCTCAGCATTTAACACCATAGTGCCCTCCAAGCTTGATGAGAAACTCCGGGCTCTGGGCTTAAACAGCTCGCTGTGCAGCTGGATCCTGGATTTCCTGTCAGGCAGACGTCAGGTGGTTAGAATGGGCAGCAACATCTCCTCATCACTGACCCTCAACACTGGAGCCCCGCAGGGCTGTGTTCTCAGCCCACTCCTGTATTCCCTTTACACACATGACTGTGTGGCGACACATAGCTCCAATGCCATCATTAAGTTTGCTGACGATACGACGGTTGTAGGTCTGATCACTGACAATGATTAAACAGCCTACAGAGAGGAGGTGCACACTCTGACGCGCTGGTGTCAGGAGCACAACCTCTCCCTCAACGTCAGTAAAACCAAGGAGCTTGTGGTGGACTTCAGGAAGAAAGACAGAGAACACAGCCCCATCACCATTAATGGAGCACCGGTGGAGAGAGTCAGCAGCTTCAAGTTCCTCGGTGTCCACATTACTGAGGAACTCACATGGTCCGTCCACACTGAGGCCGTTGTGAAGAAGGCTCACCAGCGCCTCTTCTTCCTGAGACGGCTGAGGAAGTTTGGAATGAACCACCACATCCTCACACGGTTCTACACCAGCACCGTAGAGAGCATCCTGACTGGCTGCATCACCGCCTGGTACGGCAATAGCACCGCCCACAACCGCAAAGACCTGCAAAGGGTGGTGCGAACGGCCAGAAATATCATCGGAGGTGAGCTTCCCTCCCTCCAGGATATATATAACAGGCGGTGTGTGAAAAAAGCTCGGAGGATTATCAAAGACTCCAGCCACCCGAGTCATGGGCTGCTCTCACTGCTTCCATCAGGCAGGCGGTATCGCAGCATCAGGACCCGCACCACCCGACTACATGACAGCTTCTTCCCACAAGCTATAAGACTTTTGAACACATGATCCCTCATGATCAACAATCAGCACTGCACTTTATTAATCCTCATTCTGTCAATATATTCTCCCATTCAATTAGTGTTTATATATATTTATACCTGTATCTAGTGTATGTGTATTCTACATTGTGTGTATTGTGTACATTTGTTATGTAAATTGTTGTGTAGGTATGTGTACATTTGTTATGTAAATTGTTTTGTGTAAATATGTTGTTATTGTCACTGTCATTACTGCATTGTTGCACGGAACTGCACACAAGAATTTCACCTGCTGTTGCACTCGTGTACACAGTAGTGTGACAATAAAGTGATTTGATTTGATTTGATTTTGATTTGATTGATTTGAAATAACGAAAAGAAACAGGGTAAACCGAATCTGTCTTTGCGATAATCTGTCTGATACACGTCAGAAAAATCAAGTGAAACTCCGCGAACACTTATCACACAAACGTGCAACATATGTCTAAAGAAAGACGGGATGGACGGATCGATCCTAAAGTATCAATACTTCCGAGAATGATGTTTCATCTGCGTGTTCTCTGACAGCACGCGATAGTGACGCGATCTCATTTTTACTCGCGTCTTCAATGCGAGCAATGTTTGTCTGTTGTATGTGTTTTTAACACTTTCCTGTTTGAACTTTCAAGCGATTTTACACCATTCAACTCAACAAATGGCAAAACAACTCAAATAAATATGTGTGTGAAACAGCGAGCAGCGTCACGTCTAACTCACGAGCCCCGATGAGAGATCGCATTCGCTTCTTCTTGCGTTTGAACGGACAATTTCTTACAACAAAATGTCAAATTACATGCTATATTGTGGAGTCTGTTTTGTCTCAAGTGAACATAAACAGTTGATGAAGAAATCGCGAATCTAAATCTAGTATCAACACTTCCGAGAATGATTATCAGCGTTGTGTCTGACGGCGCGAGGCATCTCATTTTTACTCGCATCTTCATGGAGGTTTGTCGGTTGTATGTAGTTTCACAATCTCAATCAATTAATCTCTGAAATGAATACAGATGTAACAGCACGAAAATAATGAGACTTCACAGTTCTCAAAAGATTAAACTCAATGAAACAAGCCGCACAGACTGTGCCTTGAATGAAATGCGTTTAAAATCCTCTTAAAGAGACAGTAACAATTTTCCAAGTAAATAAAAAGTAGGCCTACAAATGGTTTTTACCCCCAAAATAAATTTCTCTCATCGTATACTCACCCTCATTCCATCCCAGATGTGTATTATTTTCTTTCTTCTGGTGAACACAAATGAAGCTTTTTAGAAGATTATCTCAACCCTGTTGGACCTTTCAATGACTTGAATGGTGATCAGAACTCAGAAGCTACAAAAATCACATAAATGCAGCATAAAAGTAATCCATACCACTCCAGTGGTTTAATCCATGCCTTCAGAAGTGATATTATAGGTGTGGGTTAGAAACAGACCTATATATATATACTTAAAGATGACATCACTCTGAAGTACTGCGTAAAGAATATCCCACATTCTCCCTTAGGGGGCGCTACAGGCCAAGCCCAAAATTCCCATTTTCTGGTCAAAAATGTTCTAATTTTGTATATTGATACTACAGGCCAACAGGAATCCACAAACCAAGAATGGCCCACATTCGCCCTTAGGGGGCGCTACAGGCCACGCCCTAAATTCCCATTTGCTGGTCAAAAATGTTCTAATTTGGTACATTGATACTACAGGCCAACAGGAACCCACAAACAAAGAATTTCCCATATTCGCCATTAGGGGGTGCTACAGGCTATGCCCAAAATTCCCATTTTATGGTCAAAAATGTTCTAATTTGGTATATTGACACTACAGGCCAACAGAAATCCACAAACCAAGAATGTCTCACATTCGCCCTTAGGGGGCGCTAAAGGCCATTCCCAAATTGCACATTTTTTTTTTGTCAAAAACTTTCTAATTTGGTACATTGATACTACAGGCCAACAGGAACCTACAAACCAAGAATAGCTCACATTCGCCCTTAGGGGGCGCTACAGGCCATGCCCAAATGTCATTTTTTCAAAGTGATTGTATTTCCACCCCATTTATTTAGTTTTTTTTTAAACCTGGTGAACATACCTCATTTCTCATTGTAAACAAAAAACCCTACAGGATCCATAAGGTCCGGCATGATGGATTTTCCTGTACACTGAAAATGTTTAGTTTAGGATTCAGACAGAAAGACATGTTTTTTGGATTTTTTCATTGGGAGGGTTTAACCCCAACCCTCTATTGATCAAATTTAAATGATTTGCCATTTTGAGGAGGAATCGCATTGCTGCTTGCAGCTATATTTATTATTATTATTATCAGATTCCTCCGATTGGAGGGAATCTATTGTTATTGACAGTTTTATTATTATTATTATTATTATTAGATTCCTCCGATAGGAGGGAATCTATTGTTATTGACAGTTTTATTATTATTATTATTATTATTATTATTATTATTAGATTCCTCCGATAGGAGGGAATCTATTGTTATTGACAGTTTTATTATTATTATTATTATTATTATTATTATTATTATTATTATTATTCTCCTTGAGCCCCAATATCTCAAAAAGTCACTGGTCAAAAATTTTCTAAATTGGCACATTGATACTCCATGCCAACGGGTACCCCCAAACCAAGAATGGCCCACATTCGCCCATAGGTGGCGCTACAGGCCACGCCCCAAAAAAATATTTTCAAAGTCATGGCATTTCCAAGCCATTTGTCCAATTATTCTCAAACCTGGTGTACATGCCTCATTTCTCATGGGGAACAAAAAAGCCTCAAGGACCCATAACTTCTGCCCTAATGGATTTTCCTGTACAGTGAAAATTTGCCAAAACCTACAAAACTCTTCTTCTCCTGAACCTTAGCTCCAATATACTTGAAATTTGGTACGCATGTGTAGAATTGATGCCTTTGAAAACGTTACTTAGCAAAAATGAATACGATATAAAATGGCTGAAAGGGGCGTGTTTATGTAAATGTCCACATTTAATCAATATATATGTCAATATATCAAATGTAATTTTGACCCAGGGTTTTTCAAACCTAACATTCTTCAAGATAACATCCCTTTGAAGTACTGTGCAAAGAATTGCCGACATTCGCCCTTAGCGGTTCGCTACAGGCCACGCCCAAATGTCACATTTTCAAAATGATGGCATTTTCACCACAATTTTCGAAATATTCTAAAACTTGGTATACTTGCCTCATTTTTCATTGGGAACAAAAAAGCCTCAAGGACCCATAAGGTACGATTAAAAATGGCTGAAAGGGGCGTGTTTATGTAAATGTCCACATTTAATCAATATATAAGTCAATAAATCAAATGTAATTTTGACTGAGGGATTTTAAACCTGACATGCTTCAAGATAACATCCCTTTGAAGTACTGTGCAAAGAATTGCCAACATTCGCCCTTAGCGGTTCGCTACAGGCCACGCCCAAATGTCACATTTTCAAAATGATGGCACTTTCACCCCAATTTTCCAAATATTCTAAAACTTGGTATACTTGCCTCATTTCTCATTGGGAACAAAAAAGCCTCAAGGACCCATAACTTCTGCCCTAATGGATTGTCCTGTACAGTGAAAATTTGCCAAAACCTACAAAAGTCTTCTTCTCTTGAACCGTAGATCCAATTGACTTGACATTTGGTACCCATGTGTAGAATTGATGTCTTTCAATTTGTTACTTAGCAAAAATGAATACAATACAAAATGGCTGAAAGGTGCGTGTTTATGTAAATGACCACATTGCCTCAATATATTAGTGTCAATAAAACAAATGTAAATTTGATTGATGGTTTTTCAAACCTAACATGCTTCAAGATGACATAACTATGTTGGCTTGAGAAAGCCAACATATTGTTATGTTACATACATTTATTATTATTATTATTAATAATACTATTTTACTTACTAAAATTTCAACAACCTCACCTCTAAGAGCTTTAATGCTATAAGTACCCAACTTGCCACAGACCTGGGGACTGTTCTGAAGTTTGCTGCTATGTCTTTTTTTACCTGATGCGACTTAAGCTTTTTATATAAATGACGATCAAAAATGTAAAAAATCCCATTGATTTACAATGGCTGAGCAAAAATGCCCCCTCTACTGGATCAATACGGTCTACAAGTAAAATCCCATTCACTTACATTGGCTGAGCAAAGAGGCTCCCTCTGCTGGTGTAACTCTGTCTACCAAATGCACTTTTACTGGAGAAATCTCTCTAATGGAGCAATTCTGTCTACTAGTGGGTGCATGGAGCTCCCGACTTTCTCAGCCAGAAGAATTTTGCCTGCGTTTGCACAAAGGTATGTCAATTGTGTGTGTTTAATGCTTGACATTTGGAACATTCACGCGATTTTATACTATTCATCTCAACAAATGGTAAAACAACTCATATAAATGTTTTCGAGCAGTTTGTGTGAAACAGCGATAATCGTCGCGTCTAACGCACGAGCCCCGATGAGAGTTACTGCACAAGGTCAGTGAGATGTATTTTACTGCTTCCCAGTTTGAATATTCAAGCGATTTTACACTATTCAACTCAACAAATGGCAAAACAACTCAAATTAAAGCTGCAAGCAGCGATGACGGGCCCAAGCCGGTGGCACCGCAACCCTGGTGCCTTTAGTTACCGGGCTCATTTCCACTTGGTGGCTTTCGGAAAACAAAGGATGATGGACACAGCAACAACTCAAAAATATAGCTGCAAGCAGCAATGCGATTCCTCCTCAAAATGGCAAATCATTTAAAATTGATCAATAGAGGGTTGGGGTTAAACCCTCCCAATGAAAAAATCCAAAAAACATGTCTTTCTGTCTGAATCCTAAACTAAACATTTTCAGTGTACAGGAAAATCCATCATGCCGGACCTTATGGATCCTGTAGGGTTTTTTGTTTACAATGAGAAATGAGGTATGTTCACCAGGTTTCAGAAAAACTAAATAAATGGGGTGGAAATACAATCACTTTGAAAAATTGACATTTGGGCATGGCCTGTACCGCCCCCTAAGGGCGAATGTGAGCCATTCTTGGTTTGTAGGTTCCTGTTGGCCTGTAGTATTAATGTACCAAATTAGAAAGTATTTGACAAAAAAATGTGCAATTTGGGAATGTCCTTTAGCACCCCCTAAGGGCAAATGTGAGACATTCTTGGTTTGTGGATTTCTGTTGGCCTGTAGTGTCAATATACCAAATTAGAAAATTTTTGACCATAAAATGGGAATTTTGGGCATAGCCTGTAGCGCCCCCTAATGGCGAATATGGGCAATTCTTTGTTTGTGGGTTCCTGTTGGCCTGTAGTATCAATGTACCAAATTAGAACATTTTTGACCAGCAAATGGGAATTTAGGGCGTGGCCTGTAGCGCCCCATAAGGGCGAATGTGGGCCACTCTTGGTTTGTGAATTCCTGTTGGCCTGTAGTATCAATATACAACATTAGAACATTTTTGACCAGAAAATGGGAATTTTGGGCATGGCCTGTAGCGCCCCCTAAGGGCGAATGTGGGATATTCTTTACGCAGTACTTCAGAGTGATGTCATCTTGAAGTATATATATATAGGTCTATTTCTAACCCACACCTATAATATCACTTCTGAAGGCATGGATTTAACCACTGGAGTGGTATGGATTACTTTTATGCTGCATTTATTTGATTTTTGTAGCTTCTGAGTTCTGATCACCATTCAAGTCATTGAAAGGTCCAACAGGGTTGAGAATCTTCTAAAAAGCTTAATTTGTGTTCACTAGAAGAAAGAAAACAATACACATCTGGGATGCAATGAGGGTGAGTATACGATGAGAGAAATTTATTTTTGGGGTGAAAACCATTTGTAGGCTACTTTTTATTTACTTGGAAAATTGTTACTGTCTCTTTAAGAGGATTTTAAACGCATTTCATTCAAGGCACAGTCTGTGCGGCTTGTTTTAGTGAGTTTAATCTTTTGAGAACTGTGAAGTCTCATTATTTTCGTGCTGTTACATCTGTATTCATTTCAGAGATTACTTGATTGAGATTGTGAAACTACATACAACCGACAAACCTCCATGAAGATGCGAGTAAAAATGAGATGCCTCGCGCTGTCAGACACAACGCTGATAATCATTCTCGGAAGTGTTGATACTAGATTTCGATTCGCGATTTCTTCATCAACTGTTTATGTTCACTTGGGACAAAACAGACAATATATCATGTAATTTGACATTTTGTAGTATGAAATTGTCCGTTCAAACGCAAGAAGAAGCGAATGCGATCTCTCATCGGGGCTCGTGCGTTAGACGCGACGCATCTCGCGGTTTCACACAAAACTGCTCACAAACATTTATTTGAGTTGTTTTGTCATTTTTTTTCCAGAAATAACTAGCAATACTCCTACAAATAAATGCTTCGTAACTAAAACGTTTTGACTTTCTATAGAAAATATAGACAACACACGTTCTTACCTTGCAAAAATCGCCTCAGTATTTAATTTGAAGCAGTAAATCCAACACTGGAGTAAATCTCTCGTGATATCACCTTTCCATTGAAATGAAGGAAGACGGTGATGACGATACAGTTATTATTCTTGCCCAGTAACCCCTTAACCAATCACATGTGCCTTTAGCTTGTATTGTCATGAGTATCTGGGCAGACTTCAGAAATAAAATCGGTGATCGGACGACGATGACACTGAGACAGGAACCATGGGAATAATTGTTCCCAAATTTGAACGCTCTGGCTGTAAATGGTTAAAGGTTGTTAAAAATTGTATCCTCCACTCAGTTGATGTATATAGTGAGTGGGGACACATTGTTTGCCTTTTTTCTGGGATTCGACTGCAAAAGAGCTCAAGCAACTGTTGAACTCAGTCCCTGCCCATTCTGGACTCAGACCTGTTGTAAATCATTGAACAATGAGGCTTGGATGCCATCTATTGGACATTTCTTGTAATTGCCACTCAGAGAATGAACAGACAGTGGATTAAACTTTAGTTTTTTAGGCTTTAGTTCTTTGTTGTATTCACCTGCTACGGCGTGTGTAACATTTTTCTGTCAACTCTGCATACAGGTGAAACTCGAAAAATTAGAATATCGTGCAAAAGTTAATGTAACCCATACTATGTTGAACACAAGAGGGCAGTATAGCCCTATGTATTACTTCACAAGCCCCCCTCCCTTCCTACTCCTCACACACAAAGTCTTAGAGAGTGACTTGCAAAATTCTGACATTTTCTCCACATTCAAACCAAAATATCTGACTTTCTGTTGGTCGGAGCTAATGACTGTAAATTAGAAAGTTGTCCGGCTTGAGGAGAACTATATCAATACCAATTTTTGTACCTGTAGATGAAACTAACCCCCCACTTTTTTGTCAAAAGGTGGCGCTACTGAGCCCCTCACCACACCCATTTCTGAAACTTTGCACATGTCTACTGGCTAATAAATGTGACGTCTCTGTCGAGTTTCATGCAATTTCAAGTATGTTAAGAGTCTCAAAAGCATCAATAAAGAAAAGTAAAGTTTGAAGTGTTGCCACGGCAACAGTATCTAAGATATCAATAATCCTTTCACAGGTCTAAATCTGCCGTGTGTTTACATTATACACGTAAAGTTTGAAGCAAATCGGGTAAAAACAAGAGGGTGATTTCAAAGCATTTTGAAAGTGACACACTTCCTGCTGCCAGTTGGTGGCGCTATAACTTTGACTCACAATAGTCACATCCATGTGATCGGCCTCTTACAACGAACACACTGCTGAAGTTTCATCAAGATCTGTTAATTTATGCAGAAGTTATAACACACTTCCTGTCTCACTTTTCTCGCCATAAATTTGTTTCCTCGCCACGGCCAAACCGTTCGAGATATCAAAAATCCGCTGGCAATTTTTCATCCTCAATGTCTTGACTTCATGCTGACTGAGATTCGTGGCGATTAAATGATTTCTCTAGGAGGAGTATTTCAAATTCCATTGTATACGTTTTCCAAACAACCCTAAATAGCCGACTTCCTGTTGGGCTGAGGTAAAAAGTAAGAGCATGAAGTATATATGAAACGATGAGATCTATATGTGTACCGACTTTCATATTATTACATGCAAGTGTGTTTGATTTATGGACCAAGGTTTCGGACCCCGTTCCAGGGGGCGCTGCTGAGCCCCCCTGCCACGCCCGGGTACCATCTTCAGCCCAGCCCTGATGGCCGCAGGTTCTGACCCGTGTGCAAAGTTTCAAGAGTTTTAGAGCATGTTAAGGCCCCCAAAAGTGCCCGAATAGTCGATAAAATAATAATAATAATAATAATAATAATAATTAAAGCTGCAAGCAGCGATGACGGGCCCAAGCCGGTGGCACCGCAACCCTGGTGCCTTTAGTTACCGGGCTCATTTCCACTTGGTGGCTTTCGGAAAACAAAGGATGATGGACACAGCAACAACTCAAAAATATAGCTGCAAGCAGCAATGCGATTCCTCCTCAAAATGGCAAATCATTTAAAATTGATCAATAGAGGGTTGGGGTTAAACCCTCCCAATGAAAAAATCCAAAAAACATGTCTTTCTGTCTGAATCCTAAACTAAACATTTTCAGTGTACAGGAAAATCCATCATGCCGGACCTTATGGATCCTGTAGGGTTTTTTGTTTACAATGAGAAATGAGGTATGTTCACCAGGTTTCAGAAAACTAAATAAATGGGGTGGAAATACAATCACTTTAAAAAAATGACATTTGGGCATGGCATGTAGCGCCCCCTAAGGGCGAATGTGAGCCATTCTTGGTTTGTAGGTTCCTGTTGGCCTGTAGTATTAATGTACCAAATTAGAAAGTATTTGACAAAAAAATGTGCAATTTGGGAATGGCCTTTAGCGCCCCCTAAGGGCGAATGTGAGACATTCTTGGTTTGTGGATTTCTGTTGGCCTGTAGTGTCAATATACCAAATTAGAAAATTTTTGACCATAAAATGGGAATTTTGGGCATAGCCTGTAGCGCCCCCTAATGGCGAATATGGGCAATTCTTTGTTTGTGGGTTCCTGTTGGCCTGTAGTATCAATGTACCAAATTAGAACATTTTTGACCAGCAAATGGGAATTTAGGGCGTGGCCTGTAGCGCCCCATAAGGGCGAATGTGGGCCACTCTTGGTTTGTGAATTCCTGTTGGCCTGTAGTATCAATATACAACATTAGAACATTTTTGACCAGAAAATGGGAATTTTGGGCATGGCCTGTAGCGCCCCCTAAGGGCGAATGTGGGATATTCTTTACGCAGTACTTCAGAGTGATGTCATCTTGAAGTATATATATATAGGTCTATTTCTAACCCACACCTATAATATCACTTCTGAAGGCATGGATTTAACCACTGGAGTGGTATGGATTACTTTTATGCTGCATTTATTTGATTTTTGTAGCTTCTGAGTTCTGATCACCATTCAAGTCATTGAAAGGTCCAACAGGGTTGAGATAATCTTCTAAAAAGCTTAATTTGTGTTCACTAGAAGAAAGAAAACAATACACATCTGGGATGCAATGAGGGTGAGTATACGATGAGAGAAATTTATTTTTGGGGTGAAAACCATTTGTAGGCCTACTTTTTATTTACTTGGAAAATTGTTACTGTCTCTTTAAGAGGATTTTAAACGCATTTCATTCAAGGCACACTCTGTGCGGCTTGTTTTAGTGAGTTTAATCTTTTGAGAACTGTGAAGTCTCATTATTTTCGTGCTGTTACATCTGTATTCATTTCAGAGATTACTTGATTGAGATTGTGAAACTACATACAACCGACAAACCTCCATGAAGATGCGAGTAAAAATGAGATGCGCTGTCAGGTACAACGCTGATAATCATTCTCGGAAGTGTTGATACTAGATTTCGATTCGCGATTTCTTCATCAACTGTTTATGTTCACTTGGGACAAAACAGACAATATATCATGTAATTTGACATTTTGTAGTATGAAATTGTCCGTTCAAACGCAAGAAGAAGCGAATGCGATCTCTCATCGGGGCTCGTGCGTTAGACGCGACGCATCTCGCGGTTTCACACAAAACTGCTCACAAACATTTATTTGAGTTATTTTGTCATTTTTTTCCAGAAATAACTAGCAATACTCCTACAAATAAATGCTTCGTAACTAAAACGTTTTGACTTTCTATAGAAAATATAGACAACACACGTTCTTACCTTGCAAAAATCGCCTCAGTATTTAATTTGAAGCAGTAAATCCAACACTGGAGTAAATCTCTCGTGATATCACCTTTCCATTGAAATGAAGGAAGACGGTGATGACGATACAGTTATTATTCTTGCCCAGTAACCCCTTAACCAATCACATGTGCCTTTAGCTTGTATTGTCATGAGTATCTGGGCAGACTTCAGAAATAAAATCGGTGATCGGACGACGATGACACTGAGACAGGAACCATGGGAATAATTGTTCCCAAATTTGAACGCTCTGGCTGTAAATGGTTAAAGGTTGTTAAAAATTGTATCCTCCACTCAGTTGATGTATATATTGAGTGGGGACACATTGTTTGCCTTTTTTCTGGGATTCGACTGCAAAAGAGCTCAAGCAACTGTTGAACTCAGTCCCTGCCCATTCTGGACTCAGACCTGTTGTAAATCATTGAACAATGAGGCTTGGATGCCCTCTATTGGACATTTCTTGTAATTGCCACTCAGAGAATGAACAGACAGTGGATTAAACTTTAGTTTTTTAGGCTTTAGTTCTTTGTTGTATTCACCTGCTACGGCGTGTGTAACATTTTTCTGTCAACTCTGCATACAGGTGAAACTCGAAAAATTAGAATATCGTGCAAAAGTTAATGTAACCCATACTATGTTGAACACAAGAGGGCAGTATAGCCCTATGTATTACTTCACAAGACCCCCTCCCTTCCTACTCCTCACACACAAAGTCTTAGAGAGTGACTTGCAAAATTCTGACATTTTCTCCACATTCAAACCAAAATATCTGACTTTCTGTTGGTCGGAGCTAATGACTGTAAATTAGAAAGTTGTCCGGCTTGAGGAGAACTATATCAATACCAATTTTTGTACCTGTAGATGAAACTAACCCCCCACTTTTTTGTCAAAAGGTGGCGCTACTGAGCCCCTCACCACACCCATTTCTGAAACTTTGCACATGTCTACTGGCTAATAAATGTGACGTCTCTGTCGAGTTTCATGCAATTTCAAGTATGTTAAGAGTCTCAAAAGCATCAATAAAGAAAAGTAAAGTTTGAAGTGTTGCCACGGCAACAGTATCTAAGATATCAATAATCCTTTCACAGGTCTAAATCTGCCGTGTGTTTACATTATACACGTAAAGTTTGAAGCAAATCGGGTAAAAACAAGAGGGTGATTTCAAAGCATTTTGAAAGTGACACACTTCCTGCTGCCAGTTGGTGGCGCTATAACTTTGACTCACAATAGTCACATCCATGTGATCGGCCTCTTACAACGAACACACTGCTGAAGTTTCATCAAGATCTGTTAATTTATGCAGAAGTTATAACACACTTCCTGTCTCACTTTTCTCGCCATAAATTTGTTTCCTCGCCACGGCCAAACCGTTCGAGATATCAAAAATCCGCTGGCAATTTTTCATCCTCAATGTCTTGACTTCATGCTGACTGAGATTCGTGGCGATTAAATGATTTCTCTAGGAGGAGTATTTCAAATTCCATTGTATACGTTTTCCAAACAACCCTAAATAGCCGACTTCCTGTTGGGCTGAGGTAAAAAGTAAGAGCATGAAGTATATATGAAACGATGAGATCTATATGTGTACCGACTTTCATATTATTACATGCAAGTGTGTTTGATTTATGGACCAAGGTTTCGGACCCCCTTCCAGGGGGCGCTGCTGAGCCCCCCTGCCACGCCCGGGTACCATCTTCAGCCCAGCCCTGATGGCCGCAGGTTCTGACCCGTGTGCAAAGTTTCAAGAGTTTTAGAGCATGTTAAGGCCCCCAAAAGTGCCTGAATAGTCGATAAAATAATAATAATAATAATAATAATAATAATAATAATAATAATAATAATAATAATCCTAAGGAAAACAATAGGGCCTTCGCCTTTTCAGGCTTGGGCCCTAATAATAATAATAATCCTAAGGAAAACAATAGGGCCTTCGCCTTTTCAGGCTTGGGCCCTAATAAATGTTTGTGAGCAGTTTTGTGTGAAACCGCGAGATGCGTCGCGTCTAACGCACGAGCCCCGATGAAAGTTACTGCACAAATAAGGTCAGTGAGATGTGTTTTACTACTTCCCAGTTTGAATATTCAAGCGATTTTACACTATTCAACTCAACAAATGGCATTACAACTCAAATAAATCTTTGCGAGGAGTTTGAAATCGGGAATCATTATTGAATTCTGGCATTATTACGGGGGTCAACAATGGCGCTGTAATGTCCTTTCAGATGCATTGTTCTAAACAGCGGAAAAAACTTAAACAAAATACTGCGTCATTTTTGCCCATTCAGATACATGGAAGAGATCATTACAAACTGTAAAAGGTCTACTTTTATTTGTGTACACTTACAATAACAACAAAACCTTGAGCTTTTGTAAAATAACGAAAATAAACAGGGTAAACCGAATCTGTCTTTGCGATAATCTGTCTGATACACGTCAGAAAAATCAAGTGAAACTCCGCGAACACTTATCACACAAACATGAAACATATGTCTAAAGAAAGAAGGGATGGACGGATCGATCCTAAAGTATCAATACTTCCGAGAATGATGTTTCATCTGCGTGTTCACTGACAGCACGCGATAGTGAGGCGATCTCATTTTTACTCGCGTCTTCAATGCGAGCAATGTTTGTCTGTTGTATGTGTTTTTAACACTTTCCTGTTTGAACTTTCAAGCGATTTTACACCATTCAACTCAACAAATGACAAAACAACTCAAATAAATATTTGTGTGAAACAGGGAGCAGCGTCACGTCTAACTCACGAGCCCCGATGAGAGATCGCATTCGCTTCTTCTTGCGTTTGAACGGACACTTTCATACAACCATACATGATATATTGTCTGTTTTGTCTCAAGTGAACATAAACAGTTGACGAAGAAATCGCGAATCTAAATCTAGTATCAACACTTCCGAGAATGATTATCAGCGTTGTGTCTGACAGCGCGAGGCATCTCATTTTTACTCGCATCTTCATGGAGGTTTGTCGGTTGTATGTAGTTTCACAATCTCAATCAATTAATCTCTGAAATGAATACAGATGTAACAGCACGAAAATAATGAGACTTCACAGTTCTCAAAAGATTAAACTCAATGAAACAAGCCGCACAGACTGTGCCTTGAATGAAATGCGTTTAAAATCCTCTTAAAGAGACAGTAACAATTTTCCATGTAAATAAAAAGTAGGCCTACAAATGGTTTTTACCCCCAAAATAAATTTCTCTCATCGTATACTCACCCTCATTCCATCCCAGATGTGTATTATTTTCTTTCTTCTGGTGAACACAAATGAAGCTTTTTAGAAGATTATCTCAACCCTGTTGGACCTTTCAATGACTTGAATGGTGATCAGAACTCAGAAGCTACAAAAATCACATAAATGCAGCATAAAAGTAATCCATACCACTCCAGTGGTTTAATCCATGCCTTCTGAAGTGATATTATAGGTGTCTTGAGCCCCAATATCTAAAAAAAGTTACTGGTCAAAATTTTTCTAAATTTTGCCAACAAGAACCCCCAAACCAAGAATATCCCACATTCTCTCTTAGGGGGCGCTATAGGCCATGCCCAAAACTCCCATTTTCTGGTCAAAAATGTTCTAATTTGGTACATTGATACTACAGGCCAACAGGAACCCACAAACCAATAATTGCCCATATTCGCCATTAGGGGGCGCTACAGGCTATGCCCAAAATTCCCATTTTATGGTCAAAAATGTTCTAATTTGGTATATTGACACTACAGGCTAACAGGAATCCACAAACCAAGAATGGCCCACATTCGCCCTTAGGGGGCGCTACAGGCCACGCCTTAAATTCCCATTTGCTGGTCAAAAATGTTCTAATTTGGTACATTGATACTACAGGCCAACAGGAACCCACAAACAAAGAATTGCCCATATTCGCCATTAGGGGCGCTACAGGCTATGCCCAAAATTCCCATTTTATGGTCAAAAATGTTCTAATTTGGTATATTGACACTACAGGCCAACAGAAATCCACAAACCAAGAATGGCTCACATTCGCCCGTTGGGGGCGCTACAGGACATGCCCAAATTGCACATTTTTTTGTCAAAAACTCTCTAATTTGGTACATTGATACTACAGGCCAACAGGAACCTACAAACCAAGAATGGCTCACATTCACCCTTAGGGGGCGCTACAGGCCATGCCCAAATATCATTTTTTCAAAGTGATTGTATTTCCGCCCCATTTATTTAGTTCTTCTGAAACCTGGTGAACATAGCTCATTTCTCATTGTAAACAAAAAACCCTCCAGTATCCATAAGGTCCGGCATGATGGATTTTCCTGTACACTGAAAATGTTTAGTTTAGGATTCAGACAGAAAGACATGTTTTTTGGATTTTTTCATTGGGAGGGTTTAACCCCAACCCTCTATTGATCAATTTTAAATGATTTGCCATTTTGAGGAGGAATCGCATTGCTGCTTGCAGCTATATTTATTATTATTATTATTATTCTCCTTGAGCCCCAATATCTCAAAAAGTCACTGGTCAAAAATTTTCTAAATTGGCACATTGATACTCCATGCCAACGGGTACCCCCAAACCAAGAATGGCCCACATTCGCCCATAGGTGGCGCTACAGGCCACGCCCCAAAAAAATATTTTCAAAGTCATGGCATTTCCAAGCCATTTGTCCAATTATTCTCAAACCTGGTGTACATGCCTCATTTCTCATGGGGAACAAAAAAGCCTCAAGGACCCATAACTTCTGCCCTAATGGATTTTCCTGTACAGTGAAAATTTGCCAAAACCTACAAAACTCTTCTTCTCCTGAACCGTAGCTCCAATATACTTGAAATTTGGTACGCATGTGTAGAATTGATGTCTTTGAAAACGTTACTTAGCAAAAATGAATACGATATAAAATGGCTGAAAGGGGCGTGTTTATGTAAATGTCCACATTTAATCAATATATATGTCAATATATCAAATGTAATTTTGACCCAGGGTTTTTCAAACCTAACATTCTTCAAGATAACATCCCTTTGAAGTACTGTGCAAAGAATTGCCCACATTCGCCCTTAGCGGTTCGCTACAGGCCACGCCCAAATGTCACATTTTCAAAATGATGGCATTTTCACCACAATTTTCGAAATATTCTAAAACTTGGTATACTTGCCTCATTTCTCATTAGGAACAAAAAAGCCTCAAGGACCCATAAGGTACGATTAAAAATGGCTGAAAGGGGCGTGTTTATGTAAATGTCCACATTTAATCAATATATAAGTCAATAAATCAAATGTAATTTTGACTGAGGGATTTTAAACCTGACATGCTTCAAGATAACATCCCTTTGAAGTACTGTGCAAAGAATTGCCGACATTCGCCCTTAGCGGTTCGCTACAGGCCACGCCCAAATGTCACATTTTCAAAATGATGGCACTTTCACCCCAATTTTCCAAATATTCTAAAACTTGGTATACTTGCCTCATTTCTCATTTGGAACAAAAAAGCCTCAAGGACCCATAACTTCTGCCCTAATGGATTGTCCTGTACAGTGAAAATTTGCCAAAACCTACAAAAGTCTTCTTCTCTTGAACCGTAGATCCAATTGACTTGACATTTGGTACCCATGTGTAGAATTGATGTCTTTCAATTTGTTACTTAGCAAAAATGAATACAATACAAAATGGCTGAAAGGTGCGTGTTTATGTAAATGACCACATTGCCTCAATATATTAGTGTCAATAAACCAAATGTAAATTTGATTGATGGTTTTTCAAACCTAACATGCTTCAAGATGACATAACTATGTGTGCTTGAGAAAGCCAACATATTGTTATGTTACATACATTTATTATTATTATTATTAATAATACTATTTTACTTACTAAAATTTCAACAACCTCACCTCTAAGAGCTTTAATGCTATAAGTACCAAACTTGCCACAGACCTGGGGACTGTTCTGAAGTTTCCTGCTATGTCTTTTTTTACCTGATGCGACTTAAGCTTTTTATATAAATGACGATCAAAAATGTAAAAAATCCCATTGATTTACAATGGCTGAGCAAAAATGCCCCCTCTACTGGATCAATACGGTCTACAAGTAAAATCCCATTCACTTACATTGGCTGAGCAAAGAGGCTCCCTCTGCTGGTGTAACTCTGTCTACCAAATGCAATTTACTGGAGAAATCTCTCTAATGGAGCAATTCTGGCTACTAGTGGGTGGAGCTCCCGACTTTCTCAGCCAGAAGAATTTTGCCTGCGTTTGCACAAAGGTATGTCAATTGTGTGTGTTTAATGCTTGACATTTGGAACATTCACGCGATTTTATACTATTCATCTCAACAAATGGTAAAACAACTCATATAAATGTTTTCGAGCAGTTTGTGTGAAACAGCGATAATCGTCGCGTCTAACGCACGAGCCCCGATGAGAGTTACTGCACAAGGTCAGTGAGATGTATTTTACTGCTTCCCAGTTTGAATATTCAAGCGATTTTACACTATTCAACTCAACAAATGGCAAAACAACTCAAATAAATGTTTGTGAGCAGTTTTGTGTGAAACCGCGAGATGCGTCGCGTCTAACGCACGAGCCCCGATGAGAGTTACTGCACAAATAAGGTCAGTGAGATGTGTTTTACTACTTCCCAGTTTGAATATTCAAGCGATTTTACACTATTCAACTCAACAAATGGCATACAACTCAAATAAATCGGGAATCATTATTGAATTCTGGCATTATTACGGGGGTCAACAATGGCGCTGTAATGTCCTTTCAGATGCATTGTTCTAAACAGCGGAAAAAACTTAAACAAAATACTGCGTCATTTTTGCCCATTCAGATACATGGAAGAGATCATTACAAACTGTAAAAGGTCTACTTTTATTTGTGTACACTTACAATACAACAAAACCTTGAGCTTTTGTAAAATAACGAAAATAAACAGGGTAAATCGAATCTGTCTTTGCGATAATCTGTCTGATACACGTCAGAAAAATCAAGTGAAACTCCGCGAACACTTATCACACAAACATGAAACATATGTCTAAAGAAAGAAGGGATGGACGGATCGATCCTAAAGTATCAATACTTCCGAGAATGATGTTTCATCTGCGTGTTCTCTGACAGCACGCGATAGTGAGGCGATCTCATTTTTACTCGCGTCTTCAATGCGAGCAATGTTTGTCTGTTGTATGTGTTTTTAACACTTTCCTGTTTGAACTTTCAAGCGATTTTACACCATTCAACTCAACAAATGGCAAAACAACTCAAATAAATATTTGTGTGAAACAGGGAGCAGCGTCACGTCTAACTCACGAGCCCCGATGAGAGATCGCATTCGCTTCTTCTTGCGTTTGAACGGACACTTTCATACAACCATACATGATATATTGTCTGTTTTGTCTCAAGTGAACATAAACAGTTGATGAAGAAATCGCGAATCTAAATCTAGTATCAACACTTCCGAGAATGATTATCAGCGTTGTGTCTGACAGCGCGAGGCGATCTCATTTTTACTCGCATCTTCATGGAGGTTTGTCGGTTGTATGTAGTTTCACAATCTCAATCAATTAATCTCTGAAATGAATACAGATGTAACAGCACGAAAATAATGAGACTTCACAGTTCTCAAAAGATTAAACTCAATGAAACAAGCCGCACAGACTGTGCCTTGAATGAAATGCGTTTAAAATCCTCTTAAAGAGACAGTAACAATTTTCCAAGTAAATAAAAAGTAGCCTACAAATGGTTTTTACCCCAAAAATAAATTTCTCTCATCGTATACTCACCCTCATTCCATCCCAGATGTGTATTATTTCCTTTCTTCTGGTGAACACAAATTAAGCTTTTTAGAAGATTATCTCAACCCTGTTGGACCTTTCAATGACTTGAATGGTGATCAGAACTCAGAAGCTACAAAAATCACATAAATGCAGCATAAAAGTAATCCATACCACTCCAGTGGTTTAATCCATGCCTTCAGAAGTGATATTATAGCCTCTGTGCACAATGGGCGGAGCGAACGTTCGATTTCATTCAGAGTTGGCATATCAGTTTCCGGTTATGAGTATGTCGATTTCACTACTAGAATTTTACCACAGAAATGGCAGCCGCCGCTAGCAGTTCTTCCTTTTCCCGGTGTCTTTCGGATTTACCGGCAGTGAGCATCAGCGACATCCACAGGATCGTCGGTGCCCTGTCCCGCACCCCGACAAGTAAGAGGGACAAGGGATTTAAAATGTACATTTCTTCGTACATTCACAACTATGAGGGTAAGTATCTGATAACTTCTAACGTTAGCGCTTGCCTAACGCTACCTAGTAAAAGTACCAGCTAGTGTTTGTGACTATAAATGTATATAAATGTTTAATATAAATGAATATAAATGTTTGCTTGTTATCAAATACTAATGTTGTTATTCAACACAAATGATATACTCCTTCTGTCAGTTTCCATAAAAGATCAGGATTCAGGAGAGGTGGTCGTCAGGGCAATGTGCTACAGGTCGCTGACGAAAAAAGAGAAACCTCACAGCTTGAGTGTATGGTGATGCTAGTTAAGGATAAGATAGGATAAGATGAGATAATGTAAGAAGATGAGATAATGTAAGAAGATGAGATAAGATAAGAGTTTGCTTATCAGCCAAATAACCCAGCGTTTTTGATGTTCCTGGGGATTAGCAATGTTTAATGTAGTGCTAAATGTTTTACTGTGCCTTAGCAGCTAGCTGCTACAGGTTTACTGTGCATTGCTTGTCCCCACTGGGTTTTTGCTTGCATTAGTTATTATGTTAGCAGGTGGGGAATCAGCTAGAGTAAAGTTTAGTAAATTGACGATGGTGACTAGAAAATAGTGACTAATGTAAGAGTAAGCAGGATAAAAGGTAAGTTTACCTATAATAAATAATAATACATTTTATTTGTAATGCGCTTTTCTTAAACCCAAAGCGCTACAGTAAAATAAACAGAAACAACAAAGGGCAGTACAACAATTAAAGAAAAACAGCCTTAAATAAATGTGTCTTAATCAGCTTTTTAAAGTTACCCAGTGTGGGTGCATTTCTGATGGTAGGAGGAAGCACTTTCCATAATTTTTGGGGCTTTGTATGAAAAGGCTCTTTCCCCCATGGTCTTAAGCTTACATGAAGGCTGATGTAGTAAGAGCGAATTACCTAGCTGGTCCCCACTGGGTGAAGGTTTTCTTGCTCATTGTTTTGATCCTTCAATTAAGCTACAGTCTGGAGTGAAAGGTACTACTATTGAAATACAAGTGGAAAATGATATGGCATAATATTCAGAACATTAATCCAACACATAGCTTAGAATATTGTCTTATCTCCTAATTTCAAAATGTTAGAGGATTCAACATCAGGAGTGGTCTGCTGGTCTAAAGAAGTGAGTCACAATGCAAGACTGTATCTTAAAAGAATCTGTAAGCAATGAGTATCCTAAAAGAATGACTGACCAGGCTAAGATAAATTGTGACTTACTATGACATTCTGACATTGCAGGTGGTGCTTAAAGACAGCAAGCCTGTAGAGCTGATTCACCATCAATGTTCTTGCATTGCTGGAGCTGCGCTGTGCAACCACTGTGTTGCTCTTTTGTACCAGTCAGCCCACTACTCGCAGCTGAAGGTGCCTGTAGTCCCCCCTGTGCTAAGCTGTACTGAGGGAGAACAGCAGTGGCACAAACCTAGGACTTTGGTAAGTCAACCAAAAACATATAACTAATTACTGTTTTGTAGTTATGCTGTTTTACTGGAGATGTGCTTAAAGTATGTCCTGCACGCACTACAGGGTATAAAACCAGGCCCAGTGGACAAAATGGCTGTGCTGTCTGCTAAACCGAAGAGCCGTCCTAAAGCAACAACAGAGGGTATAAGGTAAAAGCAATATTGTAACAATACATGGGTATTTTGATTTCAGGTCTATAAGCCATCGAGCATTTCCACTTATACATGTTATACACTTCACTTTGCAGGAGCACGCTTTACAAAGGCCTCAGTGGGGATCTACCTGATCTTTCCGTCCTTCGGGTGAGTTTTCACTCTTATTTAACCAGTCTTACCATTTGTAATGTTGTGTGGTGCTGTACAAAATGTGCTAGATACTGTGTGCATAGAACTAAAATTGTGCTTAGTTGATGTTGAGTTGTATTGCTAAACTAGCTATATACACTACTCCATCCCAAGGTGACTGAGACATATGCCGACTTCTCCAGAGCGGAGTCGCCAATGGTGTGTAGCATGAACATCAGCTGTGAGGTTCCATTGGTCAACTCTGCCCTTGGGATGGTGCAAGCCGGAAGCCCGATTGCCTACCAACAGCCAGCAGCAGCACATAGAGATCTATCCTTCCACGTTGCCCCACCTCGTCCATCCCTACCCTTGCAAGGTTACCACTTACAGCCCTCAATCTGCATGTCTAACACCACTGAGGCAGAGCGCAGGCACTTACAGAGCCTACAGGTGACTTGGGACATGGCAAATAAACTGGAAAGTGCCACAAGAAGCCAAAGCTCCTGCGAGGAATGGCACCAGTTGCGGAGACCAAGACTCACTGCCTCCCGTTTCAGGGAGATCTGCTTTGTCAGCAACAAATGTGAGGAAAGTCTGGCTGATAGGATCCTGAAGGGAACATATCAGACAAAGGCCATGAGAAGAGGACTGGAGTTGGAGGCTGATGCCATATGGGAGTACACTCAAATAAAGAGGGTCAACCACTATCCGTGTGGATTTATAATCCACCCAGACACGCCTTGGCTGGGAGCATCTCCGGATGGACTAGTTTTTGACCCGACAGAACCCTCTCCTTTTGGTCTTCTAGAAATCAAGTGCCCAAATGTTAAAAACTACGTTGACTGTCCCTATGTTAAAATGACCTTAGGCAAAATGGAGCTGAAGACATCACACGCGTACTACTACCAAATTCAGGGGCAGCTGTTGGTAAGTGGCATGACGTGGTGTGATTTTGTTGTGTCTGCGGAGGAAGACACTTTGATTGATAGAATACACAGAGATGTAGAAGTGTTCAAGGTCATCAGAGACAAAGTTGACCAATTTTATTTCAATGTTTATATGCAAAAATGCATGTAACTGATCAACTTAATAAACAATACAAACATGCAAACTTGTCTGATTTACTTTTTACAATGTTGGTTTAGACAAACAGCACATAAAAAGTGGAGTCCATATACCTAGTGTGTGTGTGCATGTGCATTCTTAAAATAAATGTTATTTATTTATATAAATGTTATTTATTAAAATAAATAACATTTATTTCAAGAATGCACATGCACACACATCATTCAACACAAGGTCAACATTTCAAGTCTCATTTGCCCAGGTCTTGACCAGAGGGCCATTTTGGAAATTAGAGAGTAGACAGGCGACTGTAAAAATTTGATTAATACTCCCTGATATGGCAAGCGGGATTGTGGTTTCAAACAGTTTGTTTTCCTTCACTCTTCTGATTAGCCTCTCTACATGTACCCTCAAGCGAGCAATTGACTGTGTTTCCAGCACATCTGCCTCTGCCATTTGGGCCCTCTGGATGACAAAGGCTGGGCGGTAAACAGTGCCAGGGGCCAGGTCGTCCACCAAGAATCCTTTGTCCACCATAATTGCTGTGTCAGGGGTAAGTAGGTTTTTGATCCCAGACTGACGGAATATTTCCTTGTCGCTCATGGAGCCCTCGAAGAGGGGTGAGATGAATGTCAGAGCTCCATGAGGGGACATACCAACCATGGCTTTAAAAGTGCAATGTGATTTATAGTGTGAAAACACTTCACTTTGTAGAACCAGGGAAGATGGTGTCTGGCACCGTAGTTCAGTGCAGTCAAGGATGACTTGTGTGTCACTGTATGCATTGAACTCTGGTGGAAGATTGTCCTTAACAGCTGCAGGAGACATCCAAAAACAAACTGAGCCCAGCAGAGTGTAGAGGAAGTTGGCCCAGGTGACGATGATGCGACTTACTGTTGTCCTATGTATTTTGAAGCGATGAGCCAGTTCCCTCTGTGTGCAGCCAGTGGACAGGTATGTCAGGAACAAGAAGAGCTCATCTATCGCCAGCAGTTTCTAAGGGTTGGGGAGAAATATATAGATAGATACTTTATTCATGCTGAAAGACATTTTAGACACCCAGTAGCTTATATTACGTACACACTAGGGGTGGAACAGTACATGTATTCGTATTGAACCGAAACAGGGGGTGTGTGTGTGTGAGAGAGAAACATAAAAACACACTCCATTTTGTTAATACAGGACATCTTTCAAACCGCAAAGTGTTTACTTATATTTGTGTACACACGCAATAAAACACAACATTGTGCTTTTGTCAAACTAAACTCTTTTCAAACTGTACAAACAAACCTACATCTGTTACCCAACCAAAATCACACACACTGTTTAAAAGCAAAAAAATATTTATCCAACCCCATTTAAAAACAGTCTGTCAGTGCCATCTTTTGCACATTGATCATACTGCATTGGTTTTAATTTCTTGTCCTCAAACAGAGCACTAATCTGTTTATTTCTAACTTACAGATTCTACATTGACTTAAAAAAAGATGGTCTTTTAATGGTAGTATTTTATACAGAAATCAATAATTTATAATTCAGATGAGAATAAAGTTAGTGTTAATTAAAATTAAGGAAAACAAATATATGGATCTGAAATATAGCAAATTAATTTTAAATTAATTCAGGTACAATTACCAAACATATCTCAAGGTCTTTGTCTTTTTATTAATTTAAGTAAACTAATTATATAAAACTATTGTAAATGCACTACAAATAAACTGGTTCTATGCCTTTAATAAAAATTATTTACGAAATACAAGGCTTAAGACATTTATTTTCTTTTGGTGGTACAGCCTGAGACATGCACAATAAAAAAAAATTGCCTTATACATTTTTGTTTTGCTTTTCCCTCCATTGTACAGAACCGTGATGTCTGAAATGAGGTATTAACTGAACCGAGACTTCTGTGTACCGTTCCACCCCTAGTACACACAAATACATACATTCACCCACACAAAAATTAAATCCCTCACAGATAACCATGTGTATAAAACCATGAGAAGGGCACACTTACAGTTGGTCTGGTGACCGGGCTTTCAGTGACTGTGCTGGTGGAAGATGCTCTCTTGGCTCTGCTGGTCACCCTGATCATTTTGGATGTTGCACCCTCTATCAGGCTCCAAAACGCCATCAGGTGCTTGTAAGATGGGAATCTGAAATATAGTATCCTCATGAGAAAGGGAAAACTGAGAAAATTGTAGTAACGCATAGAAATGGACAATGGCAGACAACGTACACAAATACTGTACATCAGTGAAAGTAAATCACTTAGCCTAATATTCACTGCTGTTGAAAATACACAGCCTAGCCTCTCATTCTGTTCAATGTTTTTTTTTTTTTATATTGCTTCATTGTTTTCTATTTTTCAAGGTAAATGCAAAATGTTTCGACTGATTCTGTGTTGAGTTTGGTTATGACAACATTAATATTGCACACAGAGGGTTCAATAGCCCAATTATAATAGTGGCCATTGCAATGACAGACTTAGGATCCACTACCGATAGGCCAGAGCAAACAATAACAATTACGTAGTAATTCACATAATTAGCCTCCCCAAGAAAAGTAGGTACTGGATTACATTTACTTAGTTACTGTCCAACACTGAAAACAGAAAGTGGGATTGTACATCTTACCTGGTGTAAAATCTAATGTCCTCAGGTGACGAGGCAAATCGCTGAAGTCCAAAAGAATTGTTCAGATGGAGAGTTTGGACTTGTTCTCTCAATGCCTCAATTTCTGCCTTCATCCTCTCGTACTCTTCCCTGTCAACACAAACGGTGGGTCGGGCTTCGTGCTCCATCGGGACGGCCTCATCCTCGATGTCCTCCAGCTCAGGCTCTGGACTCGAGGGTTTAGTACGCCGTTCCCAAACCCCGGCACGTCTCTTCACAGAGTAGTCGTTCCAGTGGAACAACGATGGCACTGAATTACGTGTTAAAACCCGTCTACCCTTAGCAGTCGTCCGGATTAAATGTTCTTCAAAGTGACGACTGCATACCTTCGTGTTTTGAGTGACTGTAAATTCCGCCCTCCGTATTCTGTGCAGCCACTTAGCACATAGGATAGCCTCCTGAGGAAACCGATGAAAACTTAATACACTGTTGTGTCGACTTGAAGCCGAGCAACTTGGCACACAGCAGTGATCTTTTGAGCCGGCCACAGTTTTCATCAGTTTAAATGTACCACGTACATTGTACTTCTTTCGTACACCAGCACCACTCATTTTGCGAACAACGGCCACGGCTCTGCTTTGGTTGCTAGAATGTAAATAGAACGACCGGAAATGAATACGCCAACTTCTAGACAAACCGGAAGTTTGTTCCTTCGCCTGTGCACGTAGCGAATAGGTGTGGGTTAGAAACAGACCTATATATATATATATATACTTCAAGATGACATCACTCTGAAGTACTGCGTAAAGAATATCCCACATTCTCCCTTAGGGGGCGCTACAGGCCAAGCCCAAAATTCCCATTTTCTGGTCAAAAATGTTCTAATTTTGTATATTGATACTACAGACCAACAGGAATCCACAAACCAAGAATGGCCCACATTCGCCCTTAGGGGGCGCTACAGGCCACGCCCTAAATTCCCATTTGCTGGTCAAAAATGTTCTAATTTGGTACATTGATACTACAGGCCAACAGGAACCCACAAACAAAGAATTGCCCATATTCGCCATTAGGGGGCGCTACAGGCTATGCCCAAAATTCCCATTTTATGGTCAAAAATGTTCTAATTTGGTATATTGACACTACAGGCCAACAGAAATCCACAAACCAAGAATGTCTCACATTCGCCCTTAGGGGGCGCTAAAGGCCATTCCCAAATTGCAATTTTTTTTTGTCAAAAACTTTCAAATTTGGTACATTGATACTACAGGCCAACAGGAACTCACAAACCAAGATTGGCCCACATTCACCCTTTGGGGGCGCTATAGGCCATGTCAAAAATTCCCATTTTCTGGTCAAAAATGTTCTAATGTGGTACATTGATACTGCACGCCAACAGGAACCCACAAACCAAGAATTGCCCATATTCATCATTAGGGGGCGCTACAGGCTATGCCTTAAAGTCCTATTTTTTGGTCAAACATTTTCAAATTTGGTACATTGATACTACAGGCCAACAGGAACCCACAAACCAAGAATGGCCGACATTCACCCTTAGGGGGCGATATAGGCCATGTCCAAAATTCCCATTTTCTGGTCAATAATGTTCTAATTTGGTACATTGATACTACAGGCCAACAGGAACTCACAAACCAAGAATTGCCCGTATTCACCATTAGGGGGCGCTACAGGCTATGCCCCAATGTCCCACATTGAAAGTGATGGCATTTCCACCCCATTTTTTCAGTTCTTCTGAAACTTAATGTACATAACTCATTTCTCATTGTAAACAAAAAAGCCTCCAGGATCCATAAGATCCCGGCATCATGGACTTTCCTGTACACTGAAAATGTTTAGTTTAGGATTCAGACAGAAAGACACGTTTTTTGAATTTCTTCATTGGGAGAGTTTAACCCCAACCCTCTACTGAACAATTTTAAATGATTTGCCATTTTGAGGAGGAATCGCATTGCTGCTTGCAGCTATATTTATTATTATTCTTCTCCTTGAACCCCAATATCTCAAAAAGTCACTGGTCAAAAATTTTCTAAATTGGCACATTGATACTCCATGCCAACGGGTACCCCCAAACCAAGAATGGCCCACATTCGCCCATAGGTGGCGCTACAGGCCACGCCCCAAAAAAACATTTTCAAAGTCATGGCATTTCCAAGCCATTTGTCCAATTATTCTCAAACCTGGTGTACATGCCTCATTTCTCATGGGGAACAAAAAAGCCTCAAGGACCCATAACTTCCGCCATATTGGATTTTCCTGTACAGTGAAAATTTGCGAAAACCTACAAAACTCTTCTTCTCCTGAACCGTAGCTCCAATTGACTTGAAATTTGGTACGCATGTGTAGAATTAATGTCTTTGAAAACGTTACTTAGCAAAAATGAATACGATATAAAATGGCTGAAAGGGGCGTGTTTATGTAAATGTCCAAATTTTATCAATATATATGTCAATATATCAAATGTAATTTTGACCGAGGGTTTTTCAAACCTAACATTCATCAAGATAACATCCCTTTGAAGTACTGTGCAAAGAATTGCCCACATTCGCCCTTAGCGGTTCGCTACAGGCCACGCCAAACTGTCACATTTTCAAAAAGATGGCATTTTCACCACAATTTTCAAAATATTCTAAAACTTGGTATACTTGCCTCATTTCTCATTGGGAACAAAAAAGCCTCAAGGACCCATAAGGTACGATTAAAAATGGCTGAAAGGGGCGTGTTTATGTAAATGTCCACATTTAATCAATATATATGTCAATAAATCAAATGTAATTTTGACTGAGGGATTTTAAAACCTGACATGCTTCAAGATAACATCCCTTTGAAGTACTGTGCAAAGAATTGCCGACATTCGCCCTTAGCGGTTCGCTACAGGCCATGCCCAAATGTCACATTTTCAAAATGATGGCACTTTCACCCCAATTTTCCAAATATTCTAAAACTTGGTATACTTGCCTCATTTCTCATTGGGAACAAAAAAGCCTCAAGGACCCATAACTTCTGCCCTAATGGATTGTCCTGCACAGTGAAAATTTGCCAAAACCTACAAAAGTCTTCTTCTCTTGAACCGTAGATCCAATTGACTTGACATTTGGTACCCATGTGTAGAATTGATGTCTTTCAATTTGTTACTTAGCAAAAATGAATACAATACAAAATGGCTGAAAGGTGCGTGTTTATGTAAATGACCACATTGCCTCAATATATTAGTGTCAATAAACCAAATGTAAATTTGATTGATGGTTTTTCAAACCTAACATGCTTCAAGATGACATAACTATGTTGGCTTGAGAAAGCCAACATATTGTTATGTTACATACATTTATTATTATTAATACTAATATACTTACTAAAATTTCAACAACCTCACCTCTAAGTGCTTTAATGCTATAAGTACCCAACTTGCCACAGACCTGGGGACTGTTCTGAAGTTTGCTGCTATGTCTTTTTTTTACCTGATGCGACTTAAGCTTTTTATATAAACGACGATCAAAAATGTAAAAAATCCCATTGATTTACAATGGCTGAGCAAAAATGCCCCCTCTACTGGATCAATACGGTCTACAAGTAAAATCCCATTCACTTACATTGGCTGAGCAAAGAGGCTCCCTCTGCTGGTGTAACTCTGTCTACCAAATGCACTTTTACTGGAGAAATCTCTCTAATGGAGCAATTCTGTCTTCTAGTGGGTGGAGCTCCCGACTTTCTCAGCCAGAAGAATTTTGCCTGCGTTTGCACAAAGGTATGTCAATTGTGTGTGTTTAATGCTTGACATTTGTAACATTCACGCGATTTTATACTATTCATCTCAACAAATGGTAAAACAACTCATATAAATGTTTTCGAGCAGTTTGTGTGAAACAGCGATAATCGTCGCGTCTAACGCACGAGCCCCGATGAGAGTTACTGCACAAGGTCAGTGAGATGTATTTTACTGCTTCCCAGTTTGAATATTCAAGCGATTTTACACTATTCAACTCAACAAATGGCAAAACAACTCAAATAAATGTTTGTGAGCAGTTTTGTGTGAAACCGCGAGATGCGTCGCGTCTAACGCACGAGCCCCGATGAGAGTTACTGCACAAATAAGGTCAGTGAGATGTGTTTTACTACTTCCCAGTTTGAATATTCAAGCGATTTTACACTATTCAACTCAACAAATGGCATACAACTCAAATAAATCTTTGCGAGGAGTTTGAAATCGGGAATCATTGTTGAATTCTGGCATTATTACGGGGGTCAACAATGGCGCTGTAATGTCCTTTCAGATGCATTGTTCTAAACAGCGGAAAAACTTAAACAAAATACTGCGTCATTTTTGCCCATTCAGATACATGGAAGAGATCATTACAAACTGTAAAAGGTCTATTTTATTTGTGTACACTTACAATAACAACAAAACCTTGAGCTTTTGTAAAATAACGAAAATAAACAGGGTAAACCGAATCTGTCTTTGCGATAATCTGTCTGATACACGTCAGAAAAATCAAGTGAAACTCCGCGAACACTTATCACACAAACATGAAACATATGTCTAAAGAAAGAAGGGATGGACGGATCGATCCTAAAGTATCAATACTTCCGAGAATGATGTTTCATCTGCGTGTTCTCTGACAGCACGCGATAGTGACGCGATCTCATTTTTACTCGCGTCTTCAATGCGAGCAATGTTTGTCTGTTGTATGTGTTTTTAACACTTTCCTCTTTGAACTTTCAAGCGATTTTACACCATTCAACTCAACAAATGGCAAAACAACTCAAATAAATATTTGTGTGAAACAGGGAGCAGCGTCACGTCTAACTCACGAGCCCCGATGAGAGAACGCATTCGCTTCTTCTTGCGTTTGAACGGACACTTTCATACAACCATACATGATATATTGTCTGTTTTGTCTCAAGTGAACATAAACAGTTGATGATGAAATCGCGAATCTAAATCTAGTATCAACACTTCCGAGAATGATTATCAGCGTGTCTGACAGCGCGATAAGATCTCATTTTTACTCGCATCTTCATGGAGGTTTGTCGGTTGTATGTAGTTTCACAATCTCAATCAATTAATCTCTGAAATGAATACAGATGTAACAGCACGAAAATAATGAGACTTCACAGTTCTCAAAAGATTAAACTCAATGAAACAAGCCGCACAGACTGTGCCTTGAATGAAATGCGTTTAAAATCCTCTTAAAGAGACAGTAACAATTTTCCAAGTAAATAAAAAGTAGGCCTACAAATGGTTTTTACCCCAAAAATAAATTTCTCTCATCGTATACTCACCCTCATTCCATCCCAGATGTGTATTATTTCCTTTCTTCTGGTGAACACAAATGAAGCTTTTTAGAAGATTATCTCAACCCTGTTGGACCTTTCAATGACTTGAATGGTGATCAGAACTCAGAATTTAAGCTACAAAAATCACATAAATGCAGCATAAAAGTAATCCATACCACTCCAGTGGTTTAATCCATGCCTTCAGAAGTGATATTATAGGTGTGGGTTAGAAACAGACCTATATATATATACTTCAAGATGACATCACTCTGAAGTACTGCGTAAAGAATATCCCACATTCTCCCTTAGGGGGCGCTACAGGCCAAGCCCAAAATTCCCATTTTCTGGTCAAAAATGTTCTAATTTTGTATATTGATACTACAGACCAACAGGAATCCACAAACCAAGAATGGCCCACATTCGCCATTAGGGGGCGCTACAGGCTATGCCCAAAATTCCCATTTTATGGTCAAAAATGTTCTAATTTGGTATATTGACACTACAGGCCAACAGAAATCCACAAACCAAGAATGTCTCACATTCGCCCTTAGGGGGCGCTAAAGGCCATTCCCAAATTGCAATTTTTTTTTTGTCAAAAACTTTCAAATTTGGTACATTGATACTACAGGCCAACGGGAACCCACAAACCAAGAATGGCCGACATTCACCCTTAGGGGGCGATATAGGCCATGTCCAAAATTCCCATTTTCTGGTCAATAATGTTCTAATTTGGTACATTGATACTACAGGCCAACAGGAACTCACAAACCAAGAATTGCCCGTATTCACCATTAGGGGCCGCTACAGGCTATGCCCCAATGTCCCACATTGAAAGTGATGGCATTTCCACCCCATTTTTTCAGTTCTTCTGAAACTTAATGTACATAACTCATTTCTCATTGTAAACAAAAAAGCCTCCAGGATCCATAAGATCCCGGCATCATGGACTTTCCTGTACACTGAAAATGTTTAGTTTAGGATTCAGACAGAAAGACACGTTTTTTGAATTTCTTCATTGGGAGAGTTTAACCCCAACCCTCTACTGAACAATTTTAAATGATTTGCCATTTTGAGGAGGAATCGCATTGCTGCTTGCAGCTATATTTATTATTATTCTTCTCCTTGAACCCCAATATCTCAAAAAGTCACTGGTCAAAAATTTTCTAAATTGGCACATTGATACTCCATGCCAACGGGTACCCCCAAACCAAGAATGGCCCACATTCGCCCATAGGTGGCGCTACAGGCCACGCCCCAAAAAAACATTTTCAAAGTCATGGCATTTCCAAGCCATTTGTCCAATTATTCTCAAACCTGGTGTACATGCCTCATTTCTCATGGGGAACAAAAAAGCCTCAAGGACCCATAACTTCCGCCATATTGGATTTTCCTGTACAGTGAAAATTTGCGAAAACCTACAAAACTCTTCTTCTCCTGAACCGTAGCTCCAATTGACTTGAAATTTGGTACGCATGTGTAGAATTGATGTCTTTGAAAACGTTACTTAGCAAAAATGAATACGATATAAAATGGCTGAAAGGGGCGTGTTTATGTAAATGTCCAAATTTTATCAATATATATGTCAATATATCAAATGTAATTTTGACCGAGGGTTTTTCAAACCTAACATTCATCAAGATAACATCCCTTTGAAGTACTGTGCAAAGAATTGCCCACATTCGCCCTTAGCGGTTCGCTACAGGCCACGCCAAACTGTCACATTTTCAAAAAGATGGCATTTTCACCACAATTTTCAAAATATTCTAAAACTTGGTATACTTGCCTCATTTCTCATTGGGAACAAAAAAGCCTCAAGGACCCATAAGGTACGATTAAAAATGGCTGAAAGGGGCGTGTTTATGTAAATGTCCACATTTAATCAATATATATGTCAATAAATCAAATGTAATTTTGACTGAGGGATTTTAAAACCTGACATGCTTCAAGATAACATCCCTTTGAAGTACTGTGCAAAGAATTGCCGACATTCGCCCTTAGCGGTTCGCTACAGGCCACGCCCAAATGTCACATTTTCAAAATGATGGCACTTTCACCCCAATTTTCCAAATATTCTAAAACTTGGTATACTTGCCTCCTTTCTCATTGGGAACAAAAAAGCCTCAAGGACCCATAACTTCTGCCCTAATGGATTGTCCTGTACAGTGAAAATTTGCCAAAACCTACAAAAGTCTTCTTCTCTTGAACCGTAGATCCAATTGACTTGACATTTGGTACCCATGTGTAGAATTGATGTCTTTCAATTTGTTACTTAGCAAAAATGAATACAATACAAAATGGCTGAAAGGTGCGTGTTTATGTAAATGAGCACATTGCTTCAATATATTAGTGTCAATAAACCAAATGTAAATTTGATTGATGGTTTTTCAAACCTAACATGCTTCAAGATGACATAACTATGTTGGCTTGAGAAAGCCAACATATTGTTATGTTACATACATTTATTATTATTAATACTAATATACTTACTAAAATTTCAACAACCTCACCTCTAAGTGCTTTAATGCTATAAGTACCCAACTTGCCACAGACCTGGGGACTGTTCTGAAGTTTGCTGCTATGTCTTTTTTTTACCTGATGCGACTTAAGCTTTTTATATAAACGACGATCAAAAATGTAAAAAATCCCATTGATTTACAATGGCTGAGCAAAAATGCCCCCTCTACTGGATCAATACGGTCTACAAGTAAAATCCCATTCACTTACATTGGCTGAGCAAAGAGGCTCCCTCTGCTGGTGTAACTCTGTCTACCAAATGCACTTTTACTGGAGAAATCTCTCTAATGGAGCAATTCTGTCTTCTAGTGGGTGGAGCTCCCGACTTTCTCAGCCAGAAGAATTTTGCCTGCGTTTGCACAAAGGTATGTCAATTGTGTGTGTTTAATGCTTGACATTTGGAACATTCACGCGATTTTATACTATTCATCTCAACAAATGGTAAAACAACTCATATAAATGTTTTCGAGCAGTTTGTGTGAAACAGCGATAATCGTCGCGTCTAACGCACGAGCCCCGATGAGAGTTACTGCACAAGGTCAGTGAGATGTATTTTACTGCTTCCCAGTTTGAATATTCAAGCGATTTTACACTATTCAACTCAACAAATGGCAAAACAACTCAAATAAATGTTTGTGAGCAGTTTTGTGTGAAACCGCGAGATGCGTCGCGTCTAACGCACGAGCCCCGATGAGAGTTACTGCACAAATAAGGTCAGTGAGATGTGTTTTACTACTTCCCAGTTTGAATATTCAAGCGATTTTACACTATTCAACTCAACAAATGGCATACAACTCAAATAAATCTTTGCGAGGAGTTTGAAATCGGGAATCATTGTTGAATTCTGGCATTATTACGGGGGTCAACAATGGCGCTGTAATGTCCTTTCAGATGCATTGTTCTAAACAGCGGAAAAACTTAAACAAAATACTGCGTCATTTTTGCCCATTCAGATACATGGAAGAGATCATTACAAACTGTAAAAGGTCTACTTTTATTTGTGTACACTTACAATAACAACAAAACCTTGAGCTTTTGTAAAATAACGAAAATAAACAGGGTAAACCGAATCTGTCTTTGCGATAATCTGTCTGATACACGTCAGAAAAATCAAGTGAAACTCCGCGAACACTTATCACACAAACATGAAACATATGTCTAAAGAAAGAAGGGATGGACGGATCGATCCTAAAGTATCAATACTTCCGAGAATGATGTTTCATCTGCGTGTTCTCTGACAGCACGCGATAGTGACGCGATCTCATTTTTACTCGCGTCTTCAATGCGAGCAATGTTTGTCTGTTGTATGTGTTTTTAACACTTTCCTCTTTGAACTTTCAAGCGATTTTACACCATTCAACTCAACAAATGGCAAAACAACTCAAATAAATATTTGTGTGAAACAGGGAGCAGCGTCACGTCTAACTCACGAGCCCCGATGAGAGAACGCATTCGCTTCTTCTTGCGTTTGAACGGACACTTTCATACAACCATACATGATATATTGTCTGTTTTGTCTCAAGTGAACATAAACAGTTGATGATGAAATCGCGAATCTAAATCTAGTATCAACACTTCCGAGAATGATTATCAGCGTGTCTGACAGCGCGAGAAGATCTCATTTTTACTCGCATCTTCATGGAGGTTTGTCGGTTGTATGTAGTTTCACAATCTCAATCAATTAATCTCTGAAATGAATACAGATGTAACAGCACGAAAATAATGAGACTTCACAGTTCTCAAAAGATTAAACTCAATGAAACAAGCCGCACAGACTGTGCCTTGAATGAAATGCGTTTAAAATCCTCTTAAAGAGACAGTAACAATTTTCCAAGTAAATAAAAAGTAGGCCTACAAATGGTTTTTACCCCAAAAATAAATTTCTCTCATCGTATACTCACCCTCATTCCATCCCAGATGTGTATTATTTCCTTTCTTCTGGTGAACACAAATGAAGCTTTTTAGAAGATTATCTCAACCCTGTTGGACCTTTCAATGACTTGAATGGTGATCAGAACTCAGATTTAAGCTACAAAAATCACATAAATGCAGCATAAAAGTAATCCATACCACTCCAGTGGTTTAATCCATGCCTTCAGAAGTGATATTATAGGTGTGGGTTAGAAACAGACATATATATATATATATATATATATATATATATATATATATATATATACTTCAAGATGACATCACTCTGAAGTACTGCGTAAAGAATATCCCACATTCTCCCTTAGGGGGCGCTACAGGCCAAGCCCAAAATTCCCATTTTCTGGTCAAAAATGTTCTAATTTTGTATATTGATACTACAGACCAACAGGAATCCACAAACCAAGAATGGCCCACATTCGCCATTAGGGGGCGCTACAGGCTATGCCTAAAATTCCCATTTTATGGTCAAAAATGTTCTAATTTGGTATATTGACACTACAGGCCAACAGAAATCCACAAACCAAGAATGTCTCACATTTGCCCTTAGGGGGCGCTAAAGGCCATTCCCAAATTGCAATTTTTTTTTTGTCAAAAACTTTCAAATTTGGTACATTGATACTACAGGCCAACAGGAACTCACAAACCAAGATTGGCCCACATTCACCCTTAGGGGGCGCTATAGGCCATGTCAAAAATTCCCATTTTCTGGTCAAAAATGTTCTAATGTGGTACATTGATACTGCACGCCAACAGGAACCCACAAACCAAGAATTGCCCATATTCGTCATTAGGGGGCGCTACAGGCTATGCCTTAAAGTCCTATTTTTTGGTCAAAAATGTTCTAATTTGGTACATTGATACTACAGGCCAACAGGAACTCACAAACCAATAATTGCCCGTATTCACCATTAGGGGGCGCTACAGGCTATGCCCCAATGTCCCACATTCAAAGTGATGGCATTTCCACCCCATTTTTTCAGTTCTTCTGAAACTTAATGTACATAACTCATTTCTCATTGTAAACAAAAAAGCCTCCAGGATCCATAAGATCCCAGGATCATGGATTTTCCTGTACACTGAAAATATTTAGTTTAGGATTCAGACAGAAAGACACGTTTTTTTGAATTTCTTCATTGGGAGAGTTTAACCCCAACCCTCTACTGAACAATTTTAAATGATTTGCCATTTTGAGGAGGAATCGCATTGCTGCTTGCAGCTATATTTATTATTATTCTTCTCCTTGAACCCCAATATCTCAAAAAGTCACTGGTCAAAAATTTTCTAAATTGGCACATTGATACTCCATGCCAACGGGTACCCCCAAACCAAGAATGGCCCACATTCGCCCATAGGTGGCGCTACAGGCCACGCCCCAAAAAAACATTTTCAAAGTCATGGCATTTCCAAGCCATTTGTCCAATTATTCTCAAACCTGGTGTACATGCCTCATTTCTCATGGGGAACAAAAAAGCCTCAAGGACCCATAACTTCCGCCATATTGGATTTTCCTGTACAGTGAAAATTTGCGAAAACCTACAAAACTCTTCTTCTCCTGAACCGTAGCTCCAATTGACTTGAAATTTGGTACGCATGTGTAGAATTGATGTCTTTGAAAACGTTACTTAGCAAAAATGAATACGATATAAAATGGCTGAAAGGGGCGTGTTTATGTAAATGTCCAAATTTTATCAATATATATGTCAATATATCAAATGTAATTTTGACCGAGGGTTTTTCAAACCTAACATTCATCAAGATAACATCCCTTTGAAGTACTGTGCAAAGAATTGCCCACATTCGCCCTTAGCGGTTCGCTACAGGCCACGCCAAACTGTCACATTTTCAAAAAGATGGCATTTTCACCACAATTTTCAAAATATTCTAAAACTTGGTATACTTGCCTCATTTCTCATTGGGAACAAAAAAGCCTCAAGGACCCATAAGGTACGATTAAAAATGGCTGAAAGGGGCGTGTTTATGTAAATGTCCACATTTAATCAATATATATGTCAATAAATCAAATGTAATTTTGACTGAGGGATTTTAAAACCTGACATGCTTCAAGATAACATCCCTTTGAAGTACTGTGCAAAGAATTGCCGACATTCGCCCTTAGCGGTTCGCTACAGGCCACGCCCAAATGTCACATTTTCAAAATGATGGCACTTTCACCCCAATTTTCCAAATATTCTAAAACTTGGTATACTTGCCTCATTTCTCATTGGGAACAAAAAAGCCTCAAGGACCCATAACTTCTGCCCTAATGGATTGTCCTGCACAGTGAAAATTTGCCAAAACCTACAAAAGTCTTCTTCTCTTGAACCGTAGATCCAATTGACTTGACATTTGGTACCCATGTGTAGAATTGATGTCTTTCAATTTGTTACTTAGCAAAAATGAATACAATACAAAATGGCTGAAAGGTGCGTGTTTATGTAAATGAGCACATTGCTTCAATATATTAGTGTCAATAAACCAAATGTAAATTTGATTGATGGTTTTTCAAACCTAACATGCTTCAAGATGACATAACTATGTTGGCTTGAGAAAGCCAACATATTGTTATGTTACATACATTTATTATTATTAATACTAATATACTTACTAAAATTTCAACAACCTCACCTCTAAGTGCTTTAATGCTATAAGTACCCAACTTGCCACAGACCTGGGGACTGTTCTGAAGTTTGCTGCTATGTCTTTTTTTTACCTGATGCGACTTAAGCTTTTTATATAAACGACGATCAAAAATGTAAAAAATCCCATTGATTTACAATGGCTGAGCAAAAATGCCCCCTCTACTGGATCAATACGGTCTACAAGTAAAATCCCATTCACTTACATTGGCTGAGCAAAGAGGCTCCCTCTGCTGGTGTAACTCTGTCTACCAAATGCACTTTTACTGGAGAAATCTCTCTAATGGAGCAATTCTGTCTTCTAGTGGGTGGAGCTCCCGACTTTCTCAGCCAGAAGAATTTTGCCTGCGTTTGCACAAAGGTATGTCAATTGTGTGTGTTTAATGCTTGACATTTGGAACATTCACGCGATTTTATACTATTCATCTCAACAAATGGTAAAACAACTCATATAAATGTTTTCGAGCAGTTTGTGTGAAACAGCGATAATCGTCGCGTCTAACGCACGAGCCCCGATGAGAGTTACTGCACAAGGTCAGTGAGATGTATTTTACTGCTTCCCAGTTTGAATATTCAAGCGATTTTACACTATTCAACTCAACAAATGGCAAAACAACTCAAATAAATGTTTGTGAGCAGTTTTGTGTGAAACCGCGAGATGCGTCGCGTCTAACGCACGAGCCCCGATGAGAGTTACTGCACAAATAAGGTCAGTGAGATGTGTTTTACTACTTCCCAGTTTGAATATTCAAGCGATTTTACACTATTCAACTCAACAAATGGCATACAACTCAAATAAATCTTTGCGAGGAGTTTGAAATCGGGAATCATTGTTGAATTCTGGCATTATTACGGGGGTCAACAATGGCGCTGTAATGTCCTTTCAGATGCATTGTTCTAAACAGCGGAAAAACTTAAACAAAATACTGCGTCATTTTTGCCCATTCAGATACATGGAAGAGATCATTACAAACTGTAAAAGGTCTACTTTTATTTGTGTACACTTACAATAACAACAAAACCTTGAGCTTTTGTAAAATAACGAAAATAAACAGGGTAAACCGAATCTGTCTTTGCGATAATCTGTCTGATACACGTCAGAAAAATCAAGTGAAACTCCGCGAACACTTATCACACAAACATGAAACATATGTCTAAAGAAAGAAGGGATGGACGGATCGATCCTAAAGTATCAATACTTCCGAGAATGATGTTTCATCTGCGTGTTCTCTGACAGCACGCGATAGTGACGCGATCTCATTTTTACTCGCGTCTTCAATGCGAGCAATGTTTGTCTGTTGTATGTGTTTTTAACACTTTCCTCTTTGAACTTTCAAGCGATTTTACACCATTCAACTCAACAAATGGCAAAACAACTCAAATAAATATTTGTGTGAAACAGGGAGCAGCGTCACGTCTAACTCACGAGCCCCGATGAGAGAACGCATTCGCTTCTTCTTGCGTTTGAACGGACACTTTCATACAACCATACATGATATATTGTCTGTTTTGTCTCAAGTGAACATAAACAGTTAATGATGAAATCGCGAATCTAAATCTAGTATCAACACTTCCGAGAATGATTATCAGCGTGTCTGACAGCGCGAGAAGATCTCATTTTTACTCGCATCTTCATGGAGGTTTGTCGGTTGTATGTAGTTTCACAATCTCAATCAATTAATCTCTGAAATGAATACAGATGTAACAGCACGAAAATAATGAGACTTCACAGTTCTCAAAAGATTAAACTCAATGAAACAAGCCGCACAGACTGTGCCTTGAATGAAATGCGTTTAAAATCCTCTTAAAGAGACAGTAACAATTTTACAAGTAAATAAAAAGTAGGCCTACAAATGGTTTTTACCCCAAAAATAAATTTCTCTCATCGTATACTCACCCTCATTCCATCCCAGATGTGTATTATTTCCTTTCTTCTGGTGAACACAAATGAAGCTTTTTAGAAGATTATCTCAACCCTGTTGGACCTTTCAATGACTTGAATGGTGATCAGAACTCAGATTTAAGCTACAAAAATCACATAAATGCAGCATAAAAGTAATCCATACCACTCCAGTGGTTTAATCCATGCCTTCAGAAGTGATATTATAGGTGTGGGTTAGAAACAGACATATATATATATATATATATATATATATATATATATATATATATATATATACTTCAAGATGACATCACTCTGAAGTACTGCATAAAGAATATCCCACATTCTCCCTTAGGGGGCGCTACAGGCCAAGCCCAAAATTCCCATTTTCTGGTCAAAAATGTTCTAATTTTGTATATTGATACTACAGACCAACAGGAATCCACAAACCAAGAATGGCCCACATTCGCCATTAGGGGGCGCTACAGGCTATGCCTAAAATTCCCATTTTATGGTCAAAAATGTTCTAATTTGGTATATTGACACTACAGGCCAACAGAAATCCACAAACCAAGAATGTCTCACATTCGCCCTTAGGGGGCGCTAAAGGCCATTCCCAAATTGCAATTTTTTTTTTGTCAAAAACTTTCAAATTTGGTACATTGATACTACAGGCCAACAGGAACTCACAAACCAAGATTGGCCCACATTCACCCTTAGGGGGCGCTATAGGCCATGTCAAAAATTCCCATTTTCTGGTCAAAAATGTTCTAATGTGGTACATTGATACTGCACGCCAACAGGAACCCACAAACCAAGAATTGCCCATATTCGTCATTAGGGGGCGCTACAGGCTATGCCTTAAAGTCCTATTTTTTGGTCAAAAATGTTCTAATTTGGTACATTGATACTACAGGCCAACAGGAACTCACAAACCAATAATTGCCCGTATTCACCATTAGGGGGCGCTACAGGCTATGCCCCAATGTCCCACATTCAAAGTGATGGCATTTCCACCCCATTTTTTCAGTTCTTCTGAAACTTAATGTACATAACTCATTTCTCATTGTAAACAAAAAAGCCTCCAGGATCCATAAGATCCCAGGATCATGGATTTTCCTGTACACTGAAAATATTTAGTTTAGGATTCAGACAGAAAGACACGTTTTTTTGAATTTCTTCATTGGGAGAGTTTAACCCCAACCCTCTACTGAACAATTTTAAATGATTTGCCATTTTGAGGAGGAATCGCATTGCTGCTTGCAGCTATATTTATTATTATTCTTCTCCTTGAGCATCTCAAAAAGTCACTGGTCAAAAATTTTCTAAATTGGCACATTGATACTCCATGCCAACGGGTACCCCCAAACCAAGAATGGCCCACATTCGCCCATAGGTGGCGCTACAGGCCACGCCCCAAAAAAATATTTTCAAAGTCATGGCATTTCCAAGCCATTTGTCCAATTATTCTCAAACCTGGTGTACATGCCTCATTTCTCATGGGGAACAAAAAAGCCTCAAGGACCCATAACTTCTGCCCTAATGGATTTTCCTGTACAGTGAAAATTTGCCAAAACCTACAAAACTCTTCTTCTCCTGAACCGTAGCTCCAATATACTTGAAATTTGGTACGCATGTGTAGAATTGATGTCTTTGAAAACGTTACTTAGCAAAAATGAATACGATATAAAATGGCTGAAAGGGGCGTGTTTATGTAAATGTCCACATTTAATCAATATATATGTCAATATATCAAATGTAATTTTGACCCAGGGTTTTTCAAACCTAACATTCTTCAAGATAACATCCCTTTGAAGTACTGTGCAAAGAATTGCCCACATTCGCCCTTAGCGGTTCGCTACAGGCCACGCCCAAATGTCACATTTTCAAAATGATGGCATTTTCACCACAATTTTCGAAATATTCTAAAACTTGGTATACTTGCCTCATTTTTCATTGGGAACAAAAAAGCCTCAAGGACCCATAAGGTACGATTAAAAATGGCTGAAAGGGGCGTGTTTATGTAAATGTCCACATTTAATCAATATATAAGTCAATAAATCAAATGTAATTTTGACTGAGGGATTTTAAACCTGACATGCTTCAAGATAACATCCCTTTGAAGTACTGTGCAAAGAATTGCCAACATTCGCCCTTAGCGGTTCGCTACAGGCCACGCCCAAATGTCACATTTTCAAAATGATGGCACTTTCACCCCAATTTTCCAAATATTCTAAAACTTGGTATACTTGCCTCATTTCTCATTGGGAACAAAAAAGCCTCAAGGACCCATAACTTCTGCCCTAATGGATTGTCCTGTACAGTGAAAATTTGCCAAAACCTACAAAAGTCTTCTTCTCTTGAACCGTAGATCCAATTGACTTGACATTTGGTACCCATGTGTAGAATTGATGTCTTTCAATTTGTTACTTAGCAAAAATTAATACAATACAAAATGGCTGAAAGGTGCGTGTTTATGTAAATGACCACATTGCCTCAATATATTAGTGTCAATAAACCAAATGTAAATTTGATTGATGGTTTTTCAAACCTAACATGCTTCAAGATGACATAACTATGTTGGCTTGAGAAAGCCAACATATTGTTATGTTACATACATTTATTATTATTATTATTAATAATACTATTTTACTTACTAAAATTTCAACAACCTCACCTCTAAGAGCTTTAATGCTATAAGTACCCAATTTGCCACAGACCTGGGGACTGTTCTGAAGTTTGCTGCTATGTCTTTTTTTACCTGATGCGACTTAAGCTTTTTATATAAATGACGATCAAAAATGTAAAAAATCCCATTGATTTACAATGGCTGAGCAAAAATGCCCCCTCTACTGGATCAATACGGTCTACAAGTAAAATCCCATTCACTTACATTGGCTGAGCAAAGAGGCTCCCTCTGCTGGTGTAACTCTGTCTACCAAATGCACTTTTACTGGAGAAATCTCTCTAATGGAGCAATTCTGTCTACTAGTGGGTGGAGCTCCCGACTTTCTCAGCCAGAAGAATTTTGCCTGCGTTTGCACAAAGGTATGTCAATTGTGTGTGTTTAATGCTTGACATTTGGAACATTCACGCGATTTTATACTATTCATCTCAACAAATGGTAAAACAACTCATATAAATGTTTTCGAGCAGTTTGTGTGAAACAGCGATAATCGTCGCGTCTAACGCACGAGCCCCAATGAGAGTTACTGCACAAGGTCAGTGAGATGTATTTTACTGCTTCCCAGTTTGAATATTCAAGCGATTTTACACTATTCAACTCAACAAATGGCAAAACAACTCAAATAAATGTTTGTGAGCAGTTTTGTGTGAAACCGCGAGATGCGTCGCGTCTAACGCACGAGCCCCGATGAGAGTTACTGCACAAATAAGGTCAGTGAGATGTGTTTTACTACTTCCCAGTTTGAATATTCAAGCGATTTTACACTATTCAACTCAACAAATGGCATTACAACTCAAATAAATCTTTGCGAGGAGTTTGAAATCGGGAATCATTATTGAATTCTGGCATTATTACGGGGGTCAACAATGGCGCTGTAATGTCCTTTCAGATGCATTGTTCTAAACAGCGGAAAAACTTAAACAAAATACTGCGTCATTTTTGCCCATTCAGATACATGGAAGAGATCATTACAAACTGTAAAAGGTCTACTTTTATTTGTGTACACTTACAATAACAACAAAACCTTGAGCTTTTGTAAAATAACGAAAATAAACAGGGTAAACCGAATCTGTCTTTGCGATAATCTGTCTGATACACGTCAGAAAAATCAAGTGAAACTCCGCGAACACTTATCACACAAACATGAAACATATGTCTAAAGAAAGAAGGGATGGACGGATCGATCCTAAAGTATCAATACTTCCGAGAATGATGTTTCATCTGCGTGTTCACTGACAGCACGCGATAGTGAGGCGATCTAATTTTTACTCGCGTCTTCAATGCGAGCAATGTTTGTCTGTTGTATGTGTTTTTAACACTTTCCTGTTTGAACTTTCAAGCGATTTTACACCATTCAACTCAACAAATGGCAAAACAACTCAAATAAATATTTGTGTGAAACAGGGAGCAGCGTCACGTCTAACTCACGAGCCCCGATGAGAGAACGCATTCGCTTCTTCTTGCGTTTGAACGGACACTTTCATACAACCATACATGATATATTGTCTGTTTTGTCTCAAGTGAACATAAACAGTTGATGATGAAATCGCGAATCTAAATCTAGTATCAACACTTCCGAGAATGATTATCAGCGTTGTGTCTGACAGCGCGAGGCATCTCATTTTTACTGGCATCTTCATGGAGGTTTGTCGGTTGTATGTAGTTTCACAATCTCAATCAATTAATCTCTGAAATGAATACAGATGTAACAGCACGAAAATAATGAGACTTCACAGTTCTCTAAAGATTAAACTCAATGAAACAAGCCGCACAGACTGTGCCTTGAATGAAATGCGTTTAAAATCCTCTTAAAGAGACAGTAACAATTTTCCATGTAAATAAAAAGTAGGCCTACAAATGGTTTTTACCCCCAAAATAAATTTCTCTCATCGTATACTCACCCTCATTCCATCCCAGATGTGTATTATTTTCTTTCTTCTGGTGAACACAAATGAAGCTTTTTAGAAGATTATCTCAACCCTGTTGAACCTTTCAATGACTTGAATGGTGATCAGAACTCAGAAGCTACAAAAATCACATAAATGCAGCATAAAAGTAATCCATACCACTCCAGTGGTTAAATCCATGCCTTCAGAAGTCATATTATAGGTGTGGGTTAGAAACAGACCTATATATATATACTTCAAGATGACATCACTCTGAAGTACTGCGTAAAGAATATCCCACATTCTCCCTTAGGGGGCGCTACAGGCCATGCCCAAAATTCCCATTTTCTGGTCAAAAATGTTCTAATTTTGTATATTGATACTACAGGCCAACAGGAATCCACAAACCAAGAATGGCCCACATTCGCCCTTAGGGGGCGCTACAGGCCACGCCCTAAATTCCCATTTGCTGGTCAAAAATGTTCTAATTTGGTACATTGATACTACAGGCCAACAGGAACCCACAAACAAAGAATTTCCCATATTCGCCATTAGGGGCGCTACAGGCTATGCCCAAAATTCCCATTTTATGGTCAAAAATGTTCTAATTTGGTATATTGACACTACAGGCCAACAGAAATCCACAAACCAAGAATGTCTCACATTCGCCCTTAGGGGGCGCTAAAGGCCATTCCCAAATTGGCCTCAAATAAATGTTTGTGAGCAGTTTTGTGTGAAACCGCGAGATGCGTCGCGTCTAACGCACGAGCCCCGATGAGAGTTACTGCACAAATAAGGTCAGTGAGATGTGTTTTACTGCTTCCCAGTTTGAATATTCAAGCGATTTTACACTATTCAACTCAACAAATGGCATTACAACTCAAATAAATGTTTGCGAGGAATCTGAAATCGGGAACCATTATTGAATTCTGGCATTATTACGGGGGTCAACAATGGCGCTGTAATGTCCTTTCAGATGCATTGTTCTAAACAGCGGAAAAAACTTAAACAAAATACTGCGTCATTTTTGCCCATTCAGATACATGGAAGAGATCATTACAAACTATAAAAGGTCTACTGTTATTTGTGTACACTTACAATACAACAAAACCTTGAGCTTTTGTAAAATAACGAAAATAAACAGGGTAAATGTTTTAGGGCAGTTTGTGTTAAACAGTGAGTCGCGTCTAACGCACGCACCCCGATGCGAGATCGCTTTCGCTTCTTTTTGCATTTGAACGGACAATTTCATACAACAAAACGTCAAATTTTATGATATGTTGTGGAGTATGTTTTGTCTCAAGTGAACGTAAACAGCTGATGAAGAAATCGGGAATCTAAATCTAGTATCAACACTTCCGAGAATGATGTTTTATCTGCGTTGTGTCTGACGTACAGCACGCGCTCCGTGAGGCGATCTCATTTATACTCGCATCTTCACGAAGGTTTGTCTGTTGAATGTGTTTTTAACACTTTCCTGTTTGAACATTCACGCAATAAATAATGAGACTTCACAGTTCTCAAAAGATTAAACTCAATGAAACAAACTGCACAAACTGTGCCTTGAATGCACAGCACAGTGCCTTAAAGAGACAGTAACAATTGAGCTTTCGTCCTGAACATTGACATTCCAAGTAAATAAAAAGTACAAATGGTATTTACCCCCAAAATAAATTTCTCTCATCATTTACTTGCCCTCATTCCATCCCAGATGTGTATTATTTTCTTTCTTCTGGTGAACACAAATTAAGCTTTTTAGAAGAATATCTCAAACCTGTTGGACCTTTCAATGCACTTGAATTGTGATCAGAACTCAGAAGCTACAAAAATCACATAAATGCAGCATAAAAGTAATCCATACCACTCCAGTGGTTTAATCCATGCCTTCTGAAGTGATATTATAGGTGTCTTGAGCCCCAATATCTAAAAAAAGTTACTGGGCAAAATTTTTCTAAATTTTGCCAACAAGAACCCCCAAACCAAGAATATCCCACATTCTCTCTTAGGGGGCGCTACAGGCCATGCCCAAAACTCCCATTTTCTGGTCAAAAATGTTCTAATTTGGTACATTGATACTACAGGCCAACAGGAACCCACAAACCAATAATTGCCCATATTCGCCATTAGGGGGCGCTACAGGCTATGCCCAAAATTCCCATTTTATGGTCAAAAATGTTCTAATTTGGTATATTGACACTACAGGCTATCAGGAATCCACAAACCAAGAATGGCCCACATTCGCCCTTAGGGGGCGCTACAGGCCACGCCTTAAATTCCCATTTGCTGGTCAAAAATGTTCTAATTTGGTACATTGATACTACAGGCCAACAGGAACCCACAAACAAAGAATTGCCCATATTCGCCATTAGGGGGCGCTACAGGCTATGCCCAAAATTCCCATTTTATGGTCAAAAATGTTCTAATTTGGTATATTGACACTACAGGCCAACAGAAATCCACAAACCAAGAATGGCTCACATTCGCCCGTTGGGGGCGCTACAGGACATGCCCAAATTGCACATTTTTTTGTCAAAAACTCTCTAATTTGGTACATTGATACTACAGGCCAACAGGAACCTACAAACCAAGAATGGCTCACATTCGCCCTTAGGGGGCGCTACAGGCCATGCCCAAATATCATTTTTTCAAAGTGATTGTATTTCCGCCCCATTTATTTAGTTCTTCTGAAACCTGGTGAACATAGCTCATTTCTCATTGTAAACAAAAAACCCTCCAGTATCCATAAGGTCCGGCATGATGGATTTTCCTGTACACTGAAAATGTTTAGTTTAGGATTCAGACAGAAAGACATGTTTTTTTGGATTTTTTCATTGGGAGGGTTTAACCCCAACCCTCTATTGATCAATTTTAAATGATTTGCCATTTTGAGGAGGAATCGCATTGCTGCTTGCAGCTATATTTATTATTATTATTCTCCTTGAGCCCCAATATCTCAAAGTCACTGGTCAAAAATTTTCTAAATTGGCACATTGATACTCCATGCCAACGGGTACCCCCAAACCAAGAATGGCCCACATTCGCCCATAGGTGGCGCTACAGGCCACGCCCCAAAAAAACATTTTCAAAGTCATGGCATTTCCAAGCCATTTGTCCAATTATTCTCAAACCTGGTGTACATGCCTCATTTCTCATGGGGAACAAAAAAGCCTCAAGGACCCATAACTTCCGCCATAATGGATTTTCCTGTACAGTGAAAATTTGCCAAAACCTACAAAACTCTTCTTCTCCTGAACCGTAGCTCCAATTGACTTGAAATTTGGTACGCATGTGTAGAATTGATGTTTTTGAAAACGTTACTTAGCAAAAATGAATACGATATAAAATGGCTGAAAGGGGCGTGTTTATGTAAATGTCCACATTTAATCAATATATAAGTCAATAAATCAAATGTAATTTTGACTGAGGGATTTTAAACCTGACATGCTTCAAGATAACATCCCTTTGAAGTACTGTGCAAAGAATTGCCGACATTCGCCCTTAGCGGTTCGCTACAGGCCACGCCCAAATGTCACATTTTCAAAATGATGGCACTTTCACCCCAATTTTCCAAATATTCTAAAACTTGGTATACTTGCCTCATTTCTCATTGGGAACAAAAAAGCCTCAAGGACCCATAACTTCTGCCCTAATGGATTGTCCTGTACAGTGAAAATTTGCCAAAACCTACAAAAGTCTTCTTCTCTTGAACCGTAGATACAATTGACTTGACATTTGGTACCCATGTGTAGAATTGATGTCTTTCAATTTGTTACTTAGCAAAAATGAATACAATACAAAATGGCTGAAAGGTGCGTGTTTATGTAAATGACCACATTGCCTCAATATATTAGTGTCAATAAACCAAATGTAAATTTGATTGATGGTTTTTCAAACCTAACATGCTTCAAGATGACATAACTATGTGTACTTGAGAAAGCCAACATATTGTTATGTTACATACATTTATTATTATTATTATTATTAATACTATTTTACTTACTAAAATTTCAACAACCTCACCTCTAAGAGCTTTAATTCTATAAGTACCCAACTTGCCACAGACCTGGGGACTGTTCTGAAGTTTGCTGCTATGTCTTTTTTTACCTGATGCGACTTAAGCTTTTTATATAAATGACGATCAAAAATGTAAAAAATCCCATTGATTTACAATGGCTGAGCAAAAATGCCCCCTCTACTGGATCAATACGGTCTACAAGTAAAATCCCATTCACTTACATTGGCTGAGCAAAGAGGCTCCCTCTGTTGGTGTAACTCTGTCTACCAAATGCACTTTTACTGGAGAAATCTCTCTAATGGAGCAATTCTGTCTACTAGTGGGTGGAGCTCCCGACTTTCTCAGCCAGAAGAATTTTGCCTGCGTTTGCACAAAGGTATGTCAATTGTGTGTGTTTAATGCTTGACATTTGGAACATTCACGCGATTTTATACTATTCATCTCAACAAATGGTAAAACAACTCATATAAATGTTTCCGAGCAGTTTGTGTGAAACAACGATAATCGTCGCGTCTAACGCACGAGCCCCGATGAGAGTTACTGCACAAGGTCAGTGAGATGTATTTTACTGCTTCCCAGTTTGAATATTCAAGCGATTTTACACTATTCAACTCAACAAATGGCAAAACAACTCAAATAAATGTTTGTGAGCAGTTTTGTGTGAAACCGCGAGATGCGTCGCGTCTAACGCACGAGCCCCGATGAGAGTTACTGCACAAATAAGGTCAGTGAGATGTGTTTTACTACTTCCCAGTTTGAATATTCAAGCGATTTTACACTATTCAACTCAACAAATGGCATACAACTCAAATAAATCGGGAATCATTATTGAATTCTGGCATTATTACGGGGGTCAACAATGGCGCTGTAATGTCCTTTCAGATGCATTGTTCTAAACAGCGGAAAAAACTTAAACAAAATACTGCGTCATTTTTGCCCATTCAGATACATGGAAGAGATCATTACAAACTATAAAAGGTCTACTTTTATTTGTGTACACTTACAATACAACAAAACCTTGAGCTTTTGTAAAATAACGAAAATAAACAGGGTAAATCGAATCTGTCTTTGCGATAATCTGTCTGATACACGTCAGAAAAATCAAGTGAAACTCCGCGAACACTTATCACACAAACATGAAACATATGTCTAAAGAAAGAAGGGATGGACGGATCGATCCTAAAGTATCAATACTTCCGAGAATGATGTTTCATCTGCGTGTTCTCTGACAGCACGCGATAGTGACGCGATCTCATTTTTACTCGCGTCTTCAATGCGAGCAATGTTTGTCTGTTGTATGTGTTTTTAACACTTTCCTGTTTGAACTTTCAAGCGATTTTACACCATTCAACTCAACAAATGGCAAAACAACTCAAATAAATATTTGTGTGAAACAGGGAGAAGCGTCACGTCTAACTCACGAGCCCCGATGAGAGATCGCATTCGCTTCTTCTTGCGTTTGAACGGACACTTTCATACAACCATACATGATATATTGTCTGTTTTGTCTCAAGTGAACATAAACAGTTGATGAAGAAATCGCGAATCTAAATCTAGTATCAACACTTCCGAGAATGACTATCAGCGTTGTGTCTGACAGCGCGAGGCGATCTCATTTTTACTCGCATCTTCACGGAGGTTTGTCGGTTGTATGTAGTTTCACAATCTCAATCAATTAATCTCTGAAATGAATACAGATGTAACAGCACGAAAATAATGAGACTTCATAGTTCTCAAAAGATTAAACTCAATGAAACAAGCCGCACAGACTGTGCCTTGAATGAAATGCGTTTAAAATCCTCTTAAAGAGACAGTAACAATTTTCCAAGTAAATAAAAAGTAGGCCTACAAATGGTTTTTACCCCAAAAATAAATTTCTCTCATCGTATACTCACCCTCATTCCATCCCAGATGTGTATTATTTCCTTTCTTCTGGTGAACACAAATTAAGCTTTTTAGAAGATTATCTCAACCCTGTTGGACCTTTCAATGACTTGAATGGTGATCAGAACTCAGAAGCTACAAAAATCACATAAATGCAGCATAAAAGTAATCCATACCACTCCAGTGGTTTAATCCATGCCTTCAGAAGTGATATTATAGGTGTGGGTTAGAAACAGACCTATATATATATATATATATATATATATATATATATATATATACTTCAAGATGACATCACTCTGAAGTACTGCGTAAAGAATATCCCACATTCTCCCTTAGGGGGCGCTACAGGCCAAGCCCAAAATTCCCATTTTCTGGTCAAAAATGTTCTAATTTTGTATATTGATACTACAGACCAACAGGAATCCACAAACCAAGAATGGCCCACATTCGCCCTTAGGGGGCGCTACAGGCCACGCCCTAAATTCCCATTTGCTGGTCAAAAATGTTCTAATTTGGTACATTGATACTACAGGCCAACAGGAACCCACAAACAAAGAATTGCCCATATTCGCCATTAGGGGGCGCTACAGGCTATGCCCAAAATTCCCATTTTATGGTCAAAAATGTTCTAATTTGGTATATTGACACTACAGGCCAACAGAAATCCACAAACCAAGAATGTCTCACATTCGCCCTTAGGGGGCGCTAAAGGCCATTCCCAAATTGCAATTTTTTTTTGTCAAAAACTTTCAAATTTGGTACATTGATACTACAGGCCAACGGGAACCCACAAACCAAGAATGGCCCACATTCACCCTTAGGGGGCGATATAGGCCATGTCCAAAATTCCCATTTTCTGGTCAATAATAATGTTCTAATTTGGTACATTGATACTACAGGCCAACAGGAACTCACAAACCAAGAATTGCCCGTATTCACCATTAGGGGTCGCTACAGGCTATGCCCCAATGTCCCACATTGAGAGTGATGGCATTTCCACCCCATTTTTTCAGTTCTTCTGAAACTTAATGTACATAACTCATTTCTCATTGTAAACAAAAAAGCCTCCAGGATCCATAAGGTCCGGCATGATGGATTTTCCTGTACACTGAAAATGTTTAGTTTAGGATTCAGACAGAAAGACACGTTTTTTGAATTTCTTCATTGGGAGAGTTTAACCCCAACCCTCTACTGACCAATTTTAAATGATTTGCCATTTTGAGGAGGAATCGCATTGCTGCTTGCAGCTATATTTATTATTATTATTATTATTATTATTCTCCTTGAGCCCCAATATCTCAAAAAGTCACTGGTCAAAAATTTTCTAAATTGGCACATTGATACTCCATGCCAACGGGTACCCCCAAACCAAGAATGGCCCACATTCGCCCATAGGTGGCGCTACAGGCCACGCCCCAAAAAAACATTTTCAAAGTCATGGCATTTCCAAGCCATTTGTCCAATTATTCTCAAACCTGGTGTACATGCCTCATTTATCATGGGGAACAAAAAAGCCTCAAGGACCCATAACTTCCGCCATAATGGATTTTCCTGTACAGTGAAAATTTGCCAAAACCTACAAAACTCTTCTTCTCCTGAACCGTAGCTCCAATTGACTTGAAATTTGGTACGCATGTGTAGAATTGATGTCTTTGAAAACGTTACTTAGCAAAAATGAATACGATATAAAATGGCTGAAAGGGGCGTGTTTATGTAAATGTCCACATTTAATCAATATATATGTCAATATATCAAATGTAATTTTGACCGAGGGTTTTTCAAACCTAACATTAATCAAGATAACATCCCTTTGAAGTACTTTGCAAAGAATTGCCCACATTCGCCCTTAGCGGTTCGCTACAGGCCACGCCCAAATGTCACATTTTCAAAATGATGGCATTTTCACCACAATTTTCTAAATATTCTAAAACTTGGTATACTTGCCTCATTTCTCATTGGGAACAAAAAAGCCTCAAGGACCCATAAGGTACGATTAAAAATGGCTGAAAGGGGCGTGTTTATGTAAATGTCCACATTTAATCAATATATATATGTCAATAAATCAAATGTAATTTTGACTGAGGGATTTTAAAACCTGACACGCTTCAAGATAACATCCCTTTGAAGTACTGTGCAAAGAATTGCCGACATTCGCCCTTAGCGGTTCGCTACAGGCCACGCCCAAATGTCACATTTTCAAAATGATGGCATTTTCACCCCAGTTTTCCAAATATTCTAAAACTTGGTATACTTGCCTCATTTCTCATTGGGAACAAAAAAGCCTCAAGGACCCATAAGGTTCTGCGTGATGGATTGTCCTGTACAGTGAAAATTTGGTGAAACATTTAAAACTATTCTTCTCTTGAACCGTAGATCCAATTTACTTGACATTTGGTACCCATGTGTACAATTGATGTCTTTCAATTTGTTACTTAGCAAAAATGAATACAATACAAAATGGCTGAAAGGTGCGTATTTATGTAAATGACCACATTGCCTCAATATATTAGTGTCAATAAACCAAGTGTAATTTTGACGGATGTGTTTTTCAAACCTAACATGCTTCAAGATGACATAACTATGTTGGCTTGAGAAAGCCAACATATTGTTATGTTACATACATTTATTATTATTATTATTATTAATACTATTTTACTTACTAAAATTTCAACAACCTTACCTCCAAGTGCTTTAATGCTATAAGTACCCAACTTGCCACAGACCTGGGGACTGTTCTGATGTTTGCTGGAATGTCTTTTTTTACCTGATGCGACTTAAGCTTTTTATATAATTGACGATCAAAAATGTAAAAAAATCCCATTGATTTACAATGGCTGAGCAAAATTGCCCCCTCTAATGGATTAATACGGCCTACAAGTAAAATCCCATTCACTTACATTGGCTGAGCAAAGAGGCTCCCTCTGCTGGAGTAACTCTGTCTACCAAATGCACTTTTACTGGAGAAATCTCTCTAATGGAGCAATTCTGTCTACTAGTGGGTGGAGCTCCCGACTTTCTAAGTCAGAAGAATTTTGCCTGCGTTTGCACAAAGGTATGTCAATTGTGTGTGTTTAATGCTTGACATTTGGAACATTCACGCGATTTTATACTATTCATCTCAACAAATGGTAAAACAACTCATATAAATGTTTTCGAGCAGTTTGTGTGAAACAGCGTTAAGCGTCGCGTCTAACGCACGAGCCCCGATGAGAGTTACTGCACAAAGGTCAGTGAGATGTTTTACTGCTTCCCAGTTTGAATATTCAAGCGATTTTACACTATTCAACTCAACAAATGGCATACAACTCAAATAAATCTTTGCGAGGAGTTTGAAAACGGGAATCATTATTGAATTCTGGCGTTATTACGGTGTCAACAATGGCGCTGTGACGTCCTTTCAGATGCATTGTTCTAAACAACGGAAAAAACTTAAACAAAATACTGCGTCATTTTTGCCAATTCAGATACATGGAAGAGATCATTACAAACTATAAAAGGTCTAATTTTATTTGTGTACACTTACAATAACAACAAAACCTTGAGCTTTTGTAAAATAACGAAAATAAACAGGGTAAACCGAATCTGTCTTAGCGGTCTGATCCACGTCAGAAAAATCAAGTGAAACTCCGCGAACACTTTTCTTCAATGAACACATCTTCAGTGCGAGCAATGTTTGTCTGTTGTATGTGTTTTTAACACTTTCCTGTTTGAACTTTCAAGCGATTTTACACCATTCAACTCAACAAATTGCAAAACTGTTTATGTGAAACAGCGAGCAGCTTCACGTCTAACTCACGAGCCCCGATGAGAGATCGCATTCGCTGCTTCTTGCGTTTGAACGGACAATTTCATTCAACAAAATGTCAAATTACATGATATATTGTGTTGTCTGTTTTGTCTCAAGTGAACATAAACAGTTGATGAAGAAATCGGGAATCTAAATCTAGTATCAACACTTCCGAGATTGATTATCAGCGTTGTGTCTTACAGCACGCGCTCCGTGAGGCGATCTCATTTTTACTCGCATCTTCACGAAGGTTTGTCTGTTCTATGTGTTTTTAACACTTCCCTGTTTGAACATTCACGCAATAAATAATGAGACTTCACCGTTCTCAAAAGATTAAACTCAATGAAACAAACTGTGCCTTGAATGCATGCGATAACCATCTCTTAAAGAGACAGAAACAATTGAGCTTTCGTCCTGAACATTGACATTCCAAGTAAATAAAAAGTACAAATGGTATTTACCCCCAAAATAAATTTCTCTCATCATTTACTTACTCTCATTCCATCCCAGATGTGTATTATTTTTCTTTCTTCTGGTGAACACAAATTAAGCTTTTTAGAAGAATATCTCAACACTGTTGGACCTTTCAATGCACTTGAATGGTGATCAGAACTCAGAAGCTACAAAAATCACATAAATGCAGCATAAAATAATCCATGCCACTCCAGTGGTTTAATCCATGCCTTCAGAAGTGATATTATAAGCATGGGTTAGAAACAGACCTATATATATATATATATATATGATTAAAAAAAATTGTATTAAAAAAAAAAAAAAAAAAAAACATTTTTCTTTTATTTACTATAAATACTCCTCCCTGCACAGAAGGGATGATTTGGTTATGTAAATCACAAAAAAAAAAAAAAAACAGAAAAAGAACTCTTAAGAGAGAAGTGCGCTTCTGAAAGACAAAGTAGCGATTTATAGTTAAAAAATGACTTAATTAATGATCTGTTTCTCACCACTTCTCATTTACTTACAACAAAGCTGAGATATTCTTCTAAACATCTTCATTCAATTTCAGCAGAAGAAAGTCATACATATCTGGGACTGCATGAGGGTGAGGAAATGATCAAATATCCCTTTAACATTAACTTATTTTTACAAAGCATGCAATGAAGTCTTAGGACAAAATGAAAATCTTATTGAATGACGTATGTGGTATAATGACATGGAGAGCTTAAATAATTTTCAATTTATTGCATTTATTTAATATTTTTGCTGTGATCTTGTTTTATTGTTATCATCAAGTTCCAGTCTTGGTTCAAGGTTCGGTCTTTCTCAAGCCAACATCAAAGTTTGTCTTGACTTTTTTTTCTAGTTCTGAAGTACTACACAAAGAATGGCTCACATTCGCCCATAGTCGCTACAGGCCGTGCCCAAAATTAACATATACTGGTCAAAAATATTCTAATTTGGTACATTGATACTACAGGCCAACAGGAATCCACAAACCAAGAATGGCCCACATTCGCCCTTAGGGGGCGCTACAGGCTATGCCCAAATTTCCCATTTTATGGTCAAAAATGTACTAATTTGGTATATTGATACTACAGGCCAACAGGAATCCACAAACCAAGAATGGCCCACATTCGCCCTTAGGGGGCGCTACAGGCTATGCCCAAATTTCCCATTTTATGGTCAAAAATGTACTAATTTGGTATATTGATACTACAGGCCAACAGGAATCCACAAACCAAGAATGGCCCACATTCGCCCTTAGGGGGCGCTACAGGCAATGCCCAAATTTCCCATTTTATGGTCAAAAATGTACTAATTTGGTATATTGATACTACAGGCCAACAGGAATCCACAAACCAAGAATGGCCCACATTCGCCCTTAGGGGGCGCTACATTTCCGCCCAAAATTCCCTTTTTTCTGGTCAAAAATTTTCTAATTTGGTATATTGATACTACAGGCCAACAGGAACCCACAAACCAAGAATGGCCCACATTCACCCTCAGGGGGCGCTATAGGCCATGTCCAAAATTCTCATTTTCTGTTCCAAAATTTACTAATTTGGTACATTGATACTACAGGCCAACAGTAACACTGAAACCAAGAATGGTCCACATTCACCCTTAGGGGGCGCATCAGACCATGCCCAAATGTCATTTTTTCAAAGTGATTGTATTTTTACCCCATTTATTTAGTTCTTCTGAAACCTGGTGAACATACCTCATTTCTCATTGTAAACAAAAAACCATCCAGGATCCATAAGGTCCGGCATGATGGATTTTCCTGTACACTGAAAATGTTTAGTTTAAGATTCAGACAGAAAGACTTGTTTTTTGGATTCCTTCAATGGGACGGTTTAACCCCAACCCTCTACTGATCAATTTTAAATGATTTGCCATTTTGAGGAGGAATCGCATTGCTGCTTGCAGCTATATTTATTATTATTATTCTCCTTGAGCCCCAATATCTCAAAGTCACTGGTCAAAAATTTTCTAAATTGGCACATTGATACTCCATGCCAACGGGTACCCCCAAACCAAGAATGGCCCACATTCGCCCATAGGTGGCGCAACAGGCCACGCCCCAAAAAAATATTTTCAAAGTCATGGCCTTTCCAAGCCATTTGTCCAGTTATTCTCAAACCTGGTGTACATGCCTCATTTCTCATGGGGAACAAAAAAGCCTCAAGGACCCATAACTTCCGCCATGATGGATTTTCCTGTACAGTGAAAATTTGCCAAAACCTACAAAACTCTTCTTCTCCTGAACCGTAGCTCCAATTGACTTGAAATTTGGTACGCGTGTGTAGAATTGATGTCTTTGAAAACGTTACTTAGCAAAAACGAATACGATATAAAATGGCTGAAAGGGGCGTGTTTATGTAAATGTCCACATTTAATCAATATATATGTCAATATATCAAATGTAATTTTGACTGAGGGTTTTTCAAACCTAACATTCTTCAAGATAACATCCCTTTGAAGTACTGTGCAAAGAATTGCCCACATTCGCCCTTAGCGGTTCGCTACAGGCCACGCCCAAATGTCACATTTTCAAAATGATGGCATTTTCACCACAATTTTCTAAATATTCTAAAACTTGGTATACTTGCCTCATTTCTCATTGGGAACAAAAAAGCCTCAAGGACCCATAAGGTACGATTAAAAATGGCTGAAAGGGGCGTGTTTATGTAAATGTCCACATTTAATCAATATATATGTCAATAAATCAAATGTAATTTTGACTGAGGGATTTTAAAACCTGACATGCTTCAAGATAACATCCCTTTGAAGTACTGTGCAAAGAATTGCCGACATTCGCCCTTAGCGGTTCGCTACAGGCCACGCCCAAATGTCACATTTTCAAAATGATGGCATTTTCACCCCAATTTTCCAAATATTCTAAAACTTGGTATACTTGCCTCATTTCTCATTGGGAACAAAAAAGCCTCAAGGACCCATAAGGTTCTGCATGATGGATTGTCCTGTACTGTGAAAATTTGGGGAAACATTGAAAAGTCTTCTTCTCTTGAACCGTAGATCCAATTGACTTGCCATTTGGTACCCATGTGTAGAATTGATGTCTTTCAATTTGTTACTTAGCAAAAATGAATACAATACAAAATGGCTGAAAGGTGCGTGTTTATGTAAATGACCACATTGCCTCAATATATTAGTGTCAATAAACCAAATGTAATTTTGATTGATGGTTTTTCAAACCTAACATGCTTCAAGATGACATAACTATGTGTGCTTGAGAAAGCCAACAAATTGTTATGTTACATACATTTATTAATATTATTATTATTAATACTATTTTACTTACTAAAATTTCAACAACCTTACCTCCAAGAGCTTTAATGCTATAAGTACCCAACTTGCCACAGACCTGGGGACTGTTCTGAAGTTTGCTGGTATGTCTTTTTTTACCTGATGCGACTTAAGCTTTTTATATAAATGACGATCAAAAATGTAAAAATCCCATTGATTTACAATGGCTGAGCAAAGAGGCTCCCTCTACTGGATTAATACGGTCTACAAGTAAAATCCCATTCACTTACATTGGCTGAGCAAAGAGGCTCCCTCTGCTGGTGTAACTCTGTCTACCAAATGCACTTTTACTGGAGAAATCTCTCTAATGGAGCAATTCTGTCTACTAGTGGGTGGAGCTCCAAGCCAGATGGATGTAGCCTTCGTCTGCACAAAGGTGTCAATTGTGTGTTTAATGCTTGACATTTGGAACATTCACGCGATTTTATACTATTCATCTCAACAAATGGCAAAACAACTCAAAGAAATGTTTGTGAGCAGTTTTGTGTGAAACCGCGAGATGCGTCGCGTCTAACGCACGAGCCCCGATGAGAGTTACTGCACAAAGGTCAGTGAGATGTGTTTTACTGCTTCCCAGTTTGAATATTCAAGCGATTTTACACAATTCAACTCAACAAATGGCATAACAACTCAAATAAATGTTTTCGAGCAGTTTGAAATCGGGAATCATTATTGAATTCTGGCATTATTACGGGGGTGAACAATGGCGCTGTAATGTCCTTTCAGATGCATTGTTCTAAACAGCGGAAAAAACTTAAACAAAATACTGCGTTATTTTTGCCCATTCAGATACATGGAAGAGATCATTACAAACTATTAAAGGTCTACTTTTATTTGTGTACACCTACAATAACAACAAAACCTTGAGCTCTTGTAAAATAACGAAAATAAACGGGGTGCGCCGAATCTGTCTTAGCGATCTGGTCTGATACACGTCAGAAAAATCAAGTGAAACTCCGCGAACACTTATTACACAAACATGAAACATATGTCTAAAGAAAGAAGGGATGGTCGGATCGATCCTAAAGTATCAATATTTCCGAGAATTATGTTTCATCTGCGTTGTCTCTGACAGCACGCGATAGTGACGCGATCTCATTTTTACTCGCATCTTCAATGCGAGCAATGTTTGTCTGTTGTATGTGTTTTTAACACTTCCCTGTTTGAACTTTCAAGCGATTTTACACCATTCAACTCAACAAATGGCAAAACAACTCAAATAAATGTTTGTGTAAAACAGAGAGCAGCGTCTCGTCTAACTCACGAGCCCCGATGAGAGATCGCATTCGCTTCTTCTTGCGTTTGAACGGACAATTTCATACAACAAAATGTCAAAATACATTATATATTGTCTGTTTTGTCTCAAGTGAACATAAACAGTTGATGAAGAAATCGGGAATCTAAATCTAGTATCAACACTTCCGAGAATGATTATCAGCGTTGTGTCTGACAGCGCGAGGCATCTCATTTTTACTCGCATCTTCACGGAGGTTTGTCGGTTGTATCTGTTTGCTTGAATGTATTTGAACATTCACGCGATTTTACACCATTCACGCAGTCTGTATTTTATCATCTCACACCCAAACAAATGAGGGTGTGAGAGACGAAACTGATGTTGCTCAGACCTGTGCCTTGAATGAAATGCGTTTAAAATCCTCTTAAAGAGACAGTAACAATTTTCCAAGTAAATAAAAAGTACAAATGGTTTTTACCCCAAAAATAAATTTCTCTCATCGTTTACTCACCCTCATTCCATCCCAGATGTGTATTATTTTCTTTCTTCTGGTGAACACAAATTAAGCTTTTTAGAAGATTATCTCAACCCTGTTGGACCTTTCAATGACTTGAATGGTGATCAGAACTCAGAAGCTAAAAAAATCACATACATGCAGCATAAAAGTAATCCATACCACTCCAGTGGTTTAATCCATGCCTTCAGAAGTGATATTATAGGTGTGGGTTAGAAACAGACCTATATATATATATATATATATATATACTTCAAGATGACATCACTCTGAAGTACTGCGTAAAGAATATCCCACATTCTCCCTTAGGGGGCGCTACAGGCCATGCCCAAAATCCCCATTTTCTGGTCAAAAATGTTCTAATTTTGTATATTGATACTACAGGCCAACAGGAATCCACAAACCAAGAATTGCCCACATTCGCCCTTAGGGGGCGCTACAGGCCACGCCCTAAATTCCCATTTGCTGGTCAAAAATGTTCTAATTTGGTACATTGATACTACAGGCCAACAGGAACCCACAAACCAAGAATTGCCCATATTCGCCATTAGGGGGCGCTACAGGCTATGCCCAAAATTCCCATTTTATGGTCAAAAATGTTCTAATTTGGTATATTGACACTACAGGCCAACAGAAATCCACAAACCAAGAATGTCTCACATTCGCCCTTAGGGGGCGCTAAAGGCCATTCCCAAATTGCACATTTTCTGGTCAAAAATGTTCTAATTTGGTATGTTGATACTACAGGCCAACAGGAACCTACAAACAAGAAATGGCTCACATTCGCCCTTAGGGGGCGCTACAGGCCATGCCCAAATGTCATTTTTTCAAAGTGATTGTATTTCCACCCCATTTATTTAGTTTTTCTGAAACCTGGTGAACATACCTCATTTCTCATTGTAAACAAAAAAATGAATACGATACAAAATGGCTGAAAGGGGCGTGTTTATGTAAATGTCCACATTTTATCAATATACATGTGTCAATAAATCAAATGTAATTTTGACTAATGGTTTTTCAAACCTAACACGCTTCAAGACGACATCACTCTGAAGTACTGCGTAAAGAATTTCCCACATTCTCCCTTAGGTGGGGCTACAGTCCATGCCCAAAATTCCCATTTTCTGGTCAAAAATGTTCTAATTTGGTATGTTGATGCTACAGGCCAACAGGAATCCACAAACCAAGAATGGCCCACATTCCCATTAGGGGGCGCTACAGGCTATGCCTTAATGTCCTATTTTCTGGGCAAACATTTTCAAATTTGGTACATTGATACTACAGGCCAACAGGAACCCACAAACCAAGATTGGCCCACATTCACCCTTAGGGGGCGCTACAGGCTATGCCTTAAAGTCCTATTTTTTGGTGAAACATTTTCAAATTTGGTACATTGATACTATAGGCCATCGGGAACCCACAAACCAAGAATGGCCGACATTCACCCTTAGGGGCGCTATAGGCCATGTCCAAAATTCCCATTTTCTGGTCAAAAATGTTCTAATTTGGTACATTGATACTACAGGCCAACAGGAACCCACAAACCAAGAATTGCGCGTATTCGCCATTAGGGGGCGCTACAGGCTATGCCCAATGTCCCACATTCAAAGTGATGGCATTTCCACCCCATTTTTTCAGTTCTTCTGAAACTTAATGTACATACCTCATTTCTCATTGTAAACAAAAAAGCCTCCAGGATCCATAAGGTCCGGCATCATGGATTTTCCTGTACACTGAAAATGTTTAGTTTAGGATTCAGACAGAAAGACACGTTTTTTGAATATCTTCATTGGGAGGGTTTAACCCCAACCCTCTACTGACCAATTTTAAATGATTTGCCATTTTGAGGAGGAATCGCATTGCTGCTTGCAGCTATATTTTATTTTGATGTTGTTTTTGTTGCAGTCTAAGTTACTTGTATTTTAATGTTCAGCTTTTACTTTTTTACATAAACGTATGTTTGTTAATTCTCACCATTGTTGCGTTTTGTATGCTGAGAGTTGATATCTGTCTGTGTCTTGTCAACATGTGCAATGCTGTAGATTCAAAAACTTCACGGTTACTGTTGTAACCTCCATTCCCTGAGGGAGGGAACGAGACGTTGTGTCGAATGAAGTGACACAAGTGGTCTTCCTTGGGAGCCTCGCTGTGGCAGAAGGGACACAACATCTCCATCCCTCCCTCAGGGAATGGAGGTTACAACAGCAACCATGATGTTCCCCTTCAGTCACTCACTCGACGTTGTGTTGAATGAAGTGACACAAGGGGTTCCATTCAAAAGCGGCACGCGCTAGCCCTTGTTACGTGAACTGCTGACACAGGTGAAAGCAGGCTGCTGTGTGCTAGAATCAACTGTATCAGCTGCACGTAGCCCTCCCCAATGCCCCCAAAAGAGATGTCATATACAGACCTTAGGTTCCCAGCACCCCTGAGGGGGGGAAGAGGTGCTACATGATTAGCATGGGAGCAAGCCCAGCAGCCGCGGCCTTTTCTCTCTCTTTGTCTCTCGCATAGAGTGTGAAGTGGCTGGGGATATTTTAGCGCTAAGAAATGCATTAGGGAAGGCAGTCTTTCCTGACATCATCCTACAGTTTCTGGAGGGGAGTACCGGGGCGGTGCCGCCAGGTGGCGTCATTCTCGGGACACAGGTGGATCACAACCGCTCTGTCCACCTGGGGGACCTTCAGGTACCTATGGGCCGCCTCGCCATCCAGGGTAGTGAGAGCAGACGAGCAGAGAAGTCATTTCATTTTCGGGCAGTAAAATGTGCCCTCCATGACCGCGTCAGCTCTTTATGCACTTCCGGGGGGGGGGGGGGGGGTTAGCTCACAGTGAAGGCCAGATTCTGTCTGCCAATATCTCATTGGCCTTTTCTCAAGTTCAGAGGTATGCGAGGCTCCCAAGGAAGACCCCTTGTGTCACTTCATTCAACACAACGTTTAGTGAGTAACAGAAGGGGAACAGCAATCACTCAACTTGCTGATATCATTTTGCTGAAATATCCTTTACTGTTTTTGCTTTTATGTGTAATGCATCACTATTGCCACATATAGTGCCATTTGCAAGGTAGGATCAGACATTCAGGCTGACCTTAGATTTTGTCTTCCAAGTAGCACAGTGAAACAACTTGTGTTTTACTTAAACACAAATTGACTGGCTGGAAGAACATAATACAATAATAAAGAAGGTCTAAAGGCGGTTGCACACTGTACGATTTATAATATCCCTTTAAGTTGTTGCTTGTCAGACCATACGATATGAACGCATTTATATCGCCATGGCACACTGTGCAAAGTTATGTCAGACTGCACAATATACATCGTAGCCGATTGTGGTCCCATTCGTCCTGATCACTAAACGTGACTCGCTTTACGGGAGTGTTGCTGAATAGAAGCGAAACAGAGCATTTCACGAGCATAGGCTAACATAATAATATAAGACAGCCTGATCACAAATACAGAACGTTACAGATGTTGAGAATGAACGCGAGTGCGTGAGGTAGCCTACTGTAATAATGAGCTTCCACAAGCAAATATTCATTGTGGAAATAAAAAGACTTACAAACTTCTCTGTGCACATTGTAGAAAACAAAAAAGGTGGGTTATAGTACATCTTTCTCCTCTTTTAGATTAGTAACCATGATCAGCCATGCAAAATTTAGAAAATTCATGATAATACATCATGCTTGCAGATTCCCTATGGATAATGCACAAACATGACATACATTTCTGTAATTGTATCCAACTGTATTTGCTGATTTGGAATAAAACGTCCCATAAATACTTACCAGTATAAATTGTCCAATCTTTCTATTTTATTTTATTTATTTATTTATAAATAAATACGGAGTGATGTGAATCTTAACTTAAGACGTTTACAGATGTTTAAAGTAAATTTATTAAATGTAAAATAGTAATTCTATTAATGTTGTAAAGAAAATGCATGATAAATGTAAAGTAAAATAACGAGAAAATTCAATCATTTATTTATTTTCGTTTTGTAAGCTATTTATTTAATTCATAGAATAATGCTTTCATATTGCTGACATGTTACACTTTTCTCCAAGTGTTTTCTGCTTATTTATTTATTAGAACTTTTTATATAAAATGAAAAGAAGAAAAACATAGAAAGTACTTGAGTAGAGAGATGACTGGGCACTGTTCACGTCAATGAAATTGACTGGAATTTATAGCCTCGGTTGGTGAGATCATTGGACGCACCTGTGGCCAGGCTATAAATAGGAGGCGTCACCAGAGTGTCGTCAGATTATTTTTCTGAAGAGCAGTCCTGGGACGTCCCAGTGCGGCAAAAGAAGCGCAGCATCTCGTTCCGCTTTTTTCAGGGAACAAGGGTTACACAAGTAACCCGAGACGTTCCCTTTACAAAAAGCTTCACTTTGATGCTGCGCCGCCGCACTGGGGCTGTCCGGACCCCTGATCATTGTGAAGTGTTTTCACAGAACGCGAGAGGTTCCAGACATGAGCTTGAGATGTCGACTCAAGGGCATAAGCCCGGAGTGGCAGAACATCTAACACCATAAAATCCGAAGAGTGTGTGCGGAAAGGACTAGCCTGCCGTATCACAAACCTGGTTAGACATGAGCTTGAGATGTCGACTCAAAGACATAAGAGTCCGGAGTAGCGGAGCATCTAGCCCACAAAGTCAAAAGATGAGTTTGAGAAGCCGACCCAAGGGCTCTAACTCAAAAGTTTGTACCATGAACTTGGATTTGGCATGAGCCTGGGATGTCGACCCAAGGACATAGTCCGGGGTAGCAAAAACATCCTAGCCCATGTAGAAAATTGTAGAATGTGCGTGGAGAGGACCAGCCCGCCATGTCACAAACTTGTTCTTGCATGAGTTTGAGATGTCGACTCGAGGGCGTAAAAGCCCGGAGTAGCATGGACATCCAAACTATAGAATCTAATGAATGTGTGCGGAGGGGACCAGCCTGCCGCATCACAAATTTGCTTAGACATTAGCGTAGATGTCGACCCAAGAGCATACCGGGGTAGCAGGAGCATCTAGCCAAACCATAGATCCTGAAGAATGTGTGCGGAGGTGACCAGCCTGCCGCATCACAAACTTGCTTAGAGATGAGCGTAGATGTCGACCCAAGGGCATAAGAGCCCGGGGTAGCATGAACATCTAGAAACATGACCATGAAACCAGATGAATGTGTGCGGGGAGGACCAGCCTGCCGCATCACAAAGTTGCTGCAGAGAGAGAGGCCTCTAGCCGAGGCTTTAAAGGAGGACAGCCTTCTGGTAGAGTGCGCCCTAAAACCTACTGGCGAAGCTTGAACGCGCGCCTCGTAGGCCGGGGCAAAAATGTACCTCACCCAAAGTGACATAGTCTGCCAGGAAGTGACCGCCCCCGGTCATGGCTTCCAAGTGAAGAATTGCTGCCCTGACTTTACGCCACTAGCAAACGCGGTGGACATAAGTCTGAAGGGTACAGACTGGACAGAGTCTGAGAAGTCTTAGCTGCTCCGGCGTTAAAAATGGCAGGGAGCAGAAGGCTTAGAAAACAACCGGCCAAGGGACGCTAAAGACACCTTGGGCAGGTAGTTAGGGTGAGGGTGCAAAGAATGCTTTTGGTCATTCTGGGGCAAACTCTAAACAGGCTGGCAAAAGAGACAGAGCCTGTAGGTACCCAAGTCTCCTTAGAGACGTAATTGCCATAAGAAAAACCATCCTGAGAGTCAGAAGTCTACCAAACGCTGACTCTAGAGGTCTAAAAAGGGGTCTTACCCTGTGAAGAGGTCCTAGCAAGGAGGCCTCTTAGGGGGCACCCCGCCCACCAAGGCGTGGCAAACCGCAGTGGAAGCCACATAGAACCTGGCAGTGGCGAGGCAAGTGCCCGCTGACAGTTCTTTCTACAGAAAATCCAGAACTGAAGCAAACTGGCAGTTAGCTGGTTCTGTAATATGAACTTAGGGGGGAAAACTGGGCGACTCGGGGAGAAGTAGAGGAGACATTGCGCTATCAAAAGAGGCGAAGAGGTCCTCTTCTGCCCTGTAAAATCTACCCAGATCAGTTCCAAGTGGAGGGAGCCGTAGCACTTGAAATGTTCTCGGAAACTTCAATAGAAAGCCCTGTGAACCTCAGTTGGTACCCTTAGGGGCCAAGCATGAGAGTTTTCACAATTCGGACCAGTGATGAGAAGGTCCTTCCTGTCCGGAATCGCCCAAGGAGAGGAATTCGAGAAACATATCCTGTTCGGCCAGCGCAGCGCCATTAAAAGGAGGCAAGACCCTTGCTGGCGAACCTTACCAAGACTCCCGGGAGCAGAAGAACCGGGGGACACGTAAGTGCCTTTGAGCCCAGACCCAAGGGGGCTGGGTGACTTAGGGAGAAGTAGAGGAGACATTGCGCTATCATAGAGGCGAAGAGGTCCTCTTCTACCCTAGATTAGTAAATCTGCTCCCACACACACACGGGCATCCAGGGACGAAACTGCCCTGAGCTGCCCTGGGCCCCAAGGAGGATCGAACGTGCCAGAAATTCAGCTGACGTGAACGTGGATCCCCCGATGGTTTATGTAAGAGGCTACCACTGTATTGCCCACCCGCACCAAGACATGGCAGCCTCAGGAGGAAGTATTTCAGGGCCAGAAATACGGCCATCAGCTCGAGACAGTTACTGTGACAACCGAACTGACGACCCTCCTATCCCTTTAAGCCGGACGACCACTTAAGGCCGCTACCCAGCCCGTCAGGGAGGCGTCTGTCGTTAGCAACCTGCGACGACAAGACGCACCTAGAGTGGGACCCAAGGTAAGAACCGGGGTCTGAACCACATAGAAAGGGAACGAAGCACTGGGCGCGTAACCCTTATTTGCCTGAGGGGACTGGCCTTTGGATGAAACCCCCTGGCTTTTAGCCACAGCTGGAACGGTCTCCTATGGAGAAGGCCCAAAGGAATCACCGTGGACGCAGACGCCATGAGGCCTAATATTCGTTGATACTGAAGAACAGTGCAACCTTGACCTAGCCTGAGATTGCTCAGGGAGTTCTGAATGGAGATGACACGAGCGGGAGACAACTGTGCCTGCATCGTGATCAAATTCCATATGACCCCTAAATAGGAAATTTTCTGGGTCGGGGAAAGAACGCTCCTTTGGCGTTGAGTCTCGGACCCAGGGAACCTAGATGAGCCAAGATGATATCACTGTGCTGAACTGCCAGTTTCTGAGACTGGGCTAGGATCAGCCAGTCGTCTAGATAATTCAGAATGGGGATGGCCTGGAGTCGCAAAGGAGCCAGTGCTGCATCCATGCATTTCGTGAATGTGCGGGGTGATAGGGCTAGGCCGGACCAGGAAGTATCTGCTGTAATAGCCTGACTTTTTTTTTTTTTTGGAAGGGGAACATGTTATATGGCCCCTTTTTTCCCAGAGATTTTGCAGTTCTACCTGAGTAGACATGCCTGTTCCGGGCTTACGGTAGTGGAAACCACACCGTTGAAGCTCGGAGGGCGGCAAGCCTTTTTCTACTGTTTTAGAACCCACATAGAAATACCTGGCAGAAGTTTCCACGCTGCCAGGTTCTCTGAGATGGGAACTAATTTCAAGACTTCCTGTCGAGGGGGTGTCGAATGTTCCGTGTCCTGGATTATGGCAGGGAGCAACGGTACATTCAACATCTTGTTGGAAACCTCTGTCACCCGAAACACCAAGGGTGGCGGGAGTGAAGAGGTTTCGTGAGGGTATCGGGAGGGCCGAAGTGAATGATACACGCGCCCCGTCCCGAAGGGAACTACCCTCACAGGGTTGGATACAGGACCATCAGGGCTTCTTTCTCTTGGAGATACAAGCCCTGAGGTCTTGTTTGGGAGGTTGCTGAGGGCGACGAGCCTGTCCCCAATCACTGCGAGGGGGAGCACGACTTGCCACACTCTGTTTTTGAACCTCCCTCCTAACAAAATCAGGGTGAGACTGGGTGACCGACTGCCTCGCCCCCTGAGTGCGACGAGGAAGAAATTGCCCAAAGGCTTCCTCATGGCTTTTCGCCTCCTGGAATCTGGAGATAACCGAATTCATGGCGTCTCCAAAGAGACCAGAAGGCGAAACTGGGGCATCAAGGAGGAAAACTCTGTCCTTATCCTTGATGCCGGATAGATTAAGCCATAAGTGCCTCTCAGTGCTGACCAAAGCGGACATAGACCGGCCAATAGCTCGGGCTGACTGCTTGGTGGCACGGAGAGACAAATCCGCAGCTCGACGAAGTTCAGAAAAAGCTTCGTCGTCGAGGTCTCTTCCAGCACTCAAGTCTTTTAGTAGGTCAGCCTGGTACGCCTGCAAGACAGCCATGGTGTGCAGCGCAGCACCAGCCTGACCCGCCGCTTGATATGCTTTCCCAACCAGCATGGAGGTTACCCTGCATGGCTTAGAGGGGAGAGCAGATTTCTTAAGCGACGATGCGGAACCCGGCGAGAGAGAACCCGCAAGTGTCTCTTCGTCCGGTGGCATCTTTAAATACCCTCGCGCCTCAGCGCCCACGATAGTCGAATATACTGACGTGGAGGGCACGTGAATGCGCGAGGTATAAGGTTTATTCCAAGAACGAGAAAGCTCGTCGTGGAGATCATCAAAGAAGGGAAGGGACTGATGAGGTGTTCCCTTCCCTTGGTCACCAGACAGAAATCTGTCTTCTAACTTAGAGTGCTTGGGGGGAACTTGGTCACGTGGCCAATCTATTTTAAGTCTGGCCACCGCGCGAGTAATCACATCGAGCAGCTCCTCCGAAGATTTAGAATCACGATTGGAGCGCTCAGATGCGGTTAACTCGGAATCTGATCCAAGGGAATGGAGGTCCCCCTCGCGAACTGAAGAGGCGCCGAAGCACGCTTCAGGATCACGCGAGGGACCAGCAGGTTCTGGGGAGAGAGTGAGCGAAAGGGACGAACCCGTCTCTCGCTCCTCAGCCAGATCCATGCGAGAGCCCCACGAATGAAGTGTGGGTGCCGGCTCTCGGAAGTAAGCAAGGCGAGCGCAAGTAAGCATCCCGACCGAAAGTAGGTCGCAATGCGCGCACCCGCCCTGTTCCAACGCGAGAGTAGCGTGCTCTTCCCCCAAGCAAACAAAGCAAAATTGATGCGTGTCCTTGTCAGACATAGAACGCTGACAAGGAAACACGCATTGTTTGCCCTGTTTTTCCGCCATTTTCCCCTTTCTTTTTTTTTTTTTTTATATATAAAAGAGAGAAGGAAGGAAAAGACTTGGATTTTTGAACAAATTTCTAACAAGAGTTTTGTGAAAACACACAGAGAGAAAGCTCTGAAGAAAAATGTCTGACGACACTCTGGTGACGCCTCCTATTTATAGCCTGGCCACAGGTGCGTCCAATGATCTCACCAACCGAGGCTATAAATTCCAGTCAATTTCATTGACGTGTTACACACATGTTCAGAGCAGCTCACAATAAGATTGTTTCCCCATAGCGCTTAGCAGCACAGCATCAAAGTGAAGCTTTTTGTAAAGGGAACACAACTATTGTTAACAAAACAACAACACTAATTAAACTAAGACTTCTATTAAATATGAATAAAAACGAATGTTCATGTTTTTTAATTTTTTTTTTACAAATTTTGTAGCCCCAGTGATTTGCCAATGCATACATACTTATTCTAGCACAAATGCTTATCGGTATTTCTTAGGGGTGTAATTTTACTGTGTTCAGGTTGTTGTTTTTTCATAAAAAATACACAGTTCAATCCTGGCAACATTGTACATTTAATATGTACATTGCTTCAAATCTTGATTTTTTTAGTTATTTGATTTCTCATTAGACAGACAAGTGAAGGGATGACAGACAATGTGAGATGATAAAGAACAGAGGAATTTGTCAGAAACATCATGAACACTAACCATTGTGCCACAAACTAAAATTGTCATTGGGGGTTTTGAAATATGCTTTTCAAAATGTCGCTAGCTTTCGCCAAGATGATATCATTATTTTAAATGTTAATTTTCCCCTAATACCTTGCATACAAGAGCTATTTACTGTAAAACTAATTAATTAACAGTTAGCCTGCTCTTGATATCCCAGAATGTAAAATATTTAACAGCAAACGAAATTTACAGCAATTTTTTACAGTGAATTATGCGTTGCTTATAGCAAAACCAAAATACAATGTCCACGCATGTTGACTTGGGGTCGAACAAGGTTAAATGCATTACAAAAACAGTTCTCTGCTCATGAAATTGAATAAAGTCATATGAAGTCACTCACTGTATATCACTGACATCTGGAAGTTGATGGGTTCAGTTTGGTGGTGTAGTAACTGTATGTTTTTCTTTATTTTGTTTCACAGCACACCTGTAAGGTTTCAACCAGCTGAAGGAAAAAGACACTGTTGTAAATAGTCTACAGCTCACCTTTACCTCAGCTCAGGCCATTACCATTCTCTGTACAATATTGTCAAATGACTGTGGGAGTTTATTGCTTCAGAGTAAAACCTTTGGTCACACTTTAGTGTACAGGTTACAATGTAGTTACATACTACATAAGTACTGAGTAATACAAATGACAATTAGCTAATTATATTGTGGCGATACATGTAAATGTAGTATATGAGTATACAGTAATATAATAATACACAATAATTATTGCTCACACTTAGGGTTTGGGATTTTAAGATGCTTTATTTGACTTGGGCTAGTAAGCAAGCAACCACCCAGAACATCCTAGCAATACTCTAGCCAACAGCTATTAATACCTTTCCTCAGACATGTATGTAATTGTGCTCTAGTTACTGTTTTATATGTTTCAGAATTGAACACCTGGGTCTAAACATGGCCATGCAGCTGTTGGTGGGCGTGCCATTAGAGATGGTGCACGGCGCTGTGAAAATAGGCCTGGTGTATGTTTGTGGTGTGCTGGCAGGTGAGTTAAGTTCAGCATATATTTTTGGAGTTCAGGTATTTAGGCGTATTACTGTTTGTGGATCTGTTCCATAATTGCCTTACATCCAGCACACCTTACATCCATCAGAGAGGCAAAGCACACACATGCCCAGAAAATCCACAGTCACTTCCAGGACAGCGATGACACGCAGCGCATGTGGCAGGGCATCCAGGCCATCACCAACTACAGGACAACATCAGTTGCCTGTGACAAAGATGCCTCCCTTCCAGATGCGCTGAACGACTTCTCTCAAGAGCATCAAATTCCTTGGTGTTCACCTGGCGGAGAATCTCACAAGGTCCCTCAACACCAGCTCAATTACAAAGAAAGCCCTGCAGCGTCTCTTCTTTCTTCGAAGGCTGAGAAAAGCACATCTCCCACCCCCCATCCACACTACATTATATAGAGGGACTATTGAGAGCATCCTGAGAAGATGCATCACTGCCTGGTTTGGCAACCATCTGCAAAGCAACCAGCATTGTGGATGACCCCACACACCCCTCACACAAACTCTTCACCCTCCTGCCATCTGGCAAGAAGTACTGAAGCATTCGGGCCCTCACGGCCAGACTGTGTAACAGCTTCTTCCTCCAAGCCATCAGACTCCTCAATACTCAGAGACTGGACTGACACACACACACACACACACACACACACACACACCTGTACACCATCCAACTTTTGCACATGTCTAGAGTTGCACTTTAATTCATTGTCACTTATACCTGGCTGCTTCCTCAATAACTGCTATGTCCAAAGAACACTATTTCATGGTATATTATGTTTACATTTGGCATTTTTAAAAACTGTTATCTTTTGCACTACTTTTCTGTGTTTGTCCTATGTTGTTTTTATGTAGCACCATGGTCCTGGAGGAACAGCAAAAAAGGAAAGGAGAGATGAGGGAGGGGGGTGCCCACATGCTTTTTCCATCAACTGGAGATTATGATTTGAAGTGGAATTGTAATTTAATTCTCCTTGATGACATTAGCAGCAGGAGATGTCATACACAGAAATGGGAAGTTTAACCCCAGGACTCACTTTACTGCTGCTCAGACCCAGTGTAGGGGATTTAGTTGCACATTTAGTGAAAGAGAACATTTCTGGAGAAGACGCCAGTAAAAAGCTACAGTGCCAAAGGCTGTTCCCCTTCTGTCACACTAGGAGTTGCTCATGAGAGCCCCAAACACATAAGGCCAATGAGAAAAGGCCAATGAGGATTGGGGAGTGGAATTTGCATGCCACTCTCCCGGACATACAGGTATAAAAGGAGCTGGCTGCAACTACTCATTCAGATTTTTTCTTCAGAGACGAGCGGTTGTGTGTCAGCGAGCTGAGTTCCATTGCTTGTCCATTCACCTTGAAGAAGCGTATGCTGTTGGATATACGGTGCATTCAGCAGATTTCTCTCCTTCGGCACGATTATTGCAGAGTACGCACATGGTTGCTTTGACAGTGCTAAACAGAGTATATATTTCTGCAAAGAGTATATTTCCTCTTATTACAGCAACCCATTGGCTTGAACGTCTTTTTAAAGACTCGTCTTTTTAAAGATGCCTTTACATCTTTGTGTGATTCCTGGATGCGGTCTCTCCACCTCCAAAGGCCACGTGCGTTGCCCACGTGTCTGGGGCGCGATCACACTGAGGCAGCATTCGTAGATGGTTCATGTTCTCATTGCGAGAACCATGATCATAGCAACGTTGTGGTCGCAGATTTACTTCCTCCACTGGAGGCGATTTGGGGATTCCAATGGCTGAAATCTCATGGGGTAAATCCCTGTGGACCTCCCATTCCCCAGCACACTCGTTTTCCCCCGTCAAGTTCAGAGATGAGACCAGCTTGCCTAACAGTCAGCTTAACATCTCTTTCGGGGCTTGCGAGCAGGGTGAGTCCTCGATCGCTGCATCGGTGAGTGCTCTGGCGATGTTGGATGCCAGGGTTCTAGATTGGGCTGCCACCTTTGGGTCTGACCACACAGTCTGAGGCCAACGCAGAGCTGATTGCCATGCTTGCCCGGGCCACCGCGAGTGTCGGGTTGGACTGGAACCCTCAAACCACCCCTGAGCCCTCGCAGCTAGATGATTGGTTCTTGGGTTCGGAGCGCTGCTCACGGCTGTGCCCCCCCCCCCAATCCATTTCATCCCGGAAGTGCACGATGAACTGATGAGGTCATGGAGGACACCATTTTCTGCCCGAACCTGACTTCCCAGTTCGTCCACTCTCACTACCCTCGATGGCGAGGTGGCTCACGGGTATGCAGAGATCCCTCAGGTGAATAAGGCGGTTGCGGTGCATCTTTGTTCGCAAATCACCGCCACCTGGCAGGATCATGCGGTGCTCCCTTCTAGGGCCTGTAGGACTATGTCGTCTCTGGCAACCAAAGCCTACAGTGCCACTGAACAGGCCACCTCCGCCCTGCATGCCATGGCCCTCTTGCAAGTCCACCAGGCCAAAACACTGAAAGAACTGCACATGGGTAGTCCTGATCCTGAGGTGATGCAAGAGCTGCACTGGGTGACCGCCCTCGCCCTCCGGGCAACGAAGGTAACGTCACGAGCACTCGGGCAGGCGATGTCCACCTTGGTGGTCCAGGAGCGGCACCTATGGCTGAGTCTGGTCGAGATGAGGGATGCCGACATGGTTTGCTCAACGCACCCATCATCCAGAGCGGCGCTATTCAGCGGCACCGTTGAGGACTTTGTCCAGCAGTTCTCGTCAGCGAAAGCCCAGGCGGCACCGCCACAACCCAAGGCCAGTCCTCGGACCCAGCATAGAACCCCCTGCAGGAAGCTGACACCCCCCTGCATCAAGTCCAGGCACGAGGACCCAGGGAGGGAGACATCTGCTGGGACCATGCAGCTGGTATCCAGACCACTCCATCCCCCGATGGAGGGCCAGAAGGTAAATCTTATGCTCCCTTTTGTTTTGTTCACTGCACCCCAAATGGCTGTGGAACACACATTATTAAAAAAAAAGAGCGGTTTCCTCACTCCTTGGATCGCAGAGTCGGTCTGGACACCGAACACTCGCAGCCAGGGCCTCACAAATGCGGCCCCCCCTTTGTGTGCATTGCCGCACCACCACCCCCGGCCTGCTGGTTGTGATGAGTCTGGAGGATGGCCCAAAAGGCCCTTCACCGCCCTATGCCGGGTACGCAAACCTACTACAGGACAAAACCGCCAACCTGCATGCGGAGATCGTGACCCTTCTGCACAAGTGTGCAACAGAGCCTGTCCCTCCAGTCGAGATGAGGAAAGGCTTCTACAGCCCTTATTTCATCGTGCCAAAGTAAGTTGGTGGGTTGCAGCCAATCTTGTACCTGCGAGTTCTGAACCAGGCCTCACACAGACTCCTGGTCAAGATGCTGGCGCAGATGTGCATTTTAGCGTGAGTCCGGCATCAAGATTGGTTTGCGGTAGACCTGAAGGATGAGTAAATTCACATCTTGGTTTTACCTTGACACAGACCCTTCCTACGGTTCGCTTTTGATGGCTGGGCGTATCAGTGCAAGGTCCTCCCCCTCAGCCTATCCCCTAGCATCTTCACGAAGGTCGCAGAAGCAGCTCCTGCAACATTAAGGGAAGTGGGCATCCGCATACTCAACTACCTCGACGACTGGCTGATTCTAGCCCACTCTTGAGAGTTGCTGTGTGCACACAGGGTCAACTGGGAAAAGAGCAAGCTCTCCTCGGTTCAGAGAATCTCTTTTCTCGGCATGGAGTTTGACTTGGTCTCGATGATAGCGCATCTCACAAGCGAGTGCACGCAGTCAGTGCTGAACTGCCTGTCAATCAGGCAGAGGACAGCGGTTCCACTGAAACACTTTCAGAGGCTCCTGGGGCATATGGCATTCTCGGCGGCAGTCACACCACTTCAGCACTGGCATCAGACTCGAGTCTCGAGATGGGCATGGTGCCATGGCACACATCGCGTGGCTATCACGCCGGTCTGCCGCCACTTGTTAAGCCTTTGGACAGACCTTGCATTTCTGCGGGCAGGAGTCCCCCTACATCAAGTCTCCAGGCACGTCATTGTCTCAACAGACTCCTCCAAGTTGGCCTGGGGTGCCGTGTGAAATGGGTACGCAGCCGCTGGTTACTGGACAAGACCGCGCTGTGTTGGCACATCAACTGCCTCGAGTTGCTGGCTGTACTGCCATTGATCCAGGTTTTGCGCAAATACGTGTATCCCCAGTGAGCCTACTTGCACAGACCCTGTGCAAGGTCAGGGAGATTGAGGAACAAGTCAACCTCGTGGACCCATACTGGCCCACCCAGACTTGATTCTCAGACCTCACACTCCTCGTGACAGCACCTCCCCGGCAGATTCTCCTGAGGAAGTACCTCCTCTCTCAGGGCCATCTGGCACTCACGCCCAGACCTCTGTAACCTCCACATATGGCCCTTTGACAGGACGCGGAAGACCTAAGTGGACTGCCACCAGCAGTGGTAGACATGATCACTCAGGCCAGGGCTCCCTCTACGAGGCAGCTTTATGCCCTGAAGTGGCGTTTGTTCGCAAGCTGGTGTTCTTCCCAGTCGGGTCAGTGCTTTCCTTCCTGCTACCTTGAAGGTGTATGTTGCCGCCATAGCGGCACACCACAACACAGTGGAGAGTTCCTAGGGAAGCATGACCTGATCATCAGGTTCCCCAGAGGCACCCGGAGACTGAATCCTCCTAGGCCACACCTCTTCCCCTCATGGGATCTCCCCATGGTCCTCCTAGGCCTTCGGAGAGCCCCATTTGAGCCGCTAGAGTTAATCAAGCTGAAAGCCCTCCTTGAAGATGGCCTCCTGATAGCGCTCACCTCCATCAAGAGTGTTGGGGACCTGTAGGCAGTCTTAAACTATATAAGTTGCTATACTTGCCTGGAGTTCGGTCCAGTAGACTCTCATGTGATCCCAGGCCAGGCTATGGTAAATGGTCTGCACTTATAGTGCCTTTTTAACCTTAGTGGTATTCCAAACGCTTTACACTGTGTCCCATTCATTCACACATTCACTCACCAATGATAGCAGAGCTGCCATGCAAGAAGCTAGCCTGGGAGCAACATGGGGTTCAGTGTCTTGCCCAAAGGCACTTCGCCATGTGGAGTCGTGTGGGCTGGGAATCAAACCGCCAAGCCTGCGATTAGTGGCCTACCCTCTCTACCACCTGAGCCACAGCTGCCCGTATGTGCTATAGTGCCCAAGGTTCCCACGACCCCCTTCAGGGATCAGCTGGTGAGCCTGCAAGCGCTGTCCCAGGAGGAGGCAGACCCAGCCCTGTTCGTTGCTGTGTCCAGTGCATGCTTTGCGCATCTACTTGGATTGCACACAGAGCTTTAAACGATCTGAGAAGCTCTTTGTTTGCTCTGGCATACCAGGCCCAGGCCGTGCCCACCCCTTTGGGAATATGAGCACACTCTACAAGGAGTGTGACATCCTCGTGGGCACTGGCCAACGGCACTTCTCTAACAGACATCTGCAGAGCAGCGGGCTGGGCAACATCCAATACCTTTGCAATATTTTATCTCCGGGTTGAGCCAGTTTCGTCCTGTGTTTTGTCAGGTACGAACAGGTAAGTTTGGGAATACGGAACAGCTGGCTGGGTGTATCGCTTGCGCAAAGGGCCTTTCGCCTCCATGAGGCAAAGACGTGTGCTGCTTCTCCCGTGCAAGTTCACAATCCCATGAATCCTGAACATCCTTCCTCCCTAGCCCTGTAGCTCATTAATTCAAAGGAGAAATTCACAGTTGGACCCAGTACGTGTGCTAGTATGCCCTGTACTGGGATAGGTGCTCCACAGGTGCCGGTTATTCTAATAACCCTCTGTGATGTATTTTCCACAGTATGGTCTCCTTGTCTGCAAACCCACATCTCCCTTGGGCAGAGCTCTCTCTGCCCCCATTCACTGTGTTTGTAGAGCTCCTCCCCTTCGAGGTAGGACCTACCACCGTGCCTCTTCCATGTGTGGCTGGTGAGCCCACGTGACATATTGCCACATGTCACCTCCCCTTCGAGCAGGATGTGGTCTCTGCAGGCTCTTTTCCCCGGAAAGAATAGGTAAGGAAAAGAACACCTTCCCTGGTGCATATAAAAGCATTAGATGGCCCCATCCGAATCTAATACTCTGTGGAGAGATATCATAGAGAGAAAAGGCAGAAAATGGCCTGCTCCCATGCTAGTTGTTGCTTACCCCCCTCAGGGTGTGGGGAATTACATGACGTCTTTTGGGGCATTGGGGGAGGCTACGTGCAGACTGATGCACCTGCTATTAGGCACGCAGCAGCTTGCTTGGACTTGCATCGGCAGTTCACGTAACACAATTCAGCTGGTGTGGCGTTTTTGTATAGGAACCACTAGTGTCACTACATCGACAAAATGTCGAGTGAGTGACAGAAGGGGAATGTCTCAGTTACTGTCATAACCTCCGTTCCCTGATGGAGAGAACGAAACATTGTGTCCCTCTTGCCACAATGCTGTACTATCCACTTGAATGTCCGGGACTCTGTCTCAGCTCCTTAGCACAAAACCTGAATGAGTGGTAGCAGCCAGCTTCTTTTATACCTGTATGTCTGGGGGAGTGGCATACAAATTCCACTCGCCAATTCTCATTGGTCTTTTCTCAAAGATCAGAGGTGGTTGGGGCTCCCAAAAGCGACCCCTAGTGTCACTACATTGGCACAATTTCTCATTTCCTCCATCAGGGAACGGAGGTTATGACAGTAACCAAGAAGTTTGTAGAGCTTGCTATGTAAATAACCAGGTTTGGTTGTGTTTGTAAAGCCTATATTATACTAAACCTTTTTTAGAAATATCATAAATCATGGATTTTGGTATGGGATTGACTAACTGATAGAAATTAAAAAGAAAGGCTTTCCATATTGTAGAGCAAATCTAAATGCATTCAGTGGGAGAGACGTGGATAAACATGGAGACATGGCGCAAAAGCGAAAGCCGTCAGGATAGCACAAGTTGATCGAATAACTGTGCACTGTTGTGAATTATTGTCTGCATCTCTTCTTGCAGGTTCAATGGCTGTGTCAGTGACAGACATGACTGCACCTGTGGTCGGTTCATCAGGGGGAGTCTATGCTCTGGTCTCTGCCCACCTCGCCAATGTTGTCATGGTAATAGAGAAATCAAAGTATTCCCATCTAGGTTTTGTGTATTGTGGAAAATTTCTGGGTTTTTTGAGTGTTCAGTTTTTGCTCTAGAAAATGGGATTTGTTCATCATTCTTTGTTGATATGGCTTAGAAGTAACCAGTGATCAATTTAATCTCAAAGGTGACACCAAGTCTAATGTTTAGAACAGTGGTGATCAATCATGGTGCTGGTAATGATGTCAAAAATACCTAATTATTATTAATGCGGTAATAATTAAATACTAAAATAAAAAGGATGTAACAATACCTGTGTTTTTCTGCACTACTGGTAGTTCCGAGCACCAACACAATTCTGTGCCCACGTGCTGATTTATATAATTTACATAATTAAATCACAGCATTTTGCACTTCAGTAATCACAGTGGGTCATATAACCAATGTCTTATCCGGAAGTGTGAAACTACCATCAAACACAGAGCCAGAAAAACCTTCAATTCAAAATAAAAGTTGAAAATAACAGCTCAATGTGTGAAATGTAAGAAATTGCAACAAAAATATATTATTAGTGTTTAGTAAAATGTATTTTATTATTATTACTATTATTATTATGTTGAGCCTGCTGTATATCTCACAAGCAAGAGTGTTGTGAAAATAAGTTTTCACTCACTTTAAAGCCTCAATATACTTCTATCGGGAAGACACGCAGGCTTGAGGGAGGTTTAAGATGCCATTTATTTGATGAATGTAGAACAGAAATATAATGTCTCTCTTTGGCATAGGCCCCTGTCTGGCAGTCCGAGGGAGTTGTACTCGGAACCATCATATCCTGCCGGAGATAGGAGGCAGGGGCGAGGAGCCTACCCCCGTGCGGGATGGGTTCAATTGGTGGTGTTGGGGTGGTGGAGGTTGCCATCTTAGCGTACTGAAATAGCAATGTGATAGATCGTGAGCAGACTTATAAAGCAATGGCTTACCTGTGATTGGCTAGGAATTACCCAGCTAATAGTGTGATGATGTACAGCTGCTAGTCTTCCCGCTAGAACTACGCTGCTCTCACATTTCCGGAGAAGTTCTTATTCATTGTTCATTCAGAGGTAAAAAGAAGTTCTAAACAGCCGAGCAACAGCATACTGTTTGCGAACATTCAAACACCCACCACACTGCTGTGGGAGGTGTTTAGAAGTACATTTACATATGTGGAAGCTAAGTAAAACCTAAACTAGTGCGACAATAACATGTGTTATCAGTGATTTTATGCCTCATTCTATGAGTGGAATTCACATGAGGTCAGTAAAAGAAACTGTTTGAACTACTCGATAAGGATTTAAAGTAATATATATGCAGTTAAAAAAAACATTTTGAATTCATGGCGCTAACACACTATACGTGGCCATAATATGCACAGATTACACTCTGTTATTGTAATTTATGATGACACTGATCCTATTGCAAAGATGAGTGTATAAAAGTGTTAATGTGCAGAATAAAGACAAAAGACTGATGATATGCTCACTTTGGCCAGATGTGTAAATTGCTTTCACTGCAGATGGCACATGAGTGAATGGGCACTTGAGAGTATTTGAGTAGATGTGATTCCTTTTGTAGACTAATTAAACAAAACAAAAAATAGCATTACATGGTCTTGGAAAATTTCTCTACCTCACCAATGTTACAGATGTAGGTAAATTTGCACCAACTCTCTTATAACTGACTGAACAACATAAACAGAATGAGCATCAAGGTAGGTGGAGCTCGAGTTCACACCTACCAATGATATGGACCAATGGCAGTAAGAAGGTGTTTAGCAGCCAGTTAAAAGTTTCCCTAAATTTCGCACAGACGAGCCAGAGAACCACCAAAACTAATGCAAAAACACCTTTTTTTGGCCAGAGCACACGTGATCGCCTCAGTGGAGGGGAAAGTCGCTAGGTGCAAGTGGCCACCCGGCTATTTGTTCCGTGTTACCGAGTTCTACCGGCTCGGACCTCAGAAAACATAGGACAAGACCGACTCATCCTTGAGATTCTAAAATCTTGTGAAGGTATTGGGTGTTGCCCAGCCTGCTACTCTGCATATGTCTGCATATGTCTGCTAGGGACTTCGGACTGGGAAGAACACCAATTTCTGAACAAGTGCCACTTTAGGGTGTAAAGTTGCCAGGGAGGGGCTATCATGAGGAGCACGAGATCTGTGAACCAAGTCCGTGT